>JANEHU010005071.1:0-728976 GCA_027563435.1 Nasonovia ribisnigri | reverse complement strand
GCCGTTGCGATCTGCTGTCCAGATCGGGTGCCCCATATCCTCACATCGCTCACCACGTCCCTGTCGATCTTGCCTGCCGGATCGTCTTGACCGGGGATCGCGTCCCGAAGTGCCTCCAATACTTCCGATGCGGTGGCGGCTGCGTCGATGTCCAGCACCTCAACCTCCACCTGGACTCCGAGCTGCACCACCTTACCGACGGAGTCGCCGAGCTTGCTGTGCATGGCCAAGGCGATTGTCTTGGCTGCCTTGGTAGAGCTGCTTCCTTTGGGAAGCTCCAGGAGGAGACATCCACCCCGTGTCTGCCTCATCGTCACGCTGGTGCCTATCTCCTCCCTGGTCAGCCCGCAGTTCCGCACCGCCAGAATAGTATCCCGGTAAGACTTCCCCGCCGCGTTCTGGATCAGGATCGCCGGTGGTTTTTTGGAAAAACCTGGTGGCCGCGTGCGGAAGCCCGTGGTGGGCTGGCGCGCTGCTGACGTCGGATTTTTCGCAGTGCGTCGGCTGACGACTTCGGACCAGTCTCCTGTGTCAGTTTCCATCGCGGCGTCTATCTCTGCTTCCTGCGGGAGCTGACCACTTGGCACCTTAGGTTTACGTGTCCTTCTGCGAGCAGATGCCGCCCTCGATTCGATAACCGTGGCGCTATCCCAATAGCCCGGGGTCAGAATCATGTCCGTGGAGGCATCAGTAGTTGGGACTTTCTGGCTGCTGATGTCTTCTGTCTGAGGCGGTCCAAACTTAGGTAGGTTCAGCACGTTCCCCTTCTTCGAGAGAAGGGAATCTATCGTTTGGTGCGCCTCATCAGTCTGGACTAGCAGGCCATGTAGGTAACCCTTCAAGGAAACGTCTGCTGTTTTTTCGATTAGTTTCTTTGCGTCGGAGGCAGCTGCTTTGAATATGGACCTCGTCCTATTCAGTTTTTCCCTAAGGATCGCGCACCAGTCGCTCGTGTTGCCCTGAGATTCCACGGTGGCCCGGGAGGTCACTGCGGTCTTCATCTTTTTTGTCTCTGGCTCGAGCGAGTCGTCGGGGCCCTGACTAGAGGCGTTCACTCCAGTCAGTGCCGCCACGACCCGGTTGGTGAGGTCCATTTCGCCATCTGAGCTTTCGTAAGACATTGTGTTACCAGGGGCCCGAGCCCCAGGACTCTATTTCCGTGTGTTGCTTGAGCTGGTGCTCTGCAGCTTGCAACTGCTCGCTGTATGGATCAGGAATTCGAAACCCGACGTTCCCCGACGGCGGGATCGGTTTTGCTGACCTCCTGTGGTGGGTACGCAGAGAAGATCCAAAATCCAAAATGGGGGGGAGGAGGTGCCCCTGTTCCCTATCGTGGGAAACTGAGCTCCTGCCCTAGGCGGTGTGTTCCCCGGTGGTCCGGGGTCCCTGGGGTTAAAACTCGCGGAGTTATACTTAACTCAAAGTTTTGGGGGGGTGGGGGCTTATGTTCCCGGTGGGGGGAAATTGAGCGCTTCCCCCTGAGGGTCAGGTCGCCCTTGGCCCGGGGTCGCTGTAGTGGAAACTACCGGAGTTGGCTCGGCTTGAGGTTGTGAGGCGTTACCGAGGGCTACTGGGGTGCTGGGTGTGCGCCTGCGCGCGTGAAGACTGGGGTGCTTACTAGTAGCGGTGCCGATGATGGAGAGCTACCACCTGCAACTTATGTCTGCACTGAAGCGCTGCCACGACTCGACTGAGTGTTCGATTACCTATAGTGACTTAAATATTACATAAATAATCTAGCCTGATTATTTATTATTATTATTATTATTTTTTTTACTTATAAATACGACTCAACTATCAGGGTTATTTGCGTTATACATTACATTTTATAATTAATAATAAATCAAGAACAAAGAGAAAAAATAAGAAAATATATTAGAGCGATTAGGTATTTATACATATGAGGCTTACATGTTAAATTGTATCATATTTTCTTGAAGAGGTTCGTCTCTTTGAAGAGTTTGATCAACATCGAAGTCGTATCTGTGTTGGGTGTAAGTATTTTCCAGAGATTGTGGGGGAGCTTCAGTTTGTCTCTGAAGTCTTTAGTCAGGAATTATTCGGTTAAAAGGTGTTTGACAGTAGTTGTCGTGTTGCATGAGGTGCATTTCCGTTCTTCCTTTTTGTTCATAAGATGTTCATGAGTGTGTAGGGTGTGACCAATTATTAATCCGTTGATTATAATTTGATGTCTGCGCGGGAGTGACATGTCGTGCACCCAAGAGAAGGTGGTTGATTTAGTTTCTCTCAGTTTAATTTATTATTATTATTATGAACAATATGTATAATTAAATCGTGATATTTTTTTAATTCATTCCAAACGTCTTGTATTATTTTTTTTCGGCCATTGGCTGCACCAACTATATAAAGATTCACATTTTTTCTAAAATTACATTTATATTAAAATACAGATTATAAGTGACAAAAGATTAATTAAATTGATCTCTTGTATTATTGTAATAATTATTCAAATGATTATTATTTGTATCAGAATCGTTTCAAATTTCTAATGGTAACACCACTGATTTTTTTATGTTCAATCGAGAAGGATTTTTAAAATTTCTGTGTATCCTTTGATACGCCAACAAATTGGCTCAATCAAGTCATAAAAATGTGTTTTATGCTCGGTCATGTAATAACCCTTTTATAGCCATATTAAGTTTATCACGGATAATAAAAGAGAATTCATAATAGGGGTAAAATGGAACTATAAAAGTGTGATTAAAAAGACATTCTACGGAAACAAAATATAGGAATACGCATGATTGTACTATATAATAATTAATTGGTTATGATAATATTCATGGTAAACCCTGAATAATTGTAAAAATAATTTCCGGTAAGCAACATAATTTCATTTGATATTGATAAATTATAGGATATACGAAATATATCAGTCAAACCCCAAATTATCATTATTTAGCGTTGTTCTTTAATAAACGTGAACGGTAAAACCTTAAGATAAACATTAAACAATGTAATAGGCTAAAAGTTATACAATATTGCTTTAAACATTATTTTGTATGTACTTAACAACCATCATGAATTAAAATCATCCAGAATGGTAAATTATAACATAATAAAATATATACTAAAATAATTTGGCTAACAAATAAAATTTTCAAATCAACTACAATGAAACTGTTGAATCTTTATTTTCATTTTTTGACATAATTTTAATTTTAATATTTATAGCCTTAAATATTCATACAATAATACTCTTGAATTATTGTTGTTAAAAGCATATAAGATATAATAATTTAGTGGGACAACTCACTACTATAATATCTATGTTTATTGATTTATTTAAAAGATTATCTAATACAATAGTTTATGCTAAGTAGCTAAATATATCACATAATTACTACAGTAAAATGCAATTAGTTCTAAAATTGTATTTAAATCTATATAATTTTACTAAATGATATGCAACAGTATTTATTGAAACAGTAAAAATATTTTAAGAACAAGGACAATATTTAGTAATATAGTTTTGATCGTATTTGGTGTATATATTTTTTTGCACGTATTTATTAGATATGTCATAATTTTCACTGGTCTTATTATTTTAATTAGCCATTGCATTTAACTGTAAATATTAATAATTTTACAACTTTCCGATTTTTTTTATATTTCTTACAAAAGATATATTATAGATTGTATGTTCTAATATTTGGTATTTCTTGTTTGTAAATGTCCAATAATAGAAAATATAATAATCTATAATCTATTCTATAATAATTCATTTTACAAGAAATAAAGTAACACATTTTTAACTAGGTACCTATTTAAAAAAAAAAACATGATTGTTTTTGAATTTGGTTTAAATTTTTTTTGGAAAAATTCAAAATAGCTTGTTTATAAACATGCTGGAAAAAATAATTGTATCGTTTACAGTATAGTTTAATTACTCATTCAATTTTCTGCTACTGGGAAATTTAACAAAACCTACAAATGTAAATTTGTATCTTAAGTTAACGATAACCGATAATAGCATGTACCTACATGAGTGTTGTACATAATGTCGGTTATCATTTACTTAATATACAATTTTTACATTTGCAGGTTTTGTTAAATTGCCAGTAATAAAAAGTTGAATGAATATTTAAACATTTATAATTCACAGAATGATAGATTACTCAAATTAATTACTTTAAACGTTAAAATAATTTTTTCATTTTGTTTTGCGATTGACTATTTTGAAACAATTTAAACCAAATTCAATATTTTTTTTCTTTCAGTTTATCTGAGAGGTAGGTACATACTATATTATAGGATATAGATTATAAAAATATTATCGATTTTATTAAGACACTAAAACTGAAAATTGTTTATACATGTGCCACGTAAATAGAAACCATTACTCAGTTGTGGCAGATGTTTATCCACCACTTATTAAATAAGTATTTAAATATAATTTGAATGAAAAAATTTGGTTTTATATACAATTAAAAAATTAATATTTCATAAAAGTTGTGATCCATACCCCATAGGTACTAGCTAGTTAAATCAATAAGTTCCTTGGTAACTATATTCATTTTATTTAAATACTTACTTTATAATACTTTAATTGTGTTCTTTTTCAACTACCTACTTACTATTTTGAAATAAAGGAGTAAAATTATGAATACATTTATTCACAGTATAATTTATTTTAATAACTATAATTTACAACTCAACTATCTTATACAGTTATACCTAAATATACGATATAACTTATATTATAATTAATATTATGATAACTATATCACAAAAATTGTCCCATGTTAAAGTTATTATTGGTTGAAAATCGAATTATGTATCTACCTATGTGTAACCTAACCTGATGGGTAAAATCTACGTATATTTATTTTAATTTATTTCAAGTACCATGTAATAATATTATATGTGAATAGTAACATATATGCCTAGAGTATTTATACCCCCCTGACGAACAATTTTACCGGGGGTAAAATTAACTTAGGATAATTTTACCCCCCTTAAAATTGTACCGAGGGTATAAATATTCTAGGTTAATTTTACCCCCGGTAAAGTTATACTAGAATAATTATACAACCGGGGGTAAAAATGTTTGAGGGTATTAGAAAACTGCGACACCGGCGCGGCGTATAGGCGATTTCGGTACATCGGCGTGTAGGTCAGTAGTAGTCGATTCATTTTTTAAATCTAAAAATATTGTATTCCATAATATTTCTGTGTTAATTTCTTTTCTTATAATATATTATCTTAGAGGATATTTTAATTTGCAAACTTCATATTAAAATCTAAATAATAAACAAAATGTTTATAAAAACAAAATACGCATGAACTAATTACAGGCATTAGAATGAATAAAATATTATATTCATCGCATAAAAACGTTATATTTTATACGTTGTATAAATAATATAATAGTTACAAGTTTTGATTCAGCTGCCATTATTAACAAAAAACATTAAAAAGTTCGAAACGAACCGATTCGGCGAACATCAACCACAGGCCACGGATTCTTCGCGTGTCAATAGCTTGAGGTACCTGCACTGGCTCTTGTTCGTGAAAACAACTGATTTAAATGGATGGAGAACAACGCTTCTGTCTCACGTGGGTCTTTTAACGTGCTATCAAACTGACTATCACAGTAAATTATTTTAGACATACCATAACACGACTTGAGAATCCTCTCGTGAGTTCCCACGGTAACTATTATAACGATTTTTATCGCGTTCGGGAAACAATATTAGATATATAGGTACGGTAGCATCGTATGAAACAGAAATTTGTTTTATCCTTGGTCCGTGTATAGTAATATTTTATTTTGTGTTTCGTGAAATTATTTTCACACAATTTTTCAAACAACATTTTATCAAAGTAGAAGTGTAATAAATGTGAACAGCATTGATTATAAGTAGGGTTCAGGACTTGTTGCATTTGCATATTGTTTAATAATGACTGCAGAATAGTCTAAGTAAGATATAAATTTGTTTTAAGTTATTACGGATTGAAATACAAAAATTTTAAATACATATTTTCGCATATTTTGCCGTTTTCTGAGTAAAACGCGTATTTCACAACTTTTGGCAATTTAATTGTTATTTATAGCATATTCACGCAGTTTCGTTTTATATTAATTACATTTATTTTAAAGGTAACATTATTTTTTTTTACTCTCATGAGTCGGTCAATATATCTAATCATAGAACAAGTCAGGATAGGGCAATATAGGAAATACCTAATTTTAGATTTAATATTAAATAAAATACCAAACCTTTTTTTCACTGTGGGAGAAGACGAAGAAAATTAAATTGAACATACATAGTAATAATATAATGTTTTATAGTTATTTGTTGTCAAAAAAAATACTAATCAAAAAAAATTGTCTAAATTTAAATGAATATATCAAATTTTTTAATTGCTATTAAAAACATATTCAGTTGCATATTTTGGTGCATATTTCCTAAAACTGTGTTACACATATTGTGTGTGCAATAAGTCCCGAACGCTAATTATAAAGTTTCGGCAGACCATTTTAATATGAAGAAAAAAAATAATTAATAACATTATATTTTAATAACGTAATAACGTAATAACATAATAGCATTTAAGTGTTTAGGACGTAGTTCTAAAGAGTCACAAAGTGATATTTTTATGTGCACACGCTTATCTACGGCATAATATGCTTACACTTTAATCGAATTAAAAAGTAATATGATGTCACCATGTCCTTCTAAAGGCGACTAATGGTTTAAATGATAACTAAGGCTTTCAAATTTCTAAATAGCATTTGAATCATTATATTTATGATTGTGATGATGGAGCTACGTTTTCAAAGTCCCCCCCCTCCCCGTGAACAATTTATTCGAAATTATGTAAGTATCTACTCATTTCGAAAATAATTTTAAAATAGGTTTTCAGAATTTGCAAATTATATTCCAGTCTGATATAAAAATAATTATAGTGTGGGCGAGAAGAGGGGGCTTCAAGTGTCGACCCTAAAATGTATAGCAATCGTCTTTAAAATTATTATTTCTTATTTCTTTTATAACTGGTTGGGAAATTATTTTCAAATTCTAAAACCAATTATTTTAAAAATGAGTATAAGTACATAATTTTCAAATACATTTTTCAAGGAAGAGGGGGATTCACGTAAGTGAAAAGATCAAAAAAAAGATAAATGTATTCTTAAGTAAAATTAAATGAGTAACTTAATTATAGGATTAATTAATTATATAAATCTATATCCTCAAATAAAATTGATGTCAAAGTTAAAAGCGTGGATCCACGTTTAAAGATAGTAATACATTTCTAATTTATTTTATACTTACATCAAAATTATCTTACAATATAATATGCTGTCTATGTCACAGCTTTGCACGATTGAAGTCATTTTTGGTATTGAATGGGTGTAATGTTTGTTTTAAGAAATGTTTATTTTTAGACAATTTAAATCACTAATAGGTATAATTAACATAATTATTTGGCCAATTGGGTATGAAATATTTTATAATAATAGTTTATAAATCTCTAACAAATGTTTACGTCCATAACTTCCTATATAGTTCTAGTTTTAATTAATGTATTTATGTCATTTATATGTGTATTTTAAACTTTAAGATAAATGATAATAATGTGTGTAAACTTAACAAGACTCTAACTTAATATATATTTTTATTAATGATCTGATAAAATATTTTTTGATTTACGTAGTCGCAGTAGCGATATGATATCAAATATTGTGTCCTTACTTCTATATTAGTGTGCTTTTTATCTGTAGCTACAAACCTACGTTCTTGTATGTATAGATATTATATACTGCACGTTGCATTTACGTTATCCTGCGTATAGCGTGAACAAATGTGAACGATACGCACACGACACATATTATAATGTACAAGCTCGTCAAAGCAGCATGAAGACCTTTCAGGAATAATACGAACTGAAAGTCGGGAGTGAGAACGAACAAGAGACAGAGTGAGACAGACAAAGACAGAGACTGAGACATAGAGAGAGATAGAGAGAGTGAGAGTGCGCCTTGTCGTGTGAAAGTGCCGTTATCTACTTTATACTTCACGGTACCCACAAAATGCATTTCGATGACGGGATACGCACAAACGGATTTTTGAGTCATATTATTTGCGGGTGAGAAATATAGTATATTTTATGCATGACTCACGTGGTACAGCGCACACGGCATAAAAGGCCTGTCAATCTTGTACATTTTGAAGTGGTGTGTCTAGCTAAAACGTCATACGCGGTTTTAAAACTTTGTAAAATGGAGGTTTTTATGGTAAAATCAAATTTTAAAATATTATATAGGTAAGTGTTAATACACATTCATTTCTGTAATCCTTGTTTATGCTTATTGCACAAAATACAGTAGAACCACGGTACTGAAAGTATTATTAAAAGTACAAAAAAATTAATTTGACATATCAAAATTTCGAGTTGCCGATGTAGTTTAAAATATGTGAATAATCGGGACTGAAAAAAATATTAAATTTACAGAAACATCGAAATACTTACTGAAGTTCGAGATACCACTATATTATATAAATGTGTAGATTCCACTGCATAATATTGAGCGTTCCGCTGAGAAACAGAACATTTTTTTCCTTGCCTATCTTCACATGACACATATTTTACTCCTCATACAAAACAGAATCGTTCCATATTATGTGGGTATAGAGAATAATTATCATTACCACCTTATTCATAAAATTACGTCTTGAAAATGAAATTTGGATGTTGTAATGGGTGACTATTTTGAGTTAAATATAATAATAGATAAATAAATGAAAATGATACAAAATAATTTAAAACACAACTTATCGAACTCTAGAAAAACCAAATACAGACACCTCGGTTACCTAATCAACAATACCTCAATCCTGATAGTCATAATATCTTATTAATACGAAATAGGCTGAAAATCGTTCTAATTGAACTCAATAATAAATTTAAAAAAAGCGGTCTCACGATGAAAAATAAAATCCATAGACATTTAAATTTACTGGCTGTTGTAGCTCGTTTTTTTTTCTCGAAAAATTTAATGAAAAAAAAATAATACCATCACCTGGATTATCATGCACGTCGATGTCCGATGATAGCATCTTCAAGATCGAGAAGAGTTTTACATTTTTCTCGCCGCGCAGACTTTTATATCGCCAATATTTTGTTATTATTATTATTACGATTTTTCTCATCGGCCGCCTTCACGACGCCCGAGAACAACCACCCCTCGCCATTTCGAGAGTGTACATTATGCATATTATAGGTATTCTTCATTTTGTAAGAACATTTTTACAATAAACCACTGCCACGAGTGCCACGCCGCCGCTGCCACCGGAAAAGCGAAGAGCTGACGAAGCGCAATTTTTTCACACAGGCCTCTCGAGTGTGCTTCGCCAACGTCGTTTGGGTGAAAATAATATTATGTATATACATGCCGTGAATAATACATCGGTTAACACCCCGTTGTATGTATAATGTATATAATATAATGATAATAATGTATTCGGCATATTTCGGTCCACGTAATGTATGCGCGATCGCGTTTCCCGGTGATAGCAAACAACGTGGACAAAAATATAAAAGCGAGGAAAGAGTGCGAAAAAACTGCAGACTACTTGATTTCTCGTAGAGATCTTTCGAGAGGTGTAAGCAGGGACCTCTGTCGCGAATGGCAGTCGTCTGATAAAAGATTTCACGATGCGCTTTCCTCGAGCTCAGACATGGCTTTACGTCTTTTATTAAATTATTTCGTATTGTTATTAAAGATTGCAGGATGGCGCAAGAATTATCTATACACGAATCTACAAAAAGGAAATCACTTAAAATATAAAGTTCTAAGGAACGTCATACTACCCTAACAATATTAATAAAAACTCATTATTTGACGCGTGAGAGTAAAACAATATTGTTCGATTTTATAAAACACAGTTATTAAAAATAAAATACGTAATTTGCACAATACGTATACAAATTAATTTTGAAACATTTTTTTTTAAGATTTTAAAAAATGTACACTTTTTTAATATCTTATAAATATCTACGGCGATAAACTAAAATCCAGCGGATCCTAACCTTTTGTAGATGGCAGGCCAGTAGTTTACACATTTATAATTTATATTAAAACCAGAAACCCAAAAAAAAAAAATATTAGTATTCATACTTTATTTTATAGCAAACAATATGAGTAAATCAATACCGTGACGAAGACATTCTTAGTCTTAGTTGGTATTTTCAGACCAATGTTGGTCTCCCAGATGTTTTTGCCAAACGTACCAATTGATCTAATGAAATTATAATAATAATTCTAAAAACAGATTTGAATTTGTCGTCAAGACTTACAAAAAATCGACTTCTCCACATGTTTGATGTTATCTCCTGAATTCTTAATAACGTTATATTGAAAAATAGTAATTAAAAAATTTTCATATTTCAATTTTTAAAGTTAAAACCAAAAATTTAGGAAGGTCAATCTAAAGTAGACTTGATGAAAAATTGAAATGTGTTTTCGGAATTCTTATCACTTTACTAAAATACGTTTGACAAAATAACACGTCTAAAATCCTATGTCACCTGCAGCGTGTGTAAGACAAAGACAGACAATTACAGTATCGAATCCCCTCCATTTTTAACTTCAATATAATGCTACCATTCTAGAAATCTTAATATTAAAAAATCCAATTTTAATTTGTTTAAAATTAAAATTTCAAAAATGTGAAAAAGTTGTTTTAAAGTGTACTAGACGATACGATTGTTATGACTAGGTCTATTTTGGTGATAGAAAACATAGCTGGCGGTTGTATCAAATCCCCTTAAAAACAAGAAAAATACATATTTTACACATCTGATTAACCTTAATAATATTTATTAAATAACTAATTTTTTATATGAGTAGGTATATAACTGGGAAATACTTGTGTAGGCATAGATAGCCCAGTGTTTGGAAAGAACGCCATTCATAAACTCACGTTCACACGTTCAAGTTCATATTTAGTGAACGATACGTGAACATCATTCGTTTTTTTCAAATAGAACGTGAACATGAACGACGTTTATAATTTTATATATTTAATGAATTGGAACGATTTTTAAGACGTTCAAATTTATTCACTATTTAATAAATATTGATTGATAATACTATTATAATATATAATTTATTATTAATTATAAAAATGAATTACATAAAATTCCAGTGGGTGCGGCTGGACATAAAACAAAATTAATATTATAAATTCCACGATTTTGTATTAGTTTTAAAAAAATACCTAAAAATTAAACTAAAAAAAATAAATTAACGCATTCATATTTTCAAAGAACATGAACGTGGACGAGTTTCTTTTTTTAGTGAACGTTTCGAACACTGGAATAGCCACTATACTAAACTATACGACAGTAATACAGACGGTAATAATTGCCAACATACAAAATGGCAATCACACGATTACACGAACGACTGACAAATGTATGCACAAAATGAAAACGATAAATAATTATGCGTTTTAAGTTTAATATTTATTTGATATTTTGGAACTCCATTGTTTCTGTAATTTGATAAAATCTAATGAATGATTTTAAAAACTATTAAATCGGCTTTATTATTCTTATCATGATCACATAACTAGATATTTTTCACCAAAAAAAAAAATTATTTAAAAACGTTAGAAATTTGGTTTAGTTCAAACTTCAAATACCCATTTATATGTGTTAATCTAATTTTTAATTCTAAATAATATTTTTTTAAAAATTAAATATGTAAGATTTTTATTTTAACTAACGTTAAGACTTATAGTCACTGAAGCTTTAAAAAACTTGAAGAGCATTATTTATATCTGAATAATTTTTACTGACTTTTTATTTTCACAAAACCTAAAAGTGTTTTTCTGTAATTCTTATTTAAAATCACAAAAATAACAGCTCATTAACACTTTCTTAAATACCTATACAAAGCGCGTTCTAATACATTTTATAAATATATTTATCATAGAAAATTAAATTTGGTTTCATACACCAATAATATTATAATGTTATGGATCCAAAAAAATGCTGATTTATTTTGGGTTAGCCTTGGCATAGTTTTAATAGTTTTGTTTATTTATGTTTTGTTTTTCATACGTGATAAAAATATGCATTGGCGTTTTAATAACCACACTAAGCTTTTACAAACACATTTTTTTGCGATGGTAAAGTGTGTCGGAAAATTAAAATTTATTATTTGGTTTCTGTCAAAAACCTTTAAATATTGCTTGTAGTTTGTACATTATATACTTTTTATTCATAGTACAACCTATATAATATGCTCATTTTTATATTACTGATAATATGTGACGATGTGCTAAAATATAACCGATCCAATGGCATTTAATAATGAACATAATACATTGTATAACATAGTACCAATAAATTATAAAATGGTGATGAAAGTTTATCTATACGTGACATATTATGGTATGAAAATATATTATGGTGGCTTACATCAACACTAATAGGTCATAAACAATCGTTCATTGGAGTATTTTGTTGTATTTCTATTAGAGTATTGGTAGACAACACTGGTATCGTACCAATGGTATGTGATTTTGACAACTTGTCATTGTATTATAGTTTACATAAATCATTGCAGATGGGGGAAACTTAAATTTAATTTTTCGATGCTTAGGCCTGCCAGTTCCTAGGCTCGTGTGTCGGAATCTGGATATTTTTTAAGGATTTGTTTATATTTCATAAATCGTGAAAATGTAATTCTATGTTTAAAGTCATCACTACACCAGTTAAATATAATAAGAATACCTACAAGTCTCGACTTTTTTCAAAAAGCATTATTTTGTAATATTTTTTGATAAGATGTTCAAGTATAACTTTTATATACAACCATAGAGTTAAAAATCAACACCATGGTTTACACAAAACTTGGGCTAGTTGTATTTAGCACTATGTTGAGTATATATACCTATATTATATTTTAAAGGTCATTGACACAGCTATAATGACGGGGAATCCTTAGAGTTATTATACGAAATTTATCTAAGAATAATTTTTAAACGTAATGTAATCCTTGGGCAAAAAATCATAGTTTATAATAAAATAATGTGTGTTTATTGTTGCATTTATGTTACCTAATAACTATTTAGTATTTTATATAATTCAAAATATGTTTTAAAGCATTCATTTTTTAGATTCCTAAAAATGATTATCAAACGTATCCTATAATTTTAAATAGATATTACTAATAAAATATGATAAATTAAGGTACCTATAATTTTATATTTATTATAATATTTTAACACTAAAAATATACCTACACTATTTGGAATGTATATGTACCTAACTTATAAGAATTTATAATTACAAATTTATTTATTTTTAATAAAATATAATTTGAAGGGGGGTTATTTTGAATAAAATGGTATGTACTGTTCGTTGGTATTTTAAACGTATGACATTTTGAACATGGGATTCGCCGAATCCACTTTTAGGGTGTTCTGTGTCATTAAGATAATTTAATTTAATATTATATAAATAAATATAAAATATGTATAAATGTTATCACTTTAGACGACTAACCAAGACGGAACAGAAGAAACTTACTTAGATAATTATACTATGCTAAAAATTAAACAAAGCGGGTCGATTCCCTAAAGAATTCAAAACACTACTAAAAAACACACTAAATTAGGCGACCATGGATCACGTTTTTTTCAGGAAAACAGAAAAAAATATAATGTAAAAATATTTTAAAAAACCACAGAAAGGCTTCGGCGGTCTTAATTTAAAAAAACTAACGTAAGAATTTCGTATGGTATACTTTTATTTTGCTTCACGTTACATTAGTTTCCCAAATTTTTTATCGAGTCTTGTATAAACTAATATAAAAATCATGACGGATTAAGTATTATATTTATATAATTTAGTTATTTTTAGCAAAACTTTATATTATAGCTACATTTTCAAAATATTTTAACTATTTTTGAGCAATTTATAGGTCCAAGAATTTTTTGTTGTATATAATTTCTTTTTATACAAATGTAGTTAAATAATTTCTCTTTGGGTTAAGAAGTAATTTAATACATAATTTCGCACAAGTTTTTGTTATGGAAGTTGAAAAAAACATTATAGCTACACACATATGTAAGATTTTTTTTATAATAATTTATATTTCTACAAAATGTATGTGATATAGGTATATCACGAGTACGCTTTATGGCTTTACAGATTGCTTTGCTATGTCTGTATGCGGCGGTTGCATATTGCATGGTTCACCATCACGAATAACAATATGACGTTGCACAATGCGTGCGATTGCAATGCATTTTTTAAATATCAATATACCAGGCAAAGGAGTTTGCACTAAAATATGTTTTATTCAAATTCATAAATATAAAAAGTATTTACGTTGTACGTAATAATTGTATAAAAATAGAAATTTTATATTTTATTTTATTTTCAAAAGTTTAACCTTTCAACCATACTTGAAACTGTGTTAAAAAAATAAATAAATACTTAACCATTGTAGTAAAATAAAATTATATAATTAATAAGTATTATTATTATTTTCTTTATATTTTATTTCATATTTTTATGCGAAAATTACTCTTATATAAAATTCTGATTACCCTTGTACACTAGTAATTCTCAAAGTAACACACATTCTTAAAAAGGTATACACGTTTTTGATTGTAATATAATATATATATATATATATATATATTATATCTGTAGGTATATCATATTCAAATATTATATGTTAGTGGCAGTTTTAATTCGTTGTTGTTGAATGCCTTTGAGACCAAATACATTGATTTCATAAATTGTGTTTCAATAAATATTAGCTAATCTATATTTTTTCGTGATCATTTGGACTTGATGTTAAAATATTAAACATACCCTAAAACGAAGTAACCACATTTTTAAATTCAGAACAACTATATTTTATTTTTTGTAGAAAGCAATACCAAAATGGTTGAAAATTAAATTGAATCGAATCAAAACTACTGAATATAAGAATTCAGAAGAATGCATTGATGTCGCACATCAAAGGATAGTTTCGGGGCATAGTAGCTAAAAACTTACTTTCAAAGAATTTCATTTTTTGACCTAATAAACAAAGTGTGTTATTAATGGTATAAATTGAAAATTAGAATAATAATACCTAAATTGTTGTATTTTTGAAAACATAAATAAAACAATCAAAATGTATTATTTATGAGAAACTGGTGTGGCTTTTCTTCTATGTGCGTCTGTCGTCAGTCGATAGTTGACTTTTGTTGTTTTAGTACAATAGTACTACACTATTGTGTTTACGGTTTATTGAAATCTAAAAATGTCGACCTCTATTTTAATTCAATATATTTTGTTGTATATATACATACAAATAAATATTGTAACATAATATTATTATGAATATTGTCACCGTGATTGAGGTATCTGGGTAAGCTGGCACGATAAAATAATACAGGCTTGAAACCGAAAACATTTTTTCCTACATTGATTTTTATTTCGAGAATCGGTATTTATTTTTTTTGATTTTGCTTTTAGTTTTAACCAGTATAAAATTCAGTTTCAAGCCTTGCAAATAGTATATGTTTAATGGTGGTCAATCTTAATTACATATTGTAGGTACTTGAATACTGAAAATCATAGTACTACATTCTCTGTGATCAGATGGAAAAACAAACTAAGCTTGAAAATATTGATGGAAGCACAAAACGTATTTTAACTGTTGATGAACTCACACGAATGGCTTTACTCAAAACTCATATAAATATTATATTATGTAAATAAATTTAATAGTATATTAAATAGGTTACTCAGAAATCATTAAATTAGCAACACAGTTTCCCGATTACAAGTAATTGTTAATTATTCTACACATTTCATGGAATAAGCAGTAAATAAGCGTTATGACAAATTTTTGAATAACGCTTTACCCAAACTTTTTTTTTAGAAATCATATTATATTCAGCAATATATTATTGGATGATAATATATATATATATTTGATACATAAAAGGAGTATAGGGCTACACTAAAAACTTTCCAATAAAAAAAATTTTAGGAAGTCGCACTGCTGTACCTATACCTAATCAAACAAAAAAAAAATTGTGACTTTATTTTCTATATTTTTTAATTGCTGTGAAACCGATTTATGAAGAATACAATATTTTTATATTATCTCTATAAATGATAAAACATGTAACCTAACTATTTATTTAGACATTTTCAATTTTCAATGTTTCATGGTTTTTTCCATATAAATATCAATAAATAGTTTTCGCTCAGTGAAAATAGACATCGCATATTACTCAAACAATGTATGTAAAAGTACTCACTACTCCGTACTATTAAAATACCCATCAGGGAAATTATTCAACATAAAAATGTATTATCTGTTAATAAGTTATTCATTAAACAAATTTTAGTAAAATCCATACAAAAAACACACTTAATACTAAAGAAATAATAGACAGAATAGCAGGAAAATACATTAAACCATCATAATATTGTACCTACATTATGAAATTGATTAAAATATTTGTATTAATAAAATTATAAAAAGTCAATATGTCTAAACATAATATCTTAACCATATGCAACGCTGATGTCAATTTTGTATCTAAAATATCTATCTACAATGTTATGTAGTAGATTTTTATTTGAACAAGTATTTTACTATAAAAAGAATTATTATATCCATGAACTCCGTATACCAGATACCATAATATACCTCAGTTGGTATAGGTATCAACTATTATTAATGTAATTTATTGTTATTACGTAAATGTAACTGATTTGGCTGAAATAAAATAAATAAATAAATACTCACCGAAAATAAAGACTTGAAAATATAACACAAGGTACCTATTTCAGAAGTTGTAATTAAAACTGTTATAAATTGACATAATTTTTTTTATCTATTTTATTATGTTATATTCACAATGATATTTTCAAGACATTTAGATTAATATTGCATACCACTTAGTGTTGATTAAAAAGTTTATAATATATTTATAAATAATATATTATATAAATACTCATAAAACCTACTATTATATTAATTAAATATTAATCATATAATAAATGCAATATTCTTAGTCAAAATTAATCCAACCTACAGTATTTCTAAAATAGCAATATAATTGTTACATCATAATAATTTATGTTATATATAATAACACTGTTATAATACAGACTAACAGACCCGTCTTCAATCAGAATCGTTTTTTGTATATCGTGTGGAATGGTTTATCCATTAATTAATTCAAATTTAACACTACTGTTAAATACTAGGTTATCCGTGTAATTTATTGTTCAAAGAACTCAATAGGTTTTGACGTTATTCGTATCAATTCTTTAAAGGACTTTTAAGTTTTTTTGTGAAAAAGTTCAGTAAACTTTATATAGTTTAGAATGTTATTTCATATGAAGGACCTATAAATGATTGGTTTCGTTCTATTTTATTTTTATTTATGAACAACAATAATGTTTTTAACTGTTTTTTTGCGTTTCGTTCGGTAACCCTGCTACTATATACAATAACATAATACAATATTTTTAAAAATTCTTTACGCGTAGGTATGCACTTCAAATGTAGTAAACATTTTAAGGTCTTCGAGTTTAGGGCTCTAAAGCTATGGCATTCGTAACTGGGAATTCAACATACTACAATTTTTTTAAAACGTAAGTATATTGATAGGTAGGTGGTACTTAATGTTTTGCATTTCTAGAAAAAAAAAATTGCTTGTTTAGGAACAATAATGATTGTGCCGGGTGCAACCTCAGTTGTGAGTTGGGTCAACACAGCAGTATACAGTATACGTACAGTCGCGTACACTTACTCGCGTATTATATAGCGTTCAGACTTTCAGAGGGAGGTGAAACTGGCAACTTTTATGAATAGAAAGTTTTCTCTTTTCCGAACTCGGTTTGAGGTAATTATATACCAGGCGGCAGCTGCTGTTGTATAGGTGCAACGTGCACATTGAATATCTGCTCCAAACGAGAAACTCCCATTATATAAACACATATACCTTATATATATATTACACAATATTTTATTTCATGTATACTTATACATGTACTAAATGCCTAAATAGATTCCGGAACGTATTGTAATCGTCGTGATTCTCGGACCTCAAATAAATTTTGTATTTTGCAATCTACAAATACGTTCGATTACCCGTCGTTTTAAATTTTAATTTAATTTTAAATTTCGTAGTTCCACTAGTCTTATCCCGTTCTCGATAACTTAACACATGTACAATGTACATGGGTTGGTATATTGTATTATATAATAATTCTTTTGTAACTATACAGCTCAAATCATCTACAAGGCGTTGGTGTCTGAGGCGTGTACGACGTAAACAGGGTGATTCACCAAGATCACCTCCATTTTTCTTTTAGTTTTGAATATACTTGAATTCTGATATTTTAAGTTTTTAAATAGATATACGGTATACTTTTATTTATTTGTGGTATCTCGAGGACTGGAAGAGAAACTTTTTCCCAGGCCACCATCGTTTATAGTTGTTGACATCAAAATAAATAAATTATAATACATTAGCATCACGTGCTAGACTTTCCTGGTAGACTTTTCTTAGCGAGTGCTACTAAAATATATGTCTGCCAGGGAGCCAGACTGGAAGGGCTTAAAATATACTGTATACCTAGTCAAAGACCAAATTTTCAAATTATTGTGATTTTTTGTACTATTTAATTAGTGTCCTGTGGAATTATGAACTTCTGTTTTTCAAACTAAAACCTCCCTGCTTTTTTAGTGTACATTATTAAATTTATCATTTTTTTAAAACATTTGTATATTAATACTTGATTCAAAATTCAAAATTCAATCGAATAGTTACTTAAATATTTATACGAAGTATAATTATAGTCCATAAAAATGGTTTTACAAAAATATAAAATTAATGTAACATTAGATCTAGTATTTATCCGTTTTACAATCTATAAATGTTCAAAGATTAATAATATTATTATTATTTAGGATTATGAAATGTTTCAAATCATCATATTCACAATATTATCTTCCAAATCCATTATCATAATATTGACCTATTGTCCATAGTACACACAGTTTTAAAACTCAAAACTTCTCATTCAAACTTTAATTTTGACACGACGAATTGTTTTCTAAATAATAAATAAAAATAGGGTGGGGGTTCTCAGTTGAAATACAAAAGTTTATTTCTCCACAGAACACTCGTTCAAAAGTACAGATCATCTCGATAATTTTAAAATATGGTCTTAAGAACTTTTATTTAAAAATTCAAAAAATCAGATTTCGAAAAACTGCGTATCATTGAAGAAATAAAAGGGGGTGTTCTGGAAAATCACTCTGTATATACTATATATATATAATATATTATATATAGAATACGATGCACAGTTTTTATTATCCCATCACATCGAGCCACCATCAGCGGATTGAAACTATTCCTGCAGTATATAAATTGCATTTTATATTTTCTTCGACGATAGTTTCCATAGGTACGCTGCAACGCGTACCTACTACAGCATCACTGCCACGAATAAAACGTTATTAAGACTCATGAAAGTTTGAGAGAAGCGTCCGTTGCCGTTGTGGTGTTCACGTCGATATTTCATATAATTTGTTTCAAGAGAAGACGAGATCTAGAAAAAGTAGACACTCTCCAACTGCAACAATATCATATTATAATTTTATGATTTCATAAAACGCGTATTCATAAGCATTTGTTACAATATCGTACTTTTGGCAGGTATACACAAACTTTATTTGGGTAAAAAATAAGAAGGGAAAATAGAGTAAAAAAATTGTGCGTACTTAAATAGATATTTCAAAATGTCTTATTGGTTAGGATATAATTACAAGGGCTACTCATAAATATTTTTTTTCAAAAGAAGAGGGATCCTGCGGGGGGCCCACATCATCCCTCAATTCAAGCACTGAAAACAAATTAAAAGTTAAAGAATATCTGTTAGTTACATATACGTCAGCGTTTGTTCGAAAACGACAGTAATACAATATAATAATCAATAATGTTTATGAACGACAGCGGCCGTGAAGTATGTTACATTATATAATATGTAACCATTCCGTATAACTTCTGAACCATTCTGCTAAATTAATTTACGTGATTTATTCGCATATAAACAAGACAAAAGATAATATAGATTTACTCTTAAAATAATACATGTTAAGGAAATATAATGACGTATCATCTTGAAACTCTTGGGTCCGATAACTTCAAAAGAAAAATTATGGTTTAGTTTGGCGGCTTACCCATTTCCGTGGCGTCCCTCGTGCCCTATAAATCCAAAGTTTACCAGAGCACTCTATATCAAACCCTTTTTGCATTCATAATCCAATCATTAGGTGTCATCTGCACATAAATCTCACTTACCAAGGCAATTATTTTATTTCGTGCATAAGATACAATTGCATTAATTTTTTTCCAATATCGCAGCAGTTTTATAATAATATATTGACACTGTCGTAATACTATGCATTAAATTAGTTTTCGGCGACGAATGAAGTTTACGATCCATATTTTTTTTTTTTTTTTGTGTTTAATTTGTACCGTATTATCCTTGTCAAAACGCAGGATAGATATTCGTTTTATTTGCATATACACAGGGATAATATTGACAAAAATAAAAACATCGTCTACACTCCAAAGTTAATTAAATTAAAAATAACTGACATAAAAATGGTTAGTATTGAATTTATTTATTTAAATTTTATTGTTTTGATAGTTCGTCTGTCATTGTATTTTTTTCGTTTTATTGTTTTGCCAGTTACTTTACCTCTAAATACCGTAATCACTCACTCAAAAATAATATATTAATTATTGATTTTAAATTTTAATATTTCATCATATTATTATAATGTAAACATACGTTTGTTTAAATTGTTTAAAAAAACTTTTTAGAACATAGTTTTACACATTACATTTCACATATTTTGTTTAAAAAGTCAATAACATATATGAATGTGTAAAAATAAATGTATGTATTTCTATCGTCTCCAACACCACATACCTCTAGGCAGTGTTTTAATTAATATTTCATATTTTCATCATTAACATGTATGGCTTACGATGTATTTATTGGGGTGATAATTTATCATTAATTATTATTACATTATTTCTATGAATAATAATTATAATTTTTATATATTTCTGTATTTTTAATTTTTTTTTTTCAAAATTATAGTTAAATATAACAACTAATTTATATACTATTAATTGTGATGATTTAAAATATTATGTCTTATAAAATAAACTACATAATTATGTACTAATAATGCATTTATAATAAATATATTCTTCTTTATTATTGAATGGTGGTAAATTATACCAATCTTTTAAGCTTATAAAAAAAAAATAACAAATATGCACAGTGCACACCTATTGGTTAGCTGTGTGTTTTTGTACTGTTGTTGTTATCAAGAAATAAAAATATTAAAAATAAAACAATATTACATTATATTTCACGCGTGAATTACATAACAACTTGAAATATTCTATCAGGTGTTGGGACTTGGGAGCATCACAAAATGTGTTTTACATGAGTCATAAATAATAATGGGATAAACATACAGACACGTGTGTATGGGTTTGAGGAAATATAGTAAAAGAGAAATCTCTGAAAATATAATATTATAGCCTTTTATGTACAAACCATTATAGGTGGGTATAATGGAATATTAAATAAACGTGTTGATATTTGACGGGGAAATTGGTCGATCAATAATTATAATAGGTACTTCATAAAACTTTTATAGAAAACATATAAATCTTATAAATGACACATAATATTGCAATATTTTTATAGTAGAAGTACCAACCTGTTTTATAATTATTAAAGATTAACTGACATATTTTAAATGTCTCATATAAGTATATAACATAATTAAAATAAATAATAAGTCATATAACTGTATGTATTAAGATTGCAACTAAAAGTTATCAAAATTATTATAAAATAAATTTATAATTGAATTACGAGCTTTGTATATTTATATTTTATTTTTTTAATGGTTTGAGTTGGTTGCCTACCCTTGAAAAATGACAATTTTATGGAAATTGTTACTGGAATGGTTTTAAAATTGTTTCATTGATAGAACAAGATACAGCAATATATTATAATAATGTAGGCATTAAAATAAATCTAGTCAAACAATTGATTACAGTTATTAGTACTACTGAATATTTTATAAATAATAAGGCATTTTGAGGTATCTTAGTGATAAATAATGATTTAAAGATCCCTGTAGTTTTGATACAATTTAGCATAATTTAGGGTCTTCTCTTATTCGCAACATATTTTAGACATGTAGTTTTCGCTTCACTTATTTTATAAGTATATATAATTACACTAACAATGATTAAATAGAACAGAAGAAACGAATTTAATGGAAAATATACAAAACACAAACGTATTCACTGTTGGGACACAATATACTTATATAATAATATATAATATAATTACAACATTGTTAAGTCTTAAACTATTTTTCTTTTGTTTGATGCAAAACAATGCTACTTTAGAATGTCTATTACACGACATAATATAAAATAAGGGGTGGTACATTTAATGTTAACACTAATTATTTCAAAAAATCTGAACTTTTTTGAAAATGATTTTCTACATAACATATATTGTTTAAAATAACTGTGTTGTGTATTACTATGGTCACACTCAACAAATAAATATTATTTAATTATATTTCGTTAACATTTCAAAGTATTCCATATTTGAAACTGGAGTAATGTACAACACTACATCACTAATAAATATTATTTTTTTATGTCTAAATATACAATCTATATCTGATGACATAATAAGAATTTATGATAAAAGACAGATAACATGAGTATACACAAAATAAAAAAGTAAGTAAAGAAGGCACCCTGTGATGAAACTTTAATGTTGATTTTTAAAAGTTGTGAAATTAATATTTATTTAGACATGTTTTTTTTTCTAGATTAAAATTTGTAAAAGGTCTCTGCACCATTACGTTTTAAGCTGGAGATTGTGAGGGAGAAAAGATTTTCAATTAAAGGGTTTGAGTGGGAGGAAATATGGTTGTGGAATCTTTTATAAAAGTGTTTGGCTTCTTTATAATTTGTTTTTAATTCCAGGTATGTGTGGACAGTATATGTATAATGTATATGGAGGAGCATTTATTAATTTTCTTAGCGCAATGTTTTGGAAAGATTGAGTTGTATTTAAATTTTTCTTTTTTGCACTTCACCATACCTGCATACTGTATGTCCAGATTAGTTTCAGTAATGCCTTGTAAATGAAGAGTTTTATATTAGGATAGGTGTGTTTATTAGAGAATAGAGGTTTGAAGATACGAAAACGGTTGTTCAGTGACAGTATTTTTGCTCTAATATGGTGGGCCTATGTTAATCTTTTATCTAGTGTATGACTGAAGTATTTAACTGTAAGAGAGGATGAGATTGGAACACCACATAGAATTACCTCAGGAGAAGGAGCTGGTCTAAGAGTAAAGGTGGTGTGAATAGACTAGCTATGGTTTAATTAAAATCTCCATTTGGTATACTAATTATCCATAATGTCTATGTGAGTTTGAAGGTTTACAGAGGTTATGAGTGGATTGACATTCATAGAGATGATTACCTTGTCGTCGGCATAGTCTGCTAATGATTTTTTTAGCGTGATTGGTTGATTTGCGGTGAATATATATTGTAGATAATGGGGGATAAAATGATGCCGACCTGTGGGACCCCAAAACGTATACTGCCAATACTTATCAGACCCGTATCGTATTTGGAAGGTACGTTCAGTTAGCAAATAATAATGTATTCAACATTAATTATACCTAACCTATACAATATACATCTATATTTCGGAATAGTTTTTAAATTTTTGTTTTTGAAGGTGCACCGTACAACAGTGTAATAGTAATGCCATATGTTTACATTCAAATGTATTATTATTATTATTGATTGTTTGACTAGGTTATTTCCGTTAAATAATTCCTTTAGAGCTAAGCATTTTCAAACTCTAAACGAAATTATTGTAGTTACTTGTACGCGTAGTACCTAGTATTACCGGTAATTCATAACTCTACTCTAGGTCCGTGATTCCAACAATATCATGGATTCCCAAGAGCATAATATAGACCATGATGTTATTTTACCCACGCGCACGATTATAATAAATTAGTCCTAGATGACGGGTCTGTATAAATTATGTATTATTATACTCAGTCAATGATTATATTGGTATTTTGATAATTATTAACGATCTTGTACCCAAGTCATACATTTTCAAAATTATATTCCCAGTCATTACGCTTGTAGTGGTGAAGGTTAGTCTCGTCGTATTATAGGCACATATTCAAATACATAAAAATGTCCAAGAAGTTTTAAAAATATGACTGGTTGAAATTCAATCGATAGGAGGGATGATCGCGGAGATACGATGGTCATAGTATTAAATATCATAGCTACAGTCTGTTTTAATACACATCTGTTTTAAGGTACATGACGAGTGTTCATATTTGATTATACAGTTTATAATCTCATAAAATGAAATTAATTGTAACAAAATGTTCTTTAAAGAAATAATTTTGGGAATCGTACAAAATATGAACCAAATTTTTTAATTCAATTTAACAAAATTATTTATAATACGAATTATTTTTGTTCTCTGTGAAACTTCGTAATACGACAGTTTCACTGTATTTGTACGGCAAAAATGTTGCTAAAATCCAAACGCTCGTTATAAAATTTATGATATACGAATAATGTAACGTAATCAACATAATAATATTATAGGTACATATAGGTAAAAACATTAACGAATATAATATTAATATTTTAATATATGGATGAGACTAACCGTTGACGGATGAGACGAGCGTAATAATTATGACGAGTATGTATCCCGGGCAAATGGCAATAATATAATATTATTCATAGTGAGATGTAAAAATCAAATTAGGACGACTAACGAAATTCGATTTCGGCTGAAATCTGCGCCGTCGCGTAGCCGTGAATTGCATAACAACCACCGGTAGATTTGAATTTTGAGACGATGCGACGTTCGTTCGTTCGCTCGCTCGGATATGTAATTAAACTCGAATAATTCGTTTTATTGAAATAATTTAATTCCGCGGTAGTACGCTCGACAGCTGAATCGGATATTATGTGTAACATTCTCAGAAAATTGAACGTTACAGGCGGGAAGAGACGGGCTGCACAGGTTCGTGCACACTGCACAACATATAATAATAATAATAATAATAATAATAATATCAATGTATAATAATATAATAATTATATAGAGCGCAGGAGCGTAGTGGTTAGAGTAGAAAACATGTCCGTATAACTATAATATACATTCACCCCATTCGTGCTTTCTAATATTAATATTTTTAAACGACATTCTAAGCGTAGAGATTTGATTTTACAATAAAGTGTGTGTCTGTATACACGAAAAGTGGTCGACAAAATCCTTACATTTTCTCTTTTGAGGGTGGTTTATGATAGAAAAACGGATCTATAATATATTATTTATATACAGCGAGCATCGTGGTTAAAGCTGAAAACATGTCTACAAATGTATTCACCCCTTCGTAGTAATATTACTATTTTAAACGAAACATATACTGTATTAGATTCTGAGCTGAGCGATTCTATTTTACAGTGATATGTCATATCTGTATGTATATGTGCGTGTGTGTGTGTGTCTGTACACGAAAAAAAGTAGAAAAAAATGCTTCGATTTTGAGGACGGTTTAAATAGAAAATTGGATTCGGTTGTGACTTTTGAGAAGTCAGAAAAACAAAAATAAAATTCAGAAAATATGCTATAAATAAGGTAAAACAATTTGCGCAAAATAAGTTTTCAATGAAATCAATTTTGTTTTTTTGGTGCAACTCAAAACCATTATATTATAACTGTAGTCTGTAGATACTTAAAATTTTCCCAAAATGTTTACAGTTTTCATTTTCCATAGGTCCATGGTATAAATATTAGTTCAATACATATAGTTTAGTACAAAGTTCCTCGTACGTTTTTATAACAGCCATTTAAAAATATTAAAGATACATCATAAGCACGATTTTTTTGTTATGGATATTTTAAATTCAAATTTTGACGAAATTCGATATATTTTAAACGATAATTTTAGTTATTTTGTTGTTATTCAAAAATAAATTTTGTGGGGATTTGAAACTTTAACTATACTTAATAGTTAATATTATTTATATGTTATATACATTATACATAATGACACTTTTAAAACATGTAAAACATTATAGGTATACAATATAATAATGTATACTGTATGAATGTATTACTATAAATAGTAAAATACATTATTATCTAGTTATGTTTATTTATTTATATTATATTAATTATATGATAATTATCTAACAGACTGTCTCAGCTCAGAATCGTTTTCGAATACAATGATTTATAACTGAATTCAAATTTAACACATCCATTACAGTGACAGTAATATTACATAAATGTACAGTTGACTCCAACTGTACAGCAGAACCGTTATTTTTATTTAATTTTTTTTCAATTATTCCTGTCAAATATGTTTAAACACCATCCAGCTAATAGTCTATCAATATGGACGTCACAAATGATATTATACAGGCCTAAGGTTCTAAGTTTTTGCTTATATAATTATCATAGTATGTGTAATGTATAAAGATAAAAATAGCAAAGCAAGCTAAACTTGTTTTATGCATCAAGGATACCAAATACAAAATGTTGTGATGCATATTTTATGCGAATGGTTTTATAAACACGCATAGTTAATATTGTTAGCAAAATTAAATTTAATAGAAATTCAAAATTAATGTATCGTTAATAGGTATTTAATGTCATTATTATTATTATGTTACTGCTGTCTCTCAAATTAATTTAAATACGAATTTTGGTTTAAATGTGAGTACCAAATAGCATATACAATAGGTGCATCAGAATGACCTGACAAATAAAATTCCTTTTGTTCTATTAAATACATAAAAAAGTCAATATTTTGTATATATAATTTATAGAAGATTTGTCATACAAGTATGGGTACAATATAAGTACAACTTTTTTTTTTTCCAATACTGAACATTTTAATTCATTTTTTTTTTTTTGAAAAATACTAAGTAGCATGTGTAAGTAGTAATTTGTAAATCAAATTATTGAAAAATGTTGGTGGTAAAATAATTTATTTGTTAAGTAGTTTATTTTTACAATTTTTTTAAAATATCAAAATTTTTATTGAGTAAATTATTTTGAACCGCAATATAATTGTCATAATTTATTGTTGTCATATACGTTTAACTATAATATCAATTTTTATTTTTCATTTGTCAGGTCTTTCTTACCATGCATATGACGTATATGTATATTGTATATATGTATAGCCAAATACGTTTGTGTCGTCATGATTTCACGTACATTTCTCGATAGTACGCACGTATGACTCGAAGTTGTAGGGGAGGGGGTCGTCGTTTTCTATACAAAATATGTAATGTGAATTGAAGGGTAGAAAATATCCAAACCACGCCCTACTGCTGCAGTAAATCACATAACGTTCAAAATATTGAAAACATATTATATTAAAGCTTATATAGACTTCCCCGATACAACACGTGAAGGAGAGGGAAATGTTATCCACCATAGTGGTGTTACCGCTTCGCAGCGTTACCGTAAATTGCACTATTATTACACTTGTATATAAAATAGTGAAACATACTATATAAGAAGAAATTTATTTTTCGTTTTGGAGTTGTGGTTGTACTCGGGTGTTCAAACAAGGGAATAAAAAAATGTAAATGAACATTTGGGTGCTTATAAGTCATAATATAACCATTAGTATTCCAGATGATATAGATTAATCATTCATTCTTTCAGGAAAAAATGTATTGGTTTTACAATAATTTATACTATTCAAAGAGATCGGAAAATAAATTATTTTTTTTTTAAAGCATTTATATTTCAAATGATAACGAAAGTGAGCAAGACTGAGACAATTTTACAAGCATTTTGTTAAATAATAAATAAAACGGATTATTTGAAGTACCTAAGGGATAACATTTATGGGAATATTTTGTATAGGTACCTATGGAATATATTATTTTCTAACAGGGTTATTTTGAACACGGTATATTATAGCAGGTATCATTGTTGTTTTTACTTAAAAAAAAAAGATATTAATACATCTTATTATATAAATATAATAACAATAAATACAATTAGTTATGCATAAGGACATTAGTCCTATAATAATAACATTAAATTATAATAAGATCTAATTATCGTAAATGTGTTAAATTGATTAAAAGGTAAAAACATATACATTTATAGTTTATAAACAGCGCCAGATAGCATAATTACTGACTTTTAGAGCTGTTACTAACCAAACAAAATAAATGTTAACGTGCAGGATGTAACGAATAGTAAATCGAAAATTTCTGAACGACTATTAATAATTCCGAATGAACAAATGATTTCAGGTTCAATGCACTTAAATTTACGCCTGAAACGTCAAAACAAATTAATTTATAATTTATTCAACTATTTTATATTAAATCTTATGAAAATAACCTTCTCTTTTGGGAAATCCAGTTTTAAAAAAAAAATGTACAACACATTTTCCGTGTTTGTAAAAATGCAATGTTATATATCAGCGGAAAAATACGCATAATCTCTGATTTAAAACTCAAGTTTCATTTGAGGTTCTTAGATTTCAAAGCTAATGAAAAGTTGTTTGATTTAATTTCAATTCCATTTTCACTATCAATTTCAAGACGTCCCAGAAAATAATATGAAAATGGAGATTATTGATTTATAGAACAATACAATATTAAAAGAAAAAGTATAATAACGTTGAACCATCAATTTTTATTATAATTATATAGACATGAAGACATATTATCTTAATTTACGAAACAACGCTTTACAAACGATTCCTCTCTTTCGTAGTACTTACTTGTAAGCATATTTTTTTATGAATGAAAATGTTCAAATCAAAATATAAAACTCCGTAAACTGATACTCACCTGAAAAATTTGCCCGATCATACATTATAAAACTTCAATTTAGTTTTTATTATAATCATAAGATAACTTTTTAGTAATGTAATTAGTTGAATGTACTTATTCAGATGATTTAAAACTAAACTATACCTATAGTATACCTATTATTAATTCATTAGATTCTGGCTTTAAACTACAATAAGACTTTTACTATTTTCGAGATAAGTGTTGCTTGTAATAGTGCACAAGTGAACGCTAACAAGTGTAATTCGATTTTATTCTATCCCAATAAATCTCTTTTAATTATTGATTATTACTCTAATTATCTACTTAGAGTTTACTCGATTAAAGTCCTTGAAATTATTTTTTCATAGGCACTTACATGCTAACAAAAGAAATACGTTCACTCGGATTTATCATTAGATGGATTAAAACGTAGGTATACAGTGTATTTTCCAAACGTATTTAAATAAAATATTATTATGATATTATCAGCTATTGCAATTTGCAATCATTGATTAATTAAATAAAAATATATTGCTTTAATGTTCGTACAAGTAGATTAGATACTTAAAACACACTTAAGTCCAGCAGCTATTAAAATCCTATAGTTTATTAAATCTCAGTCGAATCAATTATAAACTACTCCTAAGCGAAAACATTACAACTTTTTCTGAATATGCAAAGAAAAAAAAGCAACGCGTCTTACTTAAAATTTACTATTTTGTTTGTCAGATGGTTGGTGGTTTTAGAGAAGTCCACATTGGGTTAATCTTACAGTACAGCTGTATGTTGGTACAACGCACAGAGTAAAATCCAAAGTGTGATTTTCTTTTTTGATCATCGTCACACCTCCTCCTCATACCACCCCACCCGTCAGATCGTAAATACGCCCCCTCTGAACGCACCGAGTGGTTGATTATCAAATGCCCATTTCGTATATTACAACATGACGTGGCAATATCACCGACGACCGTGGCGGCGGTGGTGGCGGCGACGGTTACCCTGCAAACAAAACGTTTTATATCGCGTATATCGCGTGTCTGGTATAGGTTATAATAGTAATAATAATTAAACGACTTGCAGGGTCGCCGAGGAAAGAGACGGGCGCGAAGTATATGATATTATATCCGTATATTATGTGCTATAATATTATGTGTATAGGTAATAAGTGTGTGCGCCTATGAGACCTCTAAGACTTACGGTTATTCGCGGCGCATAACCACATTATAGCGACCATATACGCTCGAGAGTATATTATTATTATTATTGGACGAAGGGGTGTTTGGTTTTCAGTCGGCAAATATTTAAACTTATCACCGCCGCACTTATCTCCTGTACGCAGTTCCCTACACACGTCGTCATTCGCTCGGCGTCTCTCCTTCTCGTCCTCTCCGCGTAGGTACTATCCTTCCATACACCAGTCTATATCTATCTATACATGTGCATATATATAAATTATATTGCTATATCCTTATAACGACACACACGCGCGCACGCCATATAATAATAACAATAACTACACGCTGTAATTAGGTTCTCATTATATACGTACACGTGTGTCGTGTGTGTGTGTAGGTGTGGGTCGTCTGTATAATAATATATTAATATCATACGATGATGGTATACACACGCGCTTGCGATAATATTGTACGACGAGCGTGGGTCACGTTATTATTATTATTATTAATATACGTGAGTATAGGGTGCTGGAGCGTGGTCAGAGAGGGTGCGAATTGTATACAAGGATCGCATTGTTATTATTATTGTCTATCGACACGATTTTTCTATCATAAAACGTCATCAACGTTAGGTTTATACTTTATACCCGCAGCTATTGTCATATTATTATTATACCAGGTGCCTTCTAGTAAAATTATTATTGCACACGACCCATCGCCGTAACGTCGAGCGGCAGTGGGATGACGAGAATCGATACCCACATTGATTTTTAAATTTGTGGACACAAAGTTCTGAAAAAAATTGTTGAATTTTCCGACAGTATAACGTGAAACTGTGTAGCGCGTTTTCGACGTTTAGGCTCGATTTTGGTATAAAACTCGTTTGGGGTCACACTTTACCTACTGATTATGTATGGAGGGTGTTGAGAAACCGACAATTACACACGCGTGAAAGCCATATAGCTAAAATGTTTGCCCAGGGTTGGTTAATAATATATACGATGGCGTTGACGTATGCAATAATAACAACAGCTATAAGGATAAAACATCGTAATATATAATATGTATATATAAGTACCTATTGAAATTATTATAACTGATTATCATTTAAACGTATAGACACTAATATGTATACACAAATAAATAAAATATATTCCAAATTATAAATTATAATGATACAAATAAAAAATAGAAGTAAAATTAGAATAGTCTCTGAGTACTTAAATGTATTTATAAAAATGGAACTTTGAACTAGTTGTTTATTTTAATCATTAAAAGTTTATATAGTATGATAAATGAAACAATATATTAAAGTTAACCACACTGGTTATTTATATTTGAATTGTAAGTACCTACCTATCTACTTACTATTATAAATTAAATACTAACTAACTACTAGAACAAAATTTGATTTTTGTACATAATATATATTCTGGCTTTAGCAATTTATATAGTACGTAGAGATATAAAGAGTAAAAACTTAAAATATTATAACGTTAAAAATAGTAAAACAATTTAGTTTTCTGATTACATTGAACTATATAAAACAAAATATTAAAGAAACATACTCTTTTTTTGTGACCATCCTTGTGTACTGTAAAACCACATAAACATTCGATAAACGTTTAAAGTTCAAATTTTGATGACATTGGATAATATTTAAACGTAATAAAATTATGTATCCTTAAAAGATTTTTGGTATTTATCTTAATTCAAAAAATATTAACGGTAGAAATATTCTATTAGGTACTGTTATTATTTCACATATAAACTGTTATTTTGAAAATATTTTGGCTAATCTTAAGGTACTATTTACCCATAATGTATAGACATTTTAAATTAAAAATTTTTTATTTTCTTATATCAATATTGTAAATAAATTAAAATATAATATAATAAAATATATGGGTGTAATAAATAATAATAACAAACTGTGTAATAAAAATACCTTTTCTCTGATAAAAAAAATTTGAAAATGTAATACTAAGTTTCTAACTTATTGTTTTTATTCAAATATTGATTCAAACACATTCATGATTAATTTTTTTTTATAATTGACTGAAGTTTAAATTTGTTAATTCATCTAAATTACGAAATGTTGTAAATTATTTTGTAGTTAAACATCATACTTGAAAATGCAGTACAAGGTTCGTCATATAAGTAGAGATATAATACCTAATGATTTAAAAAACAAGCAGAATATTAGCCATAAAACTATATTAAAAAAAAAAAAATTACTTTGAAAAAATTACCAAAAATATGAAATTAATTTTACATTTTATAATTGCTCAAATGTAAATGTCGAAATAATTTCTAATGATATTTTACATTGAACATTAAACATAGATAAATTTATTTTCCGTTTTTGTACATAAATTTAAATTTGCTTACAGGTATTTACATAGGTGAAACTATACTATAAATCCAGTTATACACTTTATTAGGTAAGATTAAATTAATATATGAATAGTAAACGGGTAAGGCATGAATCCTAACGTCCCAACAATTTTTTTTTTAAGTTCAGTTGTACAATATTTACATAATAATATTAATATAGTATAATATGTTCTGAAGTTTAAATACTCAACATCTATGTAATAAACCTACTAATATATTACAACGTAAAAAGGGAAAATTTATTAAATATGTAAAACAATGCTTGGAATACGTAAAAATACTAAAAATAAAAATGGCATAATACATTCTGAATCTTTGTAAAATAAAACAATTTCGTTGCTTGGTTAGATAAAAACTACAAAATACATCAAAATCATCATAAGTTATTCTTTCAGTATTATTTGAAAGGCTTAAAAAATACATAATACCATATAAAATGACTACACCTCTTGGTACCGCTTATGTAACCAGTGGGTGTCTATAGTATTGATGATATTATCATCCCTAAATTGTGCAAATAGGTTGCTATAGAACGTATATTATTTTACTGCAGACTTAGTAAAATAAGGATAGTGTGATTGGCGTTAAGGTACATCGACGGTTGAACTCGTGGCGTACAATCGATTACAAATAAGTAACTACTTATTAATAACGTACCTACAAATAATGACTATGTGTGTAGTTTCATCCCGAAGTTTCAAAGTGGAAGTGCCATTATACCAGCGAGAAATGAACTTGTGACGTTCGCATGTCGAGTCGCAATGACGTTGTAGGTACTGATATTAATCGATGTTACGCCTTTGCGTTTGATAATAATAGCATAAGATACATTAAACCAACATAATATTGTGAACACAGTTAACCATTAGAGTCCATAGTGGACATTTTGTGGACCCAGACACAGGTGCCAACATTCGAACAATAAAAACCTGTCGAATGCAGCTTAAAAAAAAAAATCAGGATCAGGCAAAATAAACACCGCTACTACTATAATATTATTATCACTATGGTCTATAATGTCATGTAATTTAATCATAATAATCTTGAAGCAATATTATAAATGTATAAAAAAACGTAACCTACAATAGGTTAGATAACTTAACCTAACCTTTATATGAAAGTAGGATGCTTTAACTGTTAAACATATGAGTATAATATGACTCCCCTTAACACGTATACCCGTAAAAGCATACTTTATGCAACCCACAAGACACTGCTTGAACATTATTAAGCCCTCGAAAAGTTTAAGGATTTTAGATATTTTATATAATATATTTCCTGAAAATACCATAAATGTCATAATATCTGGGTTTTGACCAAAAATCAGTAAGTGCGCAGGTACATTTTTAAATTTTTTTAGAATATTACGGAAGACTAGTATATTGAATAAAGTTCATAATATAATTTTACGTTTAATACATCTATATATTATAATTGCGAGTAGTTAACGCACAAGAGCGCTGAAATAATAATTAAAACTCCACAATTTCACCTATCTATATCATAATATAGAGTCTGTAAATTATATAGATACCTATAAAATTACTGTATAAGCAGCCGTTATAACTTATAATAATATATTATGTTACTAACGAATATTAGATTATAACTTCAGCCATAATATAGGTAAGTTTATAAGGTATATAATGGACACGAACGCCATAAAAATTGTATCTATAACAATGTAGATAATTAATAAAAACGTATCAAAACATCAGATCTAAACAAAACACAATTTCAAAAGGCAAACAGAATGGTATAGTTCTAAGAGAACACAAATAATGATACTCAGATAGACGGGACAAAATCTCCAGGGACGATGGCCGATTGAAACCATATATACCAGCTCCGACGACCATTCCCTTTTGAGCAGACTCCAACTCACACAGAAAGTTGCCGGGTTGCCAATATTTGATATACCGTGAATCTTTGTTTATACAGCGTGAAACAAATCGAAATATTATATCAACATAAGTAATAGTTAAACGCCGAAAGCGTTATCGAAATGTTTTAACGTTTTTTGAAATTTTATATTTCTTTCCCTAAAAGATGATAATAGAAGCACAATATACAAAATTTGAGCAAAAACCGATTAATGCATACCTTATCACAATTTTTAACAATTATGAAGCCTATAATATTATTATTATTATACAAATAACATAAGCGGCTGTATGTATACTTGCAGTATAGACTCTATAAAGGTAACACATTCTGATTATACTATGCTATTATAATGTATTTGATGAATTTATATATGTCAACAATTAATTCTAAGAATTATTATTCAATATCATTTATTCATAATGAGTGATAAAAAATTGTTAGCAAAAATAACGATAATGATTCATTCGTGTCAAAGTATAATGTGGGTTGTCTATATATTTAGGTTTAGAAGCTAAGTATAACCTACGCATTTACATATTGTGCATTTTAAGGGGAGGTCGCCCAGAATCGGCTAAATCGTTCTTATAGGAAAATTCACAAAATAACTTTCTTTTAAAGTATTAGGTACCTACCTACAGTTTTCATTACAATTGCCGAATGCCTTCGTCGCAGATGATGTCAAATAATGTTTTCTGGTATATTTTTAGCCCTCTACAAACTACAATAGAAACGAGAATGGCTTCTCAATGAATGAAAAATATTATACTACATAATACTATTATAATACATAATATTTATATTTATCAATATTATTATTTTATTATACATACATAAACAGAAATAACCTAGATCTACTTATGAAAAGCCCCGGGAACACCTGTGCGCTGCGGGTGAGGTTAACGCTTTGTTCGGTTAACAGAAATATTCGATTTATAAGCTCAAAGACGCATCGATTTAGTCACACGCACATTTCATCGAATTAGTGTGTTATTATATTTTCTTTCAAAAACACCGTAGATCACACATTGTTATAAATTTTAATAATATAACCGTGTACGACCTTTATGCTTTTATTCCTCAGTGCATATATGAATATAATAAACCAACACTTTAATAAGATTATCATATAATAATAATTGTGAGTATTATAATATGTGTAACAAAAAACACTAATATATTATGTGTGATAAAAAATAATATTTTAGCGCTCTTTTGAATGCCCGCCTGCATCAAAAGGAACAAAAACCTTCGTACGGAATACGAAAAACATAACACTTAGCCGACGTATTTAAGGAAACCAAATACGAAAACTGAAACGTATCTAATTGAAACGAATTCCTGGAGGAGAATTCGCATAATAATAATATTATATATTGATCTCATTTTCTTGCAGCTCCGGCTCACGTAATGTCATTATAATACGCATTAAAATAATAATATATAACATTATTATAATACAATACGTTACGATATTTAAATTGCAGCAGGTATGTTATATAATATTATAGTCGTATGCATAATGGTGATATTATGGAACTTATATATGACGTACATGCACCGTGTGCAATAAGAACGTTTCAAACCGCTATCGTAATATCATTATAATATTATATTGTATGGTATAATATCGCACTACGTCGTTGACAGCGACGATACATAATGTCATATTAATAACTCAAATAATAAGAGATTTCGGTGAGGAATTTCGAAAAGTTGAATTGCCCACAGGAACTTCTCTAAATGAATTACGGTAAAATCGATTTTCTTGTTTTGTGTTTGTAATTCAAACACGAATAACTATATTTTCTACACGTCTTGGTATAATTTTCAAAATAGTTTGTCTCTTTTTGAGCCATTTATTTAACTTTTTTTTTTTAGTTTTTTCCATAAACATTGATAAGTACTTTTTCTATCGGTCAAAAAGTTTGAAAACATTCTCTGTTAGTTTTTATTGTAGCCTTTTTCTCTAGGTATATCACAAAACTGACTATACATTATATTAGAATATAATACCATGATCGCACTAAACCGTTGACAGGGGTACATAATATAATTTTATAAAAAGCAATTTCGGTGGAAGTTTTGAGTAGTTGAAATGGCCAGAAGTCCAAATGAATTATACACTACTATTTCTATTGTCGTGTTGTATAGGACGTAGGTAGGTACATATTATTATATAGGTAGGAGATAAATTGTAGGTATATTTTAACAATTTATTGTCAACAGTCACCACCCTGACATCATAATTATAGTAATTATTTACCTATATTATACAACTCTTTGATTTTATGAACATTTTGTTGAAATTATACTTTTTGATTCTGAGTGGAAAAATTAATTTTATTTATTGATTTTATAAATAAAATTTAATATCTTTTTTTAGAGGAAAATATTGGTACTTTAAGATGTAAAAGTAAAAATACATTTTGGAAAATCTCGAATTTTTACGTAAAAAAATCGATTTTATTATTTTTTTGTAATTCTAGAATAATCATAGATACTTGCAACTTTCATAAAATGTTTGTAGTATTACTTTCTATAAAATATACATAATATATTATTTAGTATCACATTTTTGGTTTTTTTTTTAGTTTTTTTATTAATATTGACAACAAATTTCACTCGGCCAAAAAACTTGAAAATTGAATAAAAAGTTTCTTGTAAGTTGTTATTATTATAGATGTTTGCTCGAAGTTTTTCAATTTTATTCCATTATTTTTTTACATTGATTATGGTGAGAATTTTGAAAGTAGTAATGCCCAGATGAACGTCATAATGAACTATTATTGTATTGTCGTGTGGGATGAAGCCATGAAAGTATGGGTACAATATAATATAATATTATGTTATACGTCTGATAATGATAAGAATATAGCTTCTATTTTATGTACAGTAGGTACAACTGTACCTACATATATTAATATTTATTATAATAATGACATACGTCGGAGATAAATCGTACGTACTTAAGTATTAAGTAGCTACGTACTCAAACAGTTTCTCATCAGCAGTCGTGACATCATTATAAGACAACAGCAAAAATAAGTATGCAGTGCTTAAAGATTCAGCAGTCAAACGACATATTTTAATAAAATAATATTATTGTCACGCTCTCTGAAAAATTCGAAATGGCGACGTCCGCTCATCGGAGAGGTTTTATAAATTGCATTATGGCTGCAAAGCATAATATAGGTTAGGCTAACCCAACCTAAATGTTTACAATAATTATTTTCGAAATCGTAATAAAACGGTTTGAATCAGATATTTGTTCGTTTGTTTAGAGTATAGACGATAAGTAAGTAGTTTATAAAGAAACATTTGAGATGGTTAAATGAAATCAAATTTATATCGATTGAATGGTATTTTCATTCTTCATATATTATTTAAGGTAAAAAAAAAATATAAAATATAAAATAAATGAAATAGGTACCCGGTTTGTTACTGAATACTACAAAGAACATTTTTTCACAGGTTTGCGTAATATTCAAATGGACAAATATTTATATCTTCCCTTCCATCCACGTATGTTCCATATTTTTTCTCGTGTCTCGTCAGTATCGTATAAATTATGGATTGAAGATCATCCCAAAACCAAAATCCCTCTACAAAATTATTTCGTGACAACATTTCCAACGTAAATTATTATTAAAGTTCAAATTGTTAACCTAAATTTATAAATTTACTCTATTAGAAATTACAATCACTCAAAAATCCAAGACAAAAATATAATTATTACTACCTATACATTTACATAATATTATAATTTATAGCTAATTAGTCATTTCCAAAAATGCATATTAGGTAGGTATACCTACTAATAAAAATAGTTTAAAAAACATGCACAAATAAGAGAAATATAAACACAAAAATTGTAGTTTAATGTATTTTCGTTTTCAAAAGTTATAAAAAAAATAAAACTAGCCTGCAAATTATATTATATTTTTTTTAACTAAAATTTTTGTTGTGTTTGTCAACAGTAAAACTGAGGCAGTAAAACTGTTTTGATTTTCTTCAGCAGTATTTTGTTTGATTTTAAAAGTAAATCTATAGTTGGTGAATTCGGGAGGTCAAAATTTAAAATAGTTTTCAAAAGCGCAGAGAAAAATGAAAAAACATTTAAGCAAAAACGGGAATTTTTACGCAAAATTGGTTTTCGACAAAATGGATTTTTTTTTGGTTTTTTTACCTCATTAACAAATGACCGTAGATACATGACATTTTCACTGAATGTTTATATTACATAGTTTTTTATATACATGATAAAATTTTCAAAATATTTTAATTTGTTATAAGCTGTTTACTGACAAATTCAGTATCTATTTTTTTAGTTTTTTTTTCTATAAATGTCAATAAAATTGTATTTAGCAGGTCAAAAGCTTGAAAATTTAACACAAGGTTCCACGTACATAGATTAGGTTAGTTAATATAAATTACTTTGTTCACAATATTATCATAGGCTTGACTGTTTTCGCTCAGAATCATTTTTCTTATATAATGAATTAAAATTTAACACCATCCTTTACAGTGAGCCACTTGTAACCCACTGTACAGCTGACCGACAGCCACTTGTCTACTTTTTTGTCCACAATTTTAAGTGTTGTTAAATTTAAATTAAGACTGTTAGAACACGACTCATGCTGTAATAATACAAAACGATACACTACCTATAGATACCATTATCAAAATAAAGTATAACACACAACAATTTAGATTTAGTATGATAATTGTTGCTCGATCAGTACTTGTAATCACAGCTTTTATAATAAATGGTTAACATTTTGAAAAGTAATATTTTTTCTGGGGTATTTTGGACTTGGGATAATATCTTGATGTGGAAAGTAAAAATATAGGTAGATATGACCTGACGTCGCTGACGACGTACTTAACCTAATCATTGATGTCCACATTTGGGGAGGGGGTGAAGATGAGACTTTTGCCTCACCCCATAGACTCTCTAAAAAAAATATTTTATTGCTTATTAACAATAGTTCAAGCACGAAGACTTCGTTTTTATTTAATAGAATAACTAGCACACAATTCGAAATTCCTGACGTACCTGCTATATAGTAATTTAACTTTATCAAAATAATACATTTTTAATATACTTCGTACTTTTTGATGTTTAAATTTTGTATGCCTTCCCTTGAAATCTTGTGAAAACCCATATACTTACTTAACTGATGTCAGAATATACTCATACCTACTTATTCCTCATGCATAAAGAGCTTTGATATTTTTTTAAATTTTTGTCTATATTCCAACAGGTTAACATATAATCTAAAATAATCCAACTAACTTCACTGTAACCAATCGAATTTTCGTACCTTCTCTGATATTGGTACATTACGAGAGTTCATTTTTGCCATCGTTATTTTATAAGGATATGTTACATTTTTTTGTCGTATTATTACATCAAAAATAATAAAAATAAAATATCTATATCCAACCGTACGCAAAATAATACATTTTCCAAGCAAAACGTCTGCAATTCTGTATAGGAGTTGAAATGCGCGCGTATTAGATATTTCGAATTTTTCGATAGGCTTTATAGCGTACCAATCATAAATGTTATCGAAACATCAAAAATATAATAGATTTGTGGATTTGATTAAAAGCTTGAAAACAATCCAAAACATAAATAAACAATATAATGTGCATATAAATACCTATAGGTATACATAAAATATGAATGTATCTATAATAGTAATATAATATTATTATGTTCAATGATAATAAACATATAGGTAATATACATTCTTCTATATACATCCGGCCTAAGCGGATATTCACGTGAAAAGCTTCAAATCTCAACAAACTGAACCAAAAAGGCATATCTGAGAGTAAAATATGAAAAGAAAAAAAACACTAAGAATATTAAAAATGCGACTAAACGGTGTTTTGAATTGAAAAGGCTCTTAATCATTAAAATTAATATTTTTTTCTTTTTTAATAATAATTACAAACACTTATAAAGTATCGCGTAGTTGTAGTTATTTCGAAATATGACTAGGCCTTTCTGGGTACATCATTTGTAAGTAGGTACATCTGTTAAAAAATATATTTAAGTATCGAAAACCAAAAAGGTATATTGTTGTGTTCGGATATCATTCAAAAATGAAACTGTTATACACATATTATTATTCTATCGAGTTAAAAACGAACAACCATACAAATACTTTCAAACTGAAATATGTCTACAGAAATATTGCGTTTTTATGTACCGGCAAAATAGTATTGTTTTAATTGTTTGAAATTTAACTGTACTCAAATATTATTTTTGTTTGTAACATATACCCATACCGGTTATTTACTTATATTTTCGATGTTGTACAGTACAACTATGATATGGTATTTTTAACTGAAATCTAAGAAGAAATATATTTCTACGAGTCGTGAGAATATATTCTTTTAATAACTTTTTGATATTAACTGTAAATACTAAACAAAAATACAAACAAAACAGAAGTTTTATATTTAATTTATAACATTATAGATCACCTATTTTTTTTCCCAAGTTTTTTGCAGCTAATTATAATAATACTAAGATTAAAATAATAAAATACTTATATACTATCTACAGGTATATATATTATATTAATAATTGAAAATCATGTCCAGTACTTTACATTTTTTAAGGTGGGAATTGAAGGGTACCTAATAATACTAATAACTAAGAAAATTCCAACTTAATTTTTTAATTTATTTTCCTCCAAATCGATTTAAGATTGACCTCAAAATAAAGATATATAATATAGGTAGGTTAATTTTAGATTCTGAGCAATAAATTTATTGATTTTTACTATGATGTTTGCTTTTATTTTTTATTTTTATTTTTTTGTTTCTGCCATCACCTATTGAGGCAGTAAAATTGCTTAAATTTTCAACTTCGGTGTCTTGTTTTATGGGAAAGTGAATATAGTCGGTGCATTTGAGAGATTAAAATTAAAAATTCCCAGATATTTTTGAAAGCCTCAGAAAAGAAAAATATTTATATTAGTATTTCCTATATACCTATACCTCGTACATAGTAATATTTTAACTCTTTTTAAGATGTTTATAGGTTTGAGAACTTGTTCGAATTTTGTAATTTTTTTTTAAATATTGTCGATAAAAACTTTTTCACAATTTAAAAAAGCTTGAAAATGAAATCCAAGGTTCCTCATTAGTCGCTTTAGTAGCAGGCCAAAAATATTAAAGATACAAAGACACGATTATTTTGTATATGTGAATAAAGCAAACATTTTGACAAAATCTGAAAATGTACAAATTATTTTCAGTTAGAAATTCATAAAAAATTTAATTTTCATGGCTAAAATTAGAAAATGCAATAGAAAATGTCTTACAAGTAGTTTTACTTTATATAAGTAAAGGTGGCTAAAATTTAAAATTCCCAATAAATTTCAAAAGCACCGAGAAAAACAAAAAAAAATTAAGGAAAAACGGGAACTTTTATGCAAAGTCCTCGTTTAACGTCAAAGTTAGGTACCTTTCCTAGAAAACACAATGGGCAGAAAAAAAAACGTAAAGTAAGACACTTTTTCCACGTACTTAATTGGTATATGTTCCTGCCAATAAAAAGCACTGTAAAATATAATACGTAATAATGATGAGTAATATGTGACAACTAGTTCAGGACAGGTGTCGATCAAATGAAGAACTAATATAAAATATTACGAACATACATTGTACGATCGCGACTCCCAGAAACACATTACCTCCCGGGGAATGATGCCTTCTAAAGGTCTTGAAGGAACTAAACCACCTAAGTGATACGTATAGCGGCATTGTATAACAGACCTTTTTTTATAAATGTCAATAAAATTGTATTTGTCAGGTCTTACGCCTAAAAATGTAATACAAAGCTTATTATATTGTTACAATAGCAGTTGAAAAATGTTTAAAATACAATGTGACATTTTTTTTTTGATAAGAAATTCAAGTTCGAATTTTGACAAAATGTATCTAATTTTTAATTTTTAATTTTTAAATGATTTTGTAGTTAAACTTTTATAAAATGACCAACTTTTATAGCTAAGGATTGACGATTTAGGTTATTCTATTACCAAAAAATCTAAAAATACTGTTTTTTCTTTTAATAATTATTTTATGTTCAAATTTGGACGAAATTAGGTATTTAAAAGAAGAAGAATTATTTAGTTTTGTGTTATATATTTTAAAAATATTATTCGTGGGTACACGAAACTTCAAAATTATCTTATTGTTTACAAATATGATAGTAGGTAAACAAATTATAATAGTTCAACTTAACCAGATACCGTATTAATAATAACAGTATAAATATGGGTAATATAGGTACCTATAATACCCTAAGCTGACAAACCATCTCCGCTCAGAATCGTTTTTCGTATACTTTATCATTTAAATGTGTAACATCATCCATTACAGTGACCCATTTTTAACATACCTACTGTAAACCAGAGCGACATTCTGCACTTGCCCGCTTTTTATTGTTGTGACAAAAAATCCAGTACTTGATCTGGAAGACAGTTTGGCAATAACAACATAATATAATATACTTATCATCGAAAGTCGACGACATTAAGTTATCATCGGTTATCGGTTTTCGGCGTCGACGGTGACGATTCGTCTGCGGTTGAAATAGCTGCGCTGTATCTATAACAACAGCTTGCCAGTGTAGTTGCATGTCTGAAGAGTAACTAAAGACCTACGTTTATATTATTATCGTATAACACACGGGCGGGGAAGATCTGTTACGATATTATTTGCGAAATGGACGGAGGGTAGGTAGCGGAGGAGGTCCTCGCGTCCTGCTTTCCTGCCCTGCAGTCCGTGCCGCGGTCGTCTATCTCTCCGGAACACGTCAAGTGCATTCGTCTTAAAACAGAAACCGCACACGCACAGAATCGAGATGAAGCCGTATCGTTATTATTATTATTATTATTATTACTGTTATTACTATACCGTCATCGTGATTCGCAGAATAAGCGTCAATACGCCCGATTGGACCGACCGCCGCCGGCCGACAAATGCCGGATACGTCGGGCGGGGATGATATATAGAGGTATTTTATGATGCATCATCTCTTCCCGCCAGCGCGCACGACGCGTGTTATCAGTCTATTATACAATTATTATTATTATTATTATATTATTTTGTCGACGACGACGACTACGACAGTACGACAATACGTTTCCCGAAAACGAATATCAGCTGCAGTCAGCAGTCAAGGGTCGTGGCGGAGAGTGGCCGGCGATAAGAGCATAGATAACGATGACTTTATAGCAGCGTATGATTGTATGACTGTGCACGGTGTATAATAATATAATAGGCATACAGACCGACAGAATATCAACGTCAACTTTGTGTTACGTCTAATAATGTTGTAGTTAATTCGTTCTTATTCATCTCAGATCTCTCTTTCGGCGTGTCTCGCGGGGTCCGCTGATCCAACATAGTCACTCGCTCTCTATTCTCATTTTCTACACACAATTTGAACCATATATTTCGTTCCATCTACTCGAACATTCCCTCAAGTGAACATTCTTGTATACACTCTACACTGATATCAGTATTATCTGATGAGTTAGAATAGTAGACACATTCAGTTCAAAAATCGAATAGTGTGTAAAATTAGTATAATATACTAAATATATACTTATAGCCATATAGGTCTAGATACTTGGGACCTGAAATTAACGCATTCTTTTTTTTTATACTTCTGAGATAATTTTTTTAGGACATATTTTAATACTTCCAAGTTCTAGTAATAAGTTCTAGTCATCGTGTATGTCTTCAAAATAGAGTTTTTAACTGCACGTAAGGCACATCCCTAATTGAAAAAAGGGGATAAGTCTACTTTTTATCATTTTTTTAGGAGATTTTTTTTACACCAAACATTGTATCCATATCCCTGTTCTGTTGTAAACTGTTACTTCTGAGCGCTATTTTTAAATGTTTAGATGGACGGTTTTTGTTTTTTTCTACAATAAATGAATGTATTTAACATAATTTAATAACAGTTTACAACAGAACCTGGATATGGATAACATATATTTTATCTTTACTAAAAAAATATAAAAAGTGGACTTATCTCGTTATTTCTGCAGTTAGCAATGTTATTATACTTTCTGAGCCAATTTCTTAAAGGCTTCTTAACAATTATTTTTTATTATTTTCTATTAAAGTACCTACTGACTTTCACTTGACTATCTATTATTTATAACTCGAAAGAATTTGACGTTCAATTAAGATTTATCGGACCATAGGAGTGTTTTTAAACTACATTTTATATTTAAATTAAATTAAATAAAACAGAAAAATTCAACATGAAAATGCGTGCGTCACGTTAAAAAAATTAACACCTTTAAACGTGAGCTTTTATTTTTAAAGCGCAACCAGCATTTGCACTAATAAGTAATAACTCATCTCTTGACAGCTGCGGATAGGGTTTAAAAGAAATAAATTATAAATGTAGCAAACAAACTTTGTTGGTACCTATGTAATAACTTTTGCTCTTTAGTTTAAATAATATTAGATTCTGAACGGAGCGATTCTACAATGAAGTGTGTTTTATTTTTTTCCTTTTTTAATTTGTATCTGTGTACCTATACACGATAAGAAGTCGAAATACTGCTTCAATTTTCAACTTCAGTACCTATCTTATTCAATGGAAAAATTGAATCTGGTTGGTGCATTGGGAGATCAAAATATTTCGAGTAGTTTTTAAGAGAGCCAAGAAAAACAGAAAAAAAAATTATGGGAAAACGGGAATTTTTACGCAAAATCAATTTTTAACAAAATCAAATTTAGTTTTTTTTTAAAGTTCGAATTTTGACAAAATTTAAAAACTATTTTGTAGTTAAAAATGTATAACATTTTTAGCTATTAATGCTTAAGGTTGAAATTTAAAACAAGGTTCCACATGTGTCTGGCAGTTTTCATTAGAATCGTTTTTCGTATGCAATAATATTATATCATTAATACTGTAACCTACAGCAAGTCAGTAACCTAACCCACTGTACAGCAGAACTACGCCTACTTGCCACCTTATTTTAAATTCATTATTTATTTTTTTTAAATACATAATCATACAAATTATGTCAATTTAAATTAAAATCAAAAATGTTGATTAGAAAAAAATATTATATAGGTAGTTGATACCTAAATAATATCAGTTAGATAGCTAATAATATTTTTCAATTATTTCTGTTAAATTTTTTTTTATATAGTATAAAATAAATATAACAACTAGTGATAAAGATAAAACTAAATATTTAAAACGCATGCCCTTTCATTTGATTCGGTTTTCCTCTTATCGTATAAAATATTTAATATTACACTTACGGTTCAGCTATTTTTCAATGCGTGGGATATTCTAAATATTTCGTGTTACTTTTATCGATGCTCGTTTTACTTGTTAAAACTTGCAAATAAAATACAGTTTATTGTCTCAGCAGTTAAGCAATGACCGTCATTCTCATCTACTTATCTATGTATGTATTATAATATATATTATGCGTATAAGTGAACGAACACTAACAACCACCTGAGAATCTTAACACAATATTCTACCGCTCATGTCTACCGTTATCCCCTATCGTGAGGCCAACAGAACCATCTAAATCACCTCCATCGCTATCCTTAACTAGAGCTGTACTGTTATAATATTAGCGTGGATAAAAAGCAAACAATTACCATAAAAAAATCCTAAAGTTTGTTATGGCCAAAAACTATTACGAAACATGATTATTATAAGTTATACGGTTTTAAATTAGTCGGACGTATTATAAATAATTCACGAATACTCGGTCCATTATATTAAATTTAAATTTTGGTAAAAGTTTATAGTTTATCTGACTTTTAAAAGGTGGGGTATTTTTAAAACAAATCATTTATATTTTGTTTTAGTTTCATATAACTAACAGGAGGAGTGGTGTTTTTCTCGTGTATCAAATAATCAATAAAATAATATATTAATATGTCGGCAGCGTTTTGCATTTAATATACTCGGCTTTAGATTTTAGACGTGGTTTGTAAATATATGATGTGTAACGAAGTCAGACCTAGATTAACGAAAGTTCAGATGGCGTACGTTCAATATGTCCCCAACACTAATCCTGCAGTCCCAAACTTTTTTTTATAGCATGTAAATGCTTTTTTAAAAATATTTACATTTTTTTCGAATTTTCTTTAATTTTCGTTAATTTTTCTTAAGATTGTTTCTTTTTTTTTTTTTAGATTACTTTTGCTGTCAATAATATTTACGGAATTAATTTAATCAGTTTATTTTATTATACAACATTATATTTTAACTTTTCATTACACGTGAAGTAGTCACAAACCTATCGCAGTAACAAATTTAATCATACCTCACTTAACTAGTTGTAACACCCGGTGACAACTCACTCACTAAATATACCACTAATTTTTTCGATCTGCCCGAAATAGTTGATTAGAATTTTGGGTGTTTAGTGAATTAAGACATTTGATAAGATTTTTTTGGGTGCTTATAAGTTATAACTGTAAGATGTGAGTAAGAAAATTAATCGAATAGAAAATGTATTTAATAAATAAATTATGGTAAAACATTTATTTATTTTAGAATAATGAAATAATGTCAAGAAATATAACTGTGGATTAATTATTTGATTATTCTTCAAAACAAATTTTAAAATGTATTGAGTCGACATTTAAAATACAAAATAATTTAAATGTGGCTTTAAATGTTTGTATTATAATATGTACGTAGGTAATGCATAATATTATGTTGTAATGACGATTGTAGGAAATATGTATTGAAGCTCATATGTCTTTATTTATTTATTTATTTATTTATTTATGAAACGGGACAAGCCCAATACAAATGTTGAAATTAATCTTAAAACTAAAGTATGTACAATAAAAATATAAGAAATTAAATTTCTTTATGCTGCTTATGTGCTAGTTCATAGACAGTATAGGTACTCTGTTAAATCACACACTATCGGGTTTGCTATTAAACCTATTATCATCCAGACTATACGTTATACCGGTTGAAAATTCAAAAAAGGGGGTCAAGTGGATGTCGCTCCGCTGTACAGTAGGCTACAAGTAGATCACAATGATATAATACATTGTATACGAAAAACGATTCTGAGCGGAGACGGTATGTCAGTCTAGGATATTTTAAATTATATTGATATTGTTATTATACGGTAGCTGCTAAGTTGAATTAATATTATTTATATTATTTAATTATTAACCTAAAATTATCAGTGATGCTATAAAAATATTATAATATATACTTTTACTCGTTAAAATTGATTTTAATATGTAATTCCGTCCAAATTTGAACTTAAAATGTCTATAAAAAATAACTGTGTTTAAATATTTTTTAGATTTTTTGAATACAGTATGTACTATTTATTAGAATCTTTATTTTAAATTTTCAATCCTTAGTTAAGAAAACTGAACATTTTATAATTGTTTAATTACAATGATTGATAATTTTCGAGATTTTGATGAATTTTGTCAAAATTCGAACTTTAAATGATTATAAAAAAAATGTGTGCCTATGTATTTTTAATATTTTTCAATTGCTATTGTAATAATATATCAGGAGCCTTGTATTAAATTTTCATTATTTTTGGCCCAACAAATAAAATTTTATTGATATTAATAGAAAAAAAAACTAAAAAATTTGAAAATTGAAATCGTCCGTAAAAAGCTGAAAAACAGTCAAAATATATTAAAAATTAGATGGTGTATAGAAAAGCTTATATAAACATTCAGTGAAATTTTCATGCATCTACAGTTATTTGTTTTGAATTGCAACAAAATAAGAAAATCGCTACATGAGAAATCGAGTGAATATCTAATCTTGTACAAATTTGAACTTAAAATGCTCATAAAAATTTATTATGACTTGCTTATAAACTTTTTTTCTATTGATAAAATTAGGCAAACTTATGAGGAATCTTGTATTACATTTTCAAATCTTAGATTTAAAAAGAAAAATTTTTATGAATTAAAATAAAGTCAAAATAAATTGCACATTTTCGTCATTTTTACGTATTTTGTCAAAATTTGAACTTTGATTACCTATAAATAAAAATTGTGACTACGGATTTTTAATATTTTTCATCTGCCTTTGAAACTATATATTAGAAACCTACTATTAAATTTTCAAGATTTTTTACCCAACAAATAAAATTTTATTGACATTTATATAAAAAAACTAAAAAAATTGGAAACTGAAAATGTCCGTTAACAGCTCAAAATAAGACAGAATATTTTGAAAATGATATGGTGTGTAGAAAATGCTTATATAAACACTCGGTCAAAATTTCATGTCTCTACGGTCATTTCTTTTAGAGTTATACCAAAAACCAAAATCGATTTTGTCGAAAATTGGTTTTCCGTAAAAATTCCCGTTTTTCCCATAATTTTTCATTTGTTTTTCCAGGCGCTCTTGAAAACTACTGGGAAATTTTGACTTTTGACCCCCCAAAGTACCAACTAGATTCACTTTCCTATCAGAAAAGGTACTATTGAAGAAAATCGAAGCATTTTTTCTGTCCTAAAACGTGATGACAGACACAAAAATAAAATAAAAAATTAAAAAAATTAAAAAAAAAAAATAAAAAAAAAATAAAAAAAAAAACACACATCATTGTAAAACCAATACATTCATCGCTCCGCTCAGAATCTAAAAAACACACATCATTGTAAAATCAATACATTCATCGCTCCGCTCAGAATCTAAAATCTTATGTATATTATAAACATTGTATAGTTGTAAAATAATATTACTTTAAATGACAAATGTACATCTTATTAATATATAGGGATCGGATGCAATGCAAAGTATATAATTTGTTTTGAGCTCTAATACAATATGACTTCCATGTAGTATATAATTCCTTTCTTATAACAGATAGGTACTATTTATTATATTTATTATTAAGTTGATATTTTTGTTTTGCATTTTCAGGTGATTTTATTAATTTTTAGTGTATATTATATTGATTTATACATGTACGAGCTTTATGTGTAAATGAAGAAATTCAAAACATTGTATCAAGAAATATTGTTTCCATAATATTTGATTTATCCAAATTTTTTTACTATTTTAAATTTTTCATTCGTATTGATACCAAATGTCAATCGTTGGATAAAATATTAAAATGATAATGATTATATCCATCTCCAGTAATTTTTGGATGTGGTGTCTTATCGGGATTCAAACAAATTAAGAACTTATTGTTTATGCCAAAGTTTGCTATTAAGTTATTATAGTTTTATTTGAATCTGAGACCTAATCATCTTCCATAATAATAAATACATCAAAGTATTATTGAAATAAATATGATTATTATAATAAGGTGGTTTATAGGTGAGTAAAATTACTGGTTACTAGTTATTACCTGATTAAGAGTGGATAATTTTAATACAGAAAAAAATTATTGTAAAAATATTTTATTTATTCTGTTTAACTAAATTATATTATTAATTATTAAAACTAATGTCATTGGATACGTAACTCTATATATGATCGCACGCATTTACAGCTCAAACTTCAAAGTCCTGCTCAGTACCGTATTTTAAACACAATTATTTATCATTTACTTCAATACAATTTTTCCGTCTGGTATTAAATAAATTTGACGTGAAGTCGATTCAACGAATTTATTTTTCAACAGACATTTTAATACAAAAAATAATATTGTTGAAATACAAGTCGTGTGCCTGCAGTGTGTACCTACATTAAACACAGTGTTTGTATATTTTTTTATTTTGAACAAAATAGTTTTTTTACAAAATAAACTGTTTGCGATTTAAATCGTTCAAACATTTTCAAACAATATTTATTTTTATTTTTGGTTGAAGATTTTTTTACCATTTGAGGAGATTGAAAACGAAATCATTTTATTTTTACTATATTTTGTATTGTTACGACAAAAACAAAGAACTATACACGAAAATCAATCATTTTAAAAATATTGTTAATATTTTTAAGTATTATACTTCAGAAAAATATAATATGCATGCGCATTTGTGCCATTTTATAATACTTTACTGTTTGTAACAATGTATAATTTTATACATTGGTGAAGTTTAAGATGTATCACCTATATTCTGAAGTAAACCAAAATATGGTTATAAAATTGTGTAGGTACACGTGGGGGGGGGGGTATAGAGTAGTAATTTATTATAATATTAGGCAGTACATGTAAATGTTAAAACACATCCACCGATGGGTACATAATATTACTCATAAACATAATTCAAATATAAGGATGAAATAGGTCTATACTCTATAGACTATAATAAAATAGCCTTCATGACCTCATCACTATACCAAACTTCATGGTACATGATATTGATATAAGTAAGACAGTCTCAGTAAGTTCAATACTGGCTATCAACCCATTGTCACCTGAGTTGCATCATTACACCGCGTGGTTACAACGCCATGGACAGTGGACCCTATAGAAAATATAGGGAAAATAATCATTATAATTTATAACTTTATTAAAAGCTGAATCGCAAAATATTAACTAGAATTGTCCATTGTCCAGTGAAGAGGAGCGCTAGGTAGCTAGTTAATCAAATTGTTTTTTTTTTTTGTAATTAAATATTTAGTGTCTTCTACAACTGGCCGTCACATTTTTGATAACGGTATCGTTATTGGCTAGGTTATTTATAGGTATTTGGCGATCTATGTTACGACCTCTTCCAGACATTTATTTTTTAAGATTATTAACTTGTTAAATTTCCGGTAAATCACTAATTAATTATATTTTTTGAAGAACAAGCAAATAAATATACAAAACAAATTTTAATTTTCGTTTGACAAAACAAAATCTATCATCCATATTCCCCGTGTATGTTTACATATTTAAATCGTGAATTTTTAAAAATTATTTATTACCTTGTATACCTGACAGCATCTAACACCGCTAAACTTATAACCTGAACCCATCAGATATTAATTAATATAGATTTCAAGTTTTATGAACATTTGTCCACCTGTAGTTTCTCACTTTCTCAGTTGATATCAGTAGCAAATTAAATCAAACTGACTGGGGAATAGAAGAGCTAATATGCTTCGCTACGTTCAATAAAAGTGTTATTGCGTTTTATATAAAATGACAAGTGTTCGTTTTTTTATAAACTATCTTCTCGAACACGTGAAGGTATATTTATGTGTAAACGTGTGCAGTGTCTAGAACTTCAGCGCTCAATACAAAGTGCATTATGAAGTTGTTTCTATCTTACAAATGTAGGTATGACATAGTGTAATATTACCTATATGCGTTCAAAATTTAAAATTTTAATGTAAGAACGTTAACCATTGGTTTTTTGACGATATTTTAATTTTTAAGTGAGTCATGAGATAAAAAAATAAAATACAAATTGTTCATCATAATTAGCTTAACAATTGAAAATACAGAGATTAATGTTCCTTTGAATTTAATAATAAGTAAATTAACGTTAATATTTATAATCTAACAATACATAATTTGCACTGCTGAACTGTATGATGTAGGTATATTTGTAAGGTTAGGACAACACGTTGTGACTTGTGGGTATGATGTCCTCTTATTAAAACTATTTGATATCATGTACATTATTTATATATGTTACAAACAGAGCTCTGCAATGTGTAACTACGCGTATAATGAGAGTAGGATCATTTAGTTTTAAAGTACATATATTATAAATATGATTCTAACATAACTGTAACTAAAATCAAAATGTTTATAATAAATTGATGAAACACGATAAAATATAAATCAATCATTAACTACGAATATTATCTCAAATTACAAATTTTAACTATTGATATTTAATTTGATATTATCTCCATCCAATGAGAAACCGAAAAAAGCGTAAAATACGGTTTTTAAACAAATGTTTTAAAAAAAATTGCTTCATTTATTGTGTTAAAAACATAACAATCCTGCATTTATATCTACGTAAATGATGCATGTAACAAAATAAGACGTATTTCCATCGTACGATACTTCATCAAACAAAAGTTCTGAAAAAAAGAAAAAATGAAAACGAGTACAACTTTTTGTGGCATAATATTTTATAAATTTATTAAGTTAGTCATTACTTACCCCCCCCCCCCCCATCTTATTCCTGTTACGCGTAATTATTCACTTTTAAACAAATAACAATTATTAAGTTCCAAAAAATACAATTGTTTTTTTTTTTTTTTTACATTATTTACGATCTCTTTTTACATTTTATTGGCTCCTATTATGATAATGAGGAAACATTAGCTTATAAATATGTAGATAAAATTATATAATAATAATTGGCTATGCAATTATATTCCTTCGAATTTTTTTGACACGACATTAATCTTCTACATAATATAATTCATGATTTCATTTATATAAAAATAAATAGTTTAAATACATGAAATTGTTTATTTGCATGAAACTACAACGGAATAAAATTTAAATATGTATTAATGTATGTTAATCAATTATTTTTTTAACGTGAAAATAATTGCTGGTAAATATATTTTAAACAAGATATAATATAAAGGTTAGAAATGTACAGGTATTGTTGTCGTGAGTATTAATTTACATAATCATGCATTTTGTTCAATCACCATTCTAAAGCTATTCATTAGGATTTATAATATTTAGTTTTGTTTTAAATGATATTGATAAAAGCTATTCATTTTCAGTTGAAATACTTAAAAATTTAATTATTTGAGGTTGTTTAAGTTGTTTTTTAACTGTAATAAAACTTTTGCTAACCGTTACTAAAACCATCATTATCAATCATCAATTTAATATTCAAAATAAGTAGACTTACTAAATTTAAGCTATTCGTACTATGAACGACTCGATACAATCCATACGCCACGACTTTGTAAAAAAATAATTCAGCCAACTTAAATAAGAAATTATAATAATACACAATTTAAATGTAACAATAGGTACACTGTATTATTATTTATTATAGAAATATATGTAGATCCGCAATATATGTGAGACCTTCAAAATTGTTGTTCATAATAATATTAAATAGGTGTATAATAAATATTAATCAATGAATTTGGATTTAACACAGCGATTACAAAATACCCACTTGATTAAGGATATAATATTGTACATTGTATACTCGACTGCAACTTTATGTGTCTTATTTATTACCAAAAGTGAATTCCCCGGTTTTCATTTTTTGAATATTATAGTAATAGTTATGAATATAGTCAGATATGCTTTTAGGTATACATATACAAATGCTTCGTAAATATAAAGTAACACGTGTTGTCCTGTTTATATAATTCTCTTGTGTATGCTTGTACCACTCCCAATTTTATTATTACTTTTTAAAACAGTTTATTTGAATAAGTACCTAATAGCATGGGGTTTTAATATAAAATAATAATCAAAATAGATTTATTGGTGAAAATCAAATTAATAGCTGCAATTGCACCAGAAATGTAAGTTCAATTAGTTACGATGTGTATTATAACAATAACAATAATAATCAAGTCAAATTATGAAACTGCATTAATTTTTAAGAAGCAAACGAAAAATATTTATAGTTATATTAATTTCAATATAACTATAAATATTATTAAGTAGGGTCAAAAGAATTAATCGTTTTTCAGTTTTACCAGGTATTCTCAGAAAGGTTTTGAAACGCTTTAGACTAGAAAAGCGCTGTTCAGTTGAAGCTGTTGCAGTGTTGCCACAGTTTAAATTGAGTATCTACGTTATATTTTTAAAATCTTTTAACATTAATAATTATATCCCCGAGGCAATGTATTAATGTATCTTATATAGGATTATTTATATAATAAGCTAAAATTATCGATTGAAATTCAAAAATAGCTATTGCCTATAACATATTTGCACCACGAACCTATTTACACCGATCAGTTAGTTGGTATTCAATTTAAGGTTATAACAACAATATATGATATAAAAATGTATTATTATAATAATTCATAATAAATTAAACGTTTTTGGAATAAGTTTGTTCTGTCTGACATCACTTTCAGGAGCAGTAAATTTGCACCAATACCTATTAAACTTTGCTTGTAATTCACTTTGATATTTATACTTGTAAGTAGGTGTATTAACAAACTATCAACAGCTTATTAATAATTGCTTATTGTTCTAATATGAAGTATTCATGTATTACAGATCAACAGATCGTTAATATTGTAAACCCATCGGTGGAAACAATTCGTCATAACCTTTGGTACCTACTACTTATTATTATAATTAAATATCTAGTTTACACGTGCATAATATACTGATAGTCATAATACATTTATATATTCAAATAATCTATACTAACTGTATTTTTGGTTTACCACAACGATATACTTAACACTTAGATAAATACAATTATCTTAAGAAAATGTCATCTCAATGAATTCAGAATTTTGGATTTCATGAATATTATAACAATGGATATACCAGTTAGGTTTTGAAATTTTTGGTAATATCAGAGAGAACAAATCAGTTATTTGGTTTACATATTATATTATATTATTGTTTACGAATTATTTATTTTCATTCCGTGAAATTACGTATGTGTTAATAGGTATATACATTGAATAATACGCGTCGTTCGAATGTTGTATAATATAATATTTTGATCACGTAAACACGAGAGCCGAATGTTCCAAATCTCATGGGGCGCAGGAAAATTGAAAACAAAAACGGTGTTTTACACAGGTCATTTATTATACCAGTAAAAAACTATTCGTTTTTTAGCGGTGGTGCTAAAGGTTGTTTCCACATTAATCCGATCAGAGTTGTTTTGGGCATATTTTTTTCAGGGGCTAATAATCAAAAAATAAAAATAGATACAATTTAAAATTGAAGGAAGAAAAGCTTTTCAATTCCAAATGATTACGTATCGCACCCAGGTACACTTGACATGGACGACGGACGTTCATCATCGTGTGTGCACATGACACGCGTATCTCGACTTTTGGTATTTTATTCTGTTACGTGGAGCTCATATCAAGCTATATAGATAATCTTGTTAAAATATTGTAATTTTTCGTTTTGCCTCAGAATTGTAAACGTCGTTAAACATAAATTTACAAATAAATATAAATTATCAAAGAAAAAAGCGTAAGGTTACGATTATAAAATAAGAACTAAAAAAAAAAGCTATTTTAAAATACTATTGCAGATCACCCGCATATAAGGTCTTTAAGAGTAGCGTATTCTACTTTTCTATTATATTTTCTGATATACGCGTGAAAAAAGTAAATTTTAAATTAATATTTATTAGAAGTTTTGATGAATTATATCGCTAACTTGAACTCAATTTAAAAAGTTTGGTCGCGTACACATCGATTGCTTCCGACATTCAACAATCAACAGACTACAGACACAATTAAAATAGAATACTCTAATGCTTTTTACTTTACAGTAACAACATCAGGCGATAACAGCTAAAGAAGTTAAAAGAACCCACATTTGTAACTTATATAGTATAGCTTAACCTAGTTTCTATTTTGCTACATCTTGTTTAAGTCTTCTCCAATTTACTGACTAAAGCTAAATGTTTTTACACATTGCATACATATTTTCTTAATCTAGTTAATAATTTTAATACTAATAATAATTATTATTATTATTTATAATAATGTTTATTTATATTATGCCTGATAAGACAGTTTTAATTGTACCTATTACTTACCTAGATACAAATAACTCCAGTAGAACAACCGTGAACATGTGTAACTTTTGAGGTAACCTAATTATTTTAAATATACTGGACATCACTGGTTTTTGGTAGATTACATTTTATATTAGTTATTTATTGTATCCTGACTAAAAAATAGAATTATTAGTATTTGAAATATGTGGATGATTGATACGATTAAAGCACAATTGTGTGATCTACACATCCAATATCTATATTTTATAAATTAAATTAAATTAAGTTTAGTTTTAAACAAAATTATATATAAAATAAAATCGAAACCAATATATTATATTATACAAAACGTATATAATATATTATATTAACCTTAAAGCAAACTCAATTAAATTCAGCACTTATATGATTTAAATATAACTGGAATCTCCATTGAATATGAAATTACATATAAAAAACAAATTTATATCAATATTACATATTAACAAATTACCTTACGATTTATTATGTGGAATTAAAATTATATTAGATTAGATACAATAAAATTATTATGAGAGCTTAGAGGATTCATCTTTACATATTTGATGAAATGCCTAGATGTAGTTCCGGACATATTATAGAAGATTTATTGGGGTACTTCTTTATGACTTGAATAACAATAAGAATTATTGATGCGATTTATATTTCATAAATACATTGGACAAATTATTTTTTTACTCAAATGAAATAGTTTTTATTTCCATACTTAAATTTAACACACAAACTTGAAAAATACATTTTCTATATGTTTTGTACCGATAAGGAGAGGTTCTAGTTGAAGGAGCACCAAACAAATTTTTCACTAAAAATAATATGTATTGAATAAAGTCTCACTTTTATTCAGAAACTAGGTGAAAAACGATCGCACTAAATATTGAAATCAGTAATAATTCTATGCTAGGTGGTCTATTTAACGTAAGTCACTTATTATATTAAAAACAATAAACATTTTTGAGAATTTTTCTTTATATAGTTTTAAGTCGTTAACAACAAAATTTTTCTAAAAAAAATTTGCTTTTACAACATTTCATCACCATATTAATTATTTAATGAAAACAATTATTTGCATTTACATTTTTAAAATCTTATTCCAAATCAGTATATTTTTAGTTTCTGAGCGGAGCGATGAATGTATTGATTTTACAATGATGAATGATGTGTGTTTTTTTTAAAAATTTATTTTTTATTTTTGTGTCTGTCATCACCTTTTAGGACAGTAAAAATGCTTCGATTTTCTTCAATAGTACCTTTTCTGATAGGAAAGTGAATCTAGTTGGTACTTTGGGTAGTCTAAATTTCCTAGTAGTTTTCAAAAGCGCCGTGAAAAACAAATGAAAAATTAAGGAAAAAACGTGAATTTTTACGGAAAACCAATTTTCGACAAAATCAATTTTGGTTTTTGGTATAACTCTAAAAGAAATGACGGTAGATACATGCAATTTTGACGGAATGTTTATGTAATCATTTTCTACACACCAAAGCATTTTCAAAATATTCTGACTTATTTTGGACATTTTCAGTTTCCAATTTTTTAGTTTTTTTTCTTTAAATCTCAATAAAATTTTATTTGTTGGGTAAAAATCTTGGAAATTTAATAGTAGGCTTCTAATATATAGTTTCGAAGGCAGATGAAAAATATTGAAAATCCGTTGTCACAATTTTTTTTTAAAGGTATCTAATCAAAGTTCAAATTTTGACAAAATACGTAAAAATGACGAAAATGTGGAATTTACTTTGAGTTAGAAGTTCATAAAAATTTTCTTTTTAAATCTAAGGTTTGAAAATATAATACAAGATTCCTCATAAGTTTGCCTATACCTATATACTATATATTATAATATTTTTATAGCATCACCGATAATTTTAGGTTATTAATTAAATAATATGAATAATATTAATTCAACTTAGCAGCTACCGTAAAATAACAATATCAATATAATTTCAAATATCCTAGACTGACATACCGTCTCCGCTCAGAATCGTTTTTCGTATACAATGTTATGTTATATCATTGAATTCAAATTTAATACCATCCATTATACAGTGATCTACTTGTAACTTACTGTACAGCAGAGGGACATCCACTTGACCCCCTTTTTAGTTATACGAGTAACTACGGCAAGTTGAATGGTCGTTCCAAGTGTATTAAGTTTTTGATATTTCTAACAAAACGTTGACATAGTAGAAAAGAGAGGAGTACCCCCAAAAATCATGCCAAAAAAAAACTTGTCAAAAACATGACAAAAATATATTATATACTAAAAAAAAGACATTTCTAAGATTTTTAGAATTAGAACTATTGGAATTTTATCTGAAACAGTCGTATATTGAAGGAAATATTATTTTAATAAAATTCCAGCCTCGGCTGGTTCCTAATTCCTGTCCAGTTGTTATCTTAAATATATCGTATAATATTTTATACCATTATATACTACTATACATTTATATATAAATAAATATAAAAAATGTATTTTAAAGAATAAAAATAAAATTTAAATGTTTTTTTTTTAAATTTCACTTTAGTTATTTCCCAATTTTTAATTTATAACAAAAAACCAGCTCATTAGTCGTCTAAAAATAGGTACTTTTTAACTTACTACAGCATTTCCTTTTAAAATTTGTGTTTATTCTGTAATAGTAGTTAGGTACCTGCATCTCGTACGAGCAGTGTTATTTTATCGCACAAGATATCGAGTGATATTATATCGGTATAATATTAACTGTTTGCGGTGCACATCATATCTACCAATATAATGTCAAAACGAAAGTCAAGCCGAGTCACTATAACAATGATGTCACTATTCACTATAAACTTTTGAACGGACATGTATTATGCATGAACACACAGTATAATAATATTATATTATATGAGTAACGCACGTACTCTTCCAGGCTTAAGCTATTAGCTGTGTAGACTTACAAAAACAATTAATAAATAGCCAATTGTTAACAATTATTATATTATGTTAGAATCAACACGTATGAATGTATGATTGGGGTTTATATACCAACAAAGGCATTCTACTGATTTTGTGATAAATTGAAGTGGGACAATCAGAACTGAGTGTAACATCACAAGACTATTATCACGTCACGTTATAGCGCACGTGCTATCATAATATGTTGTCATGTCAAGGAAAAAAGTATAAGATATAACCTTATAATATAATATTTTAATGTATCAGCAACACATTATGTCACCTCACACGTGTGATGTTACATTTCCTACCTCACGTTTGAATGCGTGATACCACGTTTTGATTTTCTATAACGTCAATAAAAAATGGGAAAATTGTGAATTCCATCGTCTAGTTCATAAATTACAAAACGATCTAAGACAATTTCATGCGTATCTTCTAAAGACGAAAGAAAAATTTGAATATTAACACAAAGTTATAAAAAAAAAACATACGAAAATAAAATACTCAATTTCTAAAACTTATTAGTACCTACTGAAGAAAGATTGTCCGTTTTTTTAAGGTAATTAAAAAAAAGTAAAAATATTTATAGGGACACAAATCATTTTATTATTTTTATATACCACTACCTACGTTTTTTTAGTTTTAAAATCTTAAAAAATTAATTTAAAATCATTACAATTTATAAGAAAATGAATAAATATTTTAAAATTTATTTTAGAAAAACACGTATTTGTTCATACACAAAACTGAGACTACTAACTATGATTGCTGAGTATTATTGGGACTTGACAAAGCATAACAACATGATAATGTGAAAGTAGTTTATTTCTAAGCGTAATATCACATGATCTCACGTGACGTCACAATAGTCTGTGGACTGTAGCCCTTTGGATGTGGGTATTCAATTGTATAATTGGACCACATATTTCCAATTAGAACAGACTATTGTCACGTCACGTTAGTGCACGTACCATCATACGTTATCACGTCACAGGAAAAAGAAGTGTAGGATATAAACGTATATTATAGTATTTTAATGGATCAGCACCACACTCGTGTCACGTTACATTTTCTATCTCACGCGTGATAGCTCGTTTTAATTTTCTAACATCACACAGGTTTCTGGTCACGTAGCCTTATGAATTTTGTCGTTGGTAGAAAAATAGAATATTGTAGTGGTTTGAGTTATTTAGTAAAATTAAGCTTCATTAGAATTTATTTAAATTTAAAACGGATGACGTTTTAAACGAAAAAGTTTATTAAAATCGTGTTATTGGGTGAACAAATTCGACAAATAGAATGTGAAAAAAACAGAAAAAAGCTAAAATAACAGGTAATTTATTAAGTTTTAGATCCGAGCAAAGAAAAAAAAAATGTATTGATTTTAGGGGGATGGTTTGTTTTATTTTTCTGTGAACAGTACCACAACGGAACTAGCAATGCAGTTTTATTTTAGCCACAATTAGATTATTGAATATGGGAAAACACCACTAACTTCAAATTGTTGGTACGTAAGTAATACTTTGTTATTCTGTAATTTTATCAATATTGAACTGAATGGTATTCAGATACGTTTCACTCAAAATAGGAACAATTGACGTTATCAAATTGGGCGCGAAAAAAAAATTAATGTAATATAAATTAATTAATAAAAAAAGTGGGTAAGTATAGAAGTCGCTCTGCCATACGCTACACGGTAGGTTGCAGTCCATCAATGTAACGGTTGGTGTTAAATTTTAATTCAATGATATAAAATCATTGTATACGAAAAATGATTCTTATAGCGAAGATATATAATATTACTAGGTATATTTGATGATATTATTGTGATTAAGTAATTTATTTAATTATCAAGCATTTGTACAACGACTGGTTAAATTCGTTTTTGCCAAAAATTTACATTTTAAAATGTCATTGTGTATAAAAAATATAATAATATACACTTAATATTTCAAATACCCACGTATAATGTTTTAAAATTACAACAAAATAACTAAAATCACTGTTCTTGGTTTTAATATGTAATTTTGTCCAAATATGAACTTTTAATGTCTGGAAAAACAACTGTGCTTGATGCTTATATATATTTAAAATTTTTTGGTTACAGAATAAAATATTTATGAGAATCCTTGTTTCAAATGTTCTATTCTTAGCTATAAAAGTTGAACATTTTATACATTTTTAACTAGTAAGTAATTCAATTTGATGAATTCTTTCGTTCAAAATTTGAACATTAGATATTCATAAAACAAAATCATGCAAATGTATTTTTAATTTTTTGTCAACTTATGAAGAACTGTGTATTACATTTTCAAGCTTTTTGACCTACCGAAAATTTTGTATCGACAATAGTTAAAACAAAAACTATTGATTTGAAATGTTCTTATACCTATAAATAAATCAAAAAGACTCACAACATTTTGAAAATGTTATGGTGCATAGAAATTGCTAATATAAACATTCAGTGAAAACTTTATCAATAGCGGGGTAATTTTTTTTTAGGGTTCCACTGAAAAAACAAAATTTATATTTTCGAAAACTCGTTTTGCAGTTTTTCCTTCATTTTTTGTTTGCTTTTCTAAACGCTTTTGAAAACTTTTGAAAATTTTTTAGCTATGAAAAGAAATTTTTTTATGTATCTCTAACTGAAAAATAATTTTTAAATGTTTGGGATTTTGATGGATTTTGTAAAGATTTGAAAATTAAATGCATATAAAAATAATTGTGACCATGTATATTTAATATTTTTGAACTGCTATTAAATCGACTTTTGAGGAACCATTTTAAATTAAATTAATTGACGGTAATTTTAAGATAATTACGAAATTCTATAAATCTAAATATTTGAAAATGCTTGAGAAATGTTACCATGTATGGAGAATGCTTGTATAAATAAATATTTTTACGTGTATATTGTATATTGTACAGTATTGACTGAGGGAGATTTATTCAAATTAAATAAAAGAGTTATATATATTACAATTGACCACGAATGAAGCAAATGACGTCTATAATAGTCGTAAGTGGGTAATAGGGTTGTTTTAAATAAATGGTTTTGGCTATCTATGAATACGCTACACTCTATATATATAGCTAACTAGTAAAAAGTTAGATAAAATATATATTGTACTTGTAATTTAATCGATATTTTGAGATTAACTTAATAATTAGTTATTTTTTTTTATTTTTAAATCTCTCAATAAATTCTGTAAAACCTCTTTATAACGGATTCCCTATAACTTATAAGTCAGAAATCTATTTTTCAGTGGAAAAATCAGTTGGTCCTGAGCGATTCCGTTATAAGGAGGTTGTACTGCACATCAATATTAAAATTGTTTTCTTATTTATGTATTATCATATTTTTTATTATTTAATGGCATGCAGGGGAAAAAAGCAGGTAATTTTTGGCATGTATAGCGATAGAGGTAATACAACCTTATGCCGCTGCTTTAAGAGTTTAATGTAGGAAATCCAAAATCCACTCATAAAATATGACAACCAAATGCCCATAACCAAAATAGTTTACCGAGGAGAACCTATATATATATATATACTTACATTATATTATGTCCATATACTATGTTTTGTGACACGATAAAGCATGACTTGAATCCATGTTTTGAATGTACTAATATACAGCAGTATACTTACCTGAGCTAACACGAGTAGACAGTCTGTTGAATATTATAAGCAGCTTTACATGCAAACTCTGGGTGCTTAGCTTCTATACTAATTTTTATCATAATTAATATGCCAAAATGACTACGTTTTAACTACTATACGACATGTCGTTTACTTCCACAAGTAATTACCTAGGTACCTACTTATTCAGGTTGTTCTCAATCCACTTGTTAACATATTAAAAAAAAGATTTAATTTCTGTTTTCGTTGAACTCCATTTTTTTTTTAATGTAAAACTATTCAGATATTTCTATATTTTTAAATACACATTTCAAAATGAAATAAAACAACATTTTTATTGAATATTATTCACTATTAGGATTTTCATGATCTAATTTTTTTTAATTTATGGTTAATTAATTTTATTAAAATTTTGTATTATAAAGTTATAAGAATAAATATGATTTATAATATTGAATACAGTATTTTACACGATTTTTGGCGTGATGAGCATTTTCAAAACACTCATCGGCAGAGCTCAAAGATTCTAGAAAATGCATATTTTTGTGGTAGTACTTAGAAATACCAAATTTATAAATTCATTTGTTTCATATTTCCCTGATGTCATCCACAAAATGTTATTTTGCTAATTTTGCGCATTTGCGGATTTTAGTGTTATTTGTCTTATTTCGACTTTTAATGCTAAAATGTTTGCTTTTTTTACGTATATTCTCAAATATGAATGGAATGAAACACATTTTGTTAAATTTTTTATATTTGCTCATCGATGTCTAAAATTAGAATCAGAATTATTGGAAATTTATCATAAACGCTCGTATGTTGACCTGAATATTTTTTTTACAAAAAACAGCCTTGGCCAGTACTTACCTAATTTCTTATATCTACCATATTATAATGTATATAGGTATACATATTATACCATTATACTACTATATGCCTATACATAAATAATAATTTTGTAGGATATAAAAAAGAAAAAAAAATTAAATGTTTCTTTTTTTAAATTTTATTTTGGATTATTTCCAATTTTTAGTGCATATTAAAGCACTGAAAAGTATCTTTTTTTAGGTACACCCACTTTTTTTTAACTTAAGCCAATTTCAACTTTACACAATTATCTGTATAGTAAATACCTACTGTTTTGTACAATTATTTCAACAATTTCACAAGATACCGAGTAACATGATGCTAGTATAATATTAATTGTTTGCGGTAGTGGAGTATTTAGGAATTTTTCATGGGGGGACAAGCTAATTTTCCAAACACACAAGTTGTTATTCCGCTACAATATATATATTTATATATAGGTAGGTAATATATAAAGGGCGAAATTCGAAATCGGTCAAACATCAGAACTGCCCGGGCAAAACGCGAACTGACCACAATCCTCGAGCAAAATGTCATATTTCGGCTTTTGCCCGGGCAAACCTACTTGTGACCAATCCCATTTATAGCAACTTTAAACGTGAAATAAAAACCACAGCCTCTTAAATATTTACACTAATATTAAAGAGAAATAATTATAAAATAAATATTATCGTACAAATATAATTGAATATCTATGTTTAAATAATAATACAAATATGATGCAATTAGGTACTCGTATAGTGATTTTTAATTATAAAATTAATATTATTTTACAAATATAATTGAATAAAAACTCGTATAATGCTAGTTTAATGAATTAAAAAAATGTGTACATTTAATTATAGTTTGTTAAAATGGAATAGTTTATTTGCTGCTACATATATTAGAACGTAAAATAGTAATATAACACCTTTGTAGTAAATGATTTTCTGATGGATGTGTGTTCGTTAATAATCGTAATAAAATCGTATGATAAAAGTCACTATTTATATTTAATATTAGTGAACGCTAAAGTTTTGCACTAAAGTCACTATACGGTTTTGCCTAAATGAAGTTGGTCACAACTAGGTTTTCCCGGGAAAAAGTGAAAATATGACATTTTGTCCAAGGATTGTGGCTATATTTGCCCTATTTCGACTTTTGTCGTAACATATATATTATATATATTATATATAAATATTATGGTTCTTACCATTTATAATATCAATTATCCCAATATGAAATACCTAGGTTATCTTATTTATAATAATATTATCTTAATATTTGTGATAAGCATTATTTCACTATACATAATCTGTGCTGTCATAATTTATATTATACATTTATTACCATCAATACCGTATACAGATAATGGATACGTCTTTATGGAGATACTGAATTTTTTAAAGTTCATTTTTATTCTTATATATTACTGTCGCAAGGAGGGGTCCAGCTAATTGTCCAAACACATTTTCCGCTACAGAATACATATATATTGGATGCTTCGATCGGTATTTATGGGGCCAATTTGGGGGGGGGGAATCCAGACCCCATGTCCAGACTCCCCCGTTAATACACCACTGCACTAGATAAAAATGCAGTTTAAAAACGGAAATAACTTTTAAATAATTGCCCGAGTACAAAAGAAAACTTTTAAAGTAAATAAGGAAGTATAATATGGATAATCTAAAATACAAAAAAAAAGGTGAGTAAAAACGATAACTTCAATGTCAAATACAAAAAATTCGTAAAACTAATTTTTCCATCATTTTGAGGTACTGCTTGTTTAAGAAGCATACTAGTGTGTATCCGGGATACGTTGCGGAGTCCGTGTACCAGGGTCGCACGCGCTACTCGCTACTGTTCTTCGATTTCGCTGCGAGTGATTGCGGCGGCGGCAGTAGTAAGTTGTGACCACTCGTTCGGCGGCCATCACGATACAGCATAGGCTCCTGTTACATAATGTTCTTATTAACCTCCGTCATGATTTCTATAACGTCCCAGCAACGTTCATACAACGTCCCTGCAATGTTCCAAACGATACGTCAAATGAAGCAACCGAGTAAAAAACACGCCGCGCCGTGACCGCGATTTAATATAGTATGGTTGCCGAACGAAACAGTTGGAAAATTCACCATTAGCGCTTGTACCTATTAGATATTTTATACGGTGCTGACTAATAAGCCCTTAAATTCTGCTTCTATTTCGGAGCACATCATGTCGCAAGCGCAAGTGGTTAGTTGAGCAGCTGATTCTGAGAGTAATTTCAATTGCCATGAGATATCACTTATGAGTTATATGACATAGGCACATAGCCCGTCGGGCAACCATTATATTTTTAATCGAGCAAACTTCTATCATCCAAATTACGTTCATTGCGATAACTATTAAGTCAGCAAATCCACCCCGCAACCATAGGTAAATGCAAATAAAATTTAAAAGTGGGCACAGCGTTGATCTGTAGTAGGAGTCAAAAGATGTTTTAAATTTGAATTAGAATGAATTTTGTCGAAATTTGAACTATAAATACTTATCAAAAAAAATAGTACTATTAAATTAAATTACAATTTTATTTTATTGTATGATGAACCTAATAGCGTTTTGAATTTTCCCAAAAAAGAAAATTTAACGACATTTTAGAAAAAAAACAAAAAAAATTGGAAATTAAAAATGTCTATAAATAGCACAAACAGAGTCACAGCAAAATAAGAAAATTAATTCATGAGAAATTGAAAAATCATTATGTGAATATGTAATGTCAAACAATTTTAAACTTCAAACAGTTATATAAAATGTATTTGATTTTCAAATTATTACATTTTTTTTTTTAAGGTAGGAAAACTATAAGTACTTGGAATTCTGTGTTACAAAAGTCAAATTGTAGATATAATTATATAAATAGAACATTTATTACGAATTTCTTGCCCAAAATAGTTTTCTATTTATTTGTGATTTTGACAAAAATTATCAAAATTCTAACTCATATAAAAATTGTGTATTTACGCTTAACTATTTTTTTTATTTCCACTTACAATAACTAATGAGGAATTTTGTATTACAAAGAGAAAGAACTAAAGAAGATCCACAGTTCATCCTTTAAAACGTAATAACCAAATATCTTACCAAAATAGTTTACCGACTGTTAAAAATTAAAGTACCTATTACATAATAATATTATGTACCAAGTATTGTAATGTGATAAATTATGACAACATTATAATGGGATTTTAGTTATTTTTTAAGCGTGATACCATAATATTTTGGTTTAAATGTGTCAATATGTACCTATTGTACCTGCACCTACATTACGCAACTTACACGACGAGTCAATAGTTTCTCGACTGATCGCAGCTTTACTGTTACCATGCAAGCTCTGGGTTTTTAGCTTTTATACTAATTTATGTCATACTGAATACAGCTAAAAGACTGCGTTTTAACGACGTGGTTGTCAAAATATCTAGATATCGTGTTATCGTAAAATTATGTGTTATAAATATTATTTCATACTAAAGTACATAGTTACACTATAGTCAATAGTCATGATTAGATTTCATTAATATTTTATTATTGTTGGCCGAAATAAAAATATGACCACCGTGTATGGTACGTACACGGAGCGTTATATACGGACACATTGTTTATTATCCGATATTATAAATTGCGAAGGAAAAATATTAATTAATTAAAAATCTTATGAGTGCCGTCTGTGGTTGTCACTTTACCCTGGAAACAAACCACGTCGCTTATTATGGCTGACAGTCGGAGAACTAAAAAGCTATCAACGGCAAAGTAGTTAGCGAAACACCGTTTTTAAATCATAATAATAATATTATGTCACATAATCACAATCCAGGCAGGACCTCAAACAAGGATTATGAATTTATGAGATTTACGATGTTCGTAAATGGTTGTTATTAGTTTTAATAATAATAATTATTATTAAAGTGATAAGTCTATTGGTACAGTTCAAACAGTTCAACACCTCAAGTTCAAACCACGGTTTCGGTGGAACATTTTGTTGCATTGTTTTTTTTCTTTTTCTTTTTCTTTTTTCTTTATTTATACATACGAATGTTTGGTTTTTTTTTATTCATGGGATTTTAATACTGTTAGGTTAGGTTAGTATTTTATTCATTTTTGTACTTTTTTTTACATATATTCGCATTTTTCTTGTTTAAAGTTACATTTTATTATAACACATATGCAGTTGTGTGTAACACAATGCAGTTTCCATTAGCTTGTCGATTATCAACGTTCATTATCTTTTTTTTTGTTGTCGCGATCTATGATTATTTAATAAACTGTAGGCAGGTACTATTTTATGCCCGGGGCACCCATGCGCGTAAAATGGTTTATCGCGGTTAATGATACCGGATAATCGCAATCGACATAAACCCGTGTTTGATAAAATTGCATGTCTTCGTTACTCATTTAATTTGAGTTCGACAGTATTGTTAGTTCGATAGTGTCTACTGTACGAGTATAAAGTGTAAAGTTCTGTGTTGTGTAATTTTTATCAATTTTAAACGTAAATTAAAAATGCCTAAAATTTAATCATCAAATATATCGCGTTTACTAGCATTTATTGATGATTTTGGAAAAGATATTTTTTCCTCTGACTTTATGAAAAGTAGTATTTTTTAATATATTGTTTTATTTAGTTAAATAAAAATAATTTTTATAATATAATATAATAATTTTAATATTTTAATTTTTGTATCAAAACCATACCTATTTATCAATTTTTACAGTAAAATATACATTTTTAATATCATTTTTTCGTGTAATTTTTTAAAAATTTTATGTCATTTTATGCATTTTTTTTTGTGCATTTTTTATATATTTTTAGATCATCAAGTTCCGGGCCCTACTGATAATATATTGCTGTGAATCTCACGAACGCCGGTCGAGATGGCTATACATTAAAATATAATATTATTTACACTTAAAAAGACATTGCTTTAACAGCGTGTTATACCCAAAAGGAATTGAACAATCAGAATTTTTTTCCCAGCTAACGCCGTTTAATTCAACTGTGTATTGAATAAAAATTAATAAAATAAAAATGTTGTCATAGATTTTCATTTTTAAATTTGTATTCAAAAATATAGGAATGGCAATTACATTTTTTTTTATGTGTGAAAAAGTGAATTAGTTTAACACAACACTACTTGGTTAACTTTTTTACTTATAAGTATGTGGTTGTCATGATTTACGAGTGGACTGTGGCTTTCCTGCATTATACTAACCTTTAAGCGGCATAAGATTGTACTACGTAGATCGGGGATAACGAATTTTGACAACAATTACCTACTTAATTTTTCACCTGCGATTCATTAAATAGGTAAAGAAAAATATTATATATATTTAAATAAAAAAACATGTTTAAATTTAATAAACAGTAAAACCTCCTTATAACGGAATTGCTGGGTACCAACTGGTTTTTTCGTTAAAAAAAGAGATTTCCTGCTTAAAAGGCATGGGAATCCGTTATAAGGAGATTTGACTGTATTTACTGAGAGATATGATCATAAAAATAATATTACAAACTATTAAGATGCTCTCTAAGTGCTTTCGTGCGCTTTGCTTGATCTGCGTCCCCTTTATGAATCATTTACCAAAAAGCCGGCATTTAAATATTGTGAACTAGTTATTAACATAATGATCATAGATTTTATCATTTTATATGACATAGAAATAATCCAAATTATTAGGTAATTGTGACTGTACACGACGTATATAAAAATCCCGAAAATGTGCAAATTATTTTTCAGTTAGAATTTCATAAAAGTTTTTCTTTTCATAACTTACATTAGAAATGTTGGTAGAAGATTACCTATCCACTTGTCTACATTTTTTGCTATTGTATTACGGTTTTATGAGTTTTACTACTGATGTTTTTATTGATCAGTTTATATATTTTTTTTTTGACGTCCAAATGGTAACGCCCAATTGTCCCTATTCGCAGTGAAACCAATCTCAATATTGGTAGTCATTTCAACGTTGATCAAATTACAGAACAACAAAGTATCACCTACATACAATGTTAAATTCAGATTATATCGTATAGCATTAAACATACAATTATACTCATATATACGGGCCTGGTACATAGTAAAATTATTGTAATGAACTTAATCGTGTTCCTTATCAGTCACTAATTATCACAATATTTAAAAAAACTATTTTGGTTATCGTATTTTATGAGAGGACTGTTGAGTTTTCCCAGAAAAAAATAATCTAATTGTAGCTAAAATTATATTGCTTGTGTCGTTGTTCACAGAAAAATAAAATAAACCATCTCCGTAAAATCAATACATTTTTCTCTTTACTCAGAATCTAAAAAAAAATAATAAAAATAATAATTTAATAAATTATCTGGTAATTTTAACTCTTTTCCAGTTTTTCACATGCTGTTTGTCTAATTCGTTGGTCCCGATGATCGGATGAAACATGAACAAGAACCCTAACCTTACAAAACCCGATGTTCATGAACTATTTCGCTTTAAGCTTATCCGTTTTTAAAATAATATATACATTTTAATGAAGCTTAATTTTACAAACTCAAACTACTAAAAAATTCTTTTTTTCTGCCAACGACAAAATTCGTGAGGCCACGTGAGCCACAAATTGTGTGATGTTCATTAGGTATTCATAACACGTGAGGTAGGATTGGTAGGAAATGTGACGTTACAAGCCGGAGGTGACTTTAGTGTGGTGCTGATGTATTAAAATATTTTATAAGATGTACAATAAATCCACCTTATAATAAAATCAATTAAGACCAACTGGTTTTTCCTCTGAAAAAGAGATTTCTGACTTACCTATACATTTTATGGAATCCGTTATAATAAGATTAATTCATCAGTTCTGCAGACTGACGATGAAAGCCAAGCCTAAAATTGAATAGAATTTTTTTTAGCGGAACTCGCATCATTGCCAATTTTAAGCTATAACCTTGTTTGCAGAAATATGTGCAGAAAAAAATATGTATCCAACAATATAAGAGTAGGTAATTCAGAAATGCTGAGTATTTATTTTATTTTTCAGAAAACTCGATCCTCACTCGAGTGATCATTATTATTTGAACGTACTCTCTTTCTCTATGCATGCCTACTACTTGAACTTTATAGACGTATTTATTTTTTTTTACATAAAATATTGAAATATTACAAAAACATAAAATAGTAAAATGGAAAAAAGGTGTAAAAATCACTCGTTTAATTATTACTGATTGTAATACCTATATATTATTTATACTGAAGTGTGAATTATATTACACGTAAAATATATATTATTTTATTATAATTATTGTTAGGTAGGTATACTATAAATATAATTTAGAGTATCTATAGATAGTCAAAACCATTTATTTCAAACATACCTTAACCACTTACGACCATAGACATAATTTGTTACATTCATAGCGTTTTTGAAATATTTATACTCTTTTATTTAATTCGGAGAAATTTCCCTCTTACAATTAGGTAATACTGTATATACAGTTTAAAAGTAAAAATATTATTTAGAACTAAGATTTATATTGACTACATAAAAAACAAGAAATACAATTTTAAAGATATGCATGTAAGCACAACAAATGTAAAATTTGAGGTAATTCATGCCTGTAAAACAATAACTATATGTAAATAAAAATTCTGAACTTGGTTTAAAAAGTATAAACTAATATGTATTTGATTAATTTACTTTAATTATGATATATTTACAATTTATAAAACTACTATGGAGATGAAATAACGATTAAAATAGGTAGTTAATTTTGACATTTTTTATTAAAACTGTACATCAAATATTAACTAAAATACATGTTAAGTTAAACGAAATAATATTGCATTACACCATAAAAATACCAAATATAACATTAACATTGTAAGATAGCTCTAATAACTGAAGAATTTGGATAATTGCAAGAAAAATGTAGGTACTTTAAAGAATTCGTATTATACATCATACCTACGTAATACATATCTTGTGATTACTTCGTATCTAAGTCCTAATTAACAATAAAATATAATATGTATAATATACTAATAGCCTTGGTTGTTGAAGCAGAAATTTATAATTTCAATACCAATAAAAATAAAATTTATGATAATAAGAATAAATCGATTAATATTAGAGCATTTGATAATATGAATTAATAGGTAGTTTAACTGATCGCTGGATTACCACGCCATGTATCATTATAAAGAAAATCAATTTAATGCTATAATGATTAAATTATAATGAATAATAAATATTGTTTACCAACAACGAGTACCTACCTATTTTTAGTTAAGAATAGATCAATTTATACTATAGCAAACAAATAATCGATTGTCTGCATATTATATATATATATATTATATATGTCAATACTGATGTGTTAACTGCACATTTAATTTTTAAAATATACATCAAATGTTCAACTATAACAACTATTATGGAAATTACCAATTTTGTTGATTTCCTCACAAAAGCCTCATAACTCATGACAAACTTCCAAATAACTACAGGTAACCATCCCACTGTTATTGGCTGGTATACATATAGGAGCAACTAGACAAATGTTTTTAGGGGTGCACAAATTGTAAACAATTCACACCTACCCTTAGGCTTTAATAGGTTAGGTTAGGTTAGGTACCTATATCATCTATTAACAATAATTTCAAATGCATATTTATATACTATATCTTAATATGAGTGAAATAGTAAAATATTAAGAAAATTAAAAAGTCACAACAATTTTAACAGGCATTTTTGAATAGTAAATTTTATTTATTTAATTTACTGCTATAGTTCAGACTTAAGAACGACGTTATCCACCCCTCCTCTCTCGATTATATCCAAATCGATTTTCTATAAGGGACAATTACCTACTTTTATTCAGTTGAGTAGGTACTTTTTAACTCCGTCTGATTTGAACTAGAAGTTGAATTTATAGCATGAAACTAGATGACTTATAATGATAATTTATCGAAAGTTGTTTTGTTTTTTAAAAAATACGATATGCACTATAGATACAAATAGGGGGGGGGGGGGGAGGGGTATTCTGAGCTGACTTAAGCATTTCCTAAGATATGTTACACAATTTTAATACTAAACTAATTGTAATATACCTATAGCCACATAAGTAATCTTTATTATAAAAAATAGCATAATAATTATTAATTATTTATAAGCTAAAAAATACGATATAAACATACTCCCAGGCCCAAGAAATCTATTGGTATAACTTTATACGACATTTAACAAAAGGTAAGAGTAACCCGGAAAAGGCCTTTAAAAGTGGCATTTTAATAACATGGTAGTGTTTTCTGATATCTAGGAGAACAAAGTCAGTTTTTAATTAATTACAGATGTTTATCAGAAGTGAATTATAAGTTATGATACTAACTTGAATTAAATTTAAAAAGTGTTGTCACGTACACGCCGATCGCTATTCCGACTTTCAATAACCAACAGATACAATTAAAATAAAACACTTAATAATTGCTTTTTGTTCTACTGTGACCACATAAAGCGATCACTGCTAACGAAGTTAAAAGAACTTACATTAGTCACTTATATAGTAAAGTTTAACCTAGTTTCTATTTTGGTACATATTTTTGTAATGTACTATTAACTTAGTGGCACTTACTAAGACTTAATACTAAATTGTATTAAACATTGCATAAATATTTTCTTTACCTAGTTAATAATTTTAATATTAATAATAATAATATTTATGGTTATATATTATATTATGCTTGATAAAACATTTTTAATTGTACATATTACTTACCTAGGTACCAATAACTCCAGTAGAACGACCGTGAATATGTGTAGAGAATTATAAACAAATACACGTAGATAATTCAATTAAAAAAGTGACCCGTCTAGGGACGCCTGGCGGATGTGACATATCGAAATTATTTTGTATAGAAAATATGCATGGACATTTAAAGGATAGTTGTTTAATGTTTATTAAAGGAAATAAACATGACCGGGTCAAGAAAAAAAATTCAAATTTTTTTAAGAAAAATTTTTCGTTATTTTAAAGGCACTTTAGATGTTTCACATCAAAAAATGGTATTAATGTATTAGTAATAACAATATAATCAAAATGGGGAAAACTGAGAAGTGGACCTGAGACCCCTTACCCTAATTGCGCCATTGATAATTTCGTATGTATAGCATGTAAGGTTGCCTAAAATTAAATTGCATACAGTAAGCTCGAATTTAGGTGCAAGTACATTAGACAACTAAAGTCCAATTATCATTTTGTCGTAATTTATCACGTCACAATACTTAGTACATAATACCTATGCTATTTTGGTTAGCTATTTGTTTATCACGTTTCAAAGGATGAACTGTGGATCTTCTACATTCCATTAGTCTCAAAGTTGCATAAAATCGTATCACCTAGATCTATTACCACAATGCCAGCAAGTAAGTATGTATGTCAATTTAATTTTAAAAGGTTGAGAAGTAGAAAACCGCTCTACTATAGTAGGTACAGCTGTAAAGTAGACGACAACTTCACCATTAAGTAAATCACAGTAACGTAGGGTATGTAGGTAAATTGTATTTATCTAAATTACTGCTATAGTATAGACTTAAGGACCACGTGATCTACCTCTCCTCTCTCAATTATACCCAAATAATTAATGCCATTAGGCGCAATTATATTCGTTTAGTTCAGTCTTTTATAAGTCTAGATAGTTTGAAATACTAGTAGAATTTATAGCTTGAAACTTTAAAACTTAGATCGTTACTTTCTTGTTAAATAGTATTGTTTTTTAAAAAAACAGTATATTTACAATGGACTTAAATAGAAGTGGGCACTTGGAGCCATCCTAAGTTCTCCCTAAGATATGATACAAAATTTATGTGTTTATTATAAACAAGGAAACCATGTATCTAACCAAGCTCACATTCGTGGCAGCCATACTACATGTTAACATTGCAATAGACAAATAATATTATAGTTTAATTTCCATGTGATCAAAGTTATTTAAAAATTGTATAGTTTAATAAAATTATGATTATTACTAAACAAATAAGTAATAACTGAGTATCTGTGATATTATAATAGTGAGGTATAAGTACCGATTATAATATTTTATTCCTAAATAAAAACTATAAAGTATTTGTATAGTACTTTCGTACAACATTTTTGTATTTGTTGATAATTTTTACTTAAAAATAATCAAAATATACTTTTATTTTTTGGCAGTGCACACTTTAACTTAGGGTTTTAAACCCAACCCTGGGTGGATTGTTCAGTTTTACCACGTAATTCGAGTGGATGAATAATTGAATATCGAATTTGAATATTACACGAAACAACGAAGTGAAATTTCAATATTTAGTGAAATAAACATAACAAATAATTTATGAATATACTACTGTCATTGTTTGTTGCTGAAACTCGGATCGCATCGTCCTTATGGCACTTCAGAAATGAGAAAATTCAATATTATTTCGTCTAAGCACTTGACATAACATCAAATGTTTGTTTGTTTAAGATAATTTTACACCCGCATGTTTTCTTCGAACAATACATTATCTAGCAAATTCGCGTTCAGTTGAATCAATATTAATTATGTTGTCTGCTTTAATATTAGAGTGAATAATATTGGGTACCTACCTATTATCAAATGTTATGACAAGTCTATCTTCTGCACTTTTCTTTGTTTCTTACGATATTTTTTTTTTTTTTAAGCATTTTATTGGCCCATTTTCAAACTGAGCCTAATACTTTACGATCTATTGTACGATCTATTGTATAAGCTAATCGCAGACAATTTAAATATGCATAGAAAAAAACAAACGTGTAACATAGCGACACAGATGGAGGCACCTGAGGCTCGGTGCCTCTTAATTTAAAATTGATTGTAATCAAACCGAGAACGCAAAAAATAATGTAGATAGATAAGGTCAGTCAGTCAGTTACTCGAATCTCAAGGAGAATACCAATAAATTCGACCTATGTATTTTTCGAGTTATATACCTTGTTGCAACATATAGCTCAAACACTTCTTAAAAACACAGAGAGGGATAATAAAACAATTTTAGTTTTTGAGACACGAGACTGTAATTACATTTTCCTGTGATCTACCGAGGAAGATATTCACAATAATTAGGTACTGTACAATTTTTATAGGTAGTTGAAGGCCTCGAAAATCAAATCACTAATCCATACACAGTAATTAATTTTAATGAAGTTTTTTTTATAAAGGTTTTGAATCACAATCAGTACCTTTTATAATTATTATCCTTTTCTACCATACTTTTAACAACAATAGTTTCTATAATATACCATCAGTCACAAAATTATCTTACACAAAAATGCACATATCTACATACCTACTATCTATATTATATTGATATAATATAATAATAATATATATTATTTAAGTTGAACATGGCGCACATTGTGTAGGTAGACTTATTGACGTTTGTATTCAATATTATTGCTAACGAATTCATTGTTTGATGCGTATACCATATAAAGTGTAAAATCAATTATAATCTAGCCGAGTAACGCTTAAAACAGTCGTGTAAAATGTCTCCATCCGATGTATTGACATTAACGTAAATTGTTCGTCAAAATGATCGTTAATCGTTAATTCCGTACAGAAGCAATCTATATATAATAAAAATATACGACGTAATGTAGAGCAAGTCGAATAAATTGTATGGTGTTCGAATGTTGTCGATTCAAATAAAACGCATTTAGTTCGAACTTGATTTACCTATTATACATATAAATGTACTGAATACCATTCATATTTCATAAAACTTTTAATTAAATTGTAAATTCATTCAGCTATGGGATAGTATTTATAAGTTATTTATCGCAAAAAGGTACTGTGATAGATCACACATTTTAAAAAATTCACCGTGTACACTGTACACTGTACAGCTGTAGTGTTGAAATAAATGAAGTCCAATTGATTTTTAAGTCTTAACAATAATAATCACATAAATGTAAAAAATCATAGGAAATTAAGTGTTGTGTTTAAAATATTTAAATTTATTACAAATAGGAATGTTATATTGTTTTTCTAATATTTTGCAATCGTATTTTGTTTAATGACTTGATTTCTGTCCTATAACACAGTGCAGTTGTGACTTGTGATTGTCACCAATATTAGGTATATAAAAATAGTTAAATTTAAAACACGAACTTGAAAAATACATTTTCTATATGTTTCGTACTGATAAGGAGAGATTCTGGTTGAAGGAGCACCAAACAAATTTTTCACTAAAATAATATGTATTGAATAAAGTCTAACTTTTATTCAGAAACTAGGTGAAAAACGATCGCACTAAATATTGAAATCAGTAATAATTCTATGCTAGGTGGTCTATTTAACGTAAGTCACTTATTATATTAAAAACAATAAACATTTTTGAGAATTTTTCTTTATATAGTTTTAAGTCGTTAACAACAAAATTTTTCTAAAAAAAATTTGCTTGTACAACATTTTATCACCATATTAATTGTTTAATGAAAACATGCATTTGCATTTTTAAAATCTTATTCCAAATCAGTATATTTTTAGATTTTGAGCGGAGCGATGAAAGTATTGATTTTACAATGATGTGTATTTTTTTTTTTATTTTTGTGCCTGTCATCACCTTTTAGGACAGTAAAAATGCTTCGATTTTCTTCAATAGTACCTTTTCTGATAGGAAAATGAATCTAGTTGGTACTTATTGGGGGGTCAAAAGTTAAAATTTCCAAGTAGTTTTCAAAAGCGCCGTGAAAAACAATTGAAAAATTAAGGAAAAAACGGGAATTCGACAAAATCGATTTTGGTTATTGGTATAACTCTAAAAGAAATGACGGTAGATACATGCAATTTTGACGGAATGTTTATGTAAGCATTTTCTACACACCATATTATTTTCAAAATATTCTGACCTATTTTGAGCTGTTAACGGACATTTTCAGTTTCCAATTTTTTTAGTTTTTTTTTCTATAAATGTCAATAAAATTTTATTTGTTGGGTAAAAAATCTTGGAAATTTAATAGTAGACTTCTAACATATAGTTTCAAAGGCAAATGAAAAATATTAAAAATACGTCGTCACAATTTTTTTTTTATAGGTAATCAAAGTTCAAATTTTGACAAAGTACGTAAAAATGACGAAAATGTGCAATTCATTTTGAGTTAGAAGTTCATAAAAATTTTTCTTTTTAAATCTAAGGTTTGAAAATGTAATACAAGATTCCTCATAAGTTTGCCTAATTTTATCAATAGAAAAATGTTTATAAGCAAGTCAAAATAAATTTTTATGAGCATATTAAATTCAAATTTTTACAAGATTAGATATTCATTCGATTTCTCATGTAGCGATTTTCTTATTTTGTTGCAATTCTAAAACTAATAACTGTAGATACATGAAAATTTCACTGAATGTGTATATTAGCATTTTCTATACACCATCTAATTTTGAATATGTTTTGACTGTTATTGAGCTTTTTACGGATCATTTCATATTTCAATTTTTTTAGTTTTTTTTTATATTAATACCAATAAATTTTTATTTGTTGGGTCAAAAATAATGAAAATGTAATACAAGGCTCCTGATATATTGTTACAATAGCAATTGAAAAATATTAAAAATATATAGGCACACATTTTTTTTATAAGCATTTAAAGTTCGAATTTTGACAAAATTCATCAAAATCTCGTAAATTATCAATCATTTTAATTAAACAATTATAAAATGGTCAGTTTTTATAACTAAGGATTGAAAATTTAAAATAAAGATTCTAATAAATAGTACATACTGTAAGAAAAAAATCTAAAAAATATATAAACACAGTTATTTTTTACAGACATTTTAAGTTCAAATTTGGACGAAATTACATATTAAAATCAATTTTAACGAGTAAAGGTATATACTATATATTATAATATTTTTCTAGCATCACTGATAATTTTAGTTTATTAATTAAATAATATGAATAATATGAATTCAACTTAGCAGCTACCGTAAAATAACAATATCAATATAATTTCAAATATCCTAGACTGGCCGTCTCTGCTCAGAATCATTTTTCGTGTACAATGATATTATATCATTGAATTCAAATTTAATACCATCCATTATACAGTGATCTACTACCTACTGTACAGCAGAGTGACATCCACTTGACCCCCTTTTTGTTAATATTGTTTTATAATATATTATGTTTATACAATCTGCAGGTAGGTATAATAGTAAAGTTATTACTGTATAGTTACTATAATCGGTTTAAATCTTTTAAATTTAATATAGTAGAGAAAAGTTATACGAGACTTGTTTACATAATATGTATTTCACATTAAAATTATTTACAACTAAGTTAATGAAGATAAAGCCTGTGTTTGTAGTTTATTCTGTTTAACTCGTACGAAGAACATTACACATTAAGTCATATTTTTCCACGTATATTAAATTATCTCTGCTTCAAATAAGGGTTGAAAGTTCTCTTGAATTAATTAGCTGTTAAATTTTATTAATTTCCAGAATATTTGCACATAATTTAGTTTAATATAATTTGGAATGGATTCATGTATAGCCACGGCTCGTGTACAATATGTACATATTAGATTTTAAATACTAATTATACTAACTCATTCGAATGTACATTTATTTTATTAAAACCATTTTGAAATTAATATAAAGTGACGTGGTGCATCATTAATTTTCATATTAAAAATGTAAATCACGACATTGTATTATTATTTCATGGACATCAAAGAACGGGAGGAAACGTAATCTCCTCACACTATAACCGGGCCTTCTATTACATACATTACACCTACCTACGTTCCGGTGACGATTTCTCAAACATAGTTAGGTCCCTAATTTATAAGTCCTCAATCTCACGATGAGTTGTTGATACTAATTAATCGTATGTTTGAAATGGTATCACACATAAGCTCCACTAGGAGAGGGGATAATTAAAAGACAATAAAAAGTAGTATGTGACACGTACATATTCCCCGCTAATGCCAACCATATCGCCGCACAATAATCATAAATTCATAAGACATAAGACATTTTGTAATTTTTATTTGTTTAATGGTATGTAAAGTGTATTTATATTTTTTTGTCAAGTCTTATATTTGACAATCGCGGATAACTTTAATTACAGGCCATAGTCCGTCATAGTTATAATAGAATATTAATATGCATAACCTATAAGTATACTTTTTATACATTTTTGAAAATGATAAAACATCTGACTTTAAATTTGTTAAGTAAGACTTGAAAAGAGTCGTGAACACTTTCATTAGGTAGTAATAATAAAATTAAACTGAAATTAGAGTAACAATAATAATTTTGTTATTAATTATTTTTTGTTTAATATAAATATGCAATGAATAGGAGGAAAATATTGATAAGTATTAATGTGCTCAGGACCCCCCTTCCACCAAAAAAATGTTTGGGGTATAGTTATGCAACTGGTACTTCTATAATAAATATTCCTACATTCCTAATAACACTGTTTAAAAATACATTAGAAGGAAGTGAATTGTGTGAACAATTTTCTCGACAAGAAATTTTCAAAAAATTGTTGAAACGAAATGCAGATCAAAAACAGAAATAAAATATGATATACTGTATCGAAGATATTATTAATATAGTTTTAACCAAATGCTGACACTTTATGTGTCAAATTTAACAACACGATATGCCAAATGCATTATTGTTTATTTCAACGGAAATGACGCGCTAAAAAAAACGCATTAAAAATGTTCTAAGACTTAAAAGTCTCTTTGGCGCAATCAAACATCCGTGACTTATATTCCACATTGAATGACAAAAAATAATACTTATTTGTCTTACAATATTGAAAATTAAATTTCGAATTTAATCTTAATGGTTTAATAATATGTTTCTATTCGTCACCTATTATTATAAATTAGGTCATGCATTCGTTCCCACGCTGCTGTAGAACAATATCGTTTTAAGGTTAAAATTCTCTGATTTTTTAAACAGTTGATACTTTGTATTGGTAGGATGAGTGAGTGGTTTGTAAAAAATGTGGTGATTGGATGGAGGGGGGAAGTGTCGACAAAAGGTCATTCAACCATCAGCTTATATTTCCTAATGTCATTTGACAATAAAATAATAAAGTATTTTCATTAATCGATTGAAATATTATACTCTACCTAGTCTACCTATTATATATATTTTTTCTATATATATATCAGTAAAACAACTTTCATTTTGTTAAGAAGTTTGAAAATATAATGCAATCTACATAGGTACCTAAGTTGTTATTAAAGCAATTTAAAAATAATAAAGATACTTACATGGGCACGATTTTTTTTACAAGCATTTTAAGTTCAAATGTTCACAAAATTCGTCAAAGCCATGAAAATGTGTAAACTATTTTGTACCTAGTTGAAAATTTATAGAATATTCAATTTTTATAGATGAGATTTGATAATTTAATACAATGTCCATAAAATGTATTTTATTCTGAAACAAAAAATCTAAAAATAAATAAGCTAAATTTTTTTTTTGTAGACATATTTTGAAGTTAAAATTCGGATGAAATAAGAGAGGTATATCTAATACATATTTATAATACATACCTATTTAAACAGAGACTAACAATTCTGACTTGAAACTTTTACATATAATATATAAATATATATTTTATTTTATATACACAATGATATTTTCAAAATATTTAGATTTATTTAAAGCTCTTGCCTACATGCCGGTACGACACATTTTACCTTTTTCATAATACGTTTTAACGGAACAATAGAAATTACATTTTAGATAAGATTTACATATATATCTATCTAATATATAGACACGATTGCACGTAAATATTATTGTGATGTGTGATTGTGAATCAATTTTATTTTCCCTCCTCGGAATCTTTGTAATTTCCATTCCTTTTCTGTTCCAATTTGCCCAACCTGTATTTCAAAAATAAGCTGGCCAACGAGGACCAAAAATTCCTTTCTTGAATTTAATTTTGTTTGTATTACAAATGCATTGTAATTCTGTTATTTATATTATTATTTTCAATATACATTTTCACTATTTTCTGTTTTAATTTATTAAATATTTACTATTTTCTGTTTTAATTTATTAAATATTTACTATTTTCTGTTTTATATTTTAATTGGGGCAACCCGTAAATATATTATAAATAAATAAATGATAAAATCACAAACAATAGTTGAAAAATATATTGTACCTATAACTATAATTATAGGGAGGTAATGGTCATTTGAATTTATTATTTTTCTCTTAAGTTTTGACCTTAAAAGGGACATATTTAAATTGATTGACCCACTTTTCCCGCAATCCTTGATCCACCACTGAGAGCAGAACATTTAGGGATACAATGCATAAACGAAAAACAAATATAACATACTTAACAGAGCAACGAGAAAAAAATTAATAGGTTTTACGGATATAACTTTTTCTACCTTCAACCGTATTCGCATTGGGACGAAATTAATAATCTCAATTCCCAAAGGAATCAACTTTTCACATTTAACAAAATTTAATATATTTTATGAAACGTTTCATTTTACGATGAAAGTATATACTTTTTGTTCGTTACTTTTCTCAAGGTTAATCTTTTTTGGTTTTATATACACATAATGAAAATTTTATATTCATATTAATATAATATTTTTATAAATATTTACGTAATAGTTCACTATATACTTTTTTTTTTAGTTTTAATATTATAATTCTAAACGAACACAATTCAAAAATATTTTTAGTTCAATAGAAATTAATTCTTCTCACTTCTACATTTTATGATAAGGGTGGTCAATCATTAGATAGGTAATTAAAAAGTATGTATCAAAAAGCATACATTTTTTAGATATAACTTCGACCTCTAATTTTACTGTTATTAACAATTCACAATTGAAAATAAAATAGAGTAACTTGGAAACATTTAAAAAATGCTTATATCAGTGGTACTCAAATTTATTTTCTTTGTGGAACATTCTTATTAGCTACTTAAAGTTGAGGCAGACGTTCTATGTAGACATTTTATACTTCTTAATAAAAAATAATTTTAGGTCCGCGCAAAACAAACATCACAAACCAAACTAACATTAAAATATTCACAATACCATTTTGAAATACACTTAGTATTTTTTTTTAAAGTTATTATTAATTTCGTTTCTTAAAATGTTCAACAATTGATTGATTAATTCCATTTTAATTTTTTAATTTTAACCTTACCTCGATCCAGATCAAAATTTTCATATTTTCACTGCACACCTTTAACATTGTCAACAGGCGTGGTTGCAGGGATGGCTAAAAAGTAAAAGGTATAGCCCCGTCCCCCTTTTTAAATATTATATATTATATATTTATTTATAAAATAAGTACATATTATAATTCATATGTATTAAGATTCATACATTTAAAATATAAATAAAATAGTTTATATCGTTAAACATTTTTATCTATTATGTTTACGTAGGTACTAACATTATAATTGTATTTTTTCTGAAAAAAAACCTTTCCAGATTTCTAGATTTCTAGATTTCTGAAGCCTGCTAATCATTACATAGGTGTCATTTGGAAAGACTAGTTTTATAATAAAGGCGCTTTTCCAGATACGAAGCCGGTCTTAAGACCATGAAGAGTGTCTTAAGCAAATTTCACTGTACCTACCAATTATTATGATACAAAATAATAATACTATAATGTATAATACAACAATATTATAATAATATTATATTATTATAATACTACCTACTACAATAGACTTCTATAATTATTTCACTAGTATGTTGAATGCTGATGTATAGTAGACCATTAATAATTAATTGGTCTGATATCATCTTTATTGTAATACTAGTATTACATTAATTATATTATTTTTATTTTTATTAACTTTAATATTATTCATTCAATATTTTTTTTATAATAAATTTCAGAATCGTTTAACATGGCAAATTGCAACATCGCTGAATTATATTTTATGCTCAATCGTGAAGGATTTATTTTATATTTCTATATTATATCCCACGATCCACCTACAAATTGGCTCAACCGTGTCGTAAAAAAAGTGTTTTATGCCCAATCATATTATAATCCTATTACAGCCTTATTGATTTTATCACGGATAATAAAAGGAAAATCATAATAAGGGTACAATGGTAGTATAAAACGGTAATTAAACGGAGATTTCACGCAAGCAAAATAAAGGATACCTATAGTGAAATAGTAAATAGAATACACACATGACTGAGTATAATATATTATGGTATAATATTAAGGTAAACTCTGAATAATTGTAAATATGGCTGCCAGTTAATAACTTAATTTCGGGTTTTTGTCAATTGATATTGGTAAATTATTTCGGATATACGAAACATTTTAGTCAAATGAAATGAAATGTTTGAAAATGTTATGCGAGATTCTTCATAAGTAGTTATAATCGCAGCTGAGAAATATTAAAGATTTATAAGCACGATTTTTTTTTATAGATATTTAAATTTAAATTTTGAAAGTGTTCAAATTATTTTATTGTTTTAAAATTCAAAAATGTTCAAATTTTATAACTATAGATTGACAATTTAAAACAAGAACTCTCATAAATAGTTCATACTGTAATCAAACAATCTAAAAAAATATATAAACACAATTTTTTTACTGACATTTAAAGGTCAAATGTTGACAAATTTCAATATCAAAACCATTAATAATATATTGTGTGGCAAGGGCGGGAAGTGAGCTATTTCAGACACGGGAGAGGGTCGCATTACGCCAAAGACTAAAATTGCCTTGCCGCACAAGCCACACATAGTATTTTTCATAGGAATTGCACATGATTTAAACAACAAGGTATGGTCGTAACTTTTTGATGACAATATATGATAATACGGGTAAACAAGTGACGTATTGCACGGACTTAAACCAAATCTGGACTTTTGCGATGATGTTTATATCATGGTATTACAGGGATCTATAATATGCAATAGCCAGACTATTCTACGAAAACAATACTTCAGAATGAAACGATTCGGTTTTATTTATTTTAAGTCTCATGCATGCAGGAGATTATAATATGAATATAAAATGTAACCAAAAGTTTGTTTTGTAAGTAACGTGGTATGGATTTCACTATAAATAATAATTATTACATCAAAATTAAATATAAAATAAAAAAATGGAGTCACGGCAAAGGTAATGCACTATGGAAGGGATCTATGCAACAACCGAATTATTTTCCGAAAACAATTTCATGAAAGATAAATGTTTACAGTCAGTCAAAGAGGTTATAATTTGAATATAAGATGTAACTAAAATTGTATGTTTTATAAAGACCGTGGTATTTTATTGTCTGGATGTGTAGGTATTAAGCGTGATCTGCACTTTTTAGAATTTCCACTTTACCACCTGGTTCAACCGTCTTCGAAAACTAAAATTTTGGTGCAGACGTGACAAAAAATTTGTTCGTGGGTCCTTGTAACTTTTAAAATATATAATCATATTTTATACACACAGTAACATTTTCAAATGCAATTCTTTTTGCAAAAATTCATTTAACCCACTGTATAGTGCCTAATAGTGAATCAATTATTTTAATCGCAATAATATCATAAAATGCATATTTAAGGCTGACTGTCTGTCTTCACTGAAAATCATTTTTCGTGTATAATGATTTATATCATTGGATTCAAATTTAACATATCCATTTCAGTGATTCTTTATTTTTTTACTCCTTACGACATTCTTGAAAACTTCTGACTAGGATCTTTTACTTTTGACCTACTCCCCCCTCCCCACTCTCAAAATACCAACTAGATTTACTTTCCTACAAAAAAAAGATGCTCAAGTAGAAAATCGCACTTTCAAAGCATTTTCACTGTCCCAAAAGGTGATGATAGATACAAAAAAAAATTTTTAAAAAAATACAGACATATTATTGTAAAATAAATACATTAATCGCTCTTCTCAGAATTTAAAAAAACTGAACAATAAAATACTTTATGTAGATAATATTATAGCTAATAGGAAACCGATGTCGATGGGGTAAAAGTACTGAAATAATATAACCTATTGATCATTTCAGAAACGACCGTTTAAAATTATATTTGATTGGGGACAAGTCCTATAAGCACTAGGACCAATTCAACTTTACAAATGCAGTAGGTACCTATGTGTAGTACATGGTAGTCATGGTATATACTTACGATTTACCGTACATAATAAAAACTTACAGCATTGTTTAATGAATGGAATATAAAACTTTTCATGGTTGCTTTTTTTTCCACTCGGCAGATTTTTTTGAGTAGAGTTTACGAAGTGTTTTTTACTCTATCATGACACATTTTATCAAAATAATGAACTCACACAAATTATTTCCTTCTCTCGTCACAAATGAGAATTAACGATCAAAAATGGTTTTCCCTCCATAATATATTTTATCATGAACAGTGTTATAAAATACTCCGTGAAATCGTGTAACACTAGTACAAAAAAAACACACACACACACCGACCTAAACAAACTTGAAAACAAACTACGAAAAATATTTTATTTTTTTTTAAACACCAAGCGAGTAGGTACTTATGCCAAATGTAGATTAGTTTACAACGACAATAGCGGTGCAAAACCATTTACCTTTACATAATAATATTATATAGGTTCCCATACACGAACTGACCCTGCGTGGTCAATATTTACATCTTCGAGTGGTGGGTTAACCGTGTCACAATATTATAATATACGCATAGTCATATTTTCCCGAAACAAGTTTACACCCATAAAGACTGAGCCACAGGCGACAATCAACGTGTTTGCTATAGAATATTCATTTGGGTGGTATAGGGTGGAATGCTATTTTAGGCCAAATTTAATAGGTTAAACCATACGTGATTTGCGCCAATCTCCTTAATATTAGTTTTGTTAATCTTCACCAGATGTGTTGAATATTACTAAAATGTATTTTTAGATGTGCCTCAAATTACATACACCCTTAGACATCCAAAAACCAAATTAATAAAATATATGCAAAACACATTAATTAACACAATGTCAAAGTTCAAAACTTAAAATATTCACCGAAAGGAGTATTTTAAAACAACACCGATGTACCCACTTATTTATGCTTAAATTTGGTGGAAACGAAAAACCTGCCGCCCGGTATTGTTGTTGCTCAGGAGTTAAAATAGTATGCCCTGTGGTGTCAGGTCAAAATACGTGTGAATAATACCACAGAGTGGGAGTGTAATATGAAGTTAATTGGGATTTAGCTTCTTAGAATGTGTGTTTATAATTACATGCTCTGGATACGAACATATTATTATATAAATACAATGAGTTATAACCCATCCTAGCTACTACGAACACGATAATTTATTATACGTCATACGTGTATAATATTAGGTATGTCATCGCAAACACGTGTGCAAGTGTGAAACTCCCTTTTTTTTCGTTCTAAGATACAAAATATCCAAGCACAGATATTTCTAAGCACTAAGTACACCAGTATAACCATCAAAATGTTAATGATGTTTAGTGTCTTCATGGCTCATTCCAATAAATCATTATTTAGATACCTACCTCGATGACGATCGGCATATTAATATTATTATTATTATTTTATGAGACTTCAAAATGTCACCCACAGATGGAGTCACCACTGAAACTACTCACTGCAAATGAAGATTTTTCAGAAATTGATTGAGACTGTGAGCATTTTTAGTTATTAAATATTATCAATTTTGTAAAATATTTGATAGAAAATGTGTAGGTATCTAAAAATTAACCACTTATTTCAATCAAAATATGTTTCTATGGTTGAAAATAAATAATAATGGAAATGGTACATAATATTTTACATTATATTATATATAATATATCGTTACTCCTTCTGAAGCCATTCGCTATTCGATGATATTTCTGACAATATAAGTAAATTTTGTTTGTCTTAGGTCTTTTTTTTTCATTTACAAGGTTTATTAAGCGATGGTTAAAAGCAAGACTTCTTATAAATTGTTCAACGTCCCGACTTAGGATTGAAGTAAATGTTAGACTGACAAAATTAGACTGCCCAAATCACGCCACTGGACCTGTTTGATATGCACACTATTTGTTTGTTTATATATTAGGTACTGCCGACTGCACAACGTGATAAAATACGACTAGTCCTACTGCTAATTTTTAGTTTGCTAAATCGGACTTAGAAATTCCTCTCCCCCTTATATTATATAGCAATTTTTTGGAGAATATATTAAATGGTCACAAGTTATAGGTATCCGTCCGTTGTTCACTTAAACAAAATTACACTTACGCGTCGAAGTACTTCTAACAAGTTCACCAATCGACGTTCAGCTATTAAAAATACTCAACTGGCCACTGTAGGTACAATATGTTATAGGTAGGTATAAGGCATAATCATTGTACATTACGTATTACTTATTGGTATAAACCATATTGGCGATTCCGGGTCACTCGATAAAATATAATTTAAAAATATAAACCCTTAACCGTGTCGTGGCGTCAACTTATTCTTACGTGACGAAATATTATATAATAATGTGAGACCGTTGCCGGAAAGGCTGCTATATCCCAGTCATCGTATACGTAACATGCCAGAGCATGCCTTACACACACCCACACACTTTCGTATGTTTCTGACCCAGCTATGCCGAGATTAAATTCGACCGTTCGACATGTGGGCAACGTTCTTTACATAGTTCTCGCCACTTTTTCAGCGTACACATAACACAACCCTAATACATGTATATAGGTACTGCACGTCATTTATATAATAGATGCTATTATATATATTATATATAGCCCCAAATACCAACGCGCGCGGATTCGCAACAGATGTACTATACCTGTCTTGTTACAAAGTTTAAGTGTATTTGTCCAAATTTTTCAAACGAAACAAGTGAATGATGGACATACAGTGTTTTAACATATTATTATGCATATAGGTACAATAAGGTGCATCTCAAACTAACGGGAGGAGATTTAGTTGGATTTATAAGTGGAATGACGACGGGTAGGTTACATATTATCTTTTAAATAAATCTTACACTCTTTTAAGCAAATTAGTTCGAACATATCAACATATCAATATTCAGTTGCTTTTATCATAATAATATGTATTTCTGCTGAAAACAGCTGTAACCCCCCCCCCCCACATTAACTGTACACTTCCGCCACAAATAACTTACTGTAACTCCCAAAAAATGCTAATGGTTATAGTTGTCGATGCTTCAAAAACTAGTAAAATAAAATAAAAATATTTATTTCCTTTAGTCTCACAACTATCCAGAAATAGGTTCATGTGGCCGAAACAGTATCTATACCTAGTTAATAATAATAATAATAATATCATAATTTTATGGAAACAAAACTTAGATAATATGTGTTTAACTTTTTATTTCCGAAACGAGATAGGTCGGGCCAAAGATATCATTTAATTCAGTTTAATTAACTAAATGTAATTTATCGTATGCGAACACTTTTTAATTTTATTAAATTTGTGTATCGTTGATGGGGTTAAGCTTAAACCGCTCCAACGATATAATTTGTTATTAATTAGAGTGACGTTATACTGGGAAAATATATCCTTAAATGAAATCATTAAGTTATTAATATTATAAAAAATATGCATAGGAAATATTAAACTTACTTTCAATAATTATTATTACTATTAAAAATACGTATCCACTAATAACTTTCTGAGAATTTATTTAATGTTAGTAAAGGAAGCAGGGATGGAATAATAAAAAAAATCCTGAGAAATATGGACAAGTGGCACTGAGAATATTATTTTTAATTAACTCATTATTGTGAGAAAAGCATTTTTTTTTTTATTAAAAGTGATTTTGTTAAAAACGCTTTCGTCGTTGAAAATGAGTTTCTTTGAGGATTAAATAAATAAATTTTTATTTACTTAAGAAAGGAAACAATTTTTCTTAATGATATAATGTCACTGCAGCTTGCTAATTAATACAAATATTACCACAGAATTATTTTTTTTTTAGAGTTTATTGTAGGTAATCAAATTAAAATGCTGGTTAAGAAGTATCAATGTAGTACTACTACAAATTGATTATACTATATTTACACGTGAGAATGCCACGGTTATCCAAACTGTGAATCGTGCTTGGATGGCTTGTTAAAGATCAATATCGAAACTTTAACAATATAAAATATTTTGAACAAAATACTGTAGCCATTCAATCGTTATTTTTACCATAAAAAATGAGAGTGGTCGGGTAGGTGTATTTTCGAATTATTTGTTCGAGTGAAAAGAAGCTTGGTCACCCCAAGGGGTACACCTACGTCCTACACGTGTATGTAATGATGAGGGGCGCAAATTGGGTTTTACCCGCTCTCCCTATCCGTCGTCTTCGTCATACGTAGTTGACCCTTGATGCATTCCCATGTGTGGGGTGTGTGTGGATGTGTACGTGATTCATTTCAACCGTTTTAAGTCGTTAGGACGGTTTTATTGTACATGGCAGTCTTATACACAGGGTTGTTCCATTATATTATCGAAAAACGCGTCTGATCGATATATAGAAAAGGTTAGGTCATTATATAGCTGGTAAACCTAACCTGAAAACATGAATGAGTTTATATTTTATCATATGACCACACCTTAGGTGTTGCTTGATACTTTACCTTCTCCTATAACATTTTCCAAAGATCAAATGTTGTTCGATAACCATCCTGTATATAGTGTCGATGACCGTTTTGAATCGTTGAGGGTTCAGAATAATAAAATTGCATTATGGTTTATTTATTCGTTATTACCTTCCGACTGTTGATACCTATCCCGTTAGTTCAAAGACGAACTACCTAAATAAGAGGCCAAGAAGAGGTGGGGTTTTAAATCAGAATAATTGTAACGTATATGTTTGTGACGTTTGTTTGGAAAAGCATCTCATAAAATCTTATTGGAACGTTGTCGGTCCACAGGCCACAGCTAAAGAATATTGTATACCTAATAATAAGTACCTATTCCTATACGATAAATTAATATATAATAAAATAATGTAAATAAGAACATGAACAGTGAACATACATGAGTACCTATATTATGATAAGTTACAAGTAGGTAGTTTGGCTTAGCACTATCTAGAATTATAAGTTATTTCCATGCCTATCATCGTATGCAATAAATTATAACTAGGGTCCGAATTTAAATGCCCTAACACTATAAAAAAAATGCTCTAAAAATTAACCAAAATTTCATTACAACGCGATAATGCCATTGAAAAACAACTAACTTTTATTTTATAGTCACGTAACTATGTAGCCGATTGTCAATAGGAAAATTACGGTTTAACTTTTGGAGTTTTTAACACTTTATACTAACTAAACTAACAATACCTAATACTAAAACTAAATACCAAACTTCTTCATGCACAGTAAATAAACAGCATATACCTAAACATGAAATAAATGCGATCTCGATGTATCTCTAATAACCAATTACTAATTACCTATTTGTTATTTGTTTGGTAAGACTGTAAGACACAACATCTGATAATCGCCAGAGATAGATAACGACATTACCGCTTTCATATATATAGTAAGATCAACATTTTGTATAAATGAAAAAAAAACAGTATAAGTATTAAATCAAATATTATGAAAACAATATTTCTTGATGTATTAGATGGAATTTATTAATTTACGCTGAAAACTCGCACAATGTATTAATATATTATGTATTATAAGTTAGTCAAATTACCTGAATAAGCTAAAAAAAAAAAAATGCTATTAAAATAAAGAAAATCAAAATATTCAATCAAATGTAAAATTAAAATCACTTGCAGTTTCTGTTATATGAAACGAATTATGCTCTTGAAACAGAGCAGGGTCCGCAAACCATGGCCCACTGGCCACATGTGGCACTCATAGTAATTGTATGTGGCCCACAAGTTAAATTTATAATCTGTAAAAAAAATCATGAACTAAGGTAGGTAGTATTGACTGAAAACTCTGGATCAAAATGTTGTTTGTCTATAGATTCCTAGCTAAAGTAATAAACCTAACAGTTATGATAACTTAAACAAACTAAATTTGATATGATTATACAATTTTGTTTAAAATAAAATAAGGTAGGTATATTGAAATTATTATCACCCGTGAAAAATGTATATTAATTTTTAATCCTTGACATCAAAAAACTTTTCTGACCCCTGTCCTAGAGAATCAAAAAATAATACACTTTGCATTGAAATCCGGGTCCTGTTATAACTATTAGTATTACAACCCACTGATTTATATGGGGAGGGGGTCGGTCGATAAAACCATTTGTTGTATATTTTGATCAAACTATTTCAATAGACATTTCGACGGGTTGATTTTCTTTGCTGAACATTTAGTTAAAAAATACAAAATTAATTTAAATTGTTAAATATTCATATTTATAATATGATAGTGAGGATAATTTGACGTGAATGTTCTGACTTCTGAGTACAACTCTCCGTATAGTGCGAGACGATGGTTTTTAAATGAAAACAATTTATTTTTTATGTGGCATTCATATACAACGTGTAGGACGTATTTCTATTACTGCAACTGTCTACTATTATATTATGTATTACACAATATAATGTTGCCGACGAGGCCTTCAGTAATCCAACGACGTAAAAATATTATGCTTAAGTCCTCGGTAAAAGTTTCGATAGGTATGCATCGTTATTATTATTATTATACCAATTAATTATATATACACTCATGACGCGTCCGCCTAAAAGTATTAATATTTTATTCAATACAATGACGCCCCAAAGGGCTAGCCAGTACCAACTATTTTAGAATTATACTGACATTAATTAACGTTGATAATAATAATGCGTGTAAATGTGTTATGATATTATACAAACTTAATTCCAGTGCAATAAATTAACACTATATATTATAATATAATATGATTATGTAGTTTATGTAATGAATAGTTTTAAGTCAACATCATAATTTGACATTTTATTGCACAACTATATTTGTAAATTTTAATATACTAACATAATACATAAATGGCAAAATATACATTATATAGATATAATATATTATATTGAAACATTTTAAACTTCCATATTTCGAAGTCTCATGGATAAAACAAAAAAAAGTCGTAGGTATTGTATTGAGAATAATTCGTTAAATAGAATAAAATAAATTTGTTTCTTAAAGATATTTCGTCAACCAAAAATGTTGTTAAATGGAAGTTCAGAATATAAAAATTGCACTGTGTTATGCAAACAAAATTGTATAATGTAAATAATTAAAATATAATATTTTACCGTTACAGCGATGAAAACCTCTAATACAGTCACGATATTATATTCTAATCAGTATTTTTTATTTGTTCAGACAGTTATATATTTAACGAATTATTATTAATAATAATAGCAGACTTAAGCAGCTAAAGTTGAAAATATTTAAACGTTATGAATGAGTGCTGTACACAAGGGGAGGGGGGAGCATTTTGAATTATATTTTAACCGTAACTAGGGAGCTTCAGGAAAGATAGATCAAATATTATGTTTTAGTTGGAATGTTTTATTATTATACAGTACATTACAACACCTTTGTAACAGAATATAAGTTTTAGTATATAAATGTAGTAGAACGAAAAGCTTACGAACAGTATGGTCATCCGGAGTTCGAGAGTGATGGGCTGCTGTACCTACTTGTTCTGGAACTGAAGAACCTAACATGGTGTGTGTCGTCATAATATGCTAGGTAACAATTGTATGTATGTGTATGTATACCCGGATGACAATAGTATGTCTATAAGACTATTCATCATTATCAATAATTATAATTATACTTAAACTCGTATTAATTCATACTTCCTACTTTACACTTTTACAGCATATATGTAACCTATATTCAATATTCATATACGTCTTAACAGATTAGCTATAGCGAACATAAATAGAAAAGAATAATATTGACTAAAGTTTAAGTCGTTCAACAGTTTTCCATTGCCTCACCTACTTAAGCATTTAAAATTATTAGACTGGACTAAATAAAAATAAAATTTGACTTTATTGCTCATTATTTGTACGATTAAAAGTTTTTTTTTAAATATATTTTTGTGTATATATTTTATGTTTCATATCAGTAAGAATTAAAAAAGCACCTACTTTGTTATCTAATTTTGTGTGGTTTTAGAAGTTACAACGTACCCCCCTCACATTCAATAATGTGGCATACGTCACTGCTTTTCAAATAAATTGGCTAGAAAATAAAATTATTGACGATAGCTTCTTAGGAAGCAAAGCAATACTTATGTTTATTATTGTTATTAATTTTTAAATGTTTATTTTAATATATTTTATTAATATTTATTGTAAAAAAGTCTCTCCACCAACAGTTTTCATGGAACGAGTATGTAGTATAATTTTGTCGACAGCCATGACGGTTACTATTAATTACTATTGCAATAGTATAACGTTCGCTAACAAGCCATCAGCCACTTGAAGTAGATAATAATATTGTTTAGGTATACTCGTATTACAAATTATTCTGATATAGGTAAGTGTTTTAAGTGTTTTTGGTGAAGTGTAATATGGAATGATCTATTCAATTTTGACTAATCGTCAACCTGCTATAGGTACATTTTAAATATTGAAATAACTGTAGTCGAATCAATACAAATAATGAATACAAACTTCAAACCAGTAATGCAGTGTGAATTCATTTTAAATTCTATTCATAAAGATTATTATTTATTACCATCCAATAAGTAGGTACAACATTTTAAAAACTCGTGTGCATACATAAAATATTGTACAGGTACTAAATGCTAAAATATTTAGGATAAAAATAATTTAAAAAGTACTTACATTATTTCTATATCTAAAATAAGTTACTAAACAATAGATACATTCGATTATAAAAAAGTTATTATAACTTATTAATAATTGAATAACTTCCACGACAATGTTATTATTTACAATGAAGAGAAAACAGTATAATTAAGTGAGATCAAATTATTGACCTACAAACCGTAACATGACCAGCAAAGCCATTTGATTTAAAAGTAAGCGATCAGTGATTATAAATTAGATATAATAAACAGTGAAATATTCTTCATAATACTTAAGGGTTAGAAAGGGCATTCGCATTTTTACACACCCATACCCGAATTGAGTAGTCTCGGCCCTTCGAGAAATATTTTTCTACCCGCACATAATTTGATATAGTGACTCACATTTTAATAATATTAATTATTATGATTAATGACCTAATCACATTTATTGACCAAATAGGAAATAACATTATCTACTAGTACCTATTAAATATCTTAATTAACCGACATAAAGAACAAAAAGTTGTGCGTTTGTAAAACCAAAAAACATAGCGCCGCTTCGATATTTTTACTACTGGCCTATCCGGTACTCCTTAAGTTTTAATAGACTTATTGAATGAACTACGCGTCCCTCATACCCTACTATAGGTTGCCAAGTGCTAACATAGTTAGAAAAAGATAGTCAATACCTGTGTAATATAATGCGACCTAACTATATCTTGAGTGTATGCTATCTTTTCCTAAAAAATATTGTTATTTTTGTTATTGAACTATTCTCTCTCTCTCTCTCTCTTACTATAATGGGTATAAATATAGTAGGTACCCACTACCCAAGTTGTATGCTATCTTTTTTTAACAATTTTGATCCTGGACCTCTCTCTCTGTTATCAGTTAATTTCTTTATAACTCTTTGATAAGTTAAGGTACCTGTTATCATAAACGTTTATTTGTATGATAGGAAAATGATTGACATTTACGTTTTTAGATTTAAAAAATTAAGTTATTTATGAAGGAAAAATAATGTAGTCTAAAGAAAAATGGGACGCTCACTATAGGTAACAAAAAAGTATTCAACGCAGTACTTTATCCACATTACTGTCAGTACAAATATTAAATTGTGAAAATCGTATTGCATTTTTTTTATTTTACAAATTAACGTATTCTGGTAATAATAAATTAATATAGGAAGTGATAGGTCTGTAGTAGTTATATTTTGGCTTTTAATATTTACATACATATATCAAACAGTACGGTAAAAAATACATCAGTTTTCTGTTCAGCATTAGGCTCATATGCATAATCATATAATATCAATTATTATTGTTTGTGGGATTTATGGGTATACACTATACACTGCATTTTACTAAGATTTTGAGAAAAAAACATTTCACTAAATGCTTTCATTTCATCTCGAGTACCGTCGAATATTTTGTTTTCTAAAAATATTGCAGTTGATACGTCATACATTTATATAACTCATCCAGTCCTTCATGATATAGGAATGATATCGACTTTAGCAATACGAGTACCTTCTTACCTATGTCATAAACATTTAGAATAGGGCGTATTTGGAATTAGTATATAAATATTGTCGTACTACGGACGCCTAGTCCATATCCAACCCATATAATAGAGTTACCCACGTCCCACTACAGCTATATAGGGTACGAGTCGGGAATTCGAAAAAAACACAACTTTTTTAATACTACGAAAGTAAAAAATATTCGTTCGGATCTTATGTGGAGCAAATAACTTATATTATAGTATTTTAAAATGAAAAACTTCCATGCACCCGAGAGTAATATAAACTCGAAAGCTCAAGAAAATGAAGAAATTCATAAAACATATTACACGGAATATTGTAAATAATATTTTTCATAATATACAATGAATTTTTATTTTATTTTTATTTACAGTTTAACCGTACATAGTAAAAATACTTATTAACTTCACTGTTTGAAGTTCTTCCAAAATGTTCTATATTAATCTCAAAATCTATTAATACGTATGTGTCAATTCAATTAAAATACTTTCATTATTATTGTACTTATTATATTATATTTGGTATAATATTATCTAACTGTACACCTAACCGTATAATACACCAACATTTTATGATTTACTGTTACTGCTATTGTCTGTGTGTGCGTTAAATAAATGCCAATAGCCTTAGAAGCAGTTATATCTTATATTATAAGAAAAATATTTGTAAGAACAATTCATTAAAAAATCAAAACTAACTAAATAATAATATTAGCCTACCGTTATGTCAATAGTTTTCATCCTGTTTCTTTGGGCCACATAATCAGTGGATAGAATCGAACCGTTACAAAAAATCAATCCATCTGCGTTGTGCTATATAAATATATATGATCCATATTAAATAAAACAATACATTAATAATATGTAATACAATATACTTTTATTTGTTACAACATACTACCTATTCACATTGCACTTGATTCTGCCTTACATAAAGTAGGCAAAAATACTTGGTTGTTTTTTGTGACCTACTTGTATTTGTGATAGGTAACATGTTCTTTATCACTTATCAGTTTGTCATCATTAAAAACACAGTTATGTAATTTGTGATGCAATATTATTATCAACCAATTATTCATAAATATGAAGTATGTACCTACTAGTAATAGCCTATATGTACTATTTATGGGAAAAATCCAAAAATACTTAATAATATAATATGTAAGTTGCATGTTAATTTTTTATCTCCATTTTAAAATTCAGCAAAACTCTATAATATCATAATCAATGTATAAATTGCATATCATTATTATTATAATAGCATTGCTATTGTTTTTTTTAATTTTTTCACTATTTACAATTTTAAACATTATAGCGGTATTATTTATATTACCTATTGTTATTATTTTTTTTTTTTTGTGGAATACGCGCTTTTCCGTGTTGCATCTATTATATAATATATAATGTTTATGTACGATCGGGAGCAACTATTACATCTGATTGTTTAAAGGCTTACAACAATAAAATTTAAGCAATTTGGGTTGTACTTGCTACTTGCAATACGGTATATAATATCGTACACCGGATTCCCGAAAACATGTATAACGAATATGTTGGACACTGAAACCAACCATCGACGTTTCTAAACATGGAAGGAAGGACCGTAATTTTGTGAATTCAGCTATTATTTGGATAAATTTGTGTGGAGAAGTCAACTTAACAACCGTGATCAATTTGAAGATTTTGAGCAACACTGAAGAATTTTGGTTTCTGATATAATTTTTCTTACTCGTATTTACATTTTTTTATTATTAGGTAGGTACTATATGTATATAGATTGTACTTGAACTGTTGTTCATTTTATTTATTACAATAATAATACAATGCGAACAAAATGACAGGTTTATAATTCTAGTAGGTACCTACTGCATAATCTTTATGTTCCATTTTCATTTTTTGTAATTTTTTGAACAAATTATATATCTATAAAGTATATAATATAATATTATGTTATATATTACTATAAATCCTTTAAAATAAAAGTTATTTTCTCACTGCACTATTAAGACTCCCAATGATTTAGTTCTATAAACATGTAAATAATTAAATATGACTTGGGTGGGTTGATGGTAGGCCACATTCTTTGAGTAAAACAATATTGAAAATTGAAACAATTATAATACTCTATATCAGAGATATAGCTAGAGATAAGAAAATCGCAGCCTCGCACAGTTTCATGAAAAATATTTAAGAGCGATATGTCCGAAAAAAAATGTCCTCAATATATTATCATAAATAAGATAATATATTTAATGCAATAACATATGTAAAATATGTGAAACAATATAATAACGTATAATAATGTCGTATTACATTTTGTATGGAATGATTTTTTTCTTTGTCTAATAGTTACATTTTATTATTATATGAGTAAAAATACAGCAAAATAATTCTTACGGAAATAAGACGCGAGTCGCTTGAGTCTATGACGCGAACCACATGCAACTCCTGAGTCGCGGTTTAGCCACCACTGTGGTATAAAACATTTCCCTTATTAAAGACTGAAGATTCGATATAATATTAAATAAATTTGAGATTGTTAATATTATAATATTTTATGGTACAAATTATAACAATAATTGAATTGTATAATATAATATATTGTAGTTTTTGTATTGAAGGAGCTTTTCATGTAGGGAACGAATTTTGTAAGTATATTTTAGTAAAATACAATTTTAAATTGTTGCCCACCTACCCACTAAATCAATATTTTTACTACCCATTTCGCTTTTCTTTTTCTTGTGTTTGTAGCGCACTAGCGTGGTATGTTTTCTTTTCATCAATTATTTATTTGAATTTACGATTCCAAGCTCAATGTTTTTCAAAACACGTAGGTATACCAGGTACAAAATAGACATTTGGAAATTGAACTCCACAAATGGTACAACATAATATTTATTAGGTACGGTTGAAACCACAAATTCATATAGCTACGGTAATGTGATCGACAATTCGCAAGGATCCGAATGATATCAATTAATCAAATAAAGTTGAGATAAAATAAACAACAAGTTAAAAGTAAATCATCAATTCAATTTGGAAAAAAAAATATTACTCGTTTAGGTAAACATTGATTTAGTAAAAACACTAAAAACATTATTCAAATTAACTAACAATCAAGTTTAAACAGAATTTTGCCTTATTGCATGCAGCTAACATGTCTCTAAAATGTCAAGTTAACTGATTTTATGTGGTTTGTATTGTTATACTCTTATTTTGTTCCATTTTACTTTAATAATTGCCTACCATAAATGAAAGTCCGAAGAAATACGCACCTGTTTCTTATTTTTTTTTACCTAATTGAACAGTTAGTAGAATAACCGTTTTTGTGTAGCATGATTCTTATAAATGTTCATAATTATTTCTTATAATATACCCAATAGATTAATTAATGCAAAATGCGTTTTAAGGTGCAATATTTATGCAATATTTGTAAGAAGTTAAATTACAGGGAAAAGTTTTTCTTTCATATTGTTCCTGATACTCTATATTATAAAGGTTTTCTAATAATGTATTTTAATAAAGAACATAGTAAATATTTTACAATAACCTTTAAACAATCTTGCTTAAAAATATTATCAAGATTTAGAATGACAACGATGTAAAGTAATGAGAAAAATACTGTTTTAATAACTTTTTTCAACACGTTGCCGTTATTAAAACTAATAAATGTTGTAAAAAATGACTTTACGTACCTACCTACTAAAAGCCGAATAAAAATAATATCATTTAGAAAATAATGTTTTTTAATCGTCGAATAAATAACACTTTTAAAATTACATTTATAATTCATGAAAAGCTACTATTTTAGAAGACTCGAAGCGCGTTCGCTCGTTTCAGATTATGTTATGAGGGGTTTTATGGTTTTAGTCTTTTATTTGTGTAAAACATTTTTCAGAAAAGTTAACTAACTCTAAAACTTTTACAGAACATAATCTCAATATATTGGAAATCGAAACAAACGAAGCGTCAAAGTTTGCAGTTTAACACTTTTTACTCATAATTATAATGTTGTTTAGCACAAAATAATATGTCTCAGACACTTGATGTATCAGTCTTGCAGATTTAGAGATAATTATATTGAAATATAGTAATTGTACCTATAGTCAGGACTGTCCCTACAATTTGCGGGGGCCAAGGCCCAAGGTATACATTTTAGCGTAGGAAAAAAAAAATATGATGCTTTCTTCACAAAGGCAATATTCTGTTAACCTCTACAAAAAAAAAAAAAAAAATTTAAACATACCTATGGAAAGTATTTGTACCTCTTATCTTTACTAGTACCTCATCTAACCGTTTTACGACTTGATAAAAATAATATATAATTTTAAAATCTCAGTGCAACAATAAAACATTTCCATATTTTGGTGAAAGTTAGGTTTTAATTATTAAGATAAAATGTGTCGTTTGGTGCAATAACCAGAGAAATCCGATTGTTAAATACAAAGATAATATCATCAAATGGCGATGACTTTAAAAATATTTAATTTATTACGTGTATATTAATACAGTAACAAATAATACAACGAGTATATAGACATATTCAAGTTTTACTTTTGAGAAAATAAAAATCTGATTTAAACAATTTATCATTGGTTATACTACCTATACGAACTAAACATTTTTATTAATTGGAGATGTCTTGTTGTTGGTCCCAGTTCTTAATTTGTTTGTACATTATATAGAGGACTATATTTTTATTACCTTAGTGACATAGTGTAGTGTATACTGTAAAACCGTTAAAATATTTCATACTTGATTTTATTTAGTTACATTTAATAATAATTATGTAATATGGTCAAATAAAAATTCAAAACATTTTTGGAATATACTACGTAAATCGTTGTATTTAAAGATAACTTAGGATTTTTCAAGTGTTTGAGCGTATAGAGCCCAAACGGGGAGTCCGAAAAGCGGGGCCCAGGGCTTGGACCCGGCTCGCACCGGACTTGGAACGGCCCTGCCTACAGTTTAGTAATAATCATTATATTATTCTAAAGGTTTTAGTTTGAGTAAAGGTAACACAACCTGCCTTTGACTTGATACTAATAAATTATTTTCATGCCAAACCTCAGAAAAAAAAATATTGAGAACACCTGAGTTTTAGTAGTGGAAATCTCTCGAGGAAAAACTAAAAATCGTCCGAAGATATTCGCACGGTGTTAGTGAATAAGAAACACGAGGGTGGTTTGATTTTTGTTTCACAGTCACGCCGAGTCGAGGGTTGAAGTGTCGTTTTAGTTTTTTTCCCCGCGATTTTTGTCTTTTATAACAAATGCGAAAAATAGACGCGTGAGGAACGACAAAGTTTGTCCGGCGGTGGGACTCTTACACGTTTTCTGTAGTATGGAAGACGAGGGACGTAAAAGTTCAAAAGTTCAATCGCTCGGCCAGAAACAATTATTTTTACCCTACAGTTCTCCGTATTAAATCCCTTTATTTTTTTGTTTTGTTTTCATTGTGTTTATAAAAATTAAAAACTTTTTTAGAATATTCGTTACGCGAAACATTATGTTCGTGTGATTTTTTTTCTCCGATTTATTATTACAATATAATATGAATGGTGCGGCGTTTCCCGGTATAGTTGCTGCTATATAGGTACCTACCTCTATGCGCATATATTACCGTGAAGAATACTTGATTTACTCGAGTATTAATGCGATTTAATTTAATTGCGAGCCGTGAGGTAATTCGAGAAACGGACCGGAAGCGGTTAAATATTAATTTTCGTACAATATACGATGTATCACGAGAACGGGATTTGTTGATGAAAGTTTATATTCTTCTCTCAAAATAAAACACATTACCAACCAATAGGTAGGTAATCATAATATTAATTGAGAATACTATCCCTATGTCTTATTAGTATTAAACAGTTTTATGAAACAAAAACATATAACTTGTGAAAAGTAGGATGTATATAGTTGTTATTATTACTATTATTTAACTATAGTATCATGTTATTATGTTATTTACGTAGTGTTTGAAGTATGAAATATTTCATGTGAAATATTGATATTTTTTTTTATACAAATATCAATGTTGGTTATTTTACATTATTTTGCTGTGTTCAACATATTAGGTACCATTGTATATAATATGTATAATATTGTATATTTGTATCATTTAAACATTTTTGTATGTTTTATTGCCAATATAAAGATTTTGAATAACATTTTAAATGTATATAATACTAAAGGTTAGGTACCTATATTAAACTTTAATTTTTTTTTATTCAACTTCCTAACTTAAATTATTATAGCTCAACAGTTAGGTATTAGAGAAAAAAATATAAGTGAACAAAATGTTAGGTATAATTAATATACCAATCAATTATGAAGGTAAATATTATGACAATTATATGTAAATATAACATTTATTAAAAAAAAAAATTACCTATTATAATACTGAAATATTTCAAGCATTTTAAATTTCATGACATTTTCAAACACTACGTATAAATAGATGCTTGTATTACTACTACTATTATTAATACCTATTACTATATTGTAAATAAATAAATAAATTGATTAAAAATAAGAAGAATATTTCCATATAAATTAATCAATATTGCATCATCGACAGTATCAAGACCGTGGTAACATTCGATACTATATGTTAGTTAGTAGTTACTAGAGTGACTTGACAATAAGAGTGTTGTCATAGAGCGTGTCGCTCCTGATTGGTTATTAAGATTATCCCCCATTAGTAGGCTAATATTTTTTTGATAACAACTGATATTATATATTTATATGAATACTGGTTATATCACAGAATAGATTAAATTTAATTAAATTTTTTAAATTTAATCTATTCTGTGGTTATATTGTATATAATTGTATAATGCATAAACAGTAAATTGTGTTTTAAGTTTCAAATATTCAATTTATTTTTTTAATTGACTACACGCTTACACCTATGTAAGTATACCTATATTTATAGGTATGTATTCATTGTTTAAATACAATATGTTATACCTGGTAGTCTGATGAGATACTTATCATAACTATATAGTACGTTTGAAAGTACCAATAATGTTTATCACTTGTTTATTTATTATTATAATTTATAGTATTGTATAAATTTAATGAAATTGAGTATGCAGCCTTACTTTTTAATTTTAATATTTTATGTATGTAATCTACTTTATTTAAAATGCAATTTATTTTATATTTTCATTTAAAACATGATATTCTATTCTGCTTATGCTAAGATGCAGGTAATAGTTAATAATTATAATAATTAATAATCTACAACATATATCGTTTGAAATGGTATTTAAACAATTGTTTTTATTTATTTTTAGCGGATCAACTACAGAGTGAAATACATAAATAAATTATATCCATTGATATAATTTGTGAAAATACAGTTTCCATTCAAATATCCAACTGTAACTAGGTACTGAAACGTCTGAAACTATTGTTAATTCAAACACATTAAATTGTATGCAGTAATAATGATGATAAAAATGATTATATAAATGATTATAAAAGAAATACAACTACATAAATTAATATAAGCAACGAAATATCATAATGTAATCACAACTCTGTACACTAATTTTAAGTTAATGTCAAACTATGGCCTGGGTAGCCGATGTTTTACATAAGATCAATAAAAAAATATATCATTATATCATATAATAATATAACTATTCTATAATAAATAATATACCTATATATTACAGTAAATAATAGTAGTATTAGTAACCTATTATAGTAGTTTATGAGTAAGTATTTATTCTTATTGGTAAACGTTAAACCATTAAAGTATTAAAAACAATCTTTGAAATACAATATCTTATAATATCAAATATGAGCCATTCATGTATTAGCCTACTAATGGTGGACAATTTTCTTATCAGTTCATATGGGCACACTCTCTTTATCAAGTCACTCTAGTAGTTACTAAGTCACTACCCATGCATTCCATCGTTTATGCCATTATTAGCTGGTAGACACTAGATACAATGGTAATTGAGACCACTGATAATGTTATGGATATTATGTTATCACTTATCACATTCCGTGACAAAATAAAAATAAAAAAATATTGACAATTTTCTTTGTATTTATCCCGAGAAAATTATCGTTACCGATAATATTCTTTCAATTCTATTCTCCTCTCAAATCACTGGTTGCAGCAAATTTAACACACTATATACATTACAGTGATTTACTCAATTGCGAGGTACTCTAAGAGAAGTCTTAACACCTTCTGTACAGCGCAATAATAATAAACACTTTGGTGGTTTAATACCTACTGCAAATGGACCGTTTAGAATCCTCATTTAGAATTAGGTAAATGTTATGTAAATAAAACAAATTTCGGACTATCGGCCAGCTGATAGTGACGATATAGTAGACACTCACTGTGTACAGCAAGCAGAGCGGTTGCACACTTTGACTCTTTTTCGATTCTATTTAAAAAAAAAAAAAAAAAAAAAAAATCGATTACCTATTATATTAGCGTACAACAATACAATATGGGTACCTACGATGTATCGTAACGATACAAAAACGGGGCGTGTTGATGTAGTTTAATATATTCTCTGTGTGCGGAGCATAAAATAAACCGCACGACCGAGGGCGTAAAAACGAAAACTGTAAATAAACGCGTATGGCTTCACCGCGGCGTGCGCGTGCTTGTATAGGTATAACGTCATATATTAATATATCACACAACACATGTAATTACGGTTTACGTTTTTTTTGGCCGTTTATATCGTATAATACTGCTATGTACATACTACGCCGCCGCGGCAGGCCCGTGAAATCCGTTTTAATTTACTAACGCCTTATACTGCCGAATTATACGAATAACGTGTTTGCAGTGCGTGTGTGTGTTTGCGTGTTTGTGCGCCGCTGTTGTGTGCCGCGGCGGTTTGCGTTCCGGTCCAAGTGGTTTTTATCTGGCGAATTATACAGCAACGCATCTTATAAGTCGTAACTGCCGTGTATCCGCGCGCATTATCACTATCGCCCCCCGCCGAAATGATCCTGCAGCTCGAGTCCGCGACGACGGTCTTATATTATATTTCATTGCACCCGACTGCTATACTATTACAACGGCCGCTTTCGGTGGCGGTGGTGGTTGTAACAGCCACCGACCGTATGATATAATATTATTATATCGTTCTAACTTGCACGTATTCGGTGCGTGCAACACGTTTTTTGGCTTGTTTTTTAGCAACGCCGCCGCCGAAGAGTGAAAACGCGAGAAACATCGACACGTTTATTATTAACGTTACCCAGGCATCCCCTCACTCGTGATTGAGATTTTCAATCGAAGATAAGGGGGGGGGGTGCTTTTCTTACTTCCTCTTATATGCACAAATACGCACAGTTATACCTCTATGGATTGACTTTGACGACATCGAGACAGTCGACGAAAATAATAATTATTATAATCATCTTTATATCGATCAAAGGCGATGAACAACGTTTACAGCCTGTTTACCTATATATACAACTCAAAACAATTTTTTACGAAATATTTACCAGCGATTGACACAAACCAATTCATATTACGAAAAAAAATTCATATACCTACGACTATATAGAAGCTTTACAGTTCTGTACCTATGCATTTCCTCTTCCAAATCTGAAGATATAACATTTACATACCAGTGTAATATATGATTTACTTATATTAAAAATTAAAGTTGCACCTACCTATAACTATAATAAACAAATAAGTTTTTTTTAACTTTTATTATCATAATGCACAACATGACTTAAGTCAAAAATACCTATAGGTGCAATAAGTATCTATTATACAGTATAATCATTATTGCCCTAGGGTTAAGTTAGTTTAGATTAATTCACACACAAAGTGATCTAAGGGCTCTTAAACACAACCAAATTAAATCCAACAAGTTTTGTATAGAAAATGATCAATCTTGATTTATCATATTTTTTTTATTTTTTTTTTGGTTTTAAATATGTATTTCTGATTTTAGGGATTTTTTTATTATTTTTTTGTATCAACTTATGTGCTTTGTAAAGAAACAAATTTGAGAATATTTGCTCTAGTTTAGCAAATCTATTATTACTATTTCTCTGCCAATCACTGTCCACTCGCATCACTATAGTATTAATGTCGATTAAACTTTAAATCCAATATAACTTTAAGTATCACAAAAAATTGCGCATATATTACAAACTCCTCATAAATAAACGTAAATCTCCGCAGTTAAACCACGCATCCGTTTTTATTAAAATACCAAGCCAATTAATTAGTATATAATTTAATTAGTCCCTCGTCGTAATATAATGTATTAAACCGTTGATTTGACACGGTAAACTGATTCAAATGATTGGAAGATAAATTTTAGGAGTCCCGCTTCGGATTTAATTAAAATATAATATATGATAATTTCGTTTCGAAATTACAAGATATTTTACGAAATGTTCATTTGATAGCGAGTTGACGGCTCTCGTAGCATTAATAAATTAGGATACCTATTAAGTTTTTATCTGTGCAGACAATATTGTAGATTAAGAGATCCTGGTGACATATTATCATTATAGGTATGCATATAAAATGAATCTGCAGGAACGTTTGGACATTTTACATTTTAGACTGTGATCGCATTTAAATATGTCATAATATTATATAACCAACCACATATTATACACCCTGTGTTGTGCAGGTTATCTGCATTCGGAATCAATCTACTTGGTTATATTTCCGTGTACCTAAATACATATTATATTATATGCTCGGGCGCGGTGGTCGTAGATGCAAAGTTTATGTTTTAGAACCATTTTATTTTATCCACCGAATAAGAGGGCAAGGACTTATGGATTATAAATGTATATTATGGGTAGGTACACTGCTACGGTATGATTTACATAATACATAGATACCTACTGCAGAACCAAGACTTTATGGGAATTGTTTTCTCGGACCACAATAAAAAAATACACTGTGCGGGTGGTGAAAATTATTCAATTATTCATTTGATTTTAATAAAATATAAACCGGGAATTATGATGTGTGTGTGTGTGTGTGTGTGTTTGAATTAATGTTAGGTACTCAACAAATACTCTTAACTGGTGAGTGGTTTACTACTAAGTCGATTGCGAAAAGAAGAATATGTTGATATCGGATATATATTTTAATAAAATAATAAAGGGTTCGTTTGTGTGTAAGATCTACTATACAAAATAATGTCAGAACCGCAGAAATGCATTATTTCAGACGTATAATAATGTTGGTTCCCGATATTCAGAAATTGCACGCGGTAACCATTATAAAGAACAAGCTTCCGCTATCCACTTAATTATTCATGCTATACAATCTTTTGATAAATAAAAATAAATTACATAATATTTATATAATAATAAAAACGTATGTAAGTAAAATATCATTGACATATTTTGTGATGTATTCTATTTTATTTTATTTTTGATTTTGCAGTCAAGTATTGACCACGACGTAGGTACCTACACAAAATACCTATATATACTATCAATATAACTACTGAAATGTTTTTAATTAAACAAATGGGCGTTTTGTAATGTGTGTGTGTGTGTGTGTGTGTGTGTTATCACACCTGTAATAAACTAATGGAGTCTCTCTGTGACTGTGAAATGATTCAAGCCAAAATTAAATAACACAAATTTTTTGTGAAAATATATTTTTCTCCAAACAAGATAACCTGAATGACAGTATTATTTTGATATAAAATTAATATGAGGCAGATTAACTTCCAATTTCAAATCTGACTTAGATACCCAAAAAATATCTTTATACCGTTAAAAGTACATCTAAGAAATATAATTTGGTTGAAGACTTTTAATTAAATTTTTTTCATAAACTAAAATGTAAGTAGGTACTTTAAATTTAGTTGGTTTTTAAACTACAAAATTTGTTCTTTTAACACTAGAATATAAATTAATATTAAAAATACATAGTCACAATTTATTCGATAATTTTTTGAAGTTCAAATTGTTACGTTATAAAATAAATCTAAACCACGAGCCATGCACTCATGCTTGTGTAAAATCAGTGACCACGTTTAGTTTTTCTTATATAGAGGCTCCTCCTAACCACTATAATATACCTAATTTATTAAATATTACGCACATGCACATAATGGATACTAAATACATCGAAATCACCTAAATGTGTGCGTGTATTTTGAATATGAAAGTGCGAAAGACCGTCGGACATAGGCGGATACGCTTACCGGGAAACCGAGCATTTCCCGATGGGCCCCCTTCGTATTTCGGCAAAGGGGCCCTTTAATGTTATACAATTGCAATAGAAATTTGAAATATAAAAGGGGCCCCTTTTTAAAATTTCCCGTTAGGCCAAAAATGGCCTATCCGCCCATGCCGTCGGAGGTGATTATTATAAGTACCTACGTATCATAGACACAAATACGCAACATAGGTGTGTAGTTGAAGTCAGTATGTAGGTTGGTTCCTACATTATACAGGCAATATAAATTTCAATCACAATTCGTCACGGACGCGTACTTCGGCAGAGTGAATACATATTATGTGCAATATATTGCAATATATTCGAGTGCGCGCGTTAGTGTGTCTGGTCGGTGCAAGTGCGTCTGTGTCATGTGTAGGCATATAATATAGTTGTCGGGCGTTGTATAGTGCGCGGCGCGTATAACTCGCGGTTTACGGAAAAAAATAATAAAAAAAAACCCACCAAAAGGGGCCAATAAATTTTTCCACGCACATGCCACGTATAATAATAGGTATGAGCCAAATAAAATAAGGCAGTTTTGGACAGGCGGCAACCCCTTTGTACACATTACCCGCGTGCAGTGTGTGTGCGTAAAAATATAACTGTCTATCAGACGTTGCGGTATGCCACCGTTTCCGCCGATTGTATTTCATTGGTCGCAAAGGATTCGCAGCAGCACACCAATACCACCACCTCCCTCGCCAACACTACCACCTCCACTCCACCATCAGACATCGATCACGCGCATACTCGCTATAGCGCCTGAGCAGCCCACTCGTGTTGTACAGACATTTAGTCCTCTCGCCGCCGGATATTATAATAACCCGTCGGCTGTGTGACTTTCCGAAGTGAAACATATCGGCCCCAAGAGACTTCGTCATCCGGCGCGAGCGTTTCCTCCGGCAACACCGCTTGATATACCTACTCTATTCACTGTATATACTAATAAATAAAATTCAGATGCACCAATTTCACTTGTATGGGACCTCTGTCTCCCTCGCTCACTATATCCTCCACACCCTCAATCAATTTTCCTCCTCTCACCCTCTCTATCAGTGTTTCGTTCTTGTTTTCTCTCTCTCTCTCACTCACTCTCTCGTTATCTAATAATATGTGAATTCTATAGCATTGTGTCCTTTCATACAAAATAGCAATCGCAACAACTGTACACTAAATTATGTCTTTAGGAGCTTCTATTACCAGTTTCTATTAACTAACCTATAGTACCTATGGTACCTATGGTACCTATATTATATTATATTATTACGAGACAGTAGAAGCATCCAGTTACATATTATTATCAACCAGTTTAATTTTCAAATAAAATGTACTAAAAATTAATTTTTCATATCAGCACTTACGGCTGGGTTATGAACTAAGTTTGAGCCACGAATCACGATTTTCAGTTTCCACTGTTTTCATATCAAACTAGAAGAAAAGTAGAAGCATGCATACTGCATGGGAACTACCTACCTAAAAATTTAGTATTTGTAAAAAAAAGTCTTATCATAATTATTCAAATAACATATTACGCAAACAACTGTACTGTATCACTACTGATTTATTTTATAGGGTAGGTAGGTAGAAGAAGGCGGTACCTAATCAGTGAGGTCAATCTAAAGATTGAATATTTGTGATTGTAATTTTACCACACGATTTGGTTAATATAATATTAAAAAATTATAATGCATATTATATCAACCTATCAACTCAAAGCTCTCCGTTAATTGATTATGTAGGATAATAACTTTATTTTTTACTTCCGTAGGTACTTAGGTAAGCCGAGAAAGGCAACAAAAAACAGTCTATAAGGTAATATAGATATAAGGTAATAGATACCTATAATTGTACATAAAATTCCAGTACCTATTACATATCGAGTCAACCATTCGCAGGAATGTTATATTTTTGTAATTGGCAATACTCGCATTTGAAGAACATAAAAAAGCTTGAGTGACAAAATTGTTGAGATGCAAAAATATCTAAAGGAAAATGTGTGAGCTTTTTTTGTGTATCTGCAGTCAGAAGCTTATATATTTGTCATAATATGTACATTTTAAATTTTAAGCAAAGTCGAGTGGTTTTTTAGTTTTGCACTGATGAATGCTTTTATTGAATTTATAAATTTTTTAGTAGAACTTGCAGAAGGAGCAAAGAACTATTTTTATTGTCATTTACACTTTGGTGATGTAAACAAATCGATAAAAAAAAAATTAATAATAGTACAATTCGAGTTTAAATATACAACTAAATCGTCGATCCATGTATATGTTGTTGTGAGCTTCAAATTCTACAAATTTAACGGAATTATAATGTATAAAATATAGAATAAGTAACATATTATTGTTACACATGATCAATTATTTGCACACAATGTTTAAACTATAATCTGGTCGCTTTTAAACTAGTTCATTAAATAAGTGACAACCAAGCATAGGTGTCACAGAAACCAGTAGTCCCAAAAATTAGGCAAAACTAACAATAATTACTAATAAACTAGGTAGTTATTCGCATTTTGACTAAAACAACAACTTTCCACTACTACACAAGAAGACACCTGCAACATACGTGAGCCATTCAAGCCAAAAGAGACAGCATCAACTAAGGGAGCCCGAAGTACTACAGCATATTCAGATGCACCATAATATAGCCGTTAAGACCTGAGCACCTCCTCGCCATTCATACCGACATCACTTGTACACTTTTATAGATTTTTCTTAAATAAACCATTATTATATTCACTGTTGGAAATCGTCTCCAATTATTTATTGAAAACCTACCATCATCTGGATCTATGGCAGGCCGCATTCAATACTGTAAAAACATTTAAAACTAAAACCAATATTGTACTAAAATTATAATTATAAATTAATACACCTTTGTCAATAGCACAATTATACATTATAATTTATAATTTAACATAACTTCCTGCTCACGTGTATAAGACACACTTTTGCTGATAAGGACTTTATTAAGTATATTATAGTTAGTTTATTTAATAATAATAATAATAAACATAAACGTGGGTAGGTACTGATATTCATTATTTGTCTCCTTGGTACTGTCTTTATTATCTAGATTATTTATTTGTAAAATAATGAAAATATCTAATAAGTATAATAATAATAGTTATTATTGTTAGGTATGATGTCCCGTTCGTTAATTTATATAATTCAAATAGTAAATTAAAATATGTATCCATAGTATGTATATAAAATGTTTTTGACTTAAAATCAATATCTTTGGATAGTGGTGATTACTGGTGTTAAATATTATGATGGTTGAATTTTATCATTTTACATTGAAAAATATTTTATATATATTTTCACCTGGAAATTCATTTGGAAACTATTTAATTAATTGGCAAAATCGCAACAACTCAGGCTTTCGTGTTCTTATTTGTTTTATCAGTTATACACAATGTATGGGGTATACTTCCTGTGACATGAGACACTTAGTGTTCCTATGCTTTATAATATATCTTATAACACGCTATTAAATGGCTTATAAGTAATCAGTAAAACTGCGTGGCAATATAAAAGTCACAAATATTCTTTTAGACTTCGATACAATATGCAATAAACTCTGACAAATTGTCTTTCCATTTAATCAGATCGGACCTTGTAGAAGTTTTTCAATTGTAAATTTTAATGTGCTTACCAATATACTTCGGTCAACATTGCGTGACCTTTTCACTTAAGTGCTGATTCCTATTCCAAGTATATCAACCGTAGTATATATAACATACAAATCGGTTTGTTATATTTCAGTAGCTATACCAGACCATGTACGTATTTGAACTTCACTGTAAAAAAAGGAAACAGACGGAAATAGTAAATAATGTTAAATAGCGCGTAAAAATGATTTGTTTTATATAGGTACGTTTTGTTGAGCGATAAAAATGAAATAACGCATTCGAAAAAAATTGTTCAAGTCAGAAAATAGTTAGTACAATATTTCGATAAACCATCGTTGAATAATATACGATTTCAACTAAAAAAAATTAATCTAAAATAATACAGCAAATATGCAATCATTCTAAAAGCCTCTCGGCAGATCAAGTATTACGGAGTCTGTAGGCGTCAGTCACAATTCAAATATTTTATTCTGATAAATAAATATTCTATTTGACAAAAATGGAAATAATCTATATAATATTGTTATGTTATATTATATTTCTATATGCGTTCAATTATTAATGTTGTTTGTGTCAAAATACCGATGTTCAAAGGACAAATTAAACATTTATATATCTATCTACCTAAATTACTTCATGCATAATTCTGTTGTTTAAGAGACCGAAAAAATTGTTCATAATAACCGTTATTCATGACAACTAAACAAGTTATTAAAAAAACAGTTTACCTTGGTACATTATATTTTATTTTAATCACAAAATGTTCACTCTTTACTATTATCTATGGATATTATTATTAGAAAGTGAACTGTATTTGTATTACATATTAATATTTATCAAGTGACTAAATACCTATACATTATAAAAATCTGTTATTTTAATGTTTGGTAATATGTTTTTTAAATTAAAATTATGTATTTTCGTTTATATTTTTTCAAAGTTTGTTTTTGAACTTTACTAATATTATTACTAATATCCATATCATTTTGGCACTGACATTGATATGGTCTGATGATCGTTATAAGAATTTCATAACGACTGATATAAATAAATTAGCATATAGAACATATTCGTTTTTACGGACCTTTAATTTTAGTGTACCCACTTATGCCATTACAACTGGTGTCATTATAAACGATTTCTACTATACCGTCCTCGAAAACAGGGTATACACTATATAATTAAAGTACCCATATCACTCAGTACTATATACATATTTTTGAATTATGTTTTCATGAAATGAAACTAGACTTAGAATTAGATTAAAATTAAAATTAGATCATCAATATCTCGCAAACAGAATTCTAAAATATGTATAGTGTACTCAGTATTGTAGGTAACTGAGTTATAGATTGCACCCAGTTTTCGAGGAAAAGTGGTATATATATATATATGACGTTCAGTTCCAGACAGGCAATGTGAAAACTTCTCTCAAATCCTCGTAGGTAGGTACTTAACTAAAGTTAAAGGATCGAGTCAAGTGTTTATAGCTGTAACATCATAAACCCTGTTCGAAATAACTTAACGAATATTTGAAATTGTTATTGCGGTGGAACCTGCAAGCCAAAATTATTTAGAGCGAGTATAAAACATCGAAGTTATGTGCTGAAACAAAGTATATAGTTGGTTGATTGACATGACCATGCGTTGTGCATGGACCCCAGAAAATATGGTAAGTTTAAGTTACTTTGCCTTAGTCCCAGTTACTAACAAGTAACTAACGTTACAGTCGTTACTACCCGTTAGGGTAGTGTTTTTTAATTAAAAATATTTATGCAAAATCTGACTTGTTTTTAAACATGTTTGCCCGGTTTATATGTTAGACACTATGAAATCCGAACATCTACAATAGTGAACAAATTAAACACCATACTGTTTTATTCCATTTTTTATATTACTATATAATAATACAAGAAGATATGTAGTAATAGTACAGTAACAAAATATATTAAAATATTAAATAAATAAATAAATTTAATAATTTATATAATATTCCGTATAGGAAAGCTATGCTTCAAGAATATATAGGTATTTAAAAATAATAGTTCACATATTGATACCAGGTTAGGTTAGTATGCATTAGGTTTTTGACTATTTTTTATAATAACATCTGATGGACACATAATTATGTAACGATGCTTGACCATACTATCTGCAGTCAGCGGCAGAACAACCGAGAATTTGAGGTACAAATGTCCCAGACAAAAAATTGGTAGATGGGTACCACAATACTTAGCAGTGGGCAGTTGTCAGTTGTCAAGGTCGCCGGATGAATTTTGGGTAGGTGTAACTCCATTTAAATATCAGTATCTCAGGGACATGTGGGTTGAAAGATTTTTTACTGTCCCATACAAAATTGTTCACGAAACACTTTCTACAACTATGGTGTTTAATACCCATATTAATAATAAAAAATAAAAAAATAAGAATCCTAACCCATAGTGGATTTTTTTTTGGCCTCCTCGGTATTTTTACCTATTTGTAAAAATTAATAAAAATTAATACAATTTAAAAAAAATTTTGATATATATATACACGTAGTTTTTGTATACAAATTACAAAATCTTCCATGTTCACCGCTGGAAGCCACAGTCAGATACAAAATCATAATCGAAAGAATCGATAGAGTCATCAATACAATCACTTACTAATAACGATGAAATGGAAACCAATTACAGTACATAATTGATAATATGATGATAACACTGACGAAAAATTATTACAGTTGTTCATTTAGCGGGGCTGTTGTACTATAGGTATTATAAGTTATAACACAAACTAACCATCAACTTGGATATGTTGTAACATTTATAGCACTATACAAAATTATACATTATGTTGTATTGTCATATAGCAGTGGCGTAACTAAGAGGGAGGCATGGGTGGATGCCCTCTTGGAATTTTTTATCGGTGATGGCTATTAATCACAGTTATATCCTAAATAGGTAATAAAATACTATCGTATTTAAATAGTTACTACCTTGATTGAGCTCCAGCTATGTTACTATATCATAGTGTATAACTATTATTCAGGTTGGTGTATAGGTACCTGGTTTTATTTCAACTACAATGTAACTTACACACTTGAATGTATTGGATTCTGCGTCGTTCATATTGGTGTATTCTTCATCGGCATCTTGATATATTCAATGTAAGACCGACTATATTATGGTTCAAATATATGGATCAGTATTCATACTCTATGGGTTATGTTTTGCTGTACTAGTACAAAATACTGCAGAGTTGTGTGCATATAAAATGGCTACAACATGCACACTTGGGAATAAGAATTTTAAATTTATAAAAAAAATTGTTCCATAACATAATATACTTTGTATGAAACATTTTATTTCTTTAGAACACTTTGCTCAAAAATATTCTTCAAGGAAAAGCACATCATTAATGAACTGTAAATTTATCATCCATCTTCAGATCGTGAAACTTCGACAGTTAATTACAAAGATAGTCATTCATAATTTTTTTCTATTATTAAAAAATGTAATGAGTACCTAAATAGTTGTAGACAATTGATACATCAACTTAAATCCAATTATTATTATTTATTTATTTGTTCACTGTTGTATTATTATAATTAGTATTATATGCCAGAAGGAATGATTAGAAGTTTGGATAAAAATATTTGTTGTATTGTGGTAACAAATTATTAGTGGCGGCTAGTGAAGATATAATTGAACCTACTTTAAAATAAACATGAGATCATACGTAAGACTCTTAAAACGTATTTGTAAATTATTGGATTTCTATTTAAAATTAAATTAATATCGAATAATTATAAATAGTGTATTATAATTAGTAGGTACGACATTATAAATGGTAACCATATTAATAGGCTAAATATATCACAACTAAAACAATTAATCAGCACAAATCCGCACAACAGATCATAATACTGATGTTGAAAATCGGGTAAGTGGATGTCGATCTGCTGTACAGTAGGCTACAAGTTAGTTACTGTTTAGTGGATGGTATTAAATTTGAATTCAATGATATAATATCATTGTATATTAAAAACGATTCTGAGCTATGATGTCCAATCTGCCTATGATATAATTAAGTATATTAGTTGATGATATTATTGTGAAGAAAGTGATTTATTTATCTATTAACGTGGGATCTTGTTTTAAATGTTCAATCCTTAGATATAAAAGTTGAATATTTTATAAAATGTCTAACTAAAAAAAAATTTTAAATTTTAAGTTTTCATACATTTTGTCAAAATTTAAATGCTTATAAAAAAAATGTGCTATTGTAATAATACTGTTTGTGCTATTTGGAAATCTTTAAAAAAACCAATAACTCAGCAAGCATTAAACATGCATTTTAAGTAATTTTTGATGCTGTTCTCAATGAATTGAAATATTACATAATAAATTTAAAAAATAATTGCACAAATTAAAACACATGCACCTTTCACTACCTTAGAATGATACCTTAACAAAATAAAACATAAAACTATTATAACATTTTGAATTTTCGTTTATATTTCTATAAGTACCTAACTTAAAATCTTCATATACAATGGTATTAGAAAAGAAATTTGCTATTAATTGATTTTTACTATATAGTAATTGTAATTATTACAATCGTTAAAAGCCCATCATTATTAATATTATAGTTGTGTATTAAATACCTAATTATACTAATATTTAATTTAAATTTTTTATAAAATTATTGTCAAACTTATTTAAGCTCTAAAAGAAATATCTGTGCTATATAAACTGAAAATATAATTTAAATTTAAAATTACAGAAAATGTCATTAATCGACGCCTTTTTTCAACAAAATGCTCATAACCTGCTAATTGTAATCTAAAAATATTTAAAATTAAACTGAAAACAAATTAAATAATTCCTATTTCATATTTTATTGCCACATTTTTTTTAAAAACATTGTTTTCCATGATTGTGAAGTAACTATGCAAGATGGCAATACCGCATAATACATGATATGAGTAAGTACCTATTAATTATAATTATTTGTATAACTAAAATCAATTTATTTATCACATAAAATTATATTCATAATGATTTGTTTAACAATGCAATTATAAATATGTGCATACTTATCTCATTTGTTCTACTCGGGTCAAAATTATTTTTCTGGTGAATTTTCTGCTGGTTCAATCTATAATGAAAATATTTATCAATGATATTTTATATTTGATTACACAACAAAGTGATTATTATTGTTGTTTAAATTAAATTAACAGCCCAGTATTATTTGTATCATCCTTAAATAGATAAAATTACTTGGAATTGAAGATATTTTAGAAATGTCCAACAATATAGTTGACAGATTGTTGAAATTAGGTATTTAAATTATTGAATTAGTTTGAACATTAGTTGACCGTTTCTAATAGAAAACAATATAGTAGATAAATAACATGATATTAACAATATAATTTATTTTAGGTTTCACGTTTAAATTTGTTATACTATAAGCAATGACATTTTAAAATTATTTAGATACCTTTTAAGCAGTAACAAACCGGTACCTAACCAAATTTAATATTTTTTTGTTATAGATAGATAAACTTATGTGTCATGAGGAATCTTGCACATTGCAAAAAATGAAATTACCTATATGAATTTCTAAATCAAAATAATTTGCACATTTTCGTGATATTGATGAATTTTTTAAAATTTTTAACTTTAGGCGCTCATAGTTTATGAATTTACGTTCAGATTTTTTTGTTTAAATTACACCAATAATTACTAGTGAGGAACAGAGGAACCCATTGTATTAAAATTTCAGGTTTTTTACCAGAGCGAAACAGTTCTTATCGATAATAATTTATAAAAATTAATATAAATCGAAAATATATGATGCCTATAAATAGCTCAAAAAGTTTTGGAAATATTATCTTGTATGCACAATGCACATATTACATATACAAATTAATAACAAACATTGATATTATTAACAAAATTATAAAATACAATAGTATTATACGAACCAAAAATAGTTGGCATGGCAGTTGTTTTCAATGTTCTTTTATTATAACTGCGAAACATCTCATCATTATAATGTAATCTAAGGTTATTCTGTTCGTCTCAAATTTTTGCAAGTCAGTAAATTAATGCGTTTACAATTTGCTAATCATAATTATAATCTATAAAAATTAAAAAAAATATTATATTAGAGTAATACATTCCGTGATTAGGTAATTGATTTTACTTACCGGTAACAATCTCACGGAAATGCAAACTATTTTTTTCTTTAATAACAGCAATCCATTTACAAACAAAAAAAAATAGTATTAATTTCTTATATATTATTATTAACAACATATTTGACGGACTCGAAATGCCTGATTGGTTTGACACTTTGACCACAATTCTTTTATAATTTAATTCTATCCCGGATTAAAGGTAAATGTCATAAATATATCAATACTGCCATATTCAAGTACCTTAAAGTGTCGTGTTACTATAATGACTGCGGAAAGGTGTTGCCTAGTGTGGTTTATTAAGAAGACAAAGAAATGTACATAAAATTAATTCTAGCTCTAACTCTCGTCAACTCTTTTAGAAAATGTCATTGGCGAGAAAAAGCTGGATTAAGTAACTGAAATATCATACATTACGATCCTGGTAAATTCAACAAATCAAATATTGATAACATTATAACATAGATGGATATATTTAATTCATTATTTAAAATTATTTATATTTTATCGAATAATACATGAGTCATAGTAATCAGACATTTTCATTATTTTATAAATTTATAATATTGAATTTTTTGTGTCAAAGAAGGAAAATTAATAATTAGTTTAAGTTTATAATTATTTCTTATAATCGACTAATAACATAATACTATAGCTGCTCTGAAAATATGCCCTAATTGAGGTAATATGATAAAAACAAATGGGAAAATATTTATATTTGTCAAATATGCCTTATTCTTCTTGCTTTAGTTTTAATGCCCTAGACAACTATTTAAAAAATATGTGAAGTCAAAATTTTTATTTAATTACACAATTTTATAAAAAAAGTTGTTCTTATATCTTAGATACCTACCTAGAATATTCTACAACCATTGTTAGAAAACATACAAATTCTAGAAGTTCTGAACCCTATTTAATTATTATAATATAATATTTTAATTACTTTTCTAAAGTATTTTTTCCTCATACAATAATGTTTGTTGTAACTTGTAAAGTTATTGGCCATTATTGTATTAAAAATTATATAGCATATAATAACAAAATATATTAAATAAGTAACTATATAGAATAAGTTATTGACTTATTGTTACCGCAGTTATTATACAAAATAGGTACTAGATTAATAATTATCATAACTAGTGACAAACCTAAAGGTGGTATTTTTTTTTTATTTTTTTTTTGGGGGGGGGGGTAGCCCCTCCAAATATTAGACTTTCAGTCGGTACTCGATATAAATTTGTTCAGTATTTCTAAATCAAGTTAAACATTTTATAGATTAGGTACTTAAGAAATTAGGAATTTTTTTTCAGTTCGCCCATGATTATAAAGTAACAGAACTTTTCGATAAAAATATTGTAATTCTTTTTATTTTTTTAAATTAAATAACTTTATGTACACCACAATTATTTTAATATTTTGTAATGGTGTACCACAACATTACAGTATTTATATTTTATTATTATACTATTCATAATATATCCCAGACACGTGAGTCATCTTTCATTCATTAGTATAATAAGTGTATAACTATTTTGATTAAAATTGTTGGTTGAAACAAAAACTACAATAATAATTCTTCACAGTGCACAGTGGCGCCGGGTCGCCAAACTAAAGGTGTGACAACATTTCATTATGACATAAGTACATTTAGGTGAGTATTAATGACTACCCCCTCCCCCCCACGAAAAAAAAAAAAATTACTAGGCTGCCAAAAATTCAGAGCACTTCAATCAAAGCTGTAGTATAGACCTCACAGGTTAAAAATTTCAATCTCCCAACTTTGAAACTCAAATTGTTCATAACTGTTGAATTTAAATTAATTTTAAATTCAACAGTTATGTTGTATTTTACTGATATAATTAATAGTTACATATACATTTATTTATTAATTTAAAATTAGGGTACAGGCAAATTAGTTGTTTATTACATTTATGATTGAATATTATTTAGGTATCTACTAATACATTTTATAATTTAACTTTCGCAAAATATACATTGATTATCGTTACTGAATCAAATTAATTCATTACATGACTTCTAAGAAACAAAGTTTTATTTCTCAATCAAATGCAGCAATCTGAAAAACAAATATTTAGGTATAGGATTATAATAGGAGATTCAACTCTTCTTACTAAATACAATGTTAATACTTAATACACTATTAAGTATCTTCGGCCAATTACATATACGCCTGCCGAAGGTGTATTATTACTACCAAGTAATCAGTTAAGTAAAATAATTTATAAAATTAATATCTTATTTAAATATAGGTTATAAACTACCTATAATACGTTAAATTACACTCGGTATAACTAAGTATCTTGTCTAACATCTAAATAACCCTGTTTGGTAATCCGCAGTCACTGCAGATACACCGCGGTATACCAGTTGTGATAGACAACGTTCTAATAGTTACCTTAATATACCACGTAACAATTTTATCAAACAGATAAAATAATATAAAATGTTATAGTTTCGTAAATTTCACAGCTACACAAATGAAGGTATGAATTACCCAAAATAGTATTATATTACATTTTCAATATTACGTCATGTTCCGTTCATATTTGAGATTTTTCTAGATTTTCCTGATACAGAATTATTTGATCACGAAGAGCATACATCAAAAATTCAAAAAATTAATAAATTATTAAAATGAAAGAACAACAAATCTTAGCATTTGAACTCCCCCGAAAAATATATATGAACAACAATTTATAGTACTATATCTATTATTATATTATATTTTAATAAACATGTATGAAACTTTACTATAATTTGTTTCATAAATCATTAAAACAAAACAAACCAAAAAACCATAAAACTTGAATTATTTTCGAACAAAATATTTATTAACAACAATGTTTATTGATGTACTATACTATGCATGAAACTTCAGTAAAATGTATTTTTCTTTGCGATGTAGCAAATTTCGAATTTCCGACATTTTACTCGCTTACATGGAAGGTACTATTGTATGCTTTATATACGTTATTTTCAGTCCATTTCCTTTTAAGTATTAAAGTATAAAAACATGGTCTTTAATAGCTACCTACTGAGATAGAACAAACTGATTTGTATGATAGGTATATGTATTAATAATGATACGCTCCAATAAAAATAATCTTAAAGTAAAAAGGTTATGCAAATTTCGACCAAACTTTATCAATATTTACAGTTGAAAAAGTTTTCTAATTCTGATTATAATATAAAGAGACCATATTTTGTTAGAATTTTTTACAATTTGTATCAGGGTTTAAAAGAATATTTATCCATTTTGTGTAGCTGTACAGTTTTACTGATTACTTTTAAAAAGTATTTAATTACGTGTAATAAATATGAAATTATGAACGAAGTTCAAAACGTTGTTACCTATGTGTAACATAAAATCATTAAAGTTTAATGCGTCTGAAACATACTGTTGTGTTTTACCATGCCAGGTCAGAATTACTACGCAGAATGCAGTACTAACAAATAATAATTATGTCTATAATTAAGTTTACCGAAAAAGTTAGTTTTACTTATCATTAAAATATGAAAACATTGTTCTCAGTTATTACACTGTAGTTCATTAAAAACTATCAATATTTAGTCCTATATAAAAGATCAATATACATATTATAATATAATATGCGTTAAAAAACATTCATACACCATATTATAATATATTTTGATAAAATTTAAAATGATGCCTATTTTTTAGTAACTGCAGTACATTGTCTGTGTAGGAATATGGTGTGTTAATCTGTATTAAAATTGTGCAAAGTAGAACATCATTTTTCACTGGAGATTATCATCCCAAAAGTATTGTTATGGCAAAATCTCACGAACAGTTGATACAATTTGCTCACGAAAATGTAGTAATTAATTATCACATTTACGCTGCAGACGATCATTATATTTTTATATTTGCATTATCATAAAATGTGGGTACTTATAACAAATGATCGTTCACCAAGCCGTAGATATATTATAACTAAAAGCCAAATTTATTAATAAAATTTCATATTATTTTTTTACGTAGAGTAATAGAAGTTGTCAATTTCTATTATGACCTTAAAAAAAACAATTTAAAAATGTTATATTGTGTATATTTTCATATTTCCAACTAATATATTAAAAAAATATCTGTGTTATATTAATGCGTATTCAATATTTTTCATTTTTGTTTGTTGTAAGAAATATTTCAGCTATTTTAGGAATATTTTTATCGTCATTATAACTTTTGTAATTTTATAGTAAACAATAAAAACCGTTTGGGGGACGAGGTGGCCGAGCGGTCTAAGGCGTCGGTTACGGCGCTGCCGTCGCCGCTTCGATTCTCGGTCACTGGGCGGCATTTTTCTTCGGGCAAGTCACGGTGTCCGGAGAACAAGTGCCGCTATCCCCCACTCCGGGGCATGGCAGAAACCTACGGGTGCCCCACTAGAAATTCTGCCACAACACACACACGTGTACCAAAAACCAAAACCAAAAACCAAACCAACACAAAAACCCACTACTGTTCCACCCCCACTGTTCCACCCAAAAACAGGCTAATAACCACGTAGTTGAGGCCTTTAAAATTTAATGAAAAAAAAAAAAATAAAAACCGTTCATTCATTTATAAAAAAAAAAATTATTATGTTTTAAATTATACATATTTATATGTGTGACGATGGTCAATACTCAATTTGATAAATCAATTCAAGAGAAAAACGGTACAGTTAGGATTATTTTAAAATGTTGGGTCTTCCTTACGACTAATCTGATGAAAAGACACATATGAGATAGGTGTTTAAATATAAAAACAAAATAATATTTATCGTTTAACACACTTATTTCTCGAGAACAATTATTTCAGTGTTAGTTGTAGGTATCTATTAATACAGTAAATTTGCTGAAAGATTTAACTAGATTTAACTTTATATTTTAATTATATTACAATTTTTATAATATTCTATAAGCCTATAGTGGCGTTTTTTATTCGGGAGGAAAATGAATACAGTTCAAACTAATTTGCATATAGTATAATAACATTCCATTAGGTATAATATTGTATAAAAGAGTAATGGACTTTATCATACATTTTTAATTTGTTTGACTTGAATTTTTGATATTCTGTACAGTAATAATGTTATGTAATCAAAATGATAGTGCGCATACCAATGTATATTTTTACCCGTACCGTTGCACTCTCATATTTTATTAGAATGCATTTTTTGCCATGCAATTTAAAATTAAAAAAAAAAAAGGTTAAACCTAGGTACACATACCTATACAGTTTTGTATTACGTCAACACTGCTGCAGTTGATGTTCAAAGAACGCTTCTTGGAAAAGATATGATTTTATAAACGATAAAATAAAAGTATTATTACTATTTTTATTATAAAATCTACATTGAAAATCTGCATGGTAATAATCATATAATATATAATATAATATTATGCACTGAGTAGATAATTAACATATAGCGTTATTATAAAATTATATATTATAAGAAAGGCTGACAACCTCACGGACTTTCGTTGAATGTAAACTGAAAACAACACATAAAAATCGTTGTCAGTACTCATAAATAGATTGTATTATTAGTATTATTTTATATTATTATAGGTTTAAGTACCTAAAGTATTATAAAATTATATTTTATAGGAATTTTTGCAGTGTCCTCTTAGGAACTTGATTATTTGATACGTCAACGAATTGCTTCATTTGGATTTATTTTGTATATATTCACTATATAGACATGATAAATGCATGTTATAGTGGTATACTAAAAAGAAATTAATAAAAATGCAAGACGCCACGTCACTGTAGGGTGATAAATTATAATAATTGATTATTCCTAATAATAATTGTGAAACCCTATTAAAAATGCAACGGATTTTTTGACCAACAGAATTATTATGATTTAGCTTATATAAAAAGTAACGTTGTTTTTTTCACTCAATCTATTTAATTTAAAATTAAAAGATGAATCATTATCTTCACTGAATGAGTACCTAGTTGAAAATACCTATAAAATACCTATTGGTATTTTATTGGTCTAATAATTTCACAGTAGGTGTATTATATATTTGTCATATTTTTATTGCACGTTTTAACAAAACTAAATACATAATTATTGACCTATATTTTATACTGGACACAAATCCTAATAACAGTTAATAATAATATAATGATGATTTTTATTCCAGTTCTCGAGTAATAACATCTTATTTTTTATATTTTTTCCATCTTTACGATCATATGAATTGATTACACAATCAAAATATTCTATTATCAAATAATAATATTAAACTCGTACAGATCTGAAGATCCATTTAAAATGCCACGACTGTCGAACAGTGAACATATTGAAGTCTGTTGACCTGAAACAAACGTTATCTACTCGAAACATTGCACCTATCCATACTTAAGTACTCAAAAAACATTTTTAGTCTATAGAGTATACTGTCACGCTAAGTGTGTTGATTTTAAAATACAGGAGAAAGAATTCAAGGGTGTAATATTAGGGTGGGTATAGGTGATTTATCTTCTAATCTCTCTTGAAAGCGTATTCTTTTTTTTGTACTTACATATCATATAGTTATTTTTCTTGCGAATAACACGTCGACGTAATTAGGGGAGTTATACATATTGTATTTCGATTTTTGATATAATATCACAGCACTTAAACTTTAAGAGGTTATTACACGCGCATGCGCGTTTTCTTCGACTTAAAACGCATCATAATATATAATAATATATCAAATTGTATGTGTTATTAATCAATTTAACTCGGTTACGTTTAAAATTAGAGTGAATTTACCAATCATAAAATTTGGAAGCATATCAGCTAATAAATTTTTATATTTAGTTTTAAAGCGAGTTTTGATCATCTTAAATTTTTAGATTATTTAAGATAGTAGATAATGGATATAGCTGTTTTTTTGGCACACATTTCCCGGATTTCAACTAGATATAGTATTCCACAAATCAGTAAATTATGGTAAATCTAATTAAATTACTTTAAACACAAATAGACAAATACAAAATTGAATATTATAATAGGTATTGATTATTGATACACATAACAAGCCATACTGACATAAAAAGTTAAAACAATATATTTCGTTAGATACTAATATTTTTGTATTTATTATAGACTTCCTACTTATATGAAGGTTTGTAAACAAAATTCGTAAAACTAATCTATTCCAGTGATTTCCCAATTGAGTTCCTGGCCATACTACAGTAGGACACATTTCTTATGGAAAAACACTTTCTGTGTTTTATCAGATTTTTTTTTATTGTTAATTTGAATTTTTTGTCGAAATAAAATCAGCATATTACATTAAATGAGAAACAGTGAGACACTATACGGTTTTTTAAAAATCGTCTTGTCTTTGACACACTAAATTAAATATTAAGAAAAATAAAAAAATGATTTAGTACAGTTAGTAGTAGTGAACAGAACGGCGAACATAAAAAAGCGGCTTAAAACTACCTTATATTTGCATAAATTGTGACAATGTTGACACCCTATACAGTAGGACTGAATTAAAATTTGTTTGACTTTCAATCTTTTGGAATTAACAATATATCAAAAACAATGGAAACGATCGAGACTTGTCATTCGTTAACGGCCAATTTCAGTTGTCCATAAGTCGTGACGGCCGTACAAACTAGCAGCTGTGTTCTAAAATGCAGCAATTCATTTTCTGACGCAGATCATAATAATTTTTAATCGCATTATGTAATGATTTATGTTTACGGTATAATATATTATTAATTATTTTACAATTAAGTTAAGTATACCAATTATAATATATAAGGACCTTATTATTCTATCAAAATTCAATGGCTCGTTAATTTATGTTTGCATTGCTTAGTACATTTTGGGTATTTTTGTTTTTTCTTATAAATACATGTTATGAACATTTGTTGGTTTTTATTTTATATTTTATAGATTTTTTTAATACTTTAAATAATTTAAAGGAAAAGTAAAATGTCCATTGTTCATTTGTTTTTTTTATAATATGTCTTTGTAGTGTATGCTGGTATTCGCGTTATATATATATTTTCAATTAATAAACAATCAGAAAGAAAAGCAAATACATGGTAAAAGAATTTTATTTCAGAATTTGTTGACAATATATTTTCTTTGACGATTGTATAATATTTGTCAAAGTGTGTGAAATTAAAGTAAGTAGAACATGATAAACGATCACAACCTATAAAAACTGAAAAATTCAACGTGAAATATTCATCGTTTTGGGAATTTCTACATCTGTGTAAAAATGTACATTTTTTAACATATTTTTTAAGAAAAACTTAATCATATTCTGCTTACTCCACTATTAGAAGGTATTTGTTATTGAATAAAATTGAACCAGAAAAAAAATTTAAATTATAATATTTAACTCCCTTTTTTTCCGCCTTGGATTATCGCATATTTCACTGCATAATGTGTTTACAATGGTGAATTTTTGAGTGTTCATATTTTAGCCATATACCTATGGAGCGGTGCAGTGCGGAAAATAAACAAAAAAATAAATCGCTTCACCTTAAATATTAGCGTATGTACCGATACATATTCCATTGTGTTACATTCCTCATAAAAATTGTATTTTGATATTCTCCCGAAGTCGTATAATATCATATTATATTATGATGCAATTTTTCATATTCCGTTTGCATATATCAATTCAATCGTATAATAATTTTCGTAGAAGATCGATCTGATATTTTTCCCGTACAGTGAACGCTACTCGATATCCACACTCGGGAAAACACGTCAACACATTATAAGAAACTACGCTTGCCCGTATTTAAAATAAGTTTTCCACCGAGGGGGCAACAAATCGATTTTGGTGGAAGGCATTCAAGTGATCTCTCACACACTTTTCAGCATGTATGGATGTCTAAAAAAGGCCATAAACATTGCTGACATAATGACATGTGCGTGAAATTACCTATATATGTTATCGTTGATAAATAGACGTGACCAGTAAACATATATCATCAAATTGTTTAGGTATTCGTATGGGGATTTAACCCATCCCCACTCTCTTCCTTACTCTATCACCAGTATGAATACTTTGTGTCACATCCGCAAACAGAATAACGTACATATAGCTGCATTTGGTATCGTGATACTGCAATGATCATATTTTGTAAGATAGAATATTATTGTGATGGCTAAAAAGTGGTGAAAATTAGTGCCGAATTTACCGGATTAAAAAAGTGAAATGGGTGATACCAGTTCCCACCCAAATATTACTGACCATTGCCACAAAAAAAAAAAATTAAAACCGATGGGTTTAATTCTTTAGACAATGTATTATAGTATAATAATTATATGCTGGTATGCGCTGAGTTGAAAAAGTGTTTTAAAATTAATAATAATTTATCACGAAGAGCGTACAATAATATTATACTGCAGCAATAACCTTCGATAATGGCAATTATATGAGTAAACCGTTTCTTTTAATTAAGTAATTTTGTAAGAACTATTATTTACGTCTATATATATACCTATTAAACATTTAAGTTATTTTCGATTTTGATAAATATATAAATAAAAATAATATATAAATATATATATAAATAACAAAATATACAAACTCGTCAATATCGATATTTTAACTTGTGATATCGATACGAATGTTTAAATCGATATTTTTATTTGATTCCTCGTCATAAGAAGAGTATCAACAATGAAGAAATGAAGAAAAATCACTGTTGTAATATTATAATGACGTTCGGACTGAAATATTGTCATAGCTGGTATAATGCCTATAGTATACGTCTTTTGTCCGAAAATCTGTGGAGTATAATATATTATTATTATTTCTATTCGACCTTTATATATATATATTCCCGTATTATATATGTAACATCTTATGCGATATACTTTTAACGTCAAATTTATTTACGATTTTACGAGTCCCCGGTGATTTTCCGACCGACCGTCTCTCCCCTGACGTTGTCACGGCCAGGTTCTTTTTTTCCGTTTTACTTTCATTCTTCTCTTCGTTCATTTTGTTTTCCTTTGTTATTGAATTCGGTACACGTACGTACCACCGTCGGAAAACTATATACAGGCGCAATACATACATTCACCAGAATAAACCAGATACCTATATAAACACGTATATAGAGGTATCTATATACCGTGATTACTCTCGAGATCAAGGGTGAGATTGCCGTTTTTGGTTTGGACATTTTTTTTAGTTTTTTAGTCGTTCAGCGTTACTTCAATTAAAGCTTAAAAATCCCGAGAAAATCCATAGAAAAGTGATGCAAATATTGTTTACGGTGCATCTACTTTCTTTTTTTTCACATTGATCTCGTTCAATATATATACCGGCTTGTATACCATATTATACCATTATATGCCAGCTACCTATACCAGCTCTAAAATAATACAATGATAATATAATAGCACAATGATACATTTTTTCTTCATCGTCTTTGTTTCCATTATTTGCGATTCGGATACGGGATAACATACCCAAACTTTCGAAGATAATAAAATGTTTGTATTTCTGCCTCGTGCGTTCATCTGTTGTGTATCAACCTGTTCACGGGTTTCGTATTTCCACAACATGGTATAAAATATTATTTTGACATTTTCGGTAAATTAAATGTTTTCTGTTTTATGTTGTACAAACGTCTAAAAGTTACATTTTCAAACGATACGTTCTAACTATTGTTACGGAAATAACGTTATGGGCTATATAGAGTTTAATTTATTCTGAAAACAATTAGCTTCATTTTATTATTAAACTATTAACTTTTATTTTAACCTGGTTGTTTTTATATTAGTTCGTAGGTGCTGTTAAAAAAGTCATTGTTCAAAAAATGAAATTGTTTTTCCCCGAGGTCATATTTTTCGATCAATAGTATGGATGCATGTCATATCAGACCGTATTTCGTGGCTATGTAATGGATATGAATGAAATTCTCGATCTCGGTATATATTACCCGTAATCCGTATCAGCTGCAGTCAACGCTATATTGGACAATAATTATTATGACCACACAAGTATCAAGTTTTTTCCGGTGCGATATTTCGATATTATGACTCTTCGTCCTAAGATGTAAAAAGACGAATGATAATTTATTATTGTTTACAGTTGGCACCCGCAGATACAAGACGTAAACAGTAGGATAAAATCTATAAGTTTTGGTCCATCACACATTCGTCGTTCGTGTATTTTATTTCAAAATGAAGTAAAAATTATAACACAGTGCCATGTATAATATTATGTACAAATAATGGTGTACCTATAATATGACATTCTGTATAAATTATGATTCTTTTAAAAGTTATAATTATCATTTTTTTCTAAAGCTATTAAGTTATTTATGTTTTTGATAATTTAAAATTACTACAAAACAACAAAATTTTTATACTGACAGCATTAATTTTTAATTACAAATTTAAAAATACAATATTTTTCCAAGAATTTCAATAGGATAGGTACATACAAATCGAATTTATATTTTTGTGGTTTTTAATAACCAAATTATTTTTAAAAAAATTATAAATTTCCAAAAAATGTTTATACTTTTTGAAATTATAAACTTTTTAAATGTTTATTTATTTCGTCCCGTAGTTTGAATTTCGTTTATATAATATTTATATATTATAAGTAAACAAATAGTGTCTAGCCATGTTTGTCTTCGCACATACCAATTACCAGCACACCAACTATATAATATTATTATGTATTTATACAACACACACACTCCACAACTAGCTTACAGTCTAAACTTTAAAATGTATTTATAACTCTTCGAGTGTTTAATGGAGATTAGTAATTCCATGGCGCTAGGTGAAGTGTCGTATGCGATCTTCCAGGTAAACATAAATCAGTAATTAATGTTCTACTATTATCCAGAGATAATATATGCATTTGGTGTCTCGGGCTTTTTAGAACCGCGAAAACAAATATTTGAACTATCTAATTTAGAGTTTAAGTTAGCCAAAAAATGTCTATGAATTTTAACAAATTGGTTATGGATATTGAATATAAGGTGTATTGTAACTAACCTATTCATTGGTAGTTATAAAACTATACCTACCCAGAATCTATTATTTCAAAATTATAAATAAAAAAAAAGTTATGTTTCACACCTCCTTGGCTATTATACACACACACACACACACACAATGAGACCCCTCTCTACAGTATTATTATAGGTATACCTATTTATTTTATATTAAATGCAACACCAAAAATATAATATAGTGATGAGCGACTAAAACAACAAAACGCCATAATTGTTTTTAATTTAAATTATTCACTCTTCTAGAGCAATACAAAATAGTAAATAAATATGTCAACACCGGTCTCCTACAATGTAATATAATATATATATACCTACCAATGTTTAAAGCGTAAAAAAAACAGTTGGCGCTTACTACAAAAACAATATTATATTAATATATTATTGTTAATGGCATTAATAAAATATAAACATAAAAAAAAAATTAATAATGAACCATTAAGAGTTGGGAAATTTTGAAAAAAAAAATATTTATTTTTCTCTTTAAATAAGATATTGTTGAAAATAATATTAATATTATTCAAATAAATTCATATTTGGCTCGCTTTGGTATAAAAGCGTATAAATAAATTCGTATAAAAAATGATTTGTCACAAATGGTGATGTTATGAATAAATAAATATGTATACGTATTATATATAAATATATAGTACAATAAACTCTTTAGAATATATTATTATTATTAAACAATTCCGACATTAATTCACAGAACAGCGAGTGTTGTTTCAAGTTATTACGTTGTTTTTAATTTCGATCGTAGGAGGAAAGAGTTATCGAGTTATTAGTTTTCCCAGAGTTTCTCATTGAAATTCTTGTTATTTTGCGAGTGAAAATAATCGAATGACTACCGAACCACGCAGCAGCAGACTGTTAACAAATTAAATTCTTTTTTTTTTTTTAAATACCGCAGCAATATTTTAATAACAAAAGATCGTCATTTGTATATGCTTCTCCTAAAACGATTTTGTAATTTTTAACAAAAGAATTCCGGATATTCATTGGTCGTTATATTATCATGGTTCTTACAAACTGGTCTTATATGATGATGTTATTTTTAATAATGTCCGTATAAAACACTAGCATAACTGAAGCTAAATTTAGTCGGAAGGAAACACATTTCATTACTAAAATTATGTCTTCGAGATCGTAGATTTTTTCCACCCTTTAAAATGTCGTTCAAAAAAAAAAAAATTTTTAGGTATAAACTTTGTGACATATTCTTGAAAATTGAAAAATTGCAATTTCCTTTAGCATAATATAATTACTTATATACGTATTACCCCCAATACTATTAAAAAAAAAAAAAAAATGGATCCTACACTACTAATAAACGTCATCATAATATGTAATAATAACATTATAATATTATGATTAGTAAACACGCACTCTACAACGATTTTATTTTTACTATACTGTCGCATTTGACATTTCAAAAATCAATTTCCAATTACATACTAATTGGGAAGTGAACTATAATGTGGAATATTATATTATGTTAATTTAGTTTAAAATAGTTCGTTCAGTAAATCGAAAACACACTTTTGCCGATCTGTTGAAACTACATCAGTATAAAACTGGACTGAATAAAAAAAATTCCCCGAACATCATTTCCGCATTCGGAGTACCACTGCAGTGCGGTCAAACACAATATTATAATCGTATTAAATTTGAAAGCGATTATTTTCGAATTCTAAAAACGCTTCTGAAAAGAACGTTGTTTAAAAGTTTTTTTTTCTGATTTAGCAAACAATTAAAAACTTGGAAATTGCTTTTTTTTAATTATAAAGCTCTTAAAGTTTATCAAGTTCCACTATAAAATATCTAATTGAAATTGCAAGTGTCTATCAAATCACAACTATACTGAGCGATTCACCAAGCACGCGCACCACTCTTTTTATATTCAATAGGTAATGCTGAAGTAAGTTCAAACTCCTATTTTTGGAATTTTGAAATATACTTTAAGAACATAATTTCAAATTCTTGAGATTTTTTTTGTACTACTTAAAGAGTGTCCTACGGTGGAGATATAAAAGCTTCTGTTTTTCTAATGAAACCCCCTCCCTCTTTTCTACAGTAAATTATTTAGCAGATAATTTATTTTTCTTAAAGTTTTTTCATATCAAATTTAAAATTCGCTTTTTGTGTTGTAAGAATTATAGATACATATTATAAAGTTAATAGGTTTGAAAGATAATAACAGGAATACGGTAATTTGAAAATTGTAATAATTATTATTAACCATCTTTATAACTGGCCAATCTATCAACACCAATAGTTTGTTTTGGTAAGTATAGGTTGTACATTTACTAGACCCAACGTTACATATATTTTGTATTTTTGTAAAATCATTTTTAAGCACCATAGTAGAATAACTAAGAAACTACTCTTTCTAAATTTAAATCAGGAACCTACAACAATATTCACAAAAAAATTATATTCACATTTGAAACACAGAATTTTGAATCAGCGCAGAAAACTCCTTAAGTAATGTCTAAAAAAAAAAATTTAAGAATTTTAAAATACGGGTTGTTGGTATATTTAAAAATGACCAAAACCAGAATTTGGTTGAATTCATTATCTGAAAACCAAAATATGAAGGCCAGCATGTTTGATGATTCATCCTGTATTTTTTAACTAATATATGAAATAGAAAATAAATACAAAGTAGCAAACGTAGGTAAAGCACATCTATTGTAAAGAATTCAAATTCGTCATAAATTTAATATTTCACATTTTCCCCAGTAGGTAGATATTCGGAATTACGCAAATATAAAAGTAATTAGTGAATGATTTAAATGCGTCACTAACGCGTCAGTGGTGAAGGTAGGACATAGATTTACCAAAGAGCTTTTTTTATACAATTTTCTATTATTTATGAACCTCGATATCAATCCGGAAATTCATTGATCTTATAAATGCCATTCAAATACCATAGACGGATGATCGTGTACAGACATTTATCATTAATATTATTTTTTTTATGTAAGTTCCTACCTATATTATTAGTATAGTTTAATTTATTATTAACAAAAACATAATACAGATATGCGGGTTAACATAGTATAATCTATGATTTTTGCACACCTTCTTTAAGTTATACTTGTGTTGGAAATACTTTAATATTTAATTTAATTTTTAATCCTTAAATCATAATTAACTTTTTAGTGTTGCCTTTTATTATATGTATATAATATTTTTTTCGGATTATAACTTATAAGAAATTATCAAATAGTTTCATGTTCTTCTATTATTTTAAATTGTACGTTTATCAAAGCGATTATAATTTGTATAGGTGTAGATAAGATAATTTTTTGAATATTATAGTAGGCACTTGAAGTATTTTAGAAAATTATTAAGAAACTACTTACCTAAATGCTAAAACCATTCTAAAAATTCTATTTGAATTTTTTATTTTGTATAATTCATTATGTTGTTTTTTTTAAATGGACTATTTTTTGAATCAATAAAGATTTATACAATTTTAAATAGGTACATTTTTATTTTAATTATTACAATATTTATATAGTAAAAAATCTAATTTTTGAGAGCTTAAATTTGAAGTACTTAACTTATTAAGGACATCGTATCCGCTTTCTAATCCATAGCGACTTCCGATTTTAAATGAAACTTTCATTCACTGTACCAAATTTCAAGCTTTCGCTACCAAAAACATAGTGTTTAACCAGCTATATTGCTCAGAAGCAAAATTAATTGTTCAATTTGACACACATTTAATCAAATTTTTATATAAAACAATTGAGAGATCAGATATCCAACATTTTACAAACACAGTTGTTGTTACTTCTTTAAACATTACATAATACTGAACGAATTGCAAAAATTTAACAACACACCGTTCTCTGTAACTGTTGGTGTACAATACCTAAAATTTACCTAATCACCATCTCTTCAACCCCACCTTGTTAAATTGTTTGTAAGTTCATAATTTTGGATTGACAATTGGTGCCATGACTACAAAATTTAAACACTTTTTATTTATTATAATTACTTTTTAAATGTGAAATATAAAATATTGAAGGTTATTGAAATATTAATATAATATAGATATCGAAATGTGTATGAATTGACTTAAAATGCTGGATAGCATGGCCGTTAGAAGGGATGGACGATTATGAGTTCAAAACTATCAGGATTATAAAAATGTTTATTTCATATGAGATGTATTTGAGATAAAAAAACTTCATAATATGTTAATACTAAATACATACAATCATTTTAAATATATTTTATGATTAATACCTAAATCAATGAAAAGTATAAATTCATAATAAATAAAGAGGATTTGAAAAGTTTAAAAAGTGGAAGAATTTATTTAAATAACTGGTGTAGTCGCATTGTTTACATTAGCATAATTATTAATTATTTATAAAGAGAAATTATTGCAAGTACAAATGTTATAAATGTATAAGAAGATGAATATTATATTATTCAAAAAATAATTTATTTCATTCAAAATTATATTAAGGCTAATATAAATCCCTACAACAATTGTATTTAAATATATTGCAAAGCATGTGAAATATGTAAAAATATAAATTACAAAACTATAAAGAATCTTATGTAACGCGTATTATGTAACTAGTTAAATTTGGTATATTACCATTCATATGAAAATATCCATATGCCTACATGTCTAGCTACCTGCAGTTATGCAATATTATACAAATTGACAAAACTATATTATTATTTATCATACCAATGATGGCTGTATAATGTATGATGTAATTGTAGTATGTCTGCATACGCGCATTTATACGGCTAATTCGTAAATAATTCAATATTTCTATCGTATCAATCAAAATCACACGACCGCTGGTGAAGTGCACTGCCCACAAATGAGACATTGCACCGGAATAGCATTATATCGGCATAGTAGTGTGTCACTCAGGTTTTGGTAGTTCAGTAAACTCGGTTTTTATTTAAAACCGTTGTTTTACAGCTTACCAATGACGTCTTTTAAGCTACCTATAAAACGGAGTGAATAAATGCGTATCTATAAAATGCAATCTTCGATCGGTTTCCAATAGGTTGATCCAAAAGGTGTTCCATAAAAGAATAAATCATGCATTTTAAAAGAAATATATTGCTCCGTCCCGAATTAATCAATATAAGCTTATAACAAATAAACATAATTTTGGTAAAAATTCACGACTTCGCGTATACGAAGTCCATATATCACATTCTTGGATCGAATAATTATAATATAAAAATTATACTTCTGAGAGTGCGATTTTTCATGTTGAAACGCCAACACTTATAAATGTTCAATGCAATTTACATAAATAAGTGTTTTAACAGTTGTGATTATACTATATATTGTATTATATAATAATATATAGACACAAGTCAAAATTATTATGAACTAAACATTTTTTAAAATTATAATACTAAAAATGTACCCGGCCGGGTGGTACTGCTGAGTACCTGCCCATTAGCGTTAATCTTCTACCACTAACCATTATTAATTACCAAATTTACTTATTGTACTAATTTACTAATTTACTAATTGTATAGATTGTAAATATTTTAAATAAGTAAAAAAAAAATACATTTGTTTGATATTAGTATTATACCAACACGTTGTAACTGGGCACCAGAAAATAAGCTTTTGAAGTATAGGTGACATTTAATAATAAGTCATTAGACTTGGTAGTTGTGGTGTTAGGGAAAAAACATATTTTCTGAGACCAAGTGTGGTTACAATTTTTTTTTTGAGCGATTAAAATCTATACACATAAAATTCAAATACCACTTTGTCACTGATCGCTATAATTCAAAAACTACACAACGTACAAACTTGACATTTTGAATAGAGGTTCTTCTCATATTTTCACCACGCAATAAAAAAGGATTTGCCAAAATTCACATTTTAAAGAGATGCTCAACCCCTGGATCTTGAGGTTTACGATGGAAATTCGATATTTTATTTTTATTTATTTTATAAATAGTTGCCATTGGTTACAGTCAACAGTAGAAATTAGTATTTATTTATTATTGATTACCATTCATTCATCAAATCGAGTTATTGAACTTTGTCCGCGATCCGACGTAGTCAGATTGCTTACCAGGGGGCTAAGTAGCACTTACTGTAGTTGAATAATCATAATTTTTTTAAGAGTTGCCAACTCTCAAGTGAACGGGTTCAGCTAGTATGTAATATAATAACTAGACCTTGGTGTGCCACCTAAATACATCTTAAGTAACAATATTATCGATCATAAAGGTACCTACGTAGTTTTAAAAATGTAAATTTTATTTCACATTATATTTCCTTTAAATATGTGTAGTATAAAATTGAAAAATTATTATTTATGATATGAAATTTGAAGTGAACTAGATCAATCGAAAATAGAATATACCTAAATAATTGCTATCTCGTGCGTGAGATTGACGGAGGCACCACTTCAGTTCATTTAATATTTTATTCGAGTAGGAAGCCAAAGTATACCAAAGTATAAGCATATTACAATTTACAATATATAAAATATAACATACCTAGGTATAAATGTATAAGTATACTGTGTATATATATAAGATCCGTGATAATTTGTTGATGTTTTTAACTTCAGTGGTGATGTCATTAATTAAAATTATCAGTAAATAATAATAATGTTGTATGTTAACTGTTCACACCGAAAAGGCAAAAATGCTGAATGGTCGAAATGCACTATCGAGAAAATATCACGTATTGGACATCTAGAAATAGTTTTTTTTTTAGCATTTGAAGCCGTTTCAAAACTGCAGGAACGCGTTCCAATTAAATTAAAAATGTCAAAGTGTCAATCCGACAAAATAAATAGTAATAAAACAAAGTTAGTTAATGAACGGGTAAAAAAATGCATTGGTAAGCATTTTGATCATAAAACGTATTGAACTATAATTAATATTAGTTGTAGGTGTCCACGTAATGCTTTACCCACGTTATTTTACATATATCAATATCAACAATGGCATCGTTAAAATATATGTTTGACATAAAAAGCTTGAAATTTGAACATCGATTTCGTCTACTACCTATGCACCTATATTCATTATATTGTCTATATTTACAATAACGTACGACCAAAATTTTTGTTCTACGATATCAGCCATATTTTTCAATTATTATTATTTTGTAAATAAGATACAATATTATAGTAATGAAACAACCGATCTATTTCACTATTTGCAATATCGATTTTATACTTTTATTTTTTCATCTCGTCGTCTTGTATTATATTATTATAGCATGCGCGCAAATGTAAAAATGTGTACCGAATAAACAGAAATTTATTATTTCATGTAAGTTGTGTTTTGTAAACTTGACAATATACACATTATGATAATATAGTGGATCCTTGAACTCTGCGACTAGTCTGCGCTCCTCCCAGCCATTCCACAACACACACACACACACACACACACCATAATCCGCGGGGATTCGTCGGTATATCCATTACTACGGCAAACCTTTGTTAAAGTCTACGTTATCATCATAAGATTATTATTATTATTATTATTATAATAATATCGACGCAGCCAGAACCACGGTTTAAGATTCTATCTTAAATCGTGCCCGGAACCGAAGGCTGAAGACTCCATAACTATATCACACGAGGTCGGTGTTTCCCAGTCAATGTTACATTAATAATTTAGCGTCTTTCTTATACAACAATTATCTCGGGTAAAATGTTTTCCCCTTGCCGTTTTTTCAATCTCTTTTCGTCGTGGCCTGATTTACCTAATATATCGTTATTCGTTTGTAATATATGAACTTGTACAAATCCGGGCCAAAATCAAATGACTTGAAGTCGACATTTCCGGGATTATTATATTTTGTGCGGATACGCGTTCTATGGTTTATTTTTACACAAACCAATCCGATGTAACATAATAAATTAATGATTAATAGAGAAATAGAAAACGGTTTAAAAATATTTGCAAGCCGCTTAATTGCTAAATAAACTACCTATTTCTACTATACGAGACGGACTGACATAGGCGTAACTACGGGCCTTAAAGTTAGGGGGACTTCAGCACTAACATTTTTATGATAAGAAAAATAAGCAGGGGCTCCAAACACGTTACATTAATTGTTAATAAATGTAGTAATGTGTAAATGCAAATGTAAACAAATTAATATTTTATTTTATTATTATAGTGTTTGTAGGGATAATACGAATCATACAAAAGTAGAATGAGGTAAACATTATAATAAATTAAAATGTAGTTTTGAATTTCAAATTTAATTAAGAATTGATTTGGTGAAATAAGTTAACCTTATAACCTTATATTATAAAAGTTATTTATTCGACACATTGTTGAACATTTACTTTCACTAGATGCGTTGTTTTAACAGAAAGTGATAAATGTATCATTTTATAAATATTTGAAAAACATATTTTTGAAAAATACTTTATAGCTGCTCTAGATTCTCCCGATAATTGTTAAATTGTAGTATAGTTAATAATTAATCGATTGATCAATATATTATAATAACAATAACGACGTTGACCAGAATACGAACTACCAGAATAGATACAAACACACAACCGTTGTACTTTTGAAGATCGAAGAACCATGATAAATGATAATATAATAAAACAATATAAAATCTGATTCTGTTTGAAGTAAAATACAGTTTAAGCGGTCGATAGGAGCAGCGACCGTCGTCCGCCATCGTTACTCGTTAGACGATATCACCATTTATATAATATTATTATACTAATGTTACAAAAATAAAATCGTGAGTCTATTCTTCTAGGTGAAGACTATTTTTGTGTTTACTTTATTGACAACTTCTATGTAGTATGTAGTAAAAACTACATTATATGACACGCCATACACAGTGTTATCACATAAAAATGATATTATATAATTTTTACAAAAATAAATAAAACGATATTTTAAATTAACTTTTAAAAATGTAGCTACCGTTGGTGGGAGTATAGGAATTATGACAAGGGGGCTAAAATAAAAGTAAGGTGGCTTGGCCTCCTTCCCAAGCTCCCCCTTAGTTACGACTTTGTCGAACGACTCACTATATAATATATATATATAAGGCTGTATGCGCATTTTTTGTGTAAAATAAACTCGATCGATTCAATTTCGATCGGATTTTTTTTATGTATTCCTTATGATCAAGCGAATTTCATAGGCATACATTTAGTCCGATAAAGTTAGTAAATAATTAGTTAATAATAATTAAAATAAACGTGTAAACTGTATAGTGTTATACACATATGTGTCGCGATGGCCAGCGGGTTTCCAGCTATCTGCAAGTATATCATATAATAGTAATTCATATAATAATATAATCGAGCGTGTTGTGACTGACCCACTGACTGCGATCAGAGCCTTACCAACGTTAGCTGGAGGCTCGCAATTTTCACGGTACCGTATCGTAGCACATAGTGTAAGTGTGCACTAAGAAAGCATTTTCCAATATTTGAATTTTAAAGTGGTGCTTACAAAGTATTTTGAGATTCAAGATGGCCGATGAAAATGTTTAAGCTTTGAACACAATTACACCGAATATTAAATAACACATTTGTATAACAAGTTGTCATTTTTAACGGGACACGGAATGCGCGGGGTCAACTGGTAATCATATAATTTTATTCAGTGTAACAATTGTATCTATAATAAGTATATAAGACTCTAGTGTATAAACATACAATATATTATTTCCCTCATCTCATTTGTAATTATTAATAAATACGACGTTAATAGACAAAGTTGGTTGAATGTTTATTAGTATTTAGTAGTACTTAATTATTTCACGCATAATGCGTTAAGTTTACAGAGTCCAAATTTATGCGAACAATTGTTTTAGTATACGCTATAAATAATGTTATCGTTATTCGTTTGAATACGGTTAGGACGGTTTAACGACAACAATTAATATTTCATTTATGCGTTTAAACACTTTAAACAAGTAGATGCACATACATTCGGTTGCCACTTGGCACTTGCCGCCAAATTCAACGATTTATCAAAACGTTATATTAAACAGATATTTTGTTTAACTGTGGTAATAATATTGTTTTCTTAAATGAGTATTAAATGTCACATGATAATTAATATAAGTGATGTGTATATAGTAATATAAAGTGCGCTTAGACTCGCAAACATCTCCATATTAGTGAATTCTACAAATTATACTCGTTTCAAAAACACTATCAATATGATTGAGTTCCAAACATTTTTATATTTTTCGTATATTATATAACACTGTGCTTTTAAAATATAAAACATTGTTGTTACCATATTAATTAAAATGTTAAATATTATGCGTCTATTTAAAAAAATTTAGCAATCTAAAAATATTAAGGATAAATAAATACGACTATATTTAACAATTGAGGTACAAACTTTGAAAAAATTCATAAATCACGATAATGTATGTACAAATAAATGTGTAGTAAAATATGTGTAGACTTTTCAATAGCTAATGCTTCAAATTGAACAATAACATTTTTGTGTGCTCTGCGAATTTTTTTTTTTCATAAATGGAATTAGTCAATTCAGGCCTCAAATATTTCGGGAACGACGGCCTGAATGGCTCTTCAAACTGGGACAGAGTCAACTGGTCATAAGAAATTTTTCGTTTTTTAAATTAATTGTAGATAACAAAATAATATGTATATTATGTAAACATAATAATTTGTCTAAATTTTCAAAACCTAAATGCCCACATTAAACTAAAAATATTTAAAGTTATATCAAACTCATAATATAAAAAAAAATGAATTATTCGGGTTATTCAAAGTTGTATGAGAATTAATAATTTGAAAAAAATTCGAACTTATAATTTTAACAATTTTTTTACTTATTACTTTTGACATAACGTTGTTATTTAGAAAAAAACGAGCAAGTGGGTACCAACCTCCTGTACTGCAGGTAGGGTTTGAGGGGTCACTGTAGCGGATGGGTTACATTTCAAATCAATGTTATAAAATCATTGTATACGAAAAATAATTCTGAGCAAAAATGTTCTGTCAGCTTGAAGTATAAAAAACACACACAATAAATTGTAAAATCAATACATTCATCGCTCCGTTCAAAATATAAAAATTAATCTTTTAATATATTTAAAAAAAACGGATCATTATTTACATACATTGTGAATACAGAGTATTTAAAATTATATTAGATTATAATATTATACTAGGAAATAAATTATTGATTGCATATATTAACTCTAAAGCAATAGTTGCTACAACAAATTGAATACCGAGTTCAGTTTTCTTAGCAAGCTTCTTTAAATGTCTCATTAATCTTTCAGCTCCGATTTTGGCAATACGGCAAATGAACATGGGAAATTTCGTTATATTAAATTTGGTTAAATTACTTATAATGGAATATTCGTCTGAATGTATTCTGGCTATATATATTATTTTTTTAATTTTCAAAACATTTCCTTAGGGTTTTTTCATTATTTTTACATCCAAAACGATATAAATAACCATCATGCACGGGCATAATATCTCTTCCTCTTTCACATTTTAGAAAATCTAGGGACATGTTAATAATTATTTTTGTATTTTTATTAACTATAAAATTAGCACTAGACTACACAGTCTATAACAGTCAACTTAAATGCGTATAGACACAGGTATAGAGAACACATATTTGGATTCCAGATAAATTACATTCGATGATAAAATATTTACTATAATATTATAATATAATACTATGTTATGTGTAGTATATATGGTTGTATATTTGTATAATATGCTGTTATTCAACACTTATCATCATATTATGTCACTAACTTTATTATAAAATGTGTATAGGTTTAACGTACATAATATATTATAATATGATAATGATTATTGTCCAATTCACGTTCTTATAGCAGTTATCACGTCTCGTGGCGAACATATAATACGACCAATTTTTCAAACAACTTATTTTACCACGACTAAATTCATACGACCAATTGACGTAAACCCTATCGAATTACACATTAAATTTAATTTTTACATTTACTTCTCCAATGTTTAGTTCGCATTTGCAGGCAGGTTTATCGCTGGTACCCCTGCAGCATAATTATCTACTTATCTATTTTTTATCTTGACAATTTTCGATTTTTATTGAGGAATGAGTAATCTTTTATTTTTTACTAACCACTCTTTAAGTTATCTATTCAAAACACTGCTCAAGCGGCCACGCTTAGTTACTCCGATGAGACGGTATTCAAATCATATAAGATCGAATGTTTAGTGTCTAGTGTCCAACCTAGTTTTCTCCCAAAACTAACCTTTTAGTATTATAATTAAGTGAATATCACAAATATTTCCGTGACACCAAAAAAACATTATATAGATGCGCTTAGAATTAAACGAATTATAACACATAATAAATATCAGGTCATCTAACATGGGTTAAAACTTTTTATGAGCTTCATGCATGTATATAATATATTTTTGATAAGAACATTTAAATTTGTGGTTGATAATAATAGTTGAAATTTTATATAATTTTAGTGGCATAATACCTAGTTATGTATTTATAATATTAATCATACTAATTTATAAATTAGTATAATTTTTTTATAAGACTCCACATTACTGTAGATAGACAAATACGTTATCTCATTCACAAACAGAAACGATATTGGCATTTGGTACTGATGAAACATATCTATAACCTACCTAAAATCTATTAAACACATATTTTCAAACAATATTTATTGATTTAATATTTTTCAATTTCTTTATTTACATTAAAACAAGCTCGTACAATATGTTAATATATATGCATTACTAAATAAAAATGCAAAATAAATGTTTCACCCTTCAAGTATCTGTGACATGAAACTAATTATGTACTTGAAATGCATTATCCTAGACTTTCAAAAAATAGGCTTTGAATTTAACCCGAGCGCTAGTAATAAGGTGCAGATAATTAAGCCAATAATATTTCAAATAAATTAACATGTTTTCACGCTTGTACACATACAGTATACACATTGGCATTAATTATAATTAATTTTGAAAAAAATTACTTACACAAATTATTTCATTTTATTTATTAATCAATAATAAGGACCGTAAAACAAAATCTGGTTAAATAATTGGTATAGTTGGTAAATTAATTGGAAAACTACATTTCAGCAAAAACAAAGACGTCGAATAAACTAAAAAACCACCGAATTCCATCTCGGGATTTCTGTATAAAATATAATTGCTTGATCATATTGGATTGTGTATTTGCGTTGATTAATATCATTGATCTAAATAACGTTTTCAGCATAAAAGATGATCATAATAATATTATACAACGTATTTATTATTATTATTAAAATAGGTAATAATTAATAACCATACATGAATAGATGCTTTCCGGTATTTCAACAAAAGTAGGTAAGTACAGGTAATAATGACTGACGACTGTATAACATAAAGTAGTGCGCATTTCCTGTCTAGATAATAATATTTAAATCGCGGTACAATGTTGCAAATATATTAAGACGTTACTGCGGGTGATAAAATATTCAAAACACTTATAAGTATTATTTCAATATTATGCTTTTATTACTTAAAACCTGAACACGTGAAGTCTCCCGACTATGCAGTTTTTTTTTAACGAATTTTTATTTTTACGGAACCCTGAACAGTTTACAGTAAAAATTTACTAGTCGAATGTGCCCGGGAAATTTTGTAATTTTAGATTCGGAACGTAGCGAGGAGGAATGTGTATATAATTCCAAAATACCATGGAATTCAATTCTCAATCAATAGCACGGGTTATATAAAACCTTTTTCAACTCTCCTCTACGCAAAAAATTGCCACTATGGACTCAATAAATACATTTTTCATTTTAAAACACATCATTCCACAACGCACTTATCCTCAGAATCTAAAATATAAAACACTCTATATGAGATAACACAAAGAAATGCAAGTACCGTGGAAAAAGAATCAAACGTTAGAAACGTAACACACAAATGGAATTACTACAGTGATTTTCAAGTACAAAATAAGTCTACTGACGCAGTTTCAGTTTTTGTAAACGCGCTATACAAGACAAAATATAAAAATGTCATAATAGAATATTTAAAAAAAAATACCTAAAATATGGAATATAATTTTGCAGCTAGTTATAATAAAATAGTACTTAGGGGCTTACACTTAGTAAATGTAATAATATTATTAATGTTGAATACATACTTGAAAAACATAAATTAACATTATTATAATTACATTCGGATGTTCGATATAGTTCAATTATACGCATAATAAACGAGTATATAAAAAAATGTATTAATTAGTAATATTAATAATGAAAAATACGGATCGGTTATTGATAGCGCTTGATAATGTAATACTATGTATAATTCTGATTATTGAACAATAATATAATATTTAACTATGTATAGACACCTGATATTTTAGCTTACATTTTATAACTAATTTAATAGGACGAGTACTTTTAGTACTCGGCAAATCCAGAAATATACCAAGTTTATCTGATAGATGATTTCACGTAACTGTGTAATACAAAAAACTAAACAATATATAAGTACTTACCATTTTGAAAGTCAGTAAAATACATTTATAACTAAATTATATTTTTAACAGAGCAAAATAAATATCAAATATGACTCATAAAACTCGAGCAAAATGCAACGTTTGAAAGTTTGAACATGGAATTGTTTTTTTTTTACCAAATTATTTGTAAAAAATCTTTTTTTTTGCTAACTTGTTATACACATAATATAGTATAATATATAAAGTTATGAATACTATAATTATTATGACTATAGATGTTATTATTTTTACCATTGTTATTGAATCATATTATAATAGATTAATTGCCTCCAGATATTCTACCAACTTCCAGCGGTGCACAATTCAAGAATAAATTATATAACACAAAATTAACCATAAATATGACAATATTCGTCTACATCTATTAATTATATTTTATCCAAATTAGTTTCAAACTTAAATTCTATCATTAACCCGCTATAATTTACTAATTTACTTCATATCAACAACAGTTCAAAATGCATTTCGTTTACCAAAGGAATTAATTATTATAAACACATTAATAATCCACAATCACAATCCGTTTATAATACCCATTATATATACGGTTACAATCGCTTTGCGCACAAATTTACCACTTTCCCATTATGTAATTTGCGCACATTTCCAAGTAAACTAGGTAATACAAAATAGTAACAATACTGGATTCTAAACCTAAGCATTTTTTTTAATTGTTTTTTTTTTTTTTGCTACATAAACATTATTAAACAACAATTTGCACAATTTGGTCACTATCGTCATACTTTGAATGTCGTTTATATTAGGTACACTATATGGTTTTTTTTTAAATTTATACTCTATAAGTTTTTTCTTTTATCTCCAATTAATTAATTTTTAGATAGATTTCGACTTGTATTTGTTATATTGTTTTATATGATTTGATGAGTGTATGATGACGGAATGAATACAATGTTATTGACTGTTGGTAATATGAAATACGTCTGAAATGTATGAATCTTCATGGTAAAGGATTTTATTGTTCATAATTTAGAGTACATACGAGTCGTCACAATTGTAAAATATGATTATGTGCACAAACGCGTGTAACTAAATTATTTCTATATTTATTTATAATTGTATTTTATTTTATCGTTCATTAATTATATTGTAATCGTCAAGACGTTATAACCATTGCAGTCGAGATGAATAGTATTTACGGATGAAATTATACAAATAATAATAAAAAAAAAAAATGACTCATTAATTCATGTGCAATAATATTATCCGTTGTTATATAATTATATTTTTTTACTCTCACATTTTTTAACCATTAGCAGGAACTTATGGTGAGAGTTACATACTAAAACAATAGAAGTGTGATGTATGACCAACTACGAATAGGGCTGGTTACAAATTTTAAAAAAAAATGAGACATTCAGAAGCAGTGGCTTCACTCCGGTTAGCAGGTCGTGAAGTTCGGTGATAATGTAGTCGTTTTGCCTATCTGAAACGCCGTGTTACCATTGGCGTAAGTCACTGAAATGGATCTGAGGGTCTTCCCAGAATCCACTCAAGACCTTTCAAAAGAAATAATACGGCAATTACACCGATACGTCGAGAACAGTCACGGTCGATAAAATTATTATCAACTGACATAAATTATTCTTTGACTTACAACATATATAGGTTCAAAGTGGAAGTCGTTTTTATATTATTATCAGTAGAAGGAGGAGACCTTTTAAAGTTGTATATTATTTCTTGCCTATCAACCACGGTCGGGTACTGTTTAGACAGGCTATTTTTAAAACATATTCCAAAAAATTTTCTGCCAAATTACGGAAAAGCTGAAAATACCAGTAAAGTACCGAGCACGTTTTCGGCAATATCAATTTCGACGAATAACACTACCGCTGGATTGAAATATGTAGAAACTGATATTTATTATATTTCGTAATAGGAGTGCCCTGTCTCAGATATTTTGTGTGTAATGTTCAAAAGAAAATTATTCAATCCGAATTCGAGCATCATGTAATAGGTACAGTGTTATTCTCCACATAACATATAGTGATCTCGCATATAATATTTTAATAATTATATAGAAGACGAGGGTGCCAAAAATACGTTACCACTTACTTAAGTTTTCAAACTCGCCGCCTACAAATACATTGTATATCGTTCCAATCGTAATTATTTATGATATCATCGACGCATCGTAATGTAATTTTATAGTAGAATAAAAAATTATTTTTATATTCCATTTAAACAAAACGTGTAATATCTCGTGGCCCTCTAAACCGCTCTCGATAAATGCATGTCCGTGTTGTACTGCAGTATCGTTCTTCTATCAGACCCGAAAAATTTGAAGGCACGCCACGAATGATAGTCGTGTGCGCGACTTAGGTAAAAAAAAAAACATATAAAAACTACCCGTAAGACTCTGAGCGCTGCCGCTGACGCGGTGGTAGAGGCTAAGGGTAAGGTACCACCTGCAGTATATACAATATTATGTAGAAAGGCGGTGGGGGAAGTGCGTGAGGCGGCGGTGAAAAAAGAGATTTTGCGAAAATACACAGGGGAAAGAAAACGCGCATACACATACGTACTTAGGGTGTATATATAATATATTATATATATATATATCCCATGTACATACCCCCGTACGTGTGCGCGCGTGTATACAAGTCATGGCGGTAGTGTAGTCGAGACGGCTAGCGGGGAAGGGATACCTAGGGATGGAGGGATGGAGGGTTGTGACGGTGAGAGGGTGAGACGTTCGAAGGGATCGGTGAGGGGGTTGTGGCGTCTGGTGGGAGGGGAGGGGTCGGCGCAATTCAATTACACGCCGTTAGCTCATTTAGTATTTAGCTGACGGTTGTCGTCATAGAAACCGGGACGCGCGCAGAATCCACCCCGACCGGCGGTGCCCGGGGGGTGCCGTCGCGCACCTTATAAAAAGCTGATGCCGGAGCGGTGAACGTTCACTCTCGGACTTCAGCTACTATGACGCCGACGACCACGACGACCACGGCGACGACGACAGTCTCAACCTCTGCCTCTCTCGGCCCCGACTCCGACTTCCGACACTCAACTGCGCTTTCCAAGTCATCCGTGTAAGTATGTTTTGATTTTTTTAATTTGACATCGAGATAATGATTACACAATATAGTATTATTCTTGAACCAGTGTTGTAAAGTATTTGAATACAAAATTCGAGTAAAAGTTTTCGAATACTGTTTTATTTATTATCGTAATAATAACATTAAGCAATATTTTTTATAAATACCATAATATTATATTAAACCTCGTGATTTTTATTTTAACACTTTTTTATTTTTATTATTATGCTTCATTTCAGCTGAAAATGTAATTGTAACGCGCGACTAAAAACTATTCAGACAATAATTATAATTAACGTTAATTTTTTCATTAGCACATACCAACCGTATTTTTTGATTTTTAATATTAGGTACTTTTTAAAATTGTAATCATATTTATGACAGTTATTGTAAGTATTCGAGTCGCAATTTAAATCGGTACTTTTTTATTTTTTTTTTAAATATATTTAAGTATGGAGAATTTTAAAAAGTATTCTTTACAACACTGCAATATAATTCGTAATTTACACACGCGTGTGATGATCTAACAATATAATACATACATTGTATTATATGTGTATGCGGGTATACATTTGTAAGACTTTTTTGCTTGAAATTTTCTCAAAAGATAGGTATAAGACTAAACAAAAATAATTTAGCACATTGTATCATATACAAATCGACGTACGTTTGTACGTTTGTAATAACTAATTTACCCACTTATTATAACATATTATATTACACCCTCAATAATTATTTTATTAATACCAACTAATTTTATTGGTTGTTAATAATTGTTATTATATTTTATTATAATAAAATACTACCATTAAAATAATAATGTTTTGCATTGGATGCATTTTCTTTCATATTATTATACTTAAACAATAGTATGAAAAAAATTGATTTAGTTACTTTCCAGATTACTGTTTTATTTTTAACAATTAAAATAATAACTACGAGAATCCACGCTTAAATAATATTTTGTTTTTCATATTTATTTTAAACTGAAAATAAATATACATTTCACACAGTAATTTGCAGTGTTTATATAGCGATAAGATTTAAATTCATACAATTACGTTTATTTTTAACGATTCGCCGTACTTAAACCTCGTATTTACGCTCAAAAGTAAAATTTAACTCGCAACGGCCAGTCCTAATAATATCAAACGGCGCGGTTCGAAACTTTTGAACCGAATATACCTATATAGATTATATATTCGAGTAAAAATAAACATTAAGTGGCCCTTATTATATTGTTTCTTCAATCGGCTTCGGAAACGTGGCAATAAAAGTTTTCGCTCCCCCCAAAACATAAAATTGTTTCAATAAAGGTCGTGATTTTTTTTTCTTAGCATATTCATAATATAGTACGCGCACTTAAACATTTTTTTTTTACAGCCCGATCCGTGGCCGTTTTTATTATTCTTATTATTCAATCTGGGAGCGATAAAGTACGGACGCGGGGGACTCGCCCGGGTCGTAAAAAAAAAAATAAAATAATAATAAAAAACAATAATAATAAAACTTCACGTCGATAGGTGGGTGTTATGTTTTAGTCGTTGACAAGTGTGTATAGACCGCGTAGGAAGTCGATGAGTCGATCCCCTGTTCTGTTATTATTATTACTGTTATTATTACTATTACTATTATTACTATTATTATTATATATGCGAATATATTCACATATGGAAAGGTAGACGACGGCCACAGGAAACTCGACGTATACGTATAAGTGCGGCGAGCTGTCCCCTATCCGCCCGTCGACTAGACCAACGATCGAATATGGGGGGACACTTGGACTGTACGCGCAATAAAAGTGCACTTGACATGTTGCCTGACTTTTCACACGCCGAGGCCATAATTTTCCCTCGTATCTCGTAATAAAATTCACGCAGTGTACTTTTGCCAGTAATTTACAGAACCTCAGTTAACGGAAAGAAAAAAAAAATTTACAACTATACCGCCCGATTCGAGTGGTAAACAAAAACTCCCGGCTCTTTATTATAATATATTATTATATAGATATATATAGCTGGGTATTTAAATTAAAACGAGTAACGACGTTTATCCGGCCAACATCCTCCGCGCCCGAATAACAGCAGCAATTAATCGTTATTAAACGCGGTTGCTTATTATTTTTTTTATTGAATTATAAATATTTTAATTCAATATAACTAAACTGTGCACCGCAATCGCGGGTTTCATTATTGATCAACTGTGGTAATTTTATACCATAAATCTCACGACAGTATATCAAGCATAATAAAATATACAATTCAGTTTAATCGTTAAATGACTATCACATTTTGTATTTTATTAAAACGTATTAAAGAAAATACCCAGCTACTAAAATTGAAAATATTGAAAGAAAAACCATCATCTATCAAGTTAACCAAACCGCTTTAATTTCTGCAGTGCAACTTTATTAAACTTCATTAATTAGGTTAAATATTCTAAACCCCGTACCTATATTATGTTTAGTGTGTACAATGACTTTGTTTATTTGTCTTAAAAGAAATAGGTATAAAAAGATATAAATTATCAGGCGTTTAGTAATTTTTTAAATATGTTGCGATTATTTGTATCGATATTTTATTCCGTTGACCGAGAACTCTTTTGTTCTTGAACTGTTACTTCGAAAATATTTTTAAAATATTGTCAATGTTTATCAATATAAATTGAAATTAAAAATGGTTATTTTAGTGTATTTGTTATTTTACAAATGTTTATCTGAAATGCGTATTTTTTTTAATAGTCTTTTCCATTGTTTATTCATAGAATAACTTGGACTTATGTATTACTATTATTTTTATTTCTGACCATCATAATAAAACTGGACGCTGAATATAAAAATATACATACTTAGTAATTACTAATAAATACAAATAATATATTACAAAACTATTTTATAATAATCGTGACTCATCATATTATTATAATCTCTTATGTTTCTTATAAATTATTATTTTTATCATCACTTTTAGTACACAGCTTAATTGGCAATGTATTGCAAACGTATTAGTTATTAACCTTCACTGTGATCAATACACCCATAAAGGAATATTAATTCAATCCATCGGTTTACAGGGTTGGCATTGCATTTTTTGTGCGGTTTCAATGCGTACTTACATTGCACGTACTTACGCGTTTTAACTACGATTTTCGAAAAGTCAAACATGCAAAACACTAACCATGCGATAAAATTACTTAATGAGTAGACGAGAGCGAGGATAGCGTAGGTACCTATACCTAAAAGTTTAAACCCGAGCTCCGATATCGTATAGGACGGTGATTATGACAGTAATTAGATATCTAACAACCGAACACACAAGTCTGTAATAATCTAAAATTGAATTACTCCGTGAAATTCGTGGCGGCATGCTTTTGTTCGCATCCACTCGATATTATTGTACTATCGTTATATATTATATTATATATGTATGAATAATTTTCCGATGACATTTTTCCGAGTTAACCCGATGCGCATTTCATTATCTGCTTATCGTGTATTGTGTCCTGTGAAGGTAGCAATAGTACATTGTTGGCGGTGAACACCAGTCGAAAGTCAAACAATAATTAAGTAAACTACCATGCAACTCTTGCTGTACAAGAATCGAATGTACAAAACTACTATCGAAACTCGGTTTACGATTACCTATATTATTTGCTTTGAGTGTGAATGTCCTCCGCGGGGACCAAATTGACGATACGAAGAAGTTGCACCAGACCAATTCCCTAAAGTACCCACCGACTCCCGATGTCATATTGATTTATCAACATCATATTTCACTGAGATACGCACACATATATAATATTATATATTATTATATAAATAATATTTTTGTGCTTAATTTCGATTTCTTTTAGAGTGTGTTTAGAGTGATATTCTCCGAGCATTCGCCTCGCATTGAGTCCCCTTTGTGAATTGTTTTATTTTAAAATCGAATATTTTTTTGGCATTAAAAGTATTATAATACTCCTACACTGTCGGCCTTCCATACATTAGCGTTAATATATTATAATTTATATAAATATAAAAATCGATATTACTGCCAATATACAATAAGGGTCCGCAAATTATATGACTCCTTTTGAACAATGATAATATAATATATATTTACAATAATCATAACGCCTCTTTTATAGTATATTTTGTATTATTATCCAAGATGTACTAATGCTAATAAAATGTTTGATCTTTATTTTTACAATATCTCAATTGTGCGCCGACACCTATACTTATTTACTGTTTGAAAAAATTCCCACATCAAATATTAAATAATTGTAAGTTATTCGCTTCGGGAATCCGATAACAAACCTAAAATCTGAATCCCGTTCTATGCAGCCTCCCATTATACAAAATGTATATAATATTATACCCGTCTACCTTCGCTATATTTCATCGTCGTCGAATGTATTATGCATTGTCTCGTTGTGTTTAGTATACTATGTACTATGTATATGTTTGCTACCTTACGCAATACATATACTTGGTCTGGTTTTAGCATGCACACTTTGATATTATAATATTATAACTATATTACACATCATATCCGGTGGTCGCCGCCACCGTTCAACCCTCGATTTGTTCTGATAATTTTTTTTCCTTCTCGTGGCTGTTTCCCCACGACGATGAATTTTAATGAGCGTTGCATGCATATTTATCGAATTGTCGGCTAAATCTGCAACGTAAATAATTGAACATGATCTGCAAACAGGAGCTCTCGCACATTATAGTATGAACGCTCCCCGCATTGTCACCACGCTTGCTCAAATTCATCATGAATCCAAATTACTGGTAGATAGATGTATACCTATAATATGGTTACAGTTACGCGGTGTTACACCATTTTTGTTCATGTTTTAAGTGTGCAATTTATTAATGTACGACACTGTCATGTTTATATATTACATTTTGTTCCCGGTATATTATATACGTATTGTATATTATAATCCCGTTATTGCACATAATTTCGACCATACCGCTGTATAATTATAATTACAGTGCTTGGCTTGGAGACGAATTTAAATACAAATTAGTCACTATGAAAGTTTACAAAAACACATATAATTTCAAACATTCGCTCTAGACTTGAAGAGTTTAATTAAAGTTTGTTGGAAACAATCTCCGCGAAACTTTAACAACAGTGTATATAAAAATCGATAATTTTCTCGTACTCAATTAGGATTCGCTCGTGTCTTACAATAATAATCGGTTTTCCGTTCTACGTTCACTTGACATACCCTCGTTTTCGAGACCATTAACTAAAAATAAAAATAAAACGTTGACGATAAATCTTTGCAGGTAGGTTCATACACTGCTGCGGCTGTCCAATACTCCGATCAATCGTATTATTATTATTATTATTCGGTTACCGTTCCATTATATTTCAGACATTTTCGATGAGTCATTTTGCTCGCAAGGTTCTCGAAATGAAACATCGTTTATAGTTATTTACAAAGGACAAATAATGCAAGTTGTTCAATCGTGTTTTTACAATTTTTTTTTACACTCGTAACTTTAAGCACCTGTGAGTAAATGCTAGTATAATATAGCGAATCTTATCTAATACTCATCGCTGTCATATCACTTGCCGTCGTTGATAATTAATGAAGAATCACACTTCTGCGAGGGAGAATTGATGATACTATAAAACAAAACGATTTTTTTTTGATTATCTGACGATTTTCTTAATCGACAAAATAATATGCAATATAGTAATAATAACAACTGATACACTAAATTGATTACTAATTAAGAGTCAATAGTAATAGTATATAATAGTTAGACAGTAGACACTAAACACTTGAGCATCATAGTCACTAATCAAGTCAAAATATTGTACCATCGCAAGTTGTGTAAAAGTAATTTATTCAATATATCACTGTAAATCTAAAAGAACATAATATTTAAATATTTTTTACCCTCATTGATTTTGTAAGAATTTTTTTATTTAATATTTATTTGAAAACCCGGCCGTTTTATCAAGCCGTTGGATTTTACAAAAACTGAAACTACTCATAAAGCATCAATACTACCCAATCAACTATTATAGTTGGTCGGTTACATAATATATATATACATGTTACCAAAACTCGTTTACCCTATAAATTATAACTTTTCGACACATAATTATTTCATAGCTCCTCGTAGCTGTTTTGTGACAGTTATATATATTATTATTATTATGTAAAAGACCACTGCACTCGTGACCCCTTACTCTGCGATGTCGGTAGTGAACCTTAGCTACGTCGTGTGCCTACAGGAAATGTCTGTTGGTCCGCAGCAATAATGTAATTGGAATGTTTAAAAGAGACCGTGTGGGAAATGAGGTCGGTAACGGTGTACACAAGAGCGGATGCCATGTGCGCGTACACCAAGATTTTTGGTTAGGTTAAGTACAATATAGGTTTTTATGGAGGGTTTCATATGTGTGTGTGTGGGTTGTGAGTCTTACAAAAATGAGAGGCAGAAAGTAAAAGACATACTAGAGGAATTTTTAATTCAAATGCCACCTCGGCATTTGCAGCGTTAAAATAGCGATCGTATCGGTGCAGTAGATGCACCACCGCTATCGCACAAATGTATAATAATATATTATATTATGTGAGTGTGTGCAAAGTCGAGAGACGAGGAATGCTGAATAATATACGTATTTTATGCGATCGTCGGCTGGGAAAAAATGTTCAGAGTTATATATTATAATAATATGTAGTCGGAAACTTCTACTGCAGAGTGGTTGGTGATGGGAGGTTTTTCCGCAAAGCTTCTAAAGGTGCGTATATATTATACAGAGAGAGAGAGATGTGGGATTGCAAGGGCGAGTCCCGCGTCTGTCGCCGATATAAGTTTTGTATGTGTAACGCCGTGTCACAATGTATAGGTAACTTATATACGCAGACGGTGGCCAGTGGCGAGACGCATGTTTACCCATCGGGTTCTTACTTCTTAGTTATTTGTACAGGACCGAAGAGCTATTAGTTGGTTCAAGTATGGTATAATTGGTATCATGTACCTACGAATCTATCAGTGCGTGTGTGGGCACGTGACGAAGTGTTTATTAATCATCAAATACAAAAACCACTCTGCGGTAAGTATATAGTTACTTCAAGCGGACAATACAATCATGTGTGTACTGTGTATAATGTATATATTATAGGAACACGAATGGCCATCGCGCATTTTCATGTGATGTGAAAGTGGAACAGTTTTATAATATGAATTTTGTTTGTTACTGCCGTAACTCAATCGTGCATGATTTAAAAAATGTAGGTTTTATGTTTATTTTTTTATGTATTTCAGCAATTTAGTTTTTAAGATTGGTATTTTTAAAACGACTTTCTGTTAAAAATCAATTATACCTGTAGTTATGTTGCATCTTAAATAATCTAAATTGAATTGACCATTGAAAAAAAATGTTGACGTTGAATAAATTCTATCATAGTATCATAATATTATAATCTACCATATAGCGTATGTTTATGAGGTAGTTTATAATGAACTTCATAAAATAATAAATATAATTTACGGCAGTGCACTGCAGCTGTATTATTATAGTTAGTACCTAGGTACTTCTTATACATACCAATCGATGTATATTTGGACTCTGAAATACGTTTATACGTGGTTAACAATACAAAGTATCGAGTAATGGTACATTTTCAAAAACAATTTTTTCGTGATTTTTAGTGTGTCACAAGACGTTTGCCGTCTTAAACGCTTATCTGATTTGAAACATTTTCATTATTTTGAGCAATACAAATTATAACGTGTTATAGTCACGATAAAGTTTTTAGTTTTTGTGCTAAATTAATTTCAACATTATTATAATATTTGCCAGTAAATTTGGTTGCAGTTTTAAAATTCATAATAATAGTACAAGAAATAACATGCTAAATGGATAAATACAGTTATAAAAACAAAAATTGTAAGAACAAAAATATTAAATACAGTTAAATTATAGGTAGGTACTCTAAAATGCATATTCTGTAAGAAATATAAAATAAGAACAATAAATTTCATCATTAATATATTTTAACCGATGAAACACTTCATATTATGTTCTATTCGACTAGTATAATATTGTAATGTTTTATTTAAAAACTGTTGAGTAATAATGGAATAGATATTATTTTAATTACGTGATTATAAATAACAGTTAAGTAAACTGCTTCTAACAATAAAAGATATAATTTTGAACTCGTACATCTAATAAAATAAATTATAGTGATAAGATTCATTTGTATTAATGCATTAATTAATGAAGGCTCCGTCAAAATGTTATCACATATTTTAAATTTTAATTTATTGAACTCAGTGATACTGAATACAATATTATAAAGCATTAAAATTGAATATACATTTTATAAATTTGATTTTAAAAAAAGTTACATACATTACGATTAGGCGGAAATAAAACTACCAAACATTTTTAACTTAATAATATTTACAAGCCGATCGTGAACATTTCTGTCCTTAGGTTACCTAACCTCGATGGAATTTGCACCTATCGTTCTTTCTGCTCGACAGCCGCTTCGGAAGAGCACTTTTCTCCCGAAATGGGACCCTCGAACGCCTTCATCTATTTGTTTCATTATTTAACCGGTGAATAAGTACTTATAATAATATAATTATTTATTTTATCAAAAGCCGTTTGTAATTTTACGTTTACATTTTTTTTGTGGTAAAATTGTAAGTTTTGGTAGATTTTTAATAATAGTTGTTTAAAAAACTTGCAGAAACAAAAACTATGAGAGATTTGTAAAATCTACTCCTCAAATTTGAATAAAACTAATGTAATCGAATGGTTCACATTGATAAATGGGACAGCGCAGTGCATAATATTATTAATTTTATTCGCGAGTGCAAAAATTCTAAACACGACCCTCAAGTATAATATGCAAATGTTGTACAATTGTAGAGTGTACGATCCGCGATGCCAACAGCTGTAATAATACATTTATAGGCACGTATTGCGTGTTGGCGCAGGAAGTGTTTCGAATGAAAATATTGTTTTTGGTCGATTACGTCGTCGTTAATGCACCGGGCCAAGTGTATAATATTAAATAGGGCTGAATAAGTCACAACGCGTTTTATGCATAGCTTATAATCATAATTCGTTGTGCATTAGTATATTATCATTTTGTGTCACATATATTAATATGTTAGAATTGACCTCCTCGTGTACACGAGTCGCGACTTCCGCCGTGGAACCGATTTCCTGACATTCCCACATCATTTTGATTCGAATCTAAATAAGATTATATTAATAGAAAAACGATTACTTCAGGAAGTTCGTTGTAGTTTCGTGTCATCATAAAGTGCCGATTAAAAAGTTGTAGTATTTTTCGAATAGCAAAATAATACAATAAGGTCATAAATTCATAACGTTATGCAGTAAAAAACTCGTTTTCGAAAATAATGTAACATAAAAAAATTGAACGCCATCAGTGATGTCACATTGTAACTATAACATTATTTATACAAATTGCATACCATTATCGTAAAAAAGGATTTAGATGCTGGTATGATTTTTGAGATCGTGACTCTTCGAGCGTCTATAGTTTTCGGCTTTGTGGCCCTTCTTCAAATGTTTTACAAAAATCAATTAGTTTCTGCGTTCGTTTGCTGAATACTAAATACGCGTATTATTGAACGCAGAATAACTGAACCTAACTTATCTTAATATTATTATTTTACCATTATAGCACAGTTGTATTGTAGATAGTAGGCAGGTACTAAAATATAGAATAGGACAAATGTCGACAAAAGTCATACATAAAACGGCATGGAATTGAAAATACATATTATAATTTATAATTATTATTTCGGCATCGCTGCCAGGACGATTCCATATAAAACTGCAATAATATTAAAACATATTTGAATAACGAGAGAGGATTTAATAAGACAAGTCTGAAGCTCACGGTTCGGGTATAAAATAATCAAGAGATGGCGGAGTGGAGGGTATAAGCGTCACTGTTTAATTAATAATAATAATAATAATAATAATATCGAATCGTGTTTTGTATGATGTCGCACGGGCACTCTCTGCTCAAACCCCTAGGACGATGACGACGACGACACCGCCGCCGCCGCAGCTGTAGCTTGATTGACACATTTAAACGCTCGTCCCTTCATAATATACACAGGAAACAATCAGTTTCATCGGTACGTTAATAATAAATTATATTAATAAAAATAATAATAACATAAGCGCGTGGTTAACGACGACCTGTATTCGAAACTACAGCAACAACGGACGCTTTTCAAAAGCGTTCGTCCGCGATTTATTATAATGTTATTATTTAAACGACTTAAAACCACGTAGGTAACCTAAAACTCATCAAAACTCCGACTTTGATGAGGTTTCGTTTTTTATTCGACGACAATAGTTCTAAAATACAGCGTTGAGCATCCTAAATATTATTCTGCACGAATATAATATTGTTCATCAATTCGCATTTAAAAACTATTTAATATATACGCACCGCCGGTGGAGCAATTATAAATCAAACCCAGATAATAGGCAAAAGGTTACGTATCGTGTACTACAGTGTAGGTACTGTTATCGTAATAAATAATAATACATATTAATTTGCAATATATTTCATTATTGAATTTAATTTCTAACAATTTTCACGCACGAAATCATAATATAATAGTACCTATCAGGTATAATAAATAGTACCTATTCTCATCGGTATCATAAAAATATTGGTCACTATTTTTTTGTTTTAAATATCGTTTAACGAAAATGTAATTTTTTAACACTTTATCCACCATTTAGATTATTGTAAATAATATTATGACATCGTGTCGTACGGATTTCGAAGGATCGCCGGATGTATATTATACTCGTATACGAGGGTTCATACCATTGTAATAATAATAATTTATGTAATTGGAGTCCCGAATTCAAACAATCGATCCGGGCACTGCAAATTTCATCAACGCATTTATTATGTTTGTTATTCTTTACGCCTGCCCACATAAATTCGGGGGCATGTAATTTACCATTAGGAAAGATAGAAAAAATTGCTTATGTCGTCCGTTGTTGGGGGGTCCTCGGAATTAATAATATAAGAATAAAAATGATATACTTTTTAAAATTAATAATAATATAAAAAAAATTGTTAAATTTGTTTTTAATATAAATATACGTGTTATTTAATATAGAACATCTGAAGGTATTAAATAATTACAGTGTTGTAATTTTGTGTGTGAAAACTTTGAGTTGGCCATCAGACTCGTATCCTGGATAATGTGTGGTGGAGGAGTCAACAAATATAAATGTTTCATGCGGTTGAGTGACCAAGGTTTTAAATTTTAATTATTTATTTACTTTATATAACTGGTCAGTGTTTATATGAAATGGATGGATGTGGTCAGCCTCCAAAGAGAGAGGGTGTAGAATAGTTCAGACTGTAGATGCGTTACCGTTGAATAGTAGAGGTCACTGCATCATAGAATTATCCTAAATTATGTCTCAAAATATCTAAATCAGGCTCTGCCAAAATTCATTGGCGTTAATTGGACCATGCAAGGTAAACATTTGAGTATTTATAATCCAATATTATTGTGAATTGGCTCACTTCGTAACTTGCTTGACCTTAAAAATGGTTAAATTCTAGGAATGTTTTGCGCAGCCTAGATAACAATATACGTACCTATTATAATAAAAATTGAAATTACCCCCCTGCCAACATTGTATACTGATATAGTGATACGCGTTACATGCGTTGCAGCTCTGCAGTTTGTCGATTTCCCTACAGGATTAAGTTTTCCGACTTAATGCTACCTACTTTGAGACATAAATAATTAATAAGACGCAAGTGGTAGGATCCGATATACTATCTATGTGGGTATAACCACCGTCATATATTATGCAATATTCATAAAATCATTACTGTCTAATATTTAATAAATATATAGTATATAATGATAATATATTATAATCTAGGTTCACTGGATAACGTCACGCCACAGACTATATAATATCGTTACGTGAAAAACAATTTGTTTTCCTACATAAATATATTATATTATTATGACGTATATAGCATAACATAAACACGATATATTTATGAAAAAAGTTAATGCAATATATTTCGTATTTGTTAATTTATTTATACCACAATAATTCTTCGTTTCGAGCGAAGACACATGCCGTATCCGATCGGAATCGAATATGTAAGAAAACATTTTTCCCGTTGGCCCATATACAATTTACATTGGATCTTTACAGTTTATGACGGGAACTATTTATATTATATTATGTAAAAGTGCAGCGAGCTTGTGACCATAATACATAGTGCTGAAAAAGTTTTTTTAAAGAGATTACTCTTTTACAATCGACCCAGTAGTTGTAATCTTTCTTTTATATTTTTCTTTTACTCCAAAGCCAGAAAATATAATATTTACTTTATGATTTTTCATTTTTAATGAAGTACCAACTCTGTCATTCTCTTCGTCTCTGATTTTCAGGCCATACAAATGTACATCTATGAGAATAATAATATGATATTCCACGATATAATATGCACCTCACGCACTCGCTCTATCACTCAATTTTTCTCATATATTATTATAATAATATAAAATATATATGAACGTACATTAGGTTTTCCCTAGGCATCGAGAAAAATCCTTCAACTGTGTGGACTGTATTGTAAATATGTATATTAAAATATTATATACGTTGCTGCATAAGTACTTGTACATACTTTCCCTTCGAAGTCTTTGACGAAAACCTTTGACCTTTGTTATATGAGAAAAATATACAAATACTAGATGATATTTCAGCCCAATAATACTGTCTTCGTATTTTATGGAATCTTGGTTTTCGGTTTTGGCCCAGTGATCCGCGTTACAATATGTGGTTTGATTGCGGTGATTTTACATAACATTAAAAGCTAATAGACACGAGACACGACCACTAACTGCACGACGAATTAATGTATTACCTTATATAACATACGAACACACAGTGTCACACACCACGCGGTGTTTAATTAATGTAATTTATTTATTTTTTAATCCGATCGCTATTTACACGTTATGTCCGTCACATTCACTTGGACACCTGTAGCATAAGGCTTATGCTGTCTGTATGATTCGTCCTATGTAGGTGTATCTATTTAATGTGCATACGTTACAACATTCGAAATCGTAATTCGCAAATATAGTAATGTTCCACGCATAATTTGGTTTAAGATGAAAAAAGTAATTTCATAAATCACTCCTTTCTCCTAACGTTTATTATTATTATTAAGAAAGAATTTAATAAAGTTCAATAGGTCGTTGACACTAGACACTATATTATGATTAAATATTTTTTTTAGTCATTATAATAACATATTGCGGGCGATGTGATACAGCAGTATTATCTGCCGTATAGTAAGTAATTGGGAATTGTAACTTTAATTATAACAAAACCAAAATGAAAACAAATTGTTATTTGATTAAAATATTACCAACACAATTATTCCTGTCAGTTTAATACGTATTATTGACTGGAATTGCTTACCTTTTTTTTATACAATAAATAGTAATTATATATACGCACTAATGCTACACATGAGATTATATTGTTTACTTTTTTCTGTATATGTATTTAAAATACCCGTACCTATATCAAACTCTCGATTATATTATTACAAACATACGTGACATGTGATTTGTTAGTATGTAGGTCCTTCTATTTTTGCATATGTTGTAGTCGTGTATAATTTATAGTGTTTTGAAAAGTTTGTGCTGTGTTTAAATTAAATTGAAATGGAAGAGCAATAATTAAAGAAATATCAAAATTGAATTATAAAAGTACTACATATTATTACTTATATAATATAATTATTAAATAGTACACATTTGACCAAAACTATAGTTGAATAATAAATAAAGCGAAATCGGGCGCAGAACAGTATAATATACCAGCAGGTTAATGGGTACACATTGCCCTATTAGTCCACTTAGTATATACAGATTGCTTGCTACATATATAATATATATATATATATATTATAACAGGCGAAATAATTTACACAAGTAGGTACAGTACACGCATTAAAAACAAATAATAGTAGTAATAATAATAATATGTAATAATAATATAGTACAATGAAATTACGGTGCGGCCCATAATATATAATATACGTATACGGAATACAAAACAAACGATTGTTATAATATGAAACGTTGTAATACGATATAATAATAACACACTGCGAGCACATACGAGTTGAGTGCGGCGCGTATAATGCGATTTGGGGGGCGTAGGTATATAAAATTGGTCATTTGAGCGCATTATGTGGGATAGAGGTATTTCTACGAAAGGGTTGTTGTCACAATGGGAAAACGATCGCGTCTTAAACCCCCAACTAACTACGTATTATATGCTCTGCTTTCGTCTGGTAATTACTAATCCTACTCCAACACGTTAATATCTTAACCACAGCCGCCTGCAGCAGCTATGCCGTCTACGCGCTTATATTTTTCTTTTAACCCGACCACCAACGCCTGAAAGCGTATAAAATATTCCACGCGTGGTCCACGCCTAATCTAATTATCTTTTTTTTTTTGATTTTCCGCGTCCATCATATTGCAGTTTTATCACGAACATTCATCACCTCGAATAGCGACCGCGAGTAATAGGCCGTTACAATATAAGTAGGTATACCTAACACGTACAACTGTATAGCAGTATTACTATATATTATAGTTATTGGGTGGCTAAAAACTGATCTTAGAAATTACGCAATATAAGCTTGACGGCAATCTTAATCTAAAAGATACACATTACTATCGTTCTTTCGGATATAGTATATAATGGGTGGGTCCATTTTCTTCCAAAAACAAAATAGGTACCGTTGTCCTTCATAGCCCATTTTCCTCCACAAAAAACAATGCTGGTTTCCATTTTTCTGAAAAATTGTCCAAACATTATTGGAGGAACATCCGAACATGGATAACAACGGACAATATAATAAAATAGCATTATTCTCTTTCTTTATAGGTATATGGATATTATTTTACAAAAATTTTAAGTGTTATATTGTTATATACAATTAAAATAAACGATAACGATAGAAAATGGAACGTCATTATATTGACGCGGGATATATTAATTCTAAACATTTGATAAGATGACTCAGACACAATGCTAAACCAATGCGGTTCAAATAGTCCGGTACATCTTTAGTCGAGTCATCATTATTATATAATATTATCTTCCAAAATTCCGATTATTGTGCACGATTGCCACTGAAATTCAAAATCCAAACAATACACAATTATACTCCTTCACAGCTCAGACATTATTAATTCAACGAATTATTTACATTACACGTTTTTACTATCAAACCGCGTTCGAACTCATCACTATTGTACCTATACTTATTGTATAATAACACAATTATAAGTTATTCGTTAACTCGTCCGCGGGCTGTGTATTATATGGAAATATTCCAATACACGATTCGTAATGATTATCGCCTTTGAACTATATAATAATATAATATGGTTTTTATCGACAACTTACTGATTGTATATTATGTGCGTGTTTTGACCTAATCGTAATCGATTCAATACATCGCTCGATGTGTATATTATAATTATGACGATTAATCGGTCTTTTGAACTGTTTAATATTTCTGGTTCGAAGCCGCGTTTTGGTTTCCGGACGTGCCGTAGCTCAGGCAGACTACGACCAGTGGCAGGTAGGTAGGTATATTATCCGTGCTGGTAATAACCGAAATTGAATTTCGGCAGACGAACCCACAGAAGCGCTCACGTTTTATGACCAAAGGGTGACGTGGGTAATGCGGCCAACCACTTAAATAAATAATAATAAAAAAGGAACGCGTAACGATCGAGTGCACTAACAAAATTTGTATGAAATGGGAAACAATTTTTTGCCTAGAGAAGTATATAAGTTTTAAACGAACGTGCGGGGTGTATACTATACATTACGGCGGTAAACGTCGGCGGGCGGCGCGTGCGGGTGGTAAGTAAATTGCTTTGGCCTGCAGTGGAAAAACGTACATAATACACAACTTAGGGGCAGATATATTATATACGGCCGGGCGGAAATTGAGGTGATGTTGTACCTATATATTTAATATTTATACTACATATACGGCAGTGGGATTCCCTCTTATTACGCTCACACACACAGAGAATACACGCAAAACGAATACCTATATACAGGTGTTATAGGTGTAGGTACTATAATTGTATATTTGTACATACCTGTATGGCTATATCGTATATCGTAAGCATATTTATTATATATTTGCGATCATAGGGTGCGTAGACTGTTGTCAAATGTTACTGCAATATTTGTTAAAACAATTCAATAGCGATTCTAGACATAAGGTTGCCTTGTATTTAAAAAAATCTTAGCTCACAGGAGAGGCGCATCCCTATGTTTGCGGCTACAATACCTATAAATTATAATGTATGTATATTATACTGTTGGGCTTCGGAAGTTTGAGAGTGTTTAGATAAAAAATATTGTATGAAGTAGGTCATGATGTGAGGGCGATTTCAATGATGAATTTGAGAACGCATCTACGTCAAGTAGATAAGTTTCATATGAAATTGATTCTAAAACTATTCAAATTATGGCATATAATACTATATATTATATATACTATATAGAGTTTAATTTCCAGTACGTTTATCATATTTTTTGTATTATACAATGTGAACAAACGTTTTGTAACTCGTTCAGTAACTAAACCGATTAGTTTAAACATTTTCATTTTTGTTCCATCTTCTTTTGTTCGTAATAATATTTAGTAACATAAAAAAGTGATCAATTGATTGTGGATACTAGTATCGTTTAGGTTAGAGCACACGTACCATTTACACATTTTGAAATTTTCTACGTAAACCACTTGACCTAATAACCACAGGTTGGAAATTACCGCTGACCTACATAGCATATATTTTCTAAGGTAAAAAGGGTATCCGTTCTCAAATATTCTAAAAAAGTGAGTTTATAATATGACCTAAATATTACCTATAATATTACCATTTTAGGGTAAAAAAGTCTCTCGCACTCAAACGGCCGACGCCCTTATTATTATATTAGGTATACCGCGGTACGGTCTCCCCAAAATAAAGTTCAATCTTCCGTCTCCCGCATCGAGTCAATTGTTTAGACCTTGGCGGCTTCGCCACTGTACACATATTATAACATTATACTATTATGTGACGTACAAAATATGTACAATATTAAATAGCATATTATTATAACATTATATTATGTAGTTTGGCTCTGCAGTAACCCCATATTATGGTGGGCTGCTGTCTATAGTATTGAGTACTGACTACTGAGTAGTGTATAATATAAAATGATGTACAATATAATATAAAAAAAGTGAACCACATTTAGAATTTTATCAACTAGTACAAACAAATACTGCTCCCCTACCCTATTTTCAGTTTTTATATTCATTTTTTATTTTTTTCGTTTAACAAACAACAATAAAACACATTTCAGTGGCAGCTACAAGAATTCACTAAATTAAATAACAACATAATAATATTATGTACCACTTTTATAATTGTTTTATCAGTTTTTTTTATTTAAATATCCTATTACTGTAAATGTCAAGGCTTAGATTTTGAATGCTCATTTCTTTTGTCTTTTAAACATTCCACTTTACAATCATTTTGCAGTTTTACTATTTCCAGGATCACCCTACATATATTTTCCACCCTATACGATTGCACTGCCTCTTAAATGTGACCCAGTTAAAAAGCTATGTATACAAATATATTATGCAGTAGATATCTATATTAAAATACTTGTACGTGCACGAGATGATTTTACTTTATCAGTACTAGTTCTGCGAATTTGTAGAAAATGCATAACTTATAATAATAATTATAAGACATGTATTGTTTACCAGGCAAAAAATATTAATTATATAATAATAAATTCAATTTTGATTATTAGTACGTTGAATATTAGTTAGAGGGTGGATATTAATGTTCGTATAGAAAAATAATATATTGTAACATTTTATCATTTCCCGTCAAATACGAACGTTAGATACGTTCAAATTATTGAATTGGATTCGTTCATATGATATTTGCTTAATAACTGCTGGTATGAATTTTTTTTTCAGAAACACTTATGAGATATTTATGATAATTAAATTAAAAGCTTAATCTCCTAAAGCTTTATCCCTTTTATTATATGCGTGCCTAAGATGTATTTAAATATTGAAGGCAAATACCTACAGGCTAATTCAAAAGTCATTATCCTATTTTAAAAATAAATATTTATTTTAAAAACGATTATGATATTGTGATGTAAAAATGTTCTTGAAAACAATCAAGTTTAACATAAAAGTTTGGTACAAAATGTGTTCAACATGACCCCACTTTTCACCTGGAAAGTTATGATCTATATAATACCGTATATATGAAATATTTTTTTTGTCCATCTCGACACCAACTGACGGTAGTGTGCTCATCATTATAAACGCTCACAAAAGACGTGAAGAAGCTACAAAAAATAATTATTATATCTAAAAAAACAGATAATTTTATTAGAGCAACATAACGAAAACGTCAATACAAAAAAAATGTGAATTTTACACGGCAACGGTCCACGCTGTCGCGTGATCATAGTATAGCCAAGTATAATAGATTATATAATAACCAATTTACGACAGAAAACGAAGTTGAGTTATTGACAGAAGAAATAAAAATGTTAGTTAATGTTAATTGGCAAAATCTGCAATAATGATCCTTCAAAATAACGAAGAATTGTATTCTTACATACGTTAATGGTTTTTCTAAAAAGTAAAACCTATTTATCACTAAATATAATATATCTATAAGACAATGTTTAAAGTTTAAAGTACAGTTACACTCGGTTTTAAACTTGAGAAACTTTTTGTAACTATACATTTAAACAAATATTAAACTTAATACGATATTTGAGAAAACGTGTTCACAATCTTTTACATAGGTACCCATCACAGAGTTTTATTCAAATGTTTATGTATTTTATGGTTTTAGAGACATTGTTATTCAAAAAAATAAACAAAATATGGCAATTTAAATTTCGTATAAAAACGTTTTATAAATCTTTCCATGCTAATCAAACAGTAAACACGACATTATAATTATAAAACAATTAACTAGTATTATTTTTTAATTATAAAATGTCAAAATTAAGACTATATGTAAATTATAATATGATTAATATAATATCATTATAATGAATCAAACTTAAATTATATCGATTTATATTATTATAGGACTAATATATTATATGTATAAAAGCTAAAAATCAATATTATCGTATAATTTTACCCATTTAATCATTTAATGGTAATTGTTAAACAATTAGTGGCAATAATTAATTGCTTTCAATAATCGTATTTAGCGAGAAAATATTAATCAAATTCCAAAATCAGCCTTGAAATTGAATTTTAAATACAAAGAACAAAAATAAGTATCTATACATTAGCCGTGACGTTATTTTATCCAAAATATGTATTATATTAAATTATTTAGTAAGTCTGTAAGTCCAGCATCCAAAATCTAATACTTATAATATTCTGTTAAATGTACAACCGGTTGTCGACTCTGTCTTAATTATGATCATAGGATCATATGGTCTAAAATCTAAATATAGAATATAGGTACATTCGTGTCTCATACTCTCGTGTAAATAAGTCAAATATTGTATTATTAATATTTTATTACATAACTGATATTATCCTAATAAAAATAATTTGTATCTTAGTTTTTATGTAGGTAACACCTATACCTATATAAAATAAAATTCAAATGTGACACAAAATCAATAAAAAAAACATCAAAATGAACTATGATAGTTAACAATATTTTTTGATGTCATAATAGTTATAATAACCTCATCTTAATTATCAAGCTTGATGGGATGTACACATGCGAAAATAATAATATGCATCTTATATTAATCATTTCGTATTAACATAATATACCAATTGCAATATCGATATTGCATACGTGCAGTGGCATATTATTATTTAGGATTTCATCGAGATGGGTAGGTACATACTACATAGTCACCACCCCCGGTTTACCAGCTGCAATCATTTTCTAAAAATAGCCGTGGTTAATATTATTATTACTTGAACCGCTATATAGATTAATAAAATATAAAATATAAGTACCTACCAATAAAGTAAAATTTGTTTATTTAAAAATAATTTTAACATTCAAATTATTAATATTATACCTCATTGACGTTAATTTTTTAATTTGAGAAATTACCAAACAAAGTATTCTTTTGTTATAATATTATATAATATTATGCATATTTAACAAAACGTAGCAATCAAAAAATAATCACTTTTTACTAAAGTCTACGGATTACCACCGGAAAAATGACTTTAGATTGATGTTTATGATAAAATTATTGAATTTAAGATTTAACCAGACTTCTAGATTTTGGGGAGACGGTATCGAGTTTACGTCAGCCGATCAATATTTGTAGAGATCAGATCGGAACTAAAATTTACTAAATTTCACTTAACGTGCTGATATTCAACAAATTGGTAATTTTTTTATCACCGTAAGACATAGGTAAAATATCGATTACACTGTATACTTTAATATTATTTAGTTCAGCTTCAGTCATTATGTAATAATACTGTTGTCACTATTAAAAAATTAAAAATATTTTTTTTTTTTTATGTGATGACATCCCCCGACATAAACTTATAAGTTGTATTTCAATAGTAATCAATTCATTATCTCAGCTATAGATTCCTAGTAACAAAAAAAATCCGATTGGTTGATAAAAGAATAAAAAGATCACGTTTTTATCTAGTCACTTTATTAAATATTTCAGGCCATAATTCCCGTAATTTTAAAGAGGTTGCAAAAGATAACTGTCGATACATTTCATGTTTTTACCTAATACAAAAATAAGATATCACTTAACTGTGTTTTGTTTATTGAGAGAATTTAAATAAATAAACATCTGCATTTGTACATACATTTATATGTTTCTAAGAGTAACCGTTTTAAGGACGTCACACAAGTCTAAAATAATATACAGCTATCAGTACAGTAACTATAGTGAGATATTTTAAGGTCGCGCGGTGAAGGCGCTTACATAATGACATAATAATAGTAACATAATTATGATTATGACTAATATTTATAATTTCCTGGACAAACGTCGGACTTCACCACTTCAGAAGTGCAACGCGAGAACCGTCAACCGAATAACTCTGAACTAGACAGCTGAAGTCTGACCGCGAAATGCTTTTGTATTACAATAAACCGCCCATTGTTTTGTTAAATACCTCATACAATAACCATCACATAAATAATATTAATAATAATAATGATGATGATGATTATGACGATTATAAATATAATTATAACAATATCGCAATAATAAAATCACCACGACCTAGTCACACTCCATCCCTGTCCCCGCTAGTGTATATTAAATAATTTATAATAGCGACGGAATATCGACACAATAATATTATAACCGCAGACTTGTATCGTTCGACGCGACTCCCGATGCTAAATTTATAAACGCGATAGGTCGACCAAACGAAATCAAAATGTGACCGTCGAAATGTATGCGAAAAAAATGTCAAATGTAAACGTTACAATAATATAAGCCGATCGTATTATTATTATTATTATCATTATTGTACTTTCCATCAACCCTTTTTGCGTCGCCTCGACGAGCCACCGGTTGCAGCGCTAGCGCTGACTCGCGCGCGCACGCTGTACTATATAATATTATTATATTTTATTTTATTCCATATTGCAGCCGTTCCGTTCTCTCTCCACTCGGCGGCACTAGCTCCCCACACTCGGCCGACGACGATTCCGCGACGTTCATTTGGCTCGCATGTGCCGTACCGGCCCCGGTGCGACGTCCTCATCACACTCTGTGCCCGCTGCCGTTTCCGAACACAGTCTGCAGGACGCCAAGATCGCCAGCCGTTTCGTCTGTCGTAAGTATTCAGCGCTTTTGATATCGTTGCAATTGTTACTATAATATTGTCGTAGTTGTTGTCGTTGTCGTTATTATATTATATAATTGCTGCTGACGTCCCGATTTCCAAGTTCTGTTTTACGCATAAAAGCACGCATTTTACACTTAGGTTCAAACCACGTGTTATATTATGATTATAAAAATATTACATCGCACCGTCATTCATGGCTCGCTCAAATATAATGACACTAATGTTACACCCCGCGGTGATTTAACATCGAACTTTGGGCTCGAGAGCGAAACTTTCACCGAGTTCCTCCTAGCTCTTACGAAGGCACATTTAGCACATTTATTGAGAGCTTTATATTTGGTGCCATCAAAATCCAAAATATAGGTAGTCAAAATTGTAAAAAGACATTGAAAAATCACAAAATAATTAACAATTATGTACAATATTTTTTATAATAAACTATATTGCGAACCCATTCTCCGCAGCCATAATTCTACAGTTCTAAGGCGGTATTTGTTTTTTTTTTATATATTATAATGTACAATTTCAAACGAAATTACGTATTCCCCGAGTGACCATATATATTCGGAATCCGTCTTAGTTGTAGATCATTGGTGATACGATTTAGGTAAGTCTTAACGTGGATAACATTCGCAAGTCTGAGATAAAAAAATCATTGCGGTCACATATTATTATTTATTGTTATTGAATTATTAAAAATAATTAGGTATTTTGCTTATTTTCAGCTATAATTGCCCTTTAACAATGCCATTTTATCAGATTATAGTATAATAATAATTATTGTTGAGTGGTAAATTTTTTTTTTTTTTTTTTTTTTGATAACATTTCCTGTTCAGTGTTATGTCAATTGACAATATTATGACGTACGAGAGAACAACGCGTATGTACATATCATACACGATCGCGCGATTTTAAGATAATATTATTCAAAGCTAAAAGATATGATAATCGTCCGGAGCTGCCGAAGCTGGTCACCATAATAGTACGCATCATATTATTATTACATAGTCAATTCAAACGTATATTTTATACTACATTATAGTAAGTGTGTGTAGAGTGTATGAGTGTACGACAATATTACAATATTGTTATTGTCATGCGAGATCATTGATCCAATCAACCTAGTGACCTTACAAATTATATTATATTGTTGAACGTTCCAATAATAATAATACACATCGCTTTGTATAAATTAATCCGCGCGCCTTTAATTTCGCTCGCCTATTATGGAATTTTGTTTTCTAATGCGTCCGGCCACGAAATTAATTTATCTTGGCAACGACGGTTAGACCGAACTGTCGTTAACGGCGTCGATAATTATCATTCGTCGCAGCTGCGCCTTTTCACGAATTAATTTCTATACCACGTCGAAAATCGAGTTGTATTGTATAAGGTACCTATGCTGCAGTGTATTATACGATATTATATCCCCTAGCACCCTACTTGCGTCTTCTCGCCACGTCGTCCCTCTCCCCCCCCCCCAAACATCACTGGAACAATATTTAAGCCGAAAAAAAGACATAAACGGATTTCCAAAGTTTTTTTATGAAACTTACCCGAAGCGCATGGAAGTTTGATGTCTGCGAATATAAGGATAAACGACTCCCGTTTAAAATCCCATCATCCATATTTGATTGTGGCTTACTTTGGGGGTAGAAAAAACGTAGACATTTTTATAACATAATATTTTATCGTTATATTATCATGAAGTTTTATAGGTACATATCCCGTGTTTTAATGGCGGTTATACAGGTTAGACGGAGCTTTATGGAAGTCGACTTACCGAATAAGTAAATTTGTTCGAAAAAAAAACTTATAAGGTTTTCTCCATAAAAATTGATCGCAAATTTACAAAAACTTAAAATTTACTTATATCTTTTATAATACGGGCCAGCTAGAATTTATCTACCTATTGATTTTTAAAAACAATTTAAATATTTTTATTATTGTACCAAGATAACGAAGTCTATTACTGCAGAGGTCGTCGCTTACTATTATAATCGGTTCCCAATACGTAATAATATTATAATTTAAAAGTAGGAATGAAATTATTACATTTTAAATTCAGTTTAAATATTAATTTATATTTTATGTCATTGATCTTCTAATACAACGAGCACAACTTGTGAATCAAAGTTCCATTTTAATGCGTGGTATTAAACTACACGCTATATTTTGAGATATTTTATTATTTCTGATAGAAAATAATATTAAATTAAAAACTAGACTCTGAGAGTAACACAATATATAAATTCCATTTCTACATTTTACGTAAAAAACGTACTACTTATTTGACATTTTTTTTTTTTTTTTAATAAATACTTATATAGGGTATAATATTTTTATTTTTCGATCAATATTTGCTTTGTTCAAACTTCCGTAAAGTATTGTTTTGTAATTTCGACTATCAATCGAATTTCGAGCTAAAACTGTTCATCAAAATAATTTCGTGATTTTAATTAGTGAGCACTGATAATCATATATGTCAATCATATTTATTGAAATAACGAGTACCATATTAATATATTATTAGTGAGTAAATTAAAATAAAATGTTTTTGATCGGATGATATTATCCTGAAGACTTAACATAGTTTTATGCTACGCCTGAAACATTATTATAATGGTAAGTTTTTAAACTCGTATAGGTACCCCATAATACCTATTAACTAATAACATAACCGTCATGGCTTTTGCGAGAACATATTTTGTTAACCCTTAAACGTATGTGTTAAATTAAATTATATTATTAAAAGTGTTTTTTGTCACGATATGATAATAACATGTTGGGAAACACTTAAAAACGAAAATATTGTAAACCTTTATAGTGGGTGTAGACTATGGGATAATGGCCGAGGGTCAAGTATGTACGATTTAAAACGTGCGTTTTATCGAATTTTTATTCTTTCATTCTCTTTTTCTTTTTTTTCGGGTGGACAATATCAGAATGGCTTTTGTCATTTTTTTCTGGGTCACAGTGACAGTCAGTCCCACAAAGTAATTAAAACGTTCGCTCATTTTACACGTCTGACAAAAAGCAACAAACAAATGAAGGGCAGACGAAATTGAATAGTTTTCCATTGTATTCGACATTAATTAATGACAATAATTCCGTTTTGTTATTTTTATTATTATTATTATAACAGTTATTGCTGCGTAATGCATTTTCAAATCGATCAGCAAATATTATACATTATACTGACCATCGATATTATATTTTTTTCATCCATATTTGCGCATACGTATATACACTATATATTGTGATTCGCTCGGACTTGCGACAGAGAAAAAAAAACACGTTACAATGCGTTTTTCAGACGTTATAGGCACCCTGCAGGAGGGTCGTATTGCACACGCCATGTCCGCACCTGGAAAACGGTAATTTTAAATATTACCTTTTGTGCGTGCATACCAAATTTTGCAACCCTGTTTATTCGCTACACACACGCGGCGTAAGGCAAAAAAAAAAATATCACTCGGTTGATTTTTTTTATTATTTATTTCAAAGGTGGTTAATTAAAATCGCATTTTTCCTTCCTTTTTATTGCTACGCTATATACCGGTGAATGCGGCCGGCATTCTTGTGTAATCCCTTCGGGCAAGTCACCAACTCGTGTTTAATTCTATTCCGAACAATTCGTTTGATGTGCTCAACTTTTTCATAAAAGCTGCTTGACCATTTTTGTCTCGTAATTTTTTTTTCCTGAAAGTTTGTGGAACTATAAATTGTAGTACCTACAGTACGGCGAACTGCAGCATATACTGCTGCTGTGGTGAGTTGGGCATAGTTATAATATGTATATAATATGCATTATGTTCGTGCGGTATTTTTTTTACTCCGGTTATATAGCACGGGCACTGCAGCAGTTCTTCCTACAGAATTTCCCTAAAGTTAATTAAAATTTTATCCCGAAACGGGGCTTACACGTTACTAAACAACAATGAACCCTGGTACTACGTGCATAATGTATTTGTACTGTGCCTCTGCGGTATCGAATCTATATATACCTACCTTTCGCCGGCGAAGAGCTTTTAATATTGAATTTTTATCGTCACGAAAACGTCCGGGCAACGCGAATTATTATTATTATTATTATTATTATTATTACCATTATTTCTGGCTCGGTTCACTGCTGCACAATAATTTATCAAATGGGTACGAAACACACATACTGTTGCACGGTACATATACATAAGACACGCAGCCGGCTGCAGTCATCCCTATATAGTATATACATGTGTATATATATTTTGCAATGTACGCGCGCGGGTCGAAGGTATATTATAAGCCGTTATACTTGACCGCCATTTTTTGTCATCAGACGTTTGATTTATGGTCGTCACATATTAATAATATAATATTAAAACATATATATGGTTACCCTACAAAAACTAAAATGTCCACCTCGACTGCAGCTAGCTATGTTGAAGTGCGTTCAAATTAAATGTCAGTGTGGCAAACGCAACTTATATATCAAATTACCACTGTGTAATTTTTGAAACTAAACTTGATCTTCAAATTAAATACCATTCGAAATCCCGACGGTTAATTTAGAAACAAAACAAAATGTCCATGTTAATATAAATGTTGAACTTATCAAACAAAAGATACGAAAAAATCATACGTTGTATTCCACCGTAGTTATAGGTATACATCTTTGTATTTTATTTCACAAATTATTTGACATTTATACTTCGTAATTATAATTGGTCTAGATTTAATAATCATGAATGCTAGCGTTAATAACGATGGCCAGAAGTGGATATCGGACGTTCACTTACCTATTCGATAATTAACATAATTTATAATAATTTACGATGCATAGCCTACAATTATTATAAGTCGCATTATCGGTTCGCGTAACATGGTTAATATGAGATTACGTTAAACGATTACGGTTCAAACATAACAATTTATTTGCTATGGCGTAGAACATTTAAAAAAATATATATTTTAATGATACCAAATAGTATTTAGTAACACAACGTAAAATTGAAATTACTCACCAAATCGTATGCCTTATATAAATGTAATGCATGGGTATAATAGAGACGGAATTTACAATTAATTAGTTGGAGCAATATATATTTTATCGTTTTCGACTTTTCGTACAGAAAACTGTTTATCTATATTGTTATCGATTCACTATTTATAAGGATTTATGGCGCGTTAAGACACGTGTTAGCAATGTAGAAAAATGTTTACCATAAAATATTGTTATTTACTTGTAATCTGTATCAGCTGTTCGTTTGTCAGCGACTGGCTTTTAGCTGTACAGCTAGAATGTTGTAAATTATATATTTATTATTTCTTCTCAAAAACTATTTTCGGCGTTTCCGACACGGTTCTGTTTCCCTGTTTTCCTACACATCGCGGTGCTCTTATACTCTCTACTGTCGTGTTACGATCGCACGTTCATCAGTCTAAAACCGAATATAATCCTATTGTGTTGCACAAACAATAGTCACCCGGAACAGTTGAGGGACCTAAACAGAAAAAGAATAATAATAAGAAGAGAAATACGATAAATATAAATCAAAGGGGATAAAAGCGGACGCGTGATACGTGACCGACGCCGCCGGCCGTCCCTCTACAATATTATAACCTTCTACACGGTTGCTGTCGTCCCTCGTGGAAATGTCTTTACAAAGTCTTACGACCAAAACGCACGTGGTAGGTATTCTATAGTTGTGCTCGTGTGTCGTTTAATGTCGGTGTAAACAATACCTACGATGATAATGTAATACATAAACATATATATATATATATATATAATATTATACGGTCGCCACCCTGGGGGAAATGCCTTTGTTGTGATTATTTTTTCGCTCATACGCGCAGTAGTGTGTTTTCAATCGTTTTACATTAATATTATTTTTACGAAATAGCACGCGCCCAACACATTGTCGTATACCTAATTGTTTAGTAACGCGCGCAATTGTATAAATGTATACAGTATTATGACGTAGGTACACAGTATTATATATTATTATATTATACGTACGATCTGCGTTGTTATATTTTGCGGTAATCGTCGAAGCCGTCACCGGTCGCCACGCGGCATGAAATCTTTCGAAAGCAACGCGGAAAAAAAAGTAACAATTAAAATATTACGACCGAAATAGGTAGTCATAATAATAAGAAATAATATTATAACGACCCGCGTGGTTGTTGGCGCGAAGAACGCTCGACGTAGCGAATTCGACACGCGTTTTATTTCACCAAAAAAAAAAACAGCGTCATTTCATTATCATAGGACGTACCTATATTTTATTCTCGTGGAAAGAAAGCGTCGTTTGCCAATCATTCTTGTTTTCCCGTCATCTCCTTTCGTCAACGACGCTGTCTGAACTGTAACCGTTCGCACAAATATTTCACGTTTATTACCGCTGTAACCAAAGTCCGGATTCCCGTTTTACGGCAGCTCATTTTTAAAACCACTCATTCACACATATATATATATATATTATGGAATCTATGCACGCCTTCATTGAGCACAGGGCCGTCCAAGTTCAGAGTGGAAAGTGACCATGTTTCCCAGGGCCTCGTTTTAAGACAATGTCTAGGAGCCCCTAATCCTGATGGACTTGTGTGCCAGTCAGATAATATAATAGCAGGTACTAGCTCATTTAGCTGTACATTTTAATCATCGCTAAAACCTTCATTCTCTATAAAATGTCAATAAAACAATTTTATTTCGTTTCTGTGTTTGTTATTAGGTAAATTACATAAACAGGCTACATTTTCAGTTCATGAATGATAATAATAATTGTAATTTATTATTGTCGCGGTGTCGGAATGTGAGGATAAATGATAAAACCATCCAAATTTCTTGGTAGAAATTCGTTAATGCAACTTTCAAGTATCAACGTGACGTACCAGAATATTCGGACGCTTACTATAATATTATATTACTTATTAGTGTTATAATATTAATGACCTTATCGGTTGGTGAAATTTGCTAACATCTTCAAATCTCTGTGACTTTGGTCTTTGACTCTGTGGTATTTAAATCGTTTCATGATGTTTTATGGGCCCTAAAATAAACTTGCGCCTGGTCCCGGAAAACTTTTGAACTGCTCTGGACTTGTACAAACGAATAATGTGGGTGCATATGACGCCGACTATAATATAACATTCAACAATTTACTACGTAGATATACCCCGTCGATCATCTCGAAAATAATTATCTGCTGCACTTATTATATTAGATTGTCTTTGAATTCGTCGACTTTTTTTCAAAGAGGGAATCTTTTCTCTTTTCCCCTTTTTTTACCGACCAGGTGTTGGAGGGTATACCGCTTGTGTACGCTGCTTTTATAATCACAAAAGGGGACACCCCCTCCGTGGCACAGCTGCGTCTGTTATAGAGAATCAGCCGGCCCGCAAAAGTGTGTGTGAGAAACGCGGCTGCAACTATAGCTGTACGCCCGAAATAATGTGTTTGTGATTTGTAAAAAAAAAATTTAAAAAAAAAACTTGTGTACATTTGTTCGTCATATTATATACAAAATACACGTGTGTGCGTGTGCTTCAAGCGATAGTAGGATATACGAGAGATTTTTTTATGTTCGAAGTATATTATCTTAAATACTATGGATGATATAAGTTATAAGCACTCGTTTATAGAACTAAATAGGTAACTGATTTTTAACTTGAATATTTTTTACAAGACTGGTCAAGTTAATTTTTATACGTTTACGAATATAACTATTATATTTTTTAATAAAATAACATAATATTTGTTTAGATTGCATTTAAAAACAATAGTATTATAAACTATGTCCCATATTATTGTAGGTTATACGCTTATTATATTTTTTGTCAAGTTTTTTTTTTTCGTTTCTTTTAACTAGGTATTTAAAACTAATCGATTATTAATTAATCGTACGCTGTATATTGATTAAAAAAATAAAAATAGTAATTATAATTATAAAAAATAGTGTAATATTATCGAAATTAATTTTTCTCGCAACATTCTCGGTTTATATATCAATTAATATGTACCTAATAAAAGTAATAAGTAATTACATTATTTTGATAATGTTATTAATCTCAAATATTACGACTAGAATCGCGTGATGTGACAAACGTGTTTATGGAAACGGGAAATACGTATATTTCGTGTTGTACAACACGAAGGTGCGGGGTTATGATTACTTCAGCACTGCAGTATATATTACAACCACTTGCAAATTGTCTTAATTACGTTTGAAAATTATCGTTTTTATATTATAATATTATTTTTTTTCATGCGATGCAATTCTCCAATAACTCAACTGGGCATTTCGTTTATAAAATAACAATTTGCAGGCAATTTATTAAAACACGTTCCATGTTGTAACCGTGTAACTTTTAATTTCATATAAAATCGCAGTACAGTGATATACAATATTATAGTGTAATTTCCCAAACTTTTAATGTCGGCCCGTAATTGAATTTTTAAACAAAAAAAGTTGCACGATATTGTCAAGATTACGGCCCCAATATCAGTGGTCGGAGGTGAGTAGTTTCGACGGCGGGACAGGGTCGGACGGGAGCCTCAAAGTTATTCGTTTTGAAATCGAGCGAAAGAGATTTAGGGCGATGACGAGAACGGTGTTGTTTTTATTATAGCTAGTTTGCTATGGGTGTTTATTTTTTAATTATTTCTGCCCTTGCGTTTAATTATTACGTTCAGGATACAAAGAAAATTGAATTCGGTCATGCGTGAGATGTACAAAAAGAAAAAGAAAAAACCCACTATAAAATTTTTGATTTATAAATATAATTTCTGATTAAACTCAGCCGTTGAAATGAAAAAACATTTATTGTTTTGATCGAAAAATGTACGATTTGAATATAATAATAAAAATTAATAATAGTTGTTATAATTCCCTATTGAAAAAAAGAACATACTTATCTGAACGACGCTGTAATAATATTGCGTTTGATATAAATAAAAAATGTATAAAATGAATAAAATATAAATATATATATATATAGGTATAGTAATTATACATTTACTATATAGTATATAGTAATCGAATGAATAAAAAATGGGTTCAATTACGGACTATACGGCATGTCGGCAGCAGTTGACTGTGTTCTTGAAAAAGAATTCGATAAAGTAGATTTTGTTATTAGTATTATTACGAAATAATTTATATATTATGTGATCGTCGTCTTGAGCGGTAAATCGCATGCCGTCTTTTTCGTTGTCGTGCATACAGTATGTCTCAAAAGTCCTACAGACAACAAATGTTGTCTGTTTTAATATTTTGAAAATAGTTTTTAAATGTATAGCCGTATAGGTACCTAAATTAATCTCACACACACTAACTTGCTGTAATCTTTTACTCGAACTCAGGAAATTTATTAATCGTACCTAGTATAAACGGTTTGACAAAAATGGTTATTTCATAAATCCCAAAAATGTAATCGCACTGATTTCTCTGAATTTTCGAAATACATATATGTGCCATCAAACCATAAACGGAGATCGAGAGATGCATAGGGACTTTTGTTGGGACAAACTGTACATTTATAGTGCGGGCACATTGATGAATATTGTGAACGAATTCGGAGCAATCAATATAATCGTATATGATATAGATAGTCCGACAGATGTTGTCGTGGGTTTAATCCGGGGTGAAACGTCGAATGCGCATGAATAATACGTACCAAATTCTGAACAGTAGGTTTATATACAATGGTAAAACAGCACGACAGTAGTCGGAATACGATATTATTGAAAATATAATATTATATAGATAGTTTATACTATATGTATATAATATGGTGTAGTGATGGTAGCATTATTATAAAGTGGTATAGTATGGTGTAATATACTTGTATTAATAATGTATTATAATATTATATAAATGTATAATACCGAATATATTATAATATCGACAGCCTGCGGTTTTGGATATATCTATAATAATCCCCAGATATGCGTATTTATTGAGTGTTCGGTTTTATGCGTATAATTCGATAAAAACGAATTTTAAAACCGAATTTATTGTGCTACAGTGCGTATAATATTATTAATACATATTTATAATATTGTGCTGTGTGACCCGACTGCGATAGCGACCACGTTCATATGGTCAATTTTTTTCCAGTCTGCAGTCGTTCGTTGTTGCACACACGAAACTGTCGTTAGATAAAAATTACTTCCGTCAGTTTATTTTTTACATATATAAATACATAATATATATTATGTATTAATGTGTGTTGTGTATTTTCTGTGTGGATGAAAATAAACGGGTTGTAGGTATGTGTAAACATCGCTGTCAAATCAACAATAACATTTTAATAAAAACTGAAACGAATGTTTACTAAAGTTGAAAAAAAAAATCTTAATGACGTGTAAACTTTTCGAAGGTTAATCGAATAAAAACGTCATTGAAATAATAATAATATATATTATTTTTCGACTAATATAATTGAACATTATGACGACAGCGGCGTCGACGTGGGAGCGTCGACCGCGCAAAGATAAAACAGTGGCGCAGTGTTTGTTAGTAGTAGTTGTGAAACACATGGTGTCGAATAATTAAGTGTGTGTGTGTGTGTGTGTGTGTGTGTGTGTGTGTGTGTGTGTGTGTGTGTGTGTGTGTGTGTGAGTAAGTCAGATTAAACGACAATAGCGAAAAGAGGACGTCCACGATTATTATTTTTACTATTATTGGCAGCGTGCATGTAAATTAGTATATTCGAATTTCGAAATGACTCCACTGCGGCTGATGGTTGTGCGTGAGACACGTCATATAATATTGTATTATTAAAGTGACACATTTTTGCAAGTTTATATTTCTTAACTTTTATAATATTATTATTACTCATATACACGACTGCAATGTTATCGAGACCCGAATAAACGCGATTACGCGAATTTGATAGTTTTGACCTACCGTATAAAGTCTCCGAGGATTTGTCTACGGAATTTATTATTTTACTGTTGTATCAATATAATACCGTCCATCGGCGGCACCAGGTAACGAGCATCCGTTTATTAAAACATATTTTTTGTTGCTCTTTTTCAGTTTATAAACGCGAATATAAGAGAGGAAGCTTCGCGGGGTGGAGGCGTTTCGTCTAGTTTTTGGCAGCAAGTCGTCAACTGCACAATATGTTTTATACCATGTACCACCGTGCACGTATATCCAATAAAATATCACGTCGGCGAGGATGCTGGATGGACCGCTACACAACGTGACTTCATAAAACATGACATTCCCATACATCTCGAGGTACATAATATTTATATAGGTACACCTACCTATACCTACTGTTCGTCTGTAGTACTTTGTTGTAATATATGCGTATACCGCTAACTATCGCGTCCTCTCCATCGTCAGATCTAATTTACCTAGACCGTGTATAAATATGTATTGCATATAATAATATATTGTATGTAATACATGTGTGCAGGGTGTATGTGTGAAATATGTGTACATACCGACGGCAGCTAGTGGTCACGTAACGTTATTCGCCGTTACACTATTATTAATACAGATGTAGACACAGAGAGATGAGAGAGAGGGTAAGAGAGAAAGATACACATTTATACGACTATAGGTACCTACATAATATGTATATAAGTTTATTGTATAATATATGTAACCTACCCACTGCAATTGTACTACCGTTTCGCGTGCGCGACTTCGCAGAGTGTTGAATGTAATACGTACCCTATAATATATACGTATAACACTGTAACACGCTCTGCACACGCTTTGTTAGGTACATATTAAAACAACGTCCAACTCGTGTGTGCGTCACCGTGTACAATTTAATAATATGCAAGCTATATCTACATAATATTATACTGCAAATACAGGTATAGAGGTATACCGGGGTTATGTTATAGTGCAGCAGTATACATTAATGCATAATAATAATATGTTAATCGCATTACATTATAATATTATACTGTCGCGCTCGCCTTCACCTCGTTCCGCGTTTTACTGTTTCGACTGCGAGCTTTTTATTCCGATTTTTTTTACACGTACTTACCCAAATGATAATATGCATATTGCGCAGGACTCTGTGACCCCGCGGGTACACATTATTATTATTATTATTATTCGGACGCCGCCCGAACGTTATTTATATTCGCTGTCGTGTGCCGCACGTGCCTATATAATACATATGTATTATAATACCATATAATATATTATATACCCCTGCTCTGCCGTAGGTACATCGTATATAATGTAATGGTATAAAGGTAGAGTAGTAAATTGCTGTGAACGCGACTGCAGTGACGATAACGCCGGTGCGACGAGAAACGGAGAAAAATGACTCGATCGACGACGATCGTATACAATATGGCCTCCGTTGCTCGGACGTGGGATATATTATTATAGACGGCCGATGAGGGGACGTGGACCTCCCCAAGAGGGATCGGGACGCGCGCACACGGTTATTTATTTATTTTTCTCGTCATTAAATAATACTATCGATTATACTTTTCTCGTTTTCAATCAATCGTGCAGTGCGTGAAATGTTTTGTTTTTTTTTCCGAGGGTGAAGCACATACCACTATAACAGCAGCGACTATATCGAGTGACAAACGTCGCCGTAAAACGAGACATAATGTACGATGTTTCGTTGTGTGCTTACTCTATATAATATAATATATATATTACAAGTATTCGTACTCTTTTTTTCTCGTTTTACGACGCAAAGTCCCAAAACACCGTACGCTTTTTTTGTCACGTGCGAGCGAATCTCACAATAAAGCGAATCCTAAACTTATATAATATAATATATATTATATATATGTGTCATACGTGTGACGACGATTTGTGGTGAGTTTCGGACGTTTCGGTCACCTACAGGTATACGGTTACGATATGATGAGACGTGTTAAATTTCCGGTCGATTTATCGCCATTGAAAATGATTTCTGTGAAAACTAAAAGTGTGACGAGTGGTGCTCAAAACAATTAGACTTGGTGCGTGGCGTAAGCGTATTATAATATATTATTTACACAGCTGAAGAGGGTGGACTTAGGTGTGCAAACGGGGGCGCTTCCACAGTTATTCCAATCTGATGCACTCGGTTAAACTATTAATTTTGCAGTTATTCGAGCAGATCATCAATAAACCTTTAACCCGTCCCGTAGCTATATTTCCCATCATAATTTGCAAGACTACCTAAAACAAAAAATAATAGCAGCCTCTACGACATCGTGGCGTAAATATCGTATGAGACCTGAGCCCCTCAAAAATTAAAATGTTAAATTAGGCCTGTGTGCAGCGTGTATATAGGTTACCTGATAGTTTTACGCGAATATAATATATCTCGCATGGTACGCGTAATTTCGGTCTATAAATTTTAGGACTGATGATTAAGCGATAAAATATGTTATACCTACACTCTCACCACCTCACCTAATTTGGTCTGAAAAATACGATATGAACACAATGCCTATTACACTATATACTATGTATATTGAATAATATATTAATATGACCAATTTAACGTGTTTTTAAAACGTCATTTGTTTTGTGTTTCAGACGTGCGTGGTTCGTGAAATCGTTTCGCATACCGGTCCTTATCATTCTTCGCCTTGTGTGCAATTTAAACAACTGGACGGAGAACTGATAAGGGCTGGTATGTCGATACTGCTTCGTGCAAGACCTGTCCAGCGACGACGACGATGCCGACTACTTAAACCGTATTTTGTACATTATTAGCTAACTTTGTTGTGAGGTATCCTGTCTGATATATATATCCACCTTTGACTTGCCTTTTTTAATATTTCCAATATAACGTCATATTTTTAGTGCATTGATATTTATGTTAACATACAAATTACAATCGAATAAAATAAACTTGATTTTCATTCTAAGTACAAATTATATTTTGTATATTATTATTGAAATATTATACTCAATAATTTGTTTTGCTTTTAAGTATAAAAATTAATACATGGGTATGATATATACACGCACTTATTTAATACTAATACGACATTTTGATTTTGTTATATTTTCGTTCTATTATTAATTTGTTTTTCTATATTTTTAAAATAAAATTGAGAAACTATAATATTATAATCTCAATATTGTATTATATATATTTTTTTTACTATATATTTATAAATACTTCTTACTAGAAAACTAATTAAATTCTTAAATAAAATATATGTATATAATATTATATTATATATTATACTGGAAAAAAGAGGGCAAGTCGTTTCTTTGAACTGTAGAATATCAACCGTTTGGCTTGACTTCAAGGTTAATAATATTATGATGTACGACGATAACGTCGCAAAAAAAATGTAATATGTTTTTTTTTTTACTAAGAAATTACTTTTGCAATCGACATTCTCCGCCAATAACCGCCGTCGGACATCTATTCATCTATACTGACCAGAGTTCGGGACTTATTGTAATTACATATCCATATTGACTATTGAATGTAGTAAAACATGATAGATTAATAATACAAAAATCAGTTTTAAAATAGGTACAGATAATTTAATAACAAAGTTGTATTAATAACACTGTGACTTCCTTTAATAGGTTAAATCATTATTAATTACTCATGGTGCTTTATTTGTTCTTCTTACAAAAGCAAAACGCTTAAAAATGAATTATAATTGTATTTGATTAAAAAAATATATTTTGTCCTTATAAGTTATAGGTAATTCGTTTTAGTGTAGATATACTGTATATAATTACATTTATTGTGCATAATAATATATAAGCGTATATTTTTACTTTTTAAAACCCGAACTCTGATCATGACGTAGGTACTGTATAATATTAGAACAGGATGATGGATACGCTTACAACAGTGTTTCGTTGACTAAGTGATTTTTAATTTATCGCGTGCGTTCGGCATAATTTTACGATTCAAATATATCTTACAATATAATAGTTATAGTATTTAAATTTTTTTGTTTTGATAATGTTTATTTTATTCCATATTAAAATTTAAAAGACGTATCGCGTAGATGCGAACCCATATTGTAAATAGTAAATACAAAATATTAGGTATATGTAATATGCGATTTATAAAGTAGTTTCAATTTTTAAAAAGGAGTTTTAGACAAATTTATCGATATTCTTGGAATAATTAAAATATATTTAAATTCCTATTCAAAGTATTTTACACTTGGTCCCATGTCATTGTCGTAGTTGGTCGATCTGTATAAACATTTATCATTAAACCGTATAGAAAATTAAAACATGTTGACGTAGCTTGGCTATTACTGCGTCTAGACCAAATTAAGAACTAACTGGCATCTAAATTATTACTGTAATAGGTACCGTAAGAGAATAATGTTTTGGAGAAAATGGATATCTCTTTTTGATATAGGTATAAGGTATTTTTTTTTTTGAAAACTCTTTTGCTATGCACAATTTTGGAAAACGAAGATATTATGTTATTGTGTACAACATGTTTTTTGAATTATTATTTTTTTTTAAAACGATGGAGTTACTTGTATTTTTCCTCTATATAATAGCCCACTGTACAGGAAAACTGATCGCTGTTCTCACTTCTCACTGCTCCTCCGTCCGTGTGTTTTCGCATCACTACGATTTCGGTGGTTTAAAGTCCTCTGGGTATTACTCGATACATAATATCCTCGGCGTATACCTATCGGTTTAGTCACACTGCTCGGCCATGTGTGCACGGAAATAATAATATTTCATCTCACAACACATGGAGACTGTAGCGGTGCCGGTACACTGCACGATGTGATCGTATTATATACATATATATATATAATATATATACATAGAGAGAGAGAGAAAGCCCGGAGACCGACCATTTCGACAAACAAAACCGAATACATATGTACACGCGTGTGTATATATAATACTATTATACCGTATATACCGTGTGTGTGTGTTTATGTGCGCCGCTACCCGATCGTTAACGATGGTCTCGGAATTCCATTAAATAACGTGGATGCCATACGCCCCAAGCATATAATATATATATTATATGGGGTATATATATAATAATAATATGTCCCTTATTAGACGACAATCCCATAATATACATATCTATAGGTACGCGTCGAAACGTTGTTCTAATTTCATATAGGTACCCGCAGAGGTTTCGCAGATGAACCCGTGTTCCAGCTACATATTCATATTATATAGAACACATGTATATATATATTATATGCATAAGGCTGTGGTATACTATATTATATGCGGTACGCGATATTATTTATTAGGCGTGACGTCGGTTCCTCAGGGACACGATATTGGCATTTAGCTCCATTACGCATATTATATATCCTATATCTGGAAATGGGTTCCATTAAAATGACGTATAAATATTAAATACATTGCACATATTATTTTATGAGTTCCTCGCGGAATTGGACGTGGTAGGCTGGCTGGGGGAGTATTAGGGTGATAATCTTTCTTAATATGGGCCGGTGAAAATAGTAAGATTGTGAGCCGAGTCGACCCTGCAGGGACGTTATAGGAGCTAGGAAACAGGAAGTCAAATGAAATATAATATTACACGATACACATCATTATTAATAAATAACGCTTTTTAAATCATAATAAATATACCTACATTTTTTCAGGATAACTGATTTTTCCGGAAATTCTAGACTGCTAAACCTCGGTGCCATCACTGTCCCCATAATAATATACCTACTGTATAGGCTTACTATTATTCTATGACAATCCTTTTGTTAGTATTCCTAAAATACAATCATGTGTATACTGTAATAATTGCCTCATCCTGTTGATAAAAGTGACAGCTTGTTAGCAATTAGAATAAATAGGGTTATATTGTAGTTACTATAGTTTGATATTATTACTTGTTAATGGGGTACTAAAATGCACTTTAAGGTCCTTAAAAATGCAGTTTACAAACAATAAAAATAAGGGAAATTAAAAAGTTCAAAAAAGTATCTTAACTATCAAGAACGCAAAAAAAAAAATTTAATTAGTTTCAATATTAAATTCATTATAAATTACATAATTCAAATTTTCTGTTAAAAAACTAGATACTTATAGAATAATCTAAAAAAAATAAACTTTAATAAACACTGGACCATAGGCGCAAATGGGGGGAGGGCTTTAGTGGCTAAGCCTTCCCAAAAAATATCAATCACTCTACTATACTTATAAGTTATAATTAATCAATACAGATTATCTTATCAGTTATGATAGAATATATTTTAGCACTAATTTTTTGTTAAAGAAAGTTCAGTTTTTAGTCTACACCAATAAATTACTTTAAAATGTATTGAATATCGAAACAATCAGTTAATACAATATACTAGCCAAAGATTTGAAAGAAATATTTAACAGTTTATTAAGTACATAAATCATTAATTTTTTTCTTTTTATGTAAGTAAAGCTGCTGTTGCAATAGCAGCATAGTACGTTTTTAGTGAGCTAAGGGCGTGCTGACATTTTGAGGGACAAAGATCCAAAATTATCCCTCTATTCGTACCTGAACTCTGCAATACAGTACCTATTAAAATCGTACAGATATTGCAGATTGAATTTCTTGAGTCAATATTTTTTTAAATCGAATAAAGGTGACTTTACAAATTAGATCTGTGTTATGACGTTACGAGTTCTATATTAAGAAATATACCTTGGACCACTAGATTTTTATATTACCACTAGTGTATACCACTATACCGCTTCCACAGTAAATCACTGCGTGGAATATATTATTATAGAACATCTCAACGATGTCTACTGGCATGGGCGTCACGAGTCGAAATTCTGTGGTAGCAAGAAATGATTATTTACAAACAAATTGCATTCGATTAATTTGCTGCACTCACTTATATCCGTAATCATATATATTTAATACGTCTTGATATTCAAATACAGCTAATCTATACCATTATACAATATTGTCAATATTTAAACTATTTTTTTAAATTAAATAAATACTGTGAATTGTTTTTAGAACTGCACGTTAGGGCAATTACTACCTACTCGTTATACTATATTATACTTTTTGCACTTTTATTATCAATGACTCAACCTGTTACCAGTTACTAAATATACCGTCCAAATTATTGGTAATTTGGCAAAACTTATTTCAATTCCTTTGTGTTGGTTTTTTTCTTGTATAGTATTTTTTTTAGGTAGCACAAGTGCCCATCGATATCCCTCGGTGATGCCTATGAGACTACCGATGACTCAGAAAAAATTGTGGCATTGTACTTTTGATATTTGATTGCATTTGATAAACCTTGTATACAATTTAAAATGTTCTAGTGTTTTGACTTAGAAAAAAAATTATAAATTGCTTAAAAAGGGTCGAATATTGTCAATATTATTATATTTTAACTATTTTGTTAACATTTAAAATCTCTAATTTTTATTTTTAATTAGGTACAACATAAAAAAACAAATCGATTATGTAGTCGAAAACTGGTGTTCCGTCAATATTCTTATTTATTAGTTTTTTTCGTAATACTTTTTAGTTTTTAGACTATTCTCAAAATTTGTTGGGTACCTCGGACAAAAGTTCAAGATTGAAACATTTTTACTGTTCCTAAGGATGACGTCAGACAAACACAAATTAAAAAAATTATCTTTGTAATATTCCTCTTAGAATCTAAATTAGAATACTTCAGCACCCCCAACTACCTATTTTTCATCGCCTTTGCAAATAGTAATAGACCTTATAAATATGGTCTTCATTATGACCCTGCTTTACATATAGCATTACTTTGAAACTATAATGTAAAAAAAAAATACAATGTAACTCATTTTTTGTTTCCCACGAGTGGAAAAATCTTATGACCCAGACCATATTATTTTAATAGGAAGCCGTATCAGCGCATATTATTATTGTAATTATATTATATTATAATATTATTAATATTCATTGCAACCATAGACTAAGCTAGTATACTGAAATATTTTGCAGTAATTTCGATGTATATACTGAGCAGATATTCATGAAAAATATCTGAAAATAAACGTACTCTATTACCTATACAGCGGTAATAAAAACTTATTGAAATTGTATGCAAAATTAATATGCGAGACCAAAATGTTGTCTGTAATAACTACGAGTTGCTTTGACATAATTCATTGCTCACAGAGCTATATTTTTATTTTTTTAATTATGCAAATGCATTCAATTCCGGGTACCTACCTATATGTACTTAATTTATTGGTCGTTGATATTATTTATGTATTATACGACCGAACAATAATTATTTACTCGCAGTCAGAATGAATTTGTTCACTATTTATATGCACATATTATATAAGCGTGCAGTAATTTACAAAAAAAACAGTTTTAGGTACATCTTAAATCGTCGCAGTACATTGAAATTTGTAAAAATGTTCAATACTCATTATGGCACTCTAATGCAGTATTTTAGGATGATTTTATTTCGATATCAAGTGGTTTAGAACAGCGGTCGCCAACCGGTGGTCCGTGGACCACTGGTGGTCCGTGGTGAAAATTTAGGTGGTCCGCGGAAAAATTTGAACTTAACTTGCAATATTATTTAATATATATAAATAATATTAATATTAATAATCACTATATGAAAAAGTATAATTTTATCATGTTGCTGTGTAGGGTCCGTATTGTCCGTATTAAAATAATAATAAAATCATCATTATCGTGTGTTATCGTTTGTTATAACAGTTATAAAACTATAAAATGTTACGAGACCTTATACTCAGCGACTAATGACTATACATATTTGTATTTGGAGTATGGACTTAGTGGTCCGCTAGGTCTAAAAGGTTGGCGACCGCTGTTACTAGAACACTTATAAGTTAGGTACTAATGTACCATAGGTAGATACTAGATACATATGTTATGCAATGTGCTAGTAGACAAGCGTGTGTACAAATATTATAATTTAATTAATTATTATAACAAATAATTGATCACAGTTAATATTGTACAACTACTCTATAGATGATATACCACATACGTATCAGACATACAGTTATATTTTACTACAAATGTACGACCATCGCCATATTAGAGCCGGGAAGTATGTTATTGTCAGTACCTACCAATTATAGATAAATCAATAAGTCAACGCAAGACCGTTTCTAATTAAAATTTTCAAATACATTTTTAAACTTTTACATATATAACTGTTCACAACTTATAATAAGTACCTAAAATTAGAGTGCACCTAACAACCAGTTTACAATAGATTTTTGATTTGAATTGATTAAACATTTTTATAAATTATGTCTGAAAAAGCCTGGAGTTATCGTCAATACCTAGGATATATTTCTAAATAAATTATCGCCTGAAAACAATGAGCATTAGAGTTGTTCCAAGTCAATATTATATATTGTCTAATTTGATCGGAAATATTGTTATTGACTAGTCATTAACGTTAATTCCTTAATTTACGTCTTTTCCGGTAACTTAAATATATACCTAAATATTAAATATATATAATATTATGTTCAACCTTTTAAAGTTTCCAAATGTCTGTGCATCTCCTAAAAATTTGCCAAAATCAATGTGAAACAGATGTCCAGTTGTTTTCATCATTATGTTATCGTTGTGACGATCACATATTCCGAGAATATATGTAGCAACACTGTATCCAGCACATGATGCTAAGACATATTATAATAACTAATTAATACATTTTAAATAATGACCCCACACGGTTATGATTTTTACCTGTAAAATTTGCAACTGCTCTTTCATATTCTAGAGCAGATGGATTATGTTTTGCCAACCATTCAGCTATAGGTCTATCTTTAAATGAACCAGTTAATCCTAATTCAATTTGTATTTTTCTTAAAGTTTCTGCATTTGTAACCATTTCAATCATACCTAAAATTTTAATAGAAATAATTGTAAGATAATAAAACGCAAAAATCATTTTCAAACATGATAATCATAATAATTGTAATACCTCTCTTTTCACCGGTCGGAACACAAGCAAATGTTACCATTTTTAGGTCCAGCCCTTCTTTCAGCCATAGTTTGTCCATTAATCTTATAATCTGAATGGTTAACATATCTTGTTGTAGATCATCGCCTACCTGTAGAAGAAAAGTAATTAAAATTAAAAATTATTTGTTGGGTCAAAAAGCTTATAAATGTAATACAAGGTTTTATTATACCCTACTAAAAATATTAACGATACATAGGCACGATTATTAATTATAAGCATTTCTAGTTCAAATGTTGACAAAACCACAATAATTTATTTGTAGTAAAGTTTCTAAAATAATTTGTATAGCTAAGGCTTGAAAATGCAATACAAGGTATTTGTATTTCATACAAATAGTTCATACTTTTACCAAAAAATGACTGATCTTTTTAGGAATTGGTATGCAAATACAATGTTTTTGCAAAAATTCATTCATTCTGGTAAGACGTATACTAATTTAAGTCATGCTTACTAGTTGAAACTTGATAAATATTATTATTTTTTAAGTAATAATAAGGGCTTCAGCCCGTTAGCCCCTTCCTCCTGCGTAAGTCACTGGTTGATAGTTCTGCTAAATGTTGTTTATATATATATTAGGTATATATTAAGTTAATTAGTAAGCTTGGCTGTATTACCAACTATAACTGGGTTAAAAATCTATCAATCTATATATCTTTTTCCGTTTTGCTTCATTTGAAATAAATAATACAAACACAATTACAAAGATTAGTTTTATAATTTTTCATTTCTTAACTATGAAAAATATTTTAGATGTAAACACAAAAAACTGAAGACAGTTTCAACTAATTTTTAAAAGCCAACGTTAATACAATATTATTAAAATAAGTATTCGTTTTTATGTGTCAACATCAAGAATTTGTAAAAGTAATTCTTTAATTGTGATCATAAGTATTTGATTTTGAGATTTATTAAAAATATATTTGTAGATTTTTGAATATACCATATTTATACAAATTATAATAACTAGCAATATATTATGTAACCAATGACCACTATTTAAGTAAATAAAGGGCTACCTTATGGAAACCTATAAGGGCTGAAAAAATAACCTAGAAACATCATCAGAGACTCAAAGAATCTATTGTTATAACTTTCATTGAAAACCATTCTAGTTTTTGAGTCTATAGAGGACAGAGAAACAATATATATATTATACTTATAGATGATAGATATTTAAATCTAAATTGTGGTAATGACATTTATTACAGCATACAGGTAATCTTTGAGTTATGGTAGATAAACTGTAGATGTGCAAAACAATAAAAATTATATTGATATACGTATCAAGTGGATTTTTGTTGTATTATTGTATTTTGACTTTTTATACTTACTAATTGTTATATAGATGTAAAGATTAAAAATCAAATACAATATTGAATAAGAAAATTAAATATATATTTCAATAATTTGTTAGACTTTATGTCTGCCATGAAAATCATGCTAGTACCTTTTGTCCAACTTTTTTCAAAAATTTGAGTTTTGTCAGAGTTTTACCAAACCAGATTTTTCATCCGGGATTCTATTAAATCCATAGATAATACATGATGTAATATTGAGGTATATCAATTATCTGCACTACAAATTATTTTATATTATGTATGAAATTTATATTTTTAAATTTTAAATTTCAGTTAATACTACTTACATACAACACTCTTACTATTAATAATATAACAATATTGAAATATGAATAAGGAATAATATAAACAATATATATCATGTTATAGGTTTGTTAATAACTTTATTTTTAATGGTTATTTGATTATCCGCACCCTCTCAGTCCCAATTAGTGTGAATAATCGAAGCTCTACTGTATCAATTAATTATAATTTTATTAATAACACAGAAGATTCTTACCTTAAAAATAGCCGGAATTGAAACATTTGGTTCCATGCAATTAAAATTGATTTTCAGTGGTAAAGTATTAGAAGGGAAATAATAACAAGACTTTATTTGTATGCCGCACACTTGCATACTTGGACTGAGTGGCAAACAAGTGGGAATATCTTTTAAACTCTGATCAATATTAGTTAAATCTTGAATCAGTACTTTAAGTCTGTGAGATTCTTTGCTGACTTTAACATTTTCTGCAGTGTCATATAATTCCTGCAAACAAAAGAAAAAATATTTAAAATACTTATCATAAGAATTGGTTATTTAATTCCTTATACCTTCATTAAAAGCTGTTGAGACAAAAAACACTTTCTAAGTGCTTCACCACAAGTTGCAATCAATGCCCTCAACAATAACTGCAATCTTCTATAATATCGTGACTCGCTCACTGTTTTATCATCAGGACTATGAATGTCATAGGAATTCTAAGTTATCAAAATAATAATGTATATTATTTTAATTTTCAAATATATTTTATTTAAAACTTAAATTTGTTGTACTCGCGAAACAGTTATCAATACGATGTACACAAAATAAAAATTAAATTTTCATTTAAAACAAACCTGTGGCGATTGTCCTGGAAGTGGCTGAATAAGAAACCAATAAAGATTATGAGCAATAGTAGGTGATGACAGAGCTTTCTCTAATAAAAACTCAGCCAAAGGAGAATTATCATATGTCTCATGCTTTATGGCCTGAACCAGTTCAGGAAGAAAATCAATTAGTTGATCATTACTCAGTAATCGTATTCGCTTGACAGCCAAACGACGTACTTCATTATCAGGGAAGCTGAACAGAATTAGAAAATATGATTTAACAAGTCAACATTTTTGATTACTCTTTATTTGATACTAACCATGGTAAGAATAACTGTAATGCATCTAAAGGTTCAATTGGTGACCAAGAGTTCAGCATTGAATGTAGATCAGCCAAACACGCATAATCCCAACTATGAGCGGCCAACAATACTTTAGGTAAGGCATTAGGCTTTGACAAAAGATAGTATCTCTTTTCCCACAAAACTTCCCTATCTTCTGACAGAGGTCTATAGATAATCAAATGACATAATATATTATTATTTTATTTTACAACCATAGTAATTTTATAGGTAATTAATTTATAATAATCCAAAAATATTACCTAGTAAAAGTATCTTGATAAATTATTTGTAATAGCTGTTCTTGAGTATTTAAGTCTAGACTTGTAAAATCAAAACTTTCACTTTTAATTATGTGATTATCTTGAAACTTTGGAGGAAACAATATTTTGAAGTCAAACTCTTGGATTTCAATACCTATAAAAGAATTCTCAGGTCATGGAAATCTAGTAGGTAATCATTAAATTTTTGAAGTAGATATACATACTAAGAACCGGATGTGAATGACTATATGGGTGTGTACCAGGTGCTGGTGCCGGACCAAGGCGTTTATCGGCACATGGAGGCCAAAGTGATAACAAATGTTTACCTTGAGAAAATTCTCTAAAATATATTTAACAATTAGATATTTCAACACTTTTTACAGATTTATTAAATTACTAACCCTTCAACATTGAAAAACTGTATGGAACCCCATCCAAGTTCTGTTTGTGAAACGGTGGCCGATGTATCTTGCCCTTCTGTGTTAAATGTTCTGCCATAAACGACTAAAACTAATCGGCTCTCTCTTGGCAGCAAACATAGGCTCATATTGTCAAATTCCAACCTAAAAATAAATTATACTAACAATTTCTAAAAAACAAAACAGTATTAATTTTTTTAACAGTAAAATATACCATGACTCAAAAACAACACGTTTGTAAATTGAATGTTCAGCTATAACAGCCTTGGAAAGCACCGTGTTACCAATTGGTCTTGTTCCGTGATAAATTTGAGCAGCAATTAAATATTCATCATGACTCCATGAAGAAAATAATCGATGTAAACAGCTTACGTATATGACAACATTATCTGGTATTTTTGAAGAAAATTTAGACCCTGTAAAAAATAAATGTAATAAATTATCATTTTCATCCTCTTAGGATCACTACCAAACCACACGGTTAGATTTATACTATACCTGTTAATTGTGAAGAATTAAAATTTAACTGGAAATCAACTTTGAAAGCTTTACAATAATTTTCAATTAATGTTTGTACGTTTTCTTTTATTTTTAAACACACATCAGTAATATAATCTACTTTTTCAGTCTCATTGAATTTCAACCTCACAACAGAATAATCTGAGCCATCATCTGAAATTACTTCAGTTCGCGAACCATACACATCCTATAAAAAAAAATTAATAAATACATTATGTAAAAAATATAGGAAAAAAATTATAGATTTTTATTTAATATCAAGTACCTGTATGACATTTGAAATTTCATTACACGACGAAACAAAGTTATTTAACGTCAAAGTAATGTCCAATGGTTCAATATTGCCTAAGAAAGCAATCAACGCTTTCACGGCTTGTTGAACACCAGTAGGTTGTAAAGGTGTTTTAGTTCGCTTTTTAAAAAGAGATACAGCATGATCTTGAATTTTAAGAATTTCACCATCAAGCGTATCTAAAATTCAATAAGTAAGTTAATTAAATGTCAGTTCATAGTATTTTATTTCAGTACGATGGTTTTTACCAAGAAGAATTTTCAAAGTATCATGTGTGATCGGTTGAGATGGTTCATTGGGACACAAATCACTCAACTCCAATTCATTATCATGAATATCGTCTTGAGCCTAAATGTAATGCAATATAACATAGTTTAGCGCATGTATTTTTTTATAAACAGTCTTAACAGTTTTACCTGTCTAGCATAAATATGAACAACATCATCCTTATGGAATAGAGCGAGTTCAACATCTTTATCAAGTTTAATACATTCGTGAACACATTCAAAATTAATGACTGGAGTATTCATTGGTAGCATATATTCCGAAAACTGTTTTACTTTTAGAAAATAATCACTAGGATGTGCATCTTCCAGATCTAATTCACAAATAACATGTGATATGACATGTTCAACACTACTCCCAACTAATCAAAAACAAATACAAAGTTATCCATAGTCTATGTAAAATATGCAATTATAAAAACCACAATCGTAAGAAGCATACCGTCACAGGTAAATATTATTGGTGTTTTCCTAATTGGTTCGCAGTGAACTTTAAATTTAGTACTGGTGTTCTGATGCAGATTGTTTTCAAATTTTGAACACACTACAATTCCTTCATTTGTACTTGAATCGGTATAAATAAATTTTCCTTAATTTGAAAATATATAAATATTATTTACAAATTATATTCATGCTTAAATCGTGATTAAGTTTATAATTTAAGTAATAAAATGTACGCACTTCTAACTTCTTTGACCATCATATGAAATGCTACCATGTCAGGATCATAAAACACCGAAGGTCGTTTTACTAGACCAACATTTTCATAAGTCAAACTTTTGCATGCCTAGAATATATTTAACGCAAGATTAAATTTAAACAATTATTTTAATTAAAATAAACATTAATAAGTATTTACTTTTGATTCTTTTGGAGTCAAAGAACTCCTAGGTGGTAATGGTGGAGGTGAATTGATGGGTGTCTTTATAACAGCAGCATAAATTGGATCTGATGATTGAGATGAGACTGATGGAGAATACATGTAATCAAACGGGTCATATGTGGCATATAACGACTCGTTTTTATCTACTATAAGATTTAAATTATAAACATAAATAATATAATCATATATTTATATATTTAGATGAATATACCTTGGTCAACTTCAGCAGAAGAACTTATATGTGATTGTCCATGAAGAAGTGGATCAAAATCTTCAAGAACACTAGTCCTAACATTTGAATATTTTTCCTTAGGATTCTCTATGCTATCAAAAAAGTTTAAATCAATGAGATTATTGTTGTTTTGTTTTTTTATGAGACTTGGAGCAAAAATGTCTGGTTTCATTCCAACTAATGAAGTCTGTGTTGGTATATTATTTGCACTGCTTGTTAATTGCTGAGTTTGAGTAATATTACTTGTAGACCAGCTACTGATGGTTTGCCCTTGCCAGGTTTGAGGAGGAACTGTCATTTGGTAACCAGGAGGATATCCAGTATAATTGTTAGGAGAGAAATAACCTTGGTACAATACATCTAAGTTTTGCTTAAGATCATGTGTCCCACTAAATTGACTTTGGTTTGAACTAACATTTGGTGTGTTTGTAGTAACACTTAGATTCTGGAATGTTGAGTTACTATCACTTGTGTGAAGCTTTTTATTCCTATAACACAAAAGACTTAGTCAGCAATAAACAGATTTCTTTTATGCCCACTATAGTTTATAATTACATTATTATAGACTAAATCAGAATGTATTTATTCCATAGAAGCGGCGAGATTCATACCACTTTATCACACCTCAAGCTATTCTCAAATATCTGTCCAGTAATTCATCATTTTTTGTATTGTTTGAACACAAAGGATTAAATTGAGAAGAATAAAAAGAAAATCAATTAACATTAGGATATACAAAAGTATTCTATCTAGATAAATAAGTTGAAAAATTAAGATAAAATCAGGATGTTTAGGATGTTCAAAACCAAACATAAGTAATCAGAAATTAATTAATAATTTTAATAGCATTGAATAACGAGGTGTAGACATTTTGTGGTTTCTCAAACCGAACTAAAATATTTTTAATATTGTATTCATCATATTCAAATTAAATGTAAAAAGATAACTATAAAAAATATTCAGTAATTTTTTACCCATCTAAAAAATTAAATGGTTCCAAATTGTTCATGAGATCATTGATTGGTGGTGAGTCAAGGCTAAATAAATCTTTGATTGAATCATTAGTACTACTTTTAGGAATGACTGTAGTATTACGGCGTGGTGGTGGTTTAATACGTGGCAATAATGGTTCACCTAAAGAATCAAAAAATTAAAATTAATTACACTTTAATAATGTGCATAAATATAAAATGATGGAGCTGTATAAATTGTAGTACCTGTGTTAAATGAGCCCGGTCTGGGCCGTGATCTAGATAAGTCATTACAGTTAACTGTTTTCTCTAAAAATAAAATTAATTAAAATGCAAAATTAAATAAAAATTAATTTTCAATGTGTCATTAAGATAGAGATAGCTTACAAAAAATATTAATGAGAATAGTGTCATATATTATTGTTTCTTTTCTAAACTCGTATTTATTTTTAACTGTTTTATAGTCCTAACAGTTAGCACTATATTAATAGCTTATTAAAATAATGACTCTAATCTGTGTAATATATACCAAATAGTGTTATTATTAATAGTAATAATTACTATGATAACACCACACTTATTAACTTAAAGTGGATTTATTTCATATTAACCAGTAGTTTTTTTACTACAATTTTTTAACATTTTCAGCAAAATATCTTACTTATGAGGACGTGGCATCCGCATGTGTTGTCACCGTCTTACTTACAAACGCGCAACATAGCAAATTTTACGCTCAGCAGATCACATTCAATTCCGTTAGTTTAAAAATTAGAGTGAATTGACCTCTTATAAAATTTAAAGATAAGATCATTATCTAGGCAATGTCATAGCGAGATATGAGTAATTTAAGATGTAAAAACAATTTACTATTTTAAAATACTCATAACTCTTCTTAAAATTAACATAATAAAAATCCTATGACATTACCTAGATAATAATCATACTTTTACATTTAATAAGAGGTCAATTCACTCTAATTTTTAAACTAAAGTAGCTAAACATGATCTCCTGAGCGTACAGTTTGCTACGTTACGTAATTATAAGACACAAACGGGTGCCACGTCCTCTTCAGCATTATTAATTAAAAATAAGATTAAAATAGTTATTATTGGTATACAAACCTATAAGAGACATTGAACGTGTCTGAATGGTAGATTTTGATACTTCAGTTTTTTCATTACATGTTGAAGATTCAGATTTCAACTTTTGGTTTCGAAACTCTTCAAGAGCCAAGGTTTCCAAACTTAGAGCTTGGGCTTTTTCAAGATCTTCTTGGAATCTTCTGTCATAATCTGATTTAGCTGTGGACTTCATGTTGTGAAGTTTACAACACTAAAATATAAAATAAACAACAAAGACAATATTTAATAAAATAATATATGTGTACTCTATACATGTAAATTTCAATAGCATGGTACTACGCCTACACAAATGATTTCAACAGACTATTTTCTCAAAAATACTTGGCGGTACTTAAAAATACAAACAGGAACAGATAAGATTAATTTATTAACTCAACTTTATACTGCAATGAATTTCAAAACAAAATATATAAAATTGAATAATAATATAAAGGTATTAAAGTAAACTGTATAATAAAATGAACACAAGTAGTACAGACAAATAAAAATTGTTTATGGTTGTCAGTGTACGATATATACTTTTTAATATATATATAAAATGTCATTAAAAATTAGGTCCCAGTGCAAAAATCCACAATGTTTATTAACACAGCTGTAAGTGCAGACATCTTGTATGTTATTTATTAAATATAATACATAACTTTAAGGAATAACTTTGCTATATTTGAATAGATGGTAGCAAAATTGAACAAATTACACACTAAGGGAAATTTTTTTAAAACTCAAAACTTATTAATCATCTTTCTAGACTATGAAATACAATTTAATTTAAAGTTTTAATTAGGTAGGTACTAAAATCTATCAAACCTAAAACATACAGAAAACCCATTTACATTTAGATACCAAACAGTAAATAACAACTTATAATCACCAAACTCATTCAATGATTATGAAAGAAGGGTACTCTGCTGTTTAAAACAGAGTTTAAATTATTGAAGGTAATAAACTGATGGTGCACTTTTTGTCAAATAGATTCTAAACCAATGCCAAAATAATCAACTGTATCCTACCAAAGCACCAAATATGAATAAATGAACAACTAAATTATAAAAAAAAACAGATTTAGATACATATTACAAAATAATTGTTTCAATATTGGCTAGCAAAATTTTTAAAAATTTAAATTTAACTTCAGTTTTTCAAACATCGGTAGGTACATTTTCTTTGACTTGAAATAATAAAATATTTTTTTTATTAGGCAATGAGAGTATTTAGAATTAACGTTTAATAAATGGCCACTTAGAGTTGCCTATAATTTAATATTCCAAAAGAGAATATTATTTTGAAAATTCTAGTGTACCGTTTTTAATGTAAATATAAATTATTGAACCAATAAAAAATAATTTATTGCATTATTGCAAACACACTTAAAGATTAGATAGTGAAGAAACGCACAAAATAAATTTGTTAGATTAATATAAAAAAATTTAAGATAGATTAACAGTTTATCAAAATGAGCTTTACTTTCAAAACGTTTTACGAATTCTACTTATTTCAAATTAATAATAACTAGGTATATGAGTTAGATGAAACATTCTTCTAGAGACTTCAATGTGAGAATATTGGTCATTAACTAATTGTAAATTATAATGATCTAGTTGAGTAGTTTTAAACATTTTATTATATTACACTGTTTATCTGATTAACATAGGTAGTACTTATTTTCATTCATTAATCACCAAAGTAAATCAATCACATTAATATTTGCAAAGTAACAAGATAAATCTAATACTTCACAGCATATTATGTAAGTGGTATTCATAATTGAAATTCAGAAAATATATATATTCCGATGATATGCATGAGAATATTCAGAAAAAATTAATGATATAGGTAATACCTATATTTATTTTTTTTTAATTTACCAAATTACTACAATTTAACTACGTAATGATAAAGTCAATATTAGCATAAAAAATAACACCAAACCAATAAAATTATTAATTAAATATTTGATCAATTTAAAACATTGGTAATTATTAGGTACTTTTTAGTAATACAAATTGGTATGCGTAATGGTTACAACTAATATAAAATACCTATGGCCGAACTCAAAAACTACAAATTATTATTGAGTATGAATGGATAAAGTCAACTCAAAAATTTAAAATTTGATATGAATAATTATAAGAAAAAATATAAAACAATTAAATAAACACATTAAATTAAATTACACATTGTGGAATACTGAAGACAGCATTATATTATGTCTAAGTGGTGAACATTTATGTGTATCTAAATATGCTTAGAAAGTATATAATATATATATATATATATGTCAAAAACAATGATTTTGTTGACTACGATATTAATGATGCGCATAAAAAATAATCAAGTCATGCATATGAGGTCTTCACTTACTTTTACTGTATAAAAAATGTGTGCGAACTGCCAACGAGTGTGTGATCGGTCAACTCAACTGACCAATAAGACGGTGAAAATCATGATTGCTCAGCGTCTAATAAGCAAATCGATACTAATAAACTACAAGCGTTTCGTAGCGAATTTGTAATAACTAATAACAATAAAAAAAGGGGAAAAAATATCACAACACTAAAAATATTTAACACGAAAATACCTACACTATCAATATATTTTCACGAATAATTGTTATCATTTCAGTAGTTGTTGAAGTGAGTAACGGTTGTCAGTTGTTATTTTGTGGAACTTTGGTACGGTTTTCAAACGGTTGCAAACCCTTTTATATCCAATAACGATACCTATATAGGCACACGGTCTTAGACTATTATATATAACATATATATATTATTATTACGAATTTGGCAGAAAAGATCTATTTGTAAATCCGGGAACTGATTTTTTGGCATGAAAGGAACGTGTCCGAAAACTTTGTAGCCCCACCACTCAGGTATGTTATCTCCCGGCTATCCATAATAATAAATCTACTGACAAAAAGAAAAATAATAATAATAACAAATAGTACCTATATGAGTATAATATATAAGTGATACTGATATAAATAATATTATAATTTATAACTATAAGATAATTTTTAAAAAAAGGTGTATCTAATGATATAATATTAACACCAAACGTTTATGCTTACCGTGATTCTGGAATTGTATGTGATAAACACCTATAATAGTGGGACAAGAAAAAATAAATATCTAATGGTACGTTTTTACCATCAAATCATTACATCACGATGTATTTATTATTCTATGTTATTATATGGATGGCAGGGTGATAATAATTAATAACAATCCCGAGTAACCTGACTATAAAGTTTTCACTGGCTCTGGCGGGGCTATAACAGGAGGCTCGTGTATATCATAAGTGCACATAAAATAAAATATACTACCTACCCAAACTCAGGAAAAATTGAAAACTCAAATCATAATAACACAACCGACTACTAAGTATCCGTAATATTATTATTACCTACTCATTAAGATTTCAGGATACCTATAAGAATATAAATAAAGACATTTAAAACATGAAATAATATGATATATTTGGATTGGATAATTTAGAGGGCCAAACGGCATAGCAGCAAGTGGTCCGCGCCGGACGGTACGTATAGTAATGCAGTAGTACACGCAAACCGCTTTGCACATATTTTGTAGAGTGCAAAAATTAAAAGAAATCAAAATACGCAACCAGCGTTGTAATAGAATAAATTGACGTGTCCACACTGCACATTCGTTTCCGTTACGGACGTCCGTTGTTTCTGCATACAATACCAATTAAATTATTTTTCATGTCGCGGTCGCACGTCGGAATTCTAATTGAAATATTACATTTTCAATATTTTATTATTTTATCTCGTCAATGGTTTGATCAAAATGTATCACATTTTTTTCGCGCTTATCGAGTTTTAGATTTACTTATACATATTTTTTTATTTTTAGTTATTTATAACTTATAAGTTATAATTCGTACCTATTGTAGTTTAATTACCAAAAAACAGCGACCGACAAACAACTGAAATAAAAAACCAGATTACTTCTGATCGCAAAGATTCCTGTAAAAGAACATCTAGACATGTGATTTATCAATAGACCGTATGCTTATAGTAGTGTTCCTATAATGTCTAGGGATAATTTAAGACAGTGGCCAACTCGGTGAACATTTTCTATTAGCTGGCTGTTATCATTACATATTTATATTTTATGTTACAGACCACAGCTATGTATTTTAAGTTAATATATAGTCATATAGATATATACCTATTACCTGTACAGTATACATAGTTATTATAGTAATACCCATATGGGCAAAATGGCATAATATCATATTATACAATAATTTTTTATTTTAGTTGTCGGAATGCAGTAAGCATATATTTTCTTTTATATTTTATAAATTTGCTGGTATATTATACTAGTATGATTGTTCTAATTTTAAGATTTAAAAAAAAGGCGGGCATTTTTTGGACGAATCATGGCCACTCTCTTATTATCTAGGCCCTCTAATAAGATCTATGGATTTATCGTACTATAATATATTTATATCATGGACTATGGCAATTTTAACATAATATTCTAATAATTGCATTATGAAGACGGATGAATATGGCTGTTTCCTCGGCGGCGGCGTACTGCACGTTTGCACTCAAGATATGGCACAGCTGACCAGACGCGTAATATTGTTTTCATATTATTTGGGGGCTTCAATTTACTTTTTAGACTTAAATTAATTATTTATTGCCCCGGACAATATGTTAACATGGAAGCATACACTTTTACTCCAAAAAGCACAATGTATAAAATACGCGAGCCCGAACAATCCAAACGCCGTCTTTGTTTCACCACGACAAGTTTAATACGTACCTATTTTGCCTATACTATACGTCGGGTAAACACCTTAGGTTTGCTTGAAGTATTTAAAGCAATATATTATTATTTATTATTTATATTCATATTTTATATATATTATAACACATCATATTTATTAGGATTTACACCTATTTTAGGGTAGATAGTTTATACCTTAGATACAAATATTTTGCTGTTATATATTGTATTATAATATAACATATAATAATAAATTATTAATAATACAAATAAATATAAATTGGTTGTTATCATCACCCACAGTCTGAAAACGTACTCTTCTTCAACTGAATTATGATTAAAAAAAAATGCAACCGAATGTATACACCAAAGTGAGCAACGATTTTTAATATACATATTACATACATATTAATATTAGAATTGTAGATAAGGTTTTTTTTAAAAAACAATTTAAATAGGATCCTTTTTAGTTTATGTTTTTTCTCTCTTTTTTTCTTTCAAACATGTTATTTAGTTTATTTTAGACAGATCCAAAAATATTTTTAATTTTGATTGTTGAATTATTCAAACATTAAGTAGTTAGTGTTAAGCATAAATATCTTAATTAAAGATCAACCCCCTTTAATAAAAAATAAATTTCTTTAAACCAACTTAACCAACTCATAAATCCAATTAAATCTTATTATGATATGAATGACGAAGATCTTATAGCTTTAGGTTCAAAAATTACTAAATTAGGTAACAGATATTTATTCACATAAAAATTAGAACTTACCGAATTATGCAAATCTAAATAATTAAAAAGTGTAGAAACCGTGGACAATCTAAGGGTTAGATTATCAAGATATTATAAAGGGGTCATAGAATTAAATTACATTGAAGAAACCTTAAGCGAACTATAGAAACGTGAAATTCAGAAAGATTCAATAAAAGATAAAATCAATATTACTTATATAAAGTAATTTAAGCGATTCAAGCCCAGAAACAAGTAAAGCGCTAAAAATAGATCAAAAATAATTACCAACGACCTTATACAAATTACTAACGATTTAGAAACTAACACAAATAAATTAATAACTCTGGCAAACAAAATTTTAAACACTAGTAATAATTTACAAACTTAAATACTACCTTTTTTACTAACTCAATATTTGTAATCCCTTTATAAGTGATACATAGGCAAATTAACGTGAAGTATTTATGTTATCACCTTATTAGCAAGTGATAAGAGCCAAATATAAAATCATTGTTCTGTGATAATATGAGAGCGTCGGAATCGGCCACTCGGGAGCTGATATCTCATTATCTTTACTCTATAGTATATTTTATAATTGTCAGCTTACACTTTACAGTTACACCGTGTTACACTGTTCACAACTACTACAGAGATGAACGACGGTTGTATAGTTAGCCAAAGCCAGTTAACTGACTAAACTCAAGATTCCAGGAAATAATTCAACTATAGCATGGACCACTCTTACACAAGGGTGTAATAAACTTTGAAAAAAAACCAGATCTATTTTGGTACGTAGTCATGAAATTTGTGTTTTTACGAATTTTTTTATACCTTACCAAATTCTATAGATTTCGTTTAAAATGAGCGATACTCGACAAGCAGATGACGACAAGTCTGCCAAAAACTATGATCAAAACTTAGAAAAACTGAATGACTTGAATTTGCGAGAAGAAACTGAGGTTTCAGAACTGGACAAATGTACGCCCACACTTGATTATCTTCAGGTACCTACCATAAATGGAGATATCCTTTGGCATTGCACCATTTTTTTTTTTTCATCATATTTCATTGTTTTTAGTCTGTTATTGAAGAGCTGTATACGTTTAATAAAAATTCATTTGAAAATAATACCGAAAAGGTATCTTACCACAAAGAAATACTTAATGAAAAGACTAAAGAAGCATTAACATTGATGAAAACAAATGAAGGTAATAACAGGTACTTTCCGTGATCCAAATTATAAATAGGCATCTCTTAAACTTTCAGAAGCTGCAGTTGCTGAAAACAAAGCACAGTATTTTTTTTTACTGGGCAAAACTTTGAGTGTTACTCAACCAGTGACTGAAGAATGTGTTAATGTATTGTCCAAAGCTGTCAAACTCAATCCAACACATTTAGATGCCTGGAATTCGCTTGGTGAATGTTTAGTACATTTGAAAAGGTTTTCCGAAGCCAAATATTGTTTCCTTGCCTCACTGAAACACGTAATTAATAATATGTTATCCTAATTAATAACAAAAGATTTTATTTAATAGTGCAATTGCATTTGATGCAATCTTTTTATAAATAAACTATCTATATTCTATTCATTATATCTGCTTGCGTGTGACAACAATTTTGTTTATCGGACAAATTTGCAGTGATCTCCACTTTTATCGGGTACATGGGTTAAGACATAATACTTAGTGAGTCACTATACTAAGTACTATACTAGTGGATTTCTATGCATAACAGAACAACTTTATTTTTGCATATTTTGTAATGCATAATTCAATTTTTGAAAGTATTTTGAATTTTAAATGGTATTAATCTAATTAACATCTCTAATAATTATTTAGTTATTTGTCACAATGTCGTAAATTTACTGGCAAATCTTACTTTGGTCAGATGACTGATAGGATTGCCTAAACATTACATTATTTTTGCTTTTCATTAGAACAACCAATTTTACTCAATATAAATCCATTCATCATTCCAATTGCTGGTCATTCATTTTTCAAAATTTAAAGAACATAGTATGATTACAGCAATATGCAATGTAATAATAACTGCATATAATAAATAATAAATGGTTATTAATTAATAAGTAGGTACTATTCAAATTAGTTTCTGGTTTTTATATAAAAAATATCTAATGTTATGTAAAAATAAAAAAAATTGTTTTTTCATATTTTTGTAAATAAAATGCATATTTCACAATTTTTTAGTGTAGGTATATAAATCATAACCCAGTTATAACTAATAAAAATAATAAGATGAAGTAATTTTAATAATACTTATTTCATTTTTTATTCTTAGTGGGCATTTTTATTGTAAATTTGTATCAAATTCTATCTATTCTTATAAAATATACAAACAATTTACACAATAAATAAATAAAAAATGCTTAATAATTTAAAAAAAACTCATATCACAAAAATATTATTAAAAAAAATACAAAATAAAAGTTTTTATTTTAAGTTTTTTTATGTATGAAACAAATGTTATGTTTAAAAAGCTTTTAAATCCATGCCACAGTATTTTGGTATTGCACTTTGTTAAATGTACTTATATATTTATCTTTCTTTTTCAGGGTAAATGTAAAGTAATTTTGAGGAATCTATCTATTATAATGCGAGAGGCTCAGTTGTTGACTACTGAAAATATGAAAGAAAACCTTAATGCAGGTATTGAGTATGCAAAAGAAGCTGTTGAATTGGACACAACTGATGGTGAATCATGGGCAATACTTGGAAATGCTTATCTATCCTTATTTTTTAGAAGACAAGAAGATAAGCTGCTTAGACAGTCCATCAACTCCTTTGAGAAAGCTGTAAGTTAATACATTAATTTAATATTCACAAAAATTGTTATTAACTTTACATTTTTAAAATTATATTTAGGTCAAAGACCCTGTAGCTGCAAAAAATGCTGATCTCCATTTTAATAGAGGCGTCGTAAGTGGAATTTACTGTTAAAATGTGAATAATTAATCATTGGAATAAAATGTATGTCATTAGGCTTTAAAGTATGGGGAAATCTATACGGATGCTTTATTGAGCTTTGAACAAGCCTCAATTTTGGATCCAATGTGGACTACAGCTAAAGAAACTTTGGAAGATCTTATTAAATATTTGACCTCAACACAAACATTATATCAACGTAAGGGTCAGGTCAAAAGTAAGCGACTGCAACAAATGACAGAGGTACTATTATACCACATATTTAACATTCAGGTACTTGTGCGTTATCGCGCCTACCACGCGCCACATATGCGTTATTGCGACTACTTCATATTATGGGTTATAGCGACGTGATTCTATTTCTAATTCAATCGCACTTATCGCAATTTTTATAGACTGGCTGGGTAATTTTTAGGACACTTAGACATTTAGTCACAACCACGCTGTCATGCTGGTAGTAGTAATAACACATGCTCACACACAAGGAATAGAAAAACTTTGGGAAACACGGTGAAATGGAGAAACAAACGTCACAGAGATACAGCGAGACACCATTTAGAATCCTACTTAGTGGAATTTATGTGGGGGAATACCAATCATAATGAAAACAAGTACAACGTTTTACTTAATAGTATTGCAAAACAATGGTCACCACAAATCGATTTTTAAATTTTTACAAAATTTTATTTTATTTTATTTATTTTATAAATTTGAGATATTTTATTTTATTATATTTGACATATTATTATCATATTATCAATAAATAAATTGACTTTTAGCTTTGGGTAATTTTGTATTAATATAAACGTATTAAAAATATGTTGCGTAAAATAATATGTGTTCGAAATTAAGGTAGTCGCAATAACACACAAGTGAAATCAAGGTAGTTGCCACGAGTCGATGGTAGCCGCGATAACGCACAAGTACCAACGTTCATTATTATACATTATAATTTTTATTTATTTGTACAATCATTTATAAATCAATATTGAAACTAAACTAATTATAATAATAGTGTTTTTTTGTTATTCTAATAATTAGTCTTTAAACCAAAATTGCTTGGGATTGTACAACAATAAAATAAAAACATTAAAAGGTCATGTAATGTTGGAACACATTCCACTATCAAAACTTCAAGCCGGTTTTAATGCTAACAATGTGGTCTGTGGCCGAGTAGTATGTGTTGTATACAATCAGGAGCCTGTTCCTTAGTAAGTAAAATCAATAATATTGCTATTTATGTTATTTTGTATTAAGAAGTGTTCAAAATAATTTTTCTAGTACATTCTGCCTGGTGGATAAAGAGTTATCGTGTGTTGTTGTATCGGTATACAACTTGGCTCAGGGTAGAGGACCAATCATAGGAGACTCTGTGGCCATTCCCGAACCTTATTTGACTCACATTGATGCAAAATATTTAAATCAGGTTTGTTTTCCTTAAATTTAATAAATCAAATTAAAACATATATTTTTATATTGCTTATACTGTTTTCAGACGTTCCGGTACCCTAGCATAAGAGTAAACCTTCCTTTAACCATGGTGGTAAACAAAAAAAATATAAGTGCAGAATGTGTATCTCAACCACGGTTTTCATCCAAACAGTATTAATAATTGTTTCTATTTTCTTACACCATACATTTTGTATAGTCAATCAGTTATTTTATTATGATAATAATTATTATAATATTTTATTTTATAAGCTTATCTTAATTAACATTGTCAAAAATAATTGTAAATACTTTAAATTATTAGTGAACTACTTTCATTATATAGAAGACCTTCCCTCACTAATTTTGTACTATTAGTTTTATTTGTTTCTTTTTTACATTTTATTTATACTTTTTTACACAAAAAAAAAAATTGTTAATATAAAAAAAAATTATACATTAATCTATTAATGATGATAAAATATTTTTTTTTTCAATTTGTCATCTAAAATGTTAACCTGATACAGTTAAAATAAGTTAGTAATATAAAGATTTTCATTAGAACGTTAAATTGTAAGCTCATTATAATTTGTTTTTATCTTAAAGTGATAATTTCAATTTTAATATTTATTTAACATTTACAGCGATTTATAATGTCTAAAAATTCTAACATGTTTTGTTATTTTAAACTAAAATAATGTCCAATATATAAATATATTATTAAACGTCTAAGTAATCATTTTAATTTCAAATGTTATGCTGTGAATAAATAATTAAGAGTATTTCAGATGAAATTAGTATTTGTTATAACATTAAAATGTTGCTAAAAAAAAAATTTATAATTTAATCAAACATTTAACCTACTTTCTTAAATTGTAAGAAAATAATAAAACATTTTATAAATTACTTAGAAACTGGCCATTCATATTTTAAATGTATAAAGCCATATTTACCAATTAAATAAGACACTGACCATAACATCGTTATCATTCAAATTATTTTTAATTTTAGATTTGTTATGCATAATAATATTTAACTATCAGCACACTTTATAATTATCATTGGTATAATTTACAGTACAAAATAATATAACATTTATTGAGAAGTGGTATATACACCAATAATCTAGTTAAAAAATAAAATTATGGTACTTTTAATTATTATCCTTTTTTTTGTTTGGAATGTACTGAGATAAAAATTGAACAATATTAATATATATTATTATAATATTATGTTGGGAGTTCAGTTTCACTGACACTGCACAATTTTTTTTTTTAATGCCTATAGGACTGGTATTTGGCCAAGTTACACCAAAATGTATTTAAATACTGCTTAATGTAATATGTGATAATATTGAAGACTACTATAGATAAATAAGATAACTAATGTATTTATACCAATTTATAAAAATAAAAACTATTATAGCTTGACATATTTTTACACTGTTTATATTTATATAAAATGATAATTTTAAATAAAATATGGTTTGTTTTACTTTGTGAATTCAATTTAATTTAAAAAATATATTTAGTGATAACATAGGCAATAGGCACATTGCACACATAAGGCACCTCTGGATTAAAAAGAACTGCCTACATGGCTACATTATTCATTTTTTCTAAGTCAATTATTTCTCAAATCACTGTAATTAATTAAAGTTTTGTGGTAGATTATTTGAATTCTACAAGATTATGATTAGATTTTAATTTATAATATTCACTGTTGGAGTAGATTACACAAGTGAAAATTAAGCAAATACCTACATATTTTTTTTGTCACACCTGCACCGAAAAGTTTAAGCCTTCGGAAATCACCTCTTTTCTGTATTATTTTCCAACAGCGGGTGGTAAATCCAAAATGTAGGTGGCAAAAATTGGAGAGCCCACTACGCAGTGGTCAGAAAGATTATAACTGTATGTGTGATGGAAAAGTGAATTTAGTTGGTGCATTTGGGAATTTAAAATGTCCAGTAGTTTTTAAAACTGCAGAGAAAAATAAAAACAAAATTAAGGAAAAATAGGAATTTTTACTCAAAATTGGTTTTCGACAAAATCGATTTTGATTTTTGATGTAATTCTAAAACAAATGACATTAGATACTGAATGTTTATATTAGAATTGTATATACACCATAAACCTTTCAAAATATTTTGACTTGTTTTGAGCTGTTTAATGACATTTTTAGTTTCCAACCTTTTACGTTTTTTTCATATAAATATTAATAAAATTGTATTTGTTGGCTCTAAAAGCTTGAAAATGTAATACAAGGATTCTAATATATTGTTACAATGGCAGTTGAAAATACAATAAACATATTCAAAATACATAGTCACAATTTTTTTATAAGCATTTAAAGTTAAAATGTTGACAAAATACGTAAAAATCTTGAAAACGTGGAAATTATTTTGAGTTATAAATTCATAAAATGTTTTCTTTTTAAATTTAAGAATTGAAAATTTAACACTGGATGCCTCATCATTTTGCCTACGTTTATCAAGCATATGTCTTCTGGAAAGTTAAATTGAATTTTTATAAGCGTTTCAAATTATTACAACATTGGCTATTCACACGTTTTTTCATGTAACGGTTTCCTTAATTTGTTGTAAATCAAAAATGAATAACTATAGATACATGGTTTTAGCTGACTCTTTGTGGCTACTAAATTTCAGTGAGGCTCGTAAAGGGGTGGGCTCTACCCCTCTCCCCTAGGGTTATTTTACACATTGGTTTTCTATGACTACAACCCCTGTAACTATTATTCAATCCTAGTTACGCCCGTGGCCACTGGCTGATATTCGATATATGGCTATTATATAGTAAACAGCCAGTACTGCAGTAGGCTGATATTCACCACTATAGTTGAAATCCTGGTTGATAAATGTTGGTAATGTAGTTTTGAAATTCAATAACATTGGTCGAAAATGATTGCCCGCAATTATACAAAAGAAAGATCAATATGAATATACAGGCAGGTAATACTTAAAATCGATGATAAAATGTAATGTTCAACAACTCTCTTATAATATTTGTTTATTGAATACGTATATTTCTTTAAATCCTTACTTATTTCAATATTGCTATAGTTTAAAATATGGTCGCTACTCGCTAGCTATACGGATTACGGACTAAACGTGCCTATATATACTTTCTAACAAACAGTTATATTATTCTTATCGGTCAATGTCGTCAAAGTTTCATTGCTATTGCCTGTAAGCAATGATTCATCGTTTCCGTTTGTTATTAATGGTTATTAAAATGTGATATTTCAACAATTCGTCTGACTTTCTAAATAATAATTTGTCAAATCTCTGGGCTTCGAATTCGGTCTGGTGATTAAACAAATGATCATTCTAAACTCGTAAGCATTGTCTGCACTTGTCATTATTTCCTGGAATCTGTTAAACAATTTCATAAATTAATTGCGGACATATCGTTTATACGTAAGTGGTAAGTAGTGCCAAGTACCTACGATCTACCTATAAGTTATAACCTATTTAATGGCTAAATATTTATAAACGACGACACAAGTCGACAATTATCTAACCGGATATAGTCAACTAATTAGTAAGTGGCTACCTATATTATTATTACCATGAAGAATATTAAGATATAAAATATTATAATATATTTTAAATCTTCAACCTAACTATATCTTATTTTTGGTTATTGGTACATGAGAAATCGAGTGAATATCTAATCTTGTAAAAATTTGAACTTAAAATGCACATAAAAATTTATTTTGACTTGCTTATAAACATTTTTTTATTGATAAAATTAGGCAAACTTATGAGGAATCTTGTATTACATTTTCAAATCTTAGATTTAAAAAGAAAAATTTTTATGAATTTCTAACTTAAAATAAATTGCACATTTTCGTCATTTTTACGTATTTTGTCAAAATTTGAACTTTGATTACCTATAAAAAAAAATTGTGACTACGGATTTTTAATATTTTTCATCTGCCTTTGAAACTATATATTAGAAGCCTACTATTAAATTTTCAAGATTTTTACCCAACAAATACTAAAAATTTGAAACTGAAAATGTCCGTTAACAACAAATTTATTAAATTATTAAAGAACTATTGCTCTATTTACTATTTTAAAATAATATTAGTTTTATGTTTGTATTTATTTATTATAACTTTTATCGCTGTTGACCCTTTACACATTTTATACATGATACATTTTTATTGTAAAATAACCAATAATATAAATAGGAAAATGTTTAGTGGTGCTCAAACTGGGCGCAACTGGCACTAAATCTTGGAGAGGGCCCAAGCCCCACCTCAATCTTATACCAAAGGTAACCCGTGGCTTTGTCCCCACATCCCCGTCTATCTTCAAACACCACAAAAATACCAACATTTACTTTTAATTATATAATGGTATGATCACTTAGGAACGTACTACAATACTATACGTAAATGGTATTTATAAGACTATACGAGTAATAGAGTATGAATGTACGATAGGTACTACGTACATAATGCTAACGATAAAACGTGTATCATAGAAAAGGAAAAATAGGACTTTGGTATAGCCACTATTTATTGTAGAAATCCAGGTTAAGGAATATCCATATACTCGTATGGTCACAGAATAGATTAATCTATTATAAAAGCTATGATAAGATGGCTTAGCGAGGTCAAAACTTTTTTTTGTTAAATTGATATCTAGTTATTTTACATCGAATTCAAAATGTATTAAATATTTTTTGTTTTTCTTTAGGGGGGGGGGGGCTATGAGTGCGTTTGGGAAGGCTAAGCCTATTAGGTATTACCAATTCTTAAAAGCCTTTATTAAAGGATTAAGTAAATTCACCTTCCCTCTCATGTTAAGGGGGGCTAAACATTGTCGTTTTGTCAAAACCATTACTGTAATAAATCTAGCAGGTTGCAGCATGAGTGCATGACGTGTATTTACATTTAAAGTACACAACTATAAAATTACGTATTCATTTTACTGTTTATTATATAATATTATATATTCTCATCTATGACTAGATTTAGGCACCGCACTGACCGCAGTTTTCATTAAAGCCACCGATTAAGTGTTATTTTAAATTTCCATGTTAAAAGTACAAATTTACCACAATTTACTTTTGGTCAGCCTTAATGCAAGACAAAATTATGAGACCCAATTTTTAAGCAAGTAGTAGCTACTATTAAATTTTGGTAATGTTGTGCATCATATTTTTAAAACCCTTCTCCAACCACACACCAGTAGACAAATATTATGCAACAAATATGAAATGTTTGACAATACCTATGATAATTTTTTTTGAATTTTAACACAATATTTACCGACATACAAATATAAATAACAAAAGATGAATTATTAACATAAATTTATATAATTTATTATACAACTGCTTTGTTTTAAAATGTTCTTCTTTTGACATTTCAAATGTGTTGATTTGTAGGCCCCCCAGAAAAAATATGGGTCAGTAAATTGAGATTGTGTTGCCCCCTCCCCCGACGATTAAAGCAATGTGCCGCGGCCGCCCATAATTTAGTATTATATGGCTTTTAAAATAAATGTTTTTAAATATAATGTATGTAACAATAAATCTGTATATAAATATTATGAATACCTATTACCTACATTGTGCTAATTATTATTATATATTTTTTTTATTTATTTAATATTTATTATATTTTAACTAACTAATGATTTTTAAAATTATTGTCTCTAAATATATAATTTATACATAGCAATATATTATATAGTCATAATAAATCTACACCTAAATTATTTAAGCACCTATTACCTACATAATATTAATTTTATTTCAGTTAAAAAAAACCAATGGAAATTATATTTTTTTTCAGGTAATAAACAATTTAGATCAAAAAAGTTTTAAAAAGTAACAATCGGTGGAATATATTATATGCACCCCGTTATACATAATTACAAATATTTTAAAATATAATCAATAATAACTAAGAAGTATAAATATATCTACCAAATTTATATGATTGGGTTACCTGCGAGCACATTTAATTTCGTACTGCACAATTTTATTAGTATAGGGGGATGACGTGCCCGTGCAGAAAATTCGGCCGTCAGATGGACGTTTTCGGCACGAACAGTATACATTTCAGGGTACCTTCCAATGACGACTCCAAATATTTTCTACTCCCACCGGAACAAAAAAAAACACAAGAAAAAGGTTACAAAAACCAAACTCATCGAATCGTGACGTTGTTTTTCGGAAACCCATAATTTAAATTAGTTTTAAGAGGGCTTCGCGATACACGCGTACCTATATATAACACGGTAGAGCCCAGGTACCAGCTACCGTGGTTATTAATTCGTTGTCACGTCGATTTTCACACGAGTAAACTCCACCATTACGTACCATTATAATATGTTTAATCATAATAATATACGGTGGTACGCGGGCAATCACCGTGTACCTATATAATGTATGGTATTATTTGTTGTTATTATATCCAATACCGTACGGGCAATGCCTATAACATAATACGTATATTATACATTGTAATACACACACCGAAATACATGGGTACACGTTATCCGATCATCTGACGATAATGACATAAAATTCGTATTTTTCGGGGGGGGGACAATATTTTTTTTCGTCCACCGCCGAATATCATCGTAACCTATCATTACAGTGCCCACAGTCCACACACTCTTTCGGGTACCTATATACTTGTACATTGTACACGACAATATTATATACTACAGTGTTGTGCACGACGACAAAAGGCAGTTCATATTGCTGTTATTCAGTAAATAACATATAAATATATATTTATAGATGTATTGGAACACAGCCCTCGGGTACCGGAATGTATACACACACACACACACACACACACACTCACACACACACACACACAAACGATATGACATATATATATACTGCGTTTTACGTGGTAGCAGGTACCTAAACACAACCACATATCGTGCATCCGGTTCACATGGTCCTATATATGTGACGCAGTAACCTCTGCAAGTATATATACATCTCTGTGTATATTATAATATTATATTATTATGTTGTAATAGTTCCTCCGGTCTTCCGCGCCGCCCAATACAAATAAATACCTCCGTCATATAATTAACCCCCATAATACAATAATAATTATTGACACGGCGACGGCGGTTATACACATGTGACTATAATACATCATATACGACTTTGAAATTCCCGACCAGCGTAGAGTTCTACTCGTACCGCTTCACTTTCGGTCCAAACGGCGACACCGTTTTTTTCCACGGCCGAGCCGGCGAAAACTAATTGCATATTGTGTGTAACGTGATATTATGTTGCTGGCGATGGTCAATCGTTTGATATAGCCACGCGGGATTCTGGTCACCATAAGTCTAGGAGCTATATATATCATGACGGTTTGTCCTCACTTATTTTAGCTTACTTGACATTTGTATGGCAGATAGAATCAGGCCTTCTGAATACGATAGAAAAATCGGCTGATTCGCAGACCAGCTCAGGGGGGGGGGGAGGATGTCTCAGAAATCAACTGACCTTAGCGCCTCAGCCACCGACACGAAATAATTTGAAATTTTGAAATGATTAAACTATGTCATAAAAAAATAGGCTGATGAAAATTCACATTCTGACATGTAAAAAACAACTGTACGTTTTATAATTTTATTGTTTTTTTTTTCATGTTTGAATCTGAATTTTCATCAGCCGATTTGTATAACATAATTTTATTATTTCAAGTCACAATTAATTTTTCATCAGCCGATTTGTATAACATAATTTTATTATTTCAAGTCACAATTAATTTTTGATACATCCGCTGCACCCCCTTGGAGGGTCTGTGAATCAGCCAATTTTTCTATCGGATTCAGCTGCAGCTAGGCCTGATTCTATTTGCTATAAAAATTTCAGGGAAGTTAAAATATGTGAGGTCAAACAGTCAGTAGCTCCCTATCTATATATATATTACATTATTATAGTTTAGTCTACGCAATTGTAGACTGCAGTAGGTATATACATAGGCAAAGACAGGTTGGGGTTTGGGGTTTGGATAAGACCTACCAGATATTGTCTGTGAAAAAATTATCTGTTCAACATTTCGACGGGAAAATACCGCAGAAAAAATAATATCTGGTAAATCGGAAAACAAACGGAAAAACTAGCTGCGTTCTACTACAGTGCCGTTATTTTATTGCGAAATTGAAAAAAAAATTACAAATATGTATACAAATATACAAATTGTATAAAAATAAATAGGAATATTATTAAAATGGATACAATCATTTTTATTACCTATATTACATTTATAGTTGTGCTTTTTTTTTATTAGTTTAAGGCTTCGACGACTTAGGTCATGCAAGTGTGGTATAGTTGGTACGGTAAGGTTCGAATTGTTGGTATGGTTGAAAATGGTTGGTTTGGAAACACGTGAATGTGTGGCGAAGTTTTTTGCACATTACGAGCCTGGGTACTTATACCCATCAGAGAACTAGTAACAGCGGCCGTTGCTTACTCTCAATCACGTAGCGTGATTGGTTTCATCCACTACGCCAAGCCACTGTGCTATGATCTATATATTGATTCATAATCAAGCATATTCTATAATATGTTTTCATATAGGTGACCTCACAATAATTTTAACCCCTTTAAAATAGGGCCGAGAAGTATTTGCACTGTGAACTACCTATGCACGCACTTATATAAGTTTTGGTATAGGGTTATGAGTTAAAATATATTTTACTTAAGAAACAATATAAATTATGGCTACAACCCTCTCCCTCCCCCCAAAATTTAGTTCAAATTGTGTTTATGAGTATAAACCAATTATAATATATAAGGACAAAAATCGTCTTTACAAACAATTTTGGCGTGTCTGATTGAATTTAATAACTAATAATATAAGTTATAACAATACATTATTACATTCTAATACACTAAGTTATTATATATGTACAATGTACATGTGTACATACTATGCCCAAACTGCGCCCCAAAGTACACTCCAAGTGGCAAGTGTAGTAATTGCCACACAAGATTATAATGTGTGGGTGGTACGAGGCGGACCGGATGCAAGGATTATATTATATATAGAGTTGCTGAAGTGATGTTGGGTCATACAATGAACGATAAATTATTTAACGATCACGAGAAAGTAATGTTTATAATAGAAAATCTCCGATCTCCGCAGGGGGGGGGGGTAGTCGAACGCTGGAAGATATCTAACGATTTTAAGTTTTACCAAAAAAGCGTTTATAGTTTGGACTCTATACATCGTTCTGCAGGTTAACTGGTTGACGCGGTAGACTGCAGGTATATATTACCTATATATAGAGGTAGGTATTTACCGATTTGACGTCTATTCAAGTCATGACCGTATTACCTGTGGCGTCGGTGCGTCGTTATTATTGACAGAGATCATTTTGGGGTGGGAGGAGGGGATTGCGATCTCCTGGTATACGCACATAAAGACATGCTCAAATATATTATTCTACACCTATATACCTATCCCTCGACTGAAAACGAAATTTCGATTTTTTTCATATCTACCCTGTGTGACACGACGTTTTTATATCCGTCACGGTGTACCAGCTATTCAATATTATCATTAAAACCGATGATTGTTATAAAATCTTCAATGTGAGTACCTAACTGTAACTGTTGGGGAAAATGTCCAAGTTGTTTAAAAATAAAATGTCCAACACATCGATTTATGGGCTTTGTGTGATTATTATGACAATAAGAACCTATTTTACTCAGGACTTCACAGACCTATATATTATATGCGTTTACACGTATTATATTATCCAAGGATACAATAAAGTCTAAATAATGGTCATCGTACTGGGGTATACAATAAAAATGTCGATTTCTGTACAAAAGGATCCTGTAAATAATGTATATATAAGTGCCATATATACCGCGTTGACGTGCCAGATAAATGTTAACTACGAATACAATTTTTACCTGAAAATAAAAGATAGGTAGAGAAAGGTTTCAAAATGCTAAGCATATATTTTTTTTTTTTTTTATTAACATAAAGGCTTCAATTGCAAAGATTATTAGCCTGAAATAACAAAATTTGAGTTTTTACAATATCAAATTTTACATTATCTTATTCTTACAGGTAATACATTATAATATTTACAGTTTTTTTTATCTAATTCTATTTTTTTGAAAAATTTAAAAATGTTGCCGGAGTTATGTTGACTGAGGGCTTCTTAAGCATATTATACTGACAAAAAATTTAGCTCTTACCTAGCTCAATTACCTATACATGTTTACTTTTGAAGGAATTTTAAATAATATTTGGTAAACATAGACCAGGTAGATGATTGAAAAATAAATCCGTAGAGATTTGACATTTTCGCCAATCATTTATATTAGGTAGTATCTTCTAGACCAATGGTTCCCAACTTTTTTTATTCTACGCACCCCTTGTAAATTTTCAAAAATCTCACCCCCCCCCCCTTAAATTAGAATTAAAAATACCTTTTTTTTATTTAGATTATATAATAATGTTGTATCTTTTAATATTACATTACCTGCATAGGTCAATCATTATAAAATACTCGTAAAATTGTTATCAATAAGCGACCGTCCAAAAACTAATTTATTGTTTTCAATTTTATAAATAAAATATTTCTTGTTATTTCATCATCCCTAAATCCCCCCCCCAAGCAGTACGTAAATTCCCCTAGGGGGGAATCCCCCCCGGTTGGGAACCACTGTTCTAAACATTAAGGTATATAATAATTTTAAAAATATTTTGGTATTTTCAAAAAAATAAAATGGTTGTCTTATAGAAATTATTTCTTTTTCATATATAATAAAATTCTAGGGTACATGTCAAGTTAACAATATGTCTACCTACCTGAATAGTGGCTATACTTACCTATACTTTTGTAAGAGCTCCAGTTTACAATTCCCCAACGCGCCATCCTGGCGCATGCATGCAGTGACGCGTAATCCTCATCGGTTAACGGAGGACACGTTTCACCGGACCGGAAGTGACAGGGGCTCCAAATTATATTTGAGCACAATAGACTTGTTTCGCCAGAATTTCGTCACATTGAATACTGAACACCATTATTCGCATTCACTTGCTTACATTATTTATACTCACTCGCAGGCGGGGACGTGAAAACATTTTTTGATCGACAACGGACTCGACTCGAAGAAAATGGCTGTAATTAGTGCGAATACAGAACTGACAGACGGACAATGATATAAATAATAAAATAGATTGCTAACTCGTAGTGGAGTAGTGAATTGATGGAAGTAGTGGATATTTAGCTCATATTTAAACACAGGGATAAAATTATAATTTATAATGGTAAATAAATTATTATAAGACATATCACATCTATAATGATACTTTAAAAGTCATGTGACATTTACACTTGTACATACGTCAGAAGCACTTATCACCCAGGCCTAAATACGCCACTGCTAATTTGGATAGTTGGTGAAGTCAATATGAGTGACTTTTTGGAGAATTATATTGGTTTTATCACAGAAAATTCTGGCTATTCTGTGCTATAATCTGTATATATATTTAAAAAAATAATCTATATACATTTGCAATTGATAATGTTCTTATTCCCATTTAGATTGTGGAAATGATAGATTTTTTAATTTCAATATAATAATACACAATCTATAAAGTTTATTATCAATTTATATATTTTTCGACGGAAAATATTGCGATTATTAACCGCTGGCTCGCGTATACCGTGGTAAATCTAGAAACAGAAAGTCCCATCTAATTTACGGGCAATATTTAAAATGTAGTTTGTAAAAAGTTATAGTGTAATATAAAATACAGTCGATAGAATATAAAATTTAAATTAAAACTATTTAATCACAACTCTTCTTATATTAAGACACTTAAGTATGTTTCAACATCTAATATACCGATCTTGTTCCATTGTGTTTTTAAACATACATTTAGTAATCGTTTTTATTCGATACTTTGTTCGTCCTATCTTATTTTACTCTAATATTTTACTCGTTGTGATAACTTAAGTCCAGTTTCACAACCGGGGGGGGGGGGTCCCTGGTCCAGATCCCCTTTCCTTGGGCCATACCCTATAACGGGTGGGTACATACTACCCAAATAGTATATGAAAAACGTTTCGTAATGTTCTAACAAGTATGGACCCCCCTTGAAAAAATTCTGGTTGCGCCACCACAACCAAATACTGCTACATGTGTACATACATATTATTCATTATGTGCTAAATAAAATTCTGGATCCACCCCTGTCCCTCGAACGGCTTGAACTCCCCGCAGGCGAGAGACCACGCGGAGTCACTGACACGGACTCGAGTTTTGATTTTATGAATTATATTAATTGGTTTTGAATCACCAAGTAAAATGTATAATATATTATTATATACGATGATATACCTACCTCCATTAGGTTTTGAGCAGTTTTGTTTCCACAGCAGTATATAGTTTTGCACGGCGTCAGCAACTATATCGGTAGTCGGTACTTATGTGCGGTGCCTATTCATCTGTATAATATTTTATATACATATATTTTACATACGCGTAGTATACGCACATACTGGCTAGTGGCTACTACTATACAAATAATAAGTAAAATAATGCATAATATAGTCACGGTGATTATAGTGTACAATTATTTGGCGGTGCTCTGGATAGAGTGAAAATCATCATTTTTCGCAAGAAACGAAAAAAAAAAACAATATAATATAATCAGCTAATTTCTGTAAATTTATCATTTTTCACGCATAATGATTTAAGATAAGAAAATAATATAATTATATAAAATCAAATGCTTTGATGAGTATAGCCTGGGCTGCATCTGCTTTTTATGAGACGCCTGATTTTTTTTTATGGACGTGTATAGTTTTAAGTTTATTGACAAATGACAAATTTTTTTTAGTTTTTCTGCGTGTTCGTTACACGATTATACGTGTTATTATACGATTGCTCCATGTTTAAAATTGAAACCTCAAACCATGATAAATGTTTACCCAGGCTAGCGAATATTTTTTTTCATTCTATTTTATGCCTGGTTCATCGCAGTGGTAGTGTCGTCTGTGGCCTGTCATGTCCATGCAGCTTTAGTATCATATTCTGATTGATCGTTATAACTTGTAATCATGGTATATCATCCGCTAACCATGATCTCCACCAGGAAATTTCAGAAGTTGAAGTGAGTATGGGTAATGGGTGCAAATAATGTTTTTATTGGGGGGAGGGGAGATACAACAGACGATGTAACTGTAATCCTGCGCGGGATTTAGACAGGAATTTTATCCACGCGCTATCCAATAATATTTAATAATAAATACAATCATTTGATGATGTTCGCGTGATTCCGTTCACCGGTGACGTGAGGACTGCAATCTGTCCACACCCGGTAAGCGGTATTGTGGTAATATAATAATACGTATATAATGGTTATTTGAGTACCTCACAGCTCAGCGCGGTGTGTACACGCGGTGCTTTTTGATGTAAATTGTACGACCACCTGTATAGACGGCAGGCGCCTATATTAAAAAACTAACAAGCTGCCATTTGAACCTTTTTCCCATAATAATAATCATAATAGTATAATAATATCGTCGTCCAACGGCGGCGTAATTCTTACAATATTATTATTATTACATATTTGCTTATTACAGACAATATAATATTATTTTTTTATCAGCATTTCGAAGTATTCGAGTGTAACTGCTGCAGTATCTAAACAGTAAATACCTTCTTAAAACTTTTATTTGTAAGTATGACGGATAATTGTATTAACAGTATTAATAAATTGTATTTTAAACATTTAAACACTCGTTATTGGAATCTGCGAAAGTGTGAACCTAACCTATTGAACATTAACGTACATTGTAATTTAGTTGATTTTTGATTTTTCGTGATAATTTTGTGAATTGAGATCAGTAATCACTGATCACGGATTTATTTTTAACATAAAGCTATCGTGTATATAAGTATATTAAGTATTATATTTAAAATATTGAAATTATAACTAACCTAACCTAAGCAAATGAAGAAGATTATTTGATTACCAATGTTTTTCTTTAACCAGCTGTGGAAGCAATGTCTTTTTTTAAGTGAAAACGATATTATATTTTAATGTATAGCAATATCTCGACCGGCGTTGCCCGTGAGATTCGCAACAGTTTATTATCAGGTAACAATCTACCTGTGGTAGATCGTGGAGCCCAGGTGGTTTATACGTTAGTGTATAATTTAACTCTAAAGTATCAAATTTATACCAAGTTTGAAGTTTTTACTTAATTCGCCTATGGCGGATTAATACAATCAACTAATACAAAATATAAATATATTTTTTGTGGGTGCTTAGCTACCTTATCAAGTTGTTCCGATGCTGAGGACACTATGTAGAGGATTTGACATACCTATAACTATTTAAAGCAGCACGATATTACGAAAGAATCGAAGATTTCGTGTAATATCTATGTTATACCTGCAAATAGTATTGTTCATACGATAAAAATAAAAGAACAATTATTATGGTGTTATAAAATGTTTTAATTTATTTTTCGTATTTTTTATACAATAAATATCTCCTTTTAAAACATGTAAAATACAGATGAAAAAAAAACATATAATAAAATAAAAATAAATGAAGTGAACATATCATATTATCGGTATACACTTTATTTTAATACTTATCGATAAAGTACGGGGAAGTGTGTGAGGAGGGAAGGAAGAATTGGGGACGATCGCTCGATGGCGACCAAAATAGGGACATTTCGATTTGGTTTGTATAGCTGTATTGAGCGCAGTACCATAACTGGCCCGCCTACTCGCAAGAATATTACAATTAATATAATATTAAAAAACTAATTGTAATAATAATAGTAATATTATAATAAAAATAATAATAATAATAATAAAAATAATAATAATAATAATAATAATAATATTTATAAATACATTAGGGCCGTCCAATCGTCAGGCCGTTTAATCGAATAAAAGACGAAAAAAAACAATTAATCATTTAGCCAATCATTAAAATAAAAATAATAATTTTTTATACCTCCAAATAAAGAAAATGACGAAATCATATGGCTCGTATACATATTATATAATATAACTTCTAGGTAATAATATGATGATGATATAATTGCGATGCGTTTAATAAATATTATAATAATAATAATAATAAAAAAAACATATGATAGTAATAATATTACTAATGAAAATAGCGTTACTGCTATTGTAGTCAAATGAGGGATAGGGTAACATCAGTGAGTACGACAAAAACAAGGTAATTCAAATGATAATCATTGGACCATATCCCTTTGCATTGACTACATTGTGACGTAAAACAATTCAATTTAATTATCATTATTATTAAACTATTAAAACTACGGAAGAAGTTAAAATAATGGTTATACATAGGTACCGTTCACGTGTTTAATCTTATATAGGTAAATGAATAGTATAATAATAACCTTACTAGAGATTGGTGCTTACTTAATAACTATATAATAATTTTCTTTTCATATATATTTTTCTATACGCGTTTTTGGAGATCAAGAACATGACGTGTAAATAATTTAGCTACTTTTTGACTCGAATAATAATTTGTTTTACTGGATGACTAAAGAAAATATAAAGAATAATAAATACCTAGTAATAATAAAACAAAACTAATTTTACGAATAATATTATTATTATAATATATGAATAGCCCACGTTCAAGAGATCTATAAAATTTCCGCTACATTTAAATTGTTATAACAATATTTAACTAAGTCTGTGAATAAATAATTCTTATCATATTTTTATAATGACTTATAATTATTCAATTTCGTCAACGGGGAAAAAACATTAATCAATAAGAAAAAAAAATTATATACAATTTAGGTTTTTTTTTTGAATTTTTTTTTAGTGAAACAACGTTTTTTATATCGTTTACATACATATAAAGAGGAGAGATCATACATAAAAAATAAAATAAACAATAAGGGATATAAAACTTAAAACACTAAAGATAGAAGAATAATGTTATCAATGTTATTGCATTGATAATAATCACTTAACCCTATGAAACATAAACTCCTGCGGAGGACATATAATAATATCTAAAACTATTTATCACATTTTTCTTTTAATAATATAACTAAATATATAATAATATAACCTACGTATGTAATAATAATAATAATAATAATAATAATATTTAATTAACAAAATAAGATAGCGGACCTCGCTTGTGGTGGTTGCCACAATGGCTACGAAAATCGCTATAGACGAAAAAACCGTAATAATATTATATCATAATAAAACCAAAGATGAAAAGTTCATTTATTACAATAAGATTGTTGAATAAAAGAAAAAAAAACAAGTAAATCATTTAATGATAGTAATAATAATAAAAAAATTCATATTTTGTTGGGGAAAGGGGGGAAATAAATAAATCAAAATTAAAAAAAAAGAAAAATTATAAAACACACTTACAGCGGCACGTTATAATAATAATATTATATAATTTATTTATTTCACATGAGGTAGAAACAAAACAAAATATTATCTTACAATAATTATGTTCCGACACGGTTGCTTTGCGAATATTATTGTCCCCCATCGTCTATACCATAATATTATTATGGAAATTCGACAATTTCGGATAATGATAATAATGTCGTGCGCCGAAATGGAGAACCCGATCAGCCATAAGTCATAAGTCCGTTGACGGTGCGGGCGGACGGGCGCACGCGAGAATGGCGTTCCTTGTTTACTTGCATTCGCCGACGCACATACGTGTAACGCTGTGGTTGCGGGACGTGTCGTCAACGCACTACCGACCGCCGCCGCCGTGCAAGCCGCAATCCTGCGCGCGGTACGGCTTCTTGACGGGCGGCTCGGACGCGGGATTGTTGTTCTCCGACTTTTCCGGCGTGACCGCGGCCGTCGTACTGGCCACCAGCGCGTCGATGAGCGACACGTGTTCGTCCACTTCGGCCGCGGTGCACGCCAACAGCACGCACAGCTCGGCGGCCACCTCGGCGGCCGCTGACGGGTCGATGCCGCGGATGGCCGACAGCATACAAGACGCCGCTATCACCGACGGTTTTTTCTCTATGAAATCGGGTTCTGCGGAAACAACAAACAAAACAAGACGGTTAACGACGATTCAATATTATATTGGACACGTTATAATTATTATAAATTTATAATATATTAATGTGATGTATTAACTATTAATGATAATAATTGGGTCTTTCAGCGAATATGAAATAATACTCTTCAAAGGGCAAATATTAAACAAATATATTTACTACAATTTTTTCTATTGAAAACAACGTTTATTCGTACGTAGCATTATGTCATAATCCTAAATTCCTAATATAAACATTTTTGTAAAACGCCCAAGTGTAGTGAACTGACACACTTATCCATGAAAGTTTTTATTTTAAATTTCATGATACACAGGTACATATCACGTTTTAGGAGAAAAAAGTTTCAGTAAACGTCAGTTTAAACAACGGCGGTCCTCGGTAGGAAAATGTCGAAAATACATTTTAAGATACTCTACCTACATAACAAATTAGTTGCTATTCACACAATCAAACCTACCTAACCACTGTTTTCATAAATTCATTACACAAATACAACAGGAGCTAACTAAAATATAATTTCGATTACTATATCGTAGTGTATACATTACGCAGACGGTTTCATCGCGTCATCGGTATTGTTGCGAAAATAATTTATGATAAAGACGTTTATAAATTATAATATTACACTATAATTATTATTATTTGAATTTATTATGCAGTCAGTTAATTACATTGTAGTAAAGTGACAGTACTGCAGCGTACTTTAACTTTATAGCCCAAACGCCAAAACACCTGTACACGATGCGTGACCGGTGGGGGTGTCTGCATGGGGGAATATTGCTAGAGATCCGTATAAACATTGTCTGTCATGCTGCATGTTAACGCGCGTGGTCTACGACGATTTTCGAAATGCGTTTTTTATTTTTCACAGTAATGTTTAGCTGCAGGCAAATGTTTCGGTTTTTTCGACCAGCACCGCAACGAGCAGCTGCACCATGGCTAAAATATAGCACAGACCGGACGGGCCTACTCGACAGCCACAAACATTTTCTAATTTTTATTAGATGGTATAAATATACATTTTGGGAAGGTGCATAATATAATATATTGAATTCGTATTAGTATTATATAATTTATATGACGCACACTAAACTCAGACTGATACATATTGTTATATTATGTAATATAATATTGGTAATTTGCCATTGACTATCGGCTATAATATCAACTGTCCAGGAAAGTTTTAATTTGTACATCCTTCATAGTTCATTGTCGAAATAGGAATACTAAAACTTTTTATATATATTATCAAACACAAACACTATAACTACGTTCTGGCGACACCTGCAGGAGTAAATAAATAGAACCATACGAGCTGATAAACTAATGATGCCTAAGTTGGTTTATTTAATTTTAAGTTTTAACTTTATTGAGTCTTTTTATATTTATATTATTATGTTTTATCATTTTCATCATTGTAAAATGTATGATTATGTTACATTATTTTGTATAAAATGACTTTATTTTTTGCCTTGTACTATAATAATTATACTGTTTAAATATAAAATATCTAAAAATGTAAAAAAATAGTAACCTTATATAGTTATATAACTACTAACTTCAGGAGGGTTGGCATCACTCACGGGTGCACCATTGTAGTTATAGACTATTTACAAATGTAATATATTGTGTATAGTCGCATGTACCTTATGTTATAGCCGAACCCGAACGGTCATACCTCGTTTAGTCGTTTATAATATTAATATAATTTATATTATTATGTAGGTACACTACCTATGTACATATCATTGTATTGTATTATTGTGCATAGGCGAGCACAAAGAGCGAAGACGTCCCATTTTTGATACCCATACAAGTAAAATGTAAAAAGTACAATATAATATAAGAATATACGACGAAGAGACACACCGTTAAAAAATATACATATTTTTTTCATCGAACTCGACACCGCTGCAGATAACGATGGGCAAATAATAGTGTCGAAGAATTAGTTTAAAAATCGAATTTCATGAGAGTGTGAGCACTGATATAGGTACCTACCTGTATAATAATGTACTCTCGTCTCTGCTTCCGACGAAAAAGAGTTAGTATTGTTGTCTTTTTATAGTTCTCAGACACATATATAAATATCAATGGACCGAAAATAATAATAAAGAAGGGTATTGGAATCGGGAGGACGTACCTATATTATGCACGATTATTGTAAGCTGTGTGCATAATGCGTTCGAGTATAATATTATTATATGTGTTGAAACTAGAAAGGGATCCGTTAACAGATGTCTCCTCCAGCGGGTCACACGACGGTGCGAGATCGCGACACCCTGCCCCCCGCCATCCCATCAAGGCCGTAGTCGCTATACTATATCTTTAGTTGCTAGAATATGTTTACTAAATCATACTTAAAACTAACCGCCAACACCACCCTTATAGTTTATTGTGTGCAAGGGACACGGGATAAGACCGAAGTTTTCGTCAAATTTCGCGGGAATCACGGCATATAAACGACGGTCAGCATAATTACAATAATATATATTAAACTGTTTAAACTGGCAAATGACAGACGTAAAATACACTTGAGCAGTGACCATAGGGTAAGGGTGGGGTTAGAGCTTTATAAAAACTAAAGTTGATTCATAAAACAGTGTCCTATCCGAGTAGAATGTAGTTGGTATTAGGTATTACGAGCTCAATGATATTTTCAAAGGGCAAATGTAATATGTAATTATATAATAACTGCATAAGCACCAGTTAATTTTCACTTTTCTAGTCGATCTGATGTCCGATGTCCAATACGCGAACTCTAATGGACATTTTGTTTTTCTATAATTGATCACCATATTCATCGGGGCAAGGCGGCAACTGGTGTTTTGTTATATTACTTACGCGCACATCCATCAAAACGTACGTCCGTCGTTTCTAATATCCTTTAGAGTTAAGGTGCGGCGAGAATATTATGCGGGTGTCCTTCATCGCGGAGGATATCTAAATATCTTTTCGGGAACGAAAAGGGAGAAACGGACTTGATATCGGGAGTTGGACGTCGTTGCCACCACCGGCATGGATTATAACGTGTACGCTTTCGTCTTGATGGATTTGTTAAAATAATAATAATAATAATAATAATATAATGTCTGTGGCTGCAGAAAACAAAACATGCTTTGTGTGCGCACTATACGAAATCTCAAATGATGCGTGCACCCCGAGAAATGAAAGCGAGCACCTTAATTTGGAAATTAATTTTTCCGCGAATTTTTATTGTTCCCGCATGATTTTTATTTCTGGACCGCGTAGTCTTAGAAAGCAATTCTAATTAGTAATTTCGTGTGTTCTGGGCAGCCGTGCACAATACATAGTGGGGGAGACGCGATAAGTTTTTTTTCTCGAAAATCTTTATACTTGTGGCACGCACTATTAAATAGACTTTCTGCGTGAATACGTGATTTCAGATTCGCGTACCTTTAACGGTATCATCTATATAACCAAACAAGACGAGATATTATTATTTTCCGCGGAATTGCAGAAACTTATTATTCATCCGTCCGGTCTGAAGAGTAGCGCATTAATTATGATTATATTATTGAACCTATTCGTGAGGACGACGACGACGACGAAGAAGAAGAAGCCAACGTCGATCTGTTTTCGTACGTGGCGGCATTGTTTGACCTCAGCGAGGCCGGTTAATAAGTCTATAGCCGCGGATACGTCGACGACCCCGCCGGAGGGACACGCGCCTCCGTGGTCATTGGCCCACGCCTCCACCGCCACCGGCGACCACAACAAGACGACGACGGTGCGCGACACTCGGCGGTGGTTCGGTGGGGACAGGTGCGCGGAGGATCAATGGACTGCGTGTACCATGTGTTCGTGCCATGTGTGCGTGTGCGTGTGCGAGTGTGTGTACCTACCGACGCCTTCAAGAGTTTTGAGAATTACCTCTGTCGAATACAGTTATTAAACGCTTACCAATTAATTAATTTAGCACATAAATACGCAAAAGTATTTATCATGTAATTATCATTAAATTATAAATTATAATACATAATTCAATAGTCGAATGATTGAATAATGTTAGTGGTCACAAACTCAAACACTGTAAATTGTTCAGCTAAAACAACCATAGACCAAAATATTATAATTACGGTAAAATATTAATTATCTACATAAAAATTAAAATATTCAATTTTCGTGAATGTGGGACGAAAGCGGGACCATTTGAAAAGGGAATGCAGATTTAAAAAGAGGGATGATCGCACTACCTATTATCCCTCACCCTACCTGCTCCAAAATGCCGACCACGTGTACGACTTTTCTTTTTCTTACCATAATACGACGGGTGGTTCCTCAGCCGGCACTTCTTCGCTGTCGATTGTTAAATAATACCACGACGCCGCTGCAAAGGAGTCTGGTCCGCCGTCGGCCAGCCGCCCGCGAGTCATTTATTTTGGGAGACCGCGAACAAGACGACATTATTATTTATTATTATTAAATAAACATTGCAACGCGTATTATATTATATCGTTGTATGAAACGTACACGTGCACGCGAAATGTCGAAATCCCGACGAGGAGAACCGCCGCAGCCGTCGAGAAAACATAATAATAATAAAATCATAGAATCGGCGACCCTCGACGATATACGCACACGCGCGTTTGCGAAAGACGAAAGCAAATAATAATATAATGGTAATATTCATAATAATGGGCGCAACACACAAACGCGCCAGCGAATCGGAATTCGCGCGATCGCCTATACGTGCCTATTATTTAATATATAGCATTGTGTACAGTCCCTGCGGCGCAAAAGGCACGTTTTTCTTACTCTCAAAAGCGTCTCATTCTTCTCCAGCGGTCGTTGCGTAAAAACAACGAGAAATATTTTAATACTATTTTACACGGACAAAGAACGTCGTAGGTAGGCACCTACGTATGCATTATATTATATTGTGTTTTCGCGAATTGCCGAAACCGTACCGATGCCGCGCGGGGTCCCCTCACACCGCGGATCGTCGATACTATGGTAGGTTTTCGCCGGTAGGCAATGAACGCAATGCGATAGAATTCTGGTTTTCAAAATTGGAGACGGAATTCGAAACTCACGTCGTCGAGTATTATTTTATTCGCATCGATAATATTATTATTGTAATTATATTATACGCGATTACAATGATTTTACACTATATATAGACGGTCGACCCCGCATAACTCAATCATTACGCACGCGATCGATTACTGCTGTAAATTATACTTATTAAATAATTCGTTTTTTTTTTCAGTACATATACACTGTGTTATGTTTAGATTATTACGATTAGGACGTGTGATTACACGGGCGGTAGATTTAGATAATAACGCATATACCTAAACGCGTTAATATTAATAATAATTCATTTATATTTTATAATATTTTACCGTCGTATAGACATATTAAATAGATCGACGGGCCTTAGTGACTTACCAACAGGCAATAATGATGCTTATAACCGAAGAGAGCTGGTAACCATAAGGGAACAGCGGTTATTGAAATATGGGTATAAATAATTAATATCGACATCAAATACTATCACAGTTTCAATTTTTTTTTTTTTTTTTATATCAATTTTTAATATACTCATAGTCACCATGTTATAATGAAAGTAATAACCACTGTGGTATACTGGTATAGATAGTGTTCTCTTCGGACATATAACGCTCCTGCTTATAGGCAGGACATCTTAGATCATATTGTATACAATATGGATAGAGTCAAAGTATATTACACCTATAGAATGAGTTGACGCCAACATAATCACTTAACTATAGGACCCGTGACATCTGCGCATGCGTGACTGCTTTATAGTTTATCTTGTTTATTTAATATCTGAGCCAAAAATTAATGATAAGAGACCACGCGCAAGTGCAAATCACTGCGGTCCCACAGTTATGTTGCCTGCACAATGTTCGGATGACTCTATCCGCATTGTATAAGATCTAAGCAGGACACATATCACAATCCATTTCTTTATTATTTATAATCTATATGAATATTACCGCGGGTGAAAACAACCGCACACCTCCCATGCCACTCAAAACGACGTCGGTCCAATTTTTGTACAATATATTATTTGTTCTTCTTCGGAAATCGACCCGAATACCACAATACAACAAACAATGTTATAGGTACCTACGTCATTGATGTGAATATAAAACATATCAATTCAATTTGGTCTGTCGACACACGTTTGTAAACCAGCCTTGCACCGCCCGCCGCCGACTGGAGAACCGAGCTGCTCTGTTTGTGACCAGTCATGTCCCTTATTCGAACATCATATTTTCCCACACCTTCGACGCGAACAATATAAGTAAGGTACGTAACATACACAATGCGCGATGGTTACATGTACATATAGGTACGCAATAATAAGGAGTCCTTTCTGTATCCGATATACAGTTCACAATAATATAATATAAAGTCGGCGGTGTATACCTTTTATTATTATTATGCATATTATATTGTAATATTTTTTACACGAAAATGCAATATACTCGTGTATATTATGTATAGTTAACGTTCAGTCAGATTTTACGTTCATGATAAAACTCGTTTATATTGGTAGGCAAGGCGTCCCACCCGTAGCGGCCTGTGATGCAGCTGATGGTAAAGTTACGGGCGCGCACAAGTTCCAACGGATTTTTCGTATCAACCGGTGGCGTTCCCCCACACCCCCACACCCTCCACTGGCTATATAGATCCTTATCCTCGTTGGTCTATGCCCGGAACCAGGAAGTAACACGCAGTACATGATATAATACACATATATATAATGATTGTATATAAAATTAGGTGTATATACATATCCATAGTACCTACCTATGTAACTGTATCGGTCTTGCGCGACTAGCTGCGCTCGTACATAACATTTATAGCGAACGATAGCAAGTAGCAACACCTGGCCGCCCAGTCGACTGTTTTTGGGGGAGACGCAAATAATAATAATACGAAAATGAATAAAAATCGTGATTTCTTTTTGTGAAAATAAATGACAAAAAAATAAACAATATAAGTATAAAATAAAATAGCAGATGTTTCCTTCCGTGAAAAGGGCGAAAATCTTCGGCGGCATTGTTCGCGCAAAGAATATATAAGCAGGGTCGACGGTGCCACGAGCCACGATCTTTGCGTAACTCATACGCAGGCAGCAGCAGTCTTGCGAGACATATATTATTATGTTATACAATGGGAGCGAGGAATCAATAAGCGCTGATCGATAGCGTCGTTGCGTTATATTTTGTGTACATGTATCATATAGAGAGAAGTATACGTATAGTAACTTCGAATTCGACCGATTTTCATCATCATATAATATATCCCGAGATTTATTTAGGGTCGCCCCCAGTGGAAAGGATTAATATCCGCCGAATTCTCTTTACTAACGTGTTTGTACTGTGTGTGTGTATGTAAGTGTGACAAATAGAGAAACCCCGTAATTCAACATTTTATAACAACACATATACCGTTAAGGTATATAAATAATACATATTATATACCCTATACACGAGTACACGACAACTTATTACTATATATATGTATAAATTTAGACATTTATATTTCGAGCGTACTAATAATATAATACAACTAACCTAACCTATATTTTTGATACTACCTGCCGTAAATATATAGACGGTGACACTAACAATTGACAAATGTATATTGTACTAACTATATTGTATAATATAACATTGAAAGGTCGTCAGAGTATTCATAGATACTTTAGTATAGACCCACTCCTTGCTTCAACAAATAAAACTGTGAAATAATTTTACTAAAAATGAAAACAAAAAATGTGTTTAAATATTGATTAGAATAAGTAATCATACATGGTTAAGTTATGTTGCCTTGTGATTGTTTGAAGGGCCAGTTATTTAAAATATATAAATGGGCCTACATTAGAAATGAAAGCCACACTCTATTTAAAAAAGAAAAATACTTGTAACCGTGATTGTATTATGTATGATTTGATCCCCGTAGTTTATGGACGTGTGGGCGTGTGGTCCTGATAATATTATCATTGCAAAAAACACCTACTAGGGAACTTCTGCGCAATATGTCGATTTCCTTTTCAGCCACAGACCGGGTAATAAGGTATCTTGTATATTAATATGATTAGAATTCGTGATGTGCGATTTTGAATAACTCTTCAAAGTTTCAAAATATGAAGCTATGGGTCTTTAAATCTTGAATCCGGTCCAAGTTAGTTAATTATATTTGTCAGTAGAACCTATATAATTTAGGTATATTGCCATAGATTATTATTTTTTGATATTTACAAACCGTATACTCCTCAAAACCACCACTGCTACTAACAAAAGCTACATAATATTATATTATGAAAGAAAATGTATACTATAAAGTACAGCGATGTTGGTATAATATTATTGTTAAATGAGCTATACAAACGAAACGAAGTCACCGGGTTATAGTAATAATATGGCATTTCACACATTTTTTAAATTAATGACATTCCGTTAGGCTAAACAGCACGCAGTTATTTATTATATATTTTTTTACGATAAATCGAGCGGCGTATACGTAACCAGGTAGTAACGTCGTAATGGAATTAAATTCTGTGGCACATATTATATTATTATACGCGATGATTGTTGTGAATGCGTTAAAACGGTTCATAATCGCGTTGATATTTTACGAGATATCCGTATATCATCATTATCATCGTTCACGATTGAAGTGTATTGTGGTTCCGGACAAATCCGGTCGTAAAAACGATATTTATCGATGTAGGAAAAACGTTCACAGGACGACAAACACAACACGGCCGGCACAAGACGCGAATAATCATAATAAACACGCCGGTTAGCAATAAAAATCGGTTAGTTCCGATTGGCCGGACAGCTGATTCGATTTTATTATTATTTATTACTATTAATGCTATTACCAGTATACCCACGGAAAACGATTTGTAGACAAGGAGGTGGCATATATACGTGAGTGTGATTTAAAAAAAACACACACTCGGCAGCACACGCGTATAGTACATTTGAAGAGAGCGATCGAGAAGACGAGAGTGTAAAAGACCTAGCGAGGAAATACACACCCATCAGAAGGGGTCCGCCGCCGATAGGGTGCAACCGATTTTTGGTATTACTGGTACGGATTATTACCGATAAGTTCGATCATTCGTGCCGTTTATCGAGACGTATTATGAGCTAAAAGAATCGCTAGACAGAACAAAAATAAAAACATCGACAATCCACACGGGAGATCGATTCTCAAACGAGTAAAGGACCGTTAAATTCGAAAAAATTCTAGAAAGAGATTTGAACACTTGATTAAAACATATATAACAATAATATTGTCAATTTAAGTTTATAAAAAGTATTGTCGATGAATTTATACCAATAGAATATTATTTCACGATTTTCTGCGGGTATTTTTATTTTAAAAGCTGTTCCTTGCACTGATAGAACTATATAATATTATAATTGGTCAAAGTCAAACGATAATATAATTATTTTACCTTGTACACGACAATTATTATAAAATAGGTAATATAAAAAAATATATAATTTTCTGAAATAAATATTACGTTTTTATGATTTTGTGCATAAAGCATAATATAAACCATTGAGATAACGAAAATTATACTAAAAATATAACTCGATGATATAACCAATAAGGATTTTTTTTTTTGGTGGGGGGCACTTGGTCACACCCTGGCACGAGTCTAGTCTATGACTATAATATGCTATAAATGGTAGGTGTGCAGATTGTTTACGTTGCCTTGGTGGGGCTTTTTATAATTTTATGATGGTAAAAAATTCGATAGCCTACGCACTTGTTTTTACTATCATAAATTTAAAAGAACATATTAATTTATGTACCACCAACCTGTCGACCTGCAAAAGCAATAATTTCTCCTTCCGCCCGTCAGCTGCACAACGTACGCTATACTGCTATAGTATTATTATATCGTTAACACGTTATCAGCATAGGTACATCGACGTATGCATTGTTTTTTTTTTACCCTCACTACGTCACGTTATTATTATTATTATTATTATTATTATAGGTATATCCTCCGTAAAACCGTAATTACTATTATAGGTACTGTGCTAGACGCACTGCAGCTACATAATACATCCTTTGACAAGACGTGAACGGGGAATCGACCGACGACTACGACCACTACCGGGTTAACGGCACAACTGTTATAATATCCCGTAACGCATTAAACCAGCCGGCCGTCCTTCGCGAGAACTACGCAATTTTCAGACGTCTCGTTTTATTATATAGGCACTGTAATACTACATTACTACTACTAAGTAGTATAATAACAATCGTGAAAAAACCTGGACGATGACATCAACAACATCGCCGCTGCTAATACGTGGCCTCGATAATCATCTTTGCAGTACCTATTATATACTTGAGTTGAGGATGCCACACAACCGCCATTTAAGGGGTTTCATGTGGGATATTTAAACGAAATTCCGAGATGAATTAAAATTAAATTAAATCTTAAATAGGTACCTATATTTAAATACTAATTAAATGGGTTTTTAAAAATTGTCAAAATTATTTCATCACATCAATAATATCATGGTCGTTGCGTAATTTCTACATTTTTCATAGCCCATAACCCATAGGTATTATAGAAAAACGGTTTCACGCAGGACACACTACTTACGGGCACAATATTTTCTATAAATTTACCAAATTTTAAAACTGCATAGAAGAAAACTTTATGCGTGTCGTAGCTTTTTTATATTTTATATCAATACTCACTAATTTGTTGAGAAACACGTGAGGAAAAAAATGAAATTTTACAAATGAGCGATTTTAATTGTGTTAATTTAAAAAATAAATATCTTATAATCCTACGTTATCCGTAGATAAAGTACTTCTTATGTTTTGAGAAAATTTTAAAAAATTTGTGAATTATTACCTCCGTAAGTTTGCTTGTCCCACGCAAAAACATTTTCGTGGATAATTACGGGTGGTGTTGTGAAGTCCACTTGTTGTGAATTTAACAAAACAAAAACAAAAAAAATATAACTACCAATGACACATAATATTAAATTATTGGTCACAACAGTTCAACCATGTTTTAATATGAGGAACGATTGTTCAATTGTTGTAGAACAGCTCGAATATAATGTTGACTACCACAAGTTTCAAATAAGGATCGAATTAATGGATACAAAAATTGCTTATAATTTATAAGTAAATGTAATTTATAACTCGCTAAAATAAACCATTTTCCGTATATCTATAGATTATATTATTACCGGTTCGAAGAAGGTTGACGACATCTTGCACCGCAAATCATAATGAAAACATTTAAAAATACAAAACGACATTATCATACACTGCGTACATAATATACCTAGGTATATAAAAATATGTAATCGTTATTTTAAGTTTCAACCGAGTTTATCACAATATCGTTTCCGAGAACGGTTATTCGTGTCAACGTGTAGACTGTTGTAGTATAATGTAAAAACTAAACTAACATTTTATGGACTATGTTTATAGTCGATATAGAATCTCGGGCACTAACAGAGGACTCGACATTTTTCTTCTTGAATTTCGTCAAACTATCCGATTAGCATAACAGCTCGGTATCGAAGTCCAGGGCGGTCGAACCAACAAAAAATAAAACGTCCAGCGACATATGGTGTCAATTGTTTTCCATCGGGTAATAATTGTTTATTTCGAGGCATACGCGCGTGTCTTCATGGTTCCATACACACTCTACCGATGGGGTTAATTATTATATAAAAAGACAACGCACTACGCATTAAGGAAATATAGAACACATAATATTATAATACGTGTGTAGCTACGTCCTCTAATGAATTCAGAGAAAAAAAAAATGATGATTGTCTTGACGAAATGCTAACGAATTCACCAAATGTCGTTTACAGTTGGTGAAGTTTTTTTTGTTTTTAATTTTCGGTCCGTTGGATAATGGATATACTATATTTCTCGAAGACAAACTGTCCGCCGCCAAGTTTAACGATTTTTTTTTCCAAACAGACATACTTTCGGTGGTAGGTTTAATAATAATAATTATGCGTTTGTATAATATTATGTTTTATGAATATAAAAACAAACAAATAGTAGAAAAAAAACCATAACGAACACACTATGGTTTTCACTGAATAGGACGAGAATTAACGTGCGTACCTATGCGTAGGTACGTGGCTGAAACTAGTTTCGACGTGTGTACACATATTGTGTGAATGGTCGGAGGGAATAAACACTGCAATCGCGATAACGGAAATCTAAAATATTACCCTGTTGAACGGCGCAAAAAAACCGACGAAAAATGAAAGAAAAAAATCACGATTATTTTTTTTCGTTAGCTCGTTTTTTTTTCTTTTTGGTCTTCTAATTACAAAATATAAGACTCACGTGTTTTTTTTGATTCACAAAGGTGCTACCGAGCAGACCCCATGCGAACGTGAAATTACCAGTACATTGTTTAACTAGTATTTTTTTTTCTCCATGGGAATAGAATAAGGGCAAAAAAAAGCAAGCCTTTAAAAAAAGGGTAGAAAAAACAGTTCTTCTTATTCTGGGACTTACCCCCTGACACTATAGGGATAAATAATTAGGTTTTCGTACACAATGCACCACGAGGAAACGGATAAATATTCAAATGGGGAATCCTCTGCTCTGCCCCCTCCCTAGCCAATTGTCAAATAATAATCGAATATGTTTCAAGCGGTCGGAGAGCAAAGTAATTAATTGAGCGAATCGTAAGCGTTAACAAAGCAGTTCGAGACAAGAAATCAAGATAAAACGAGTTTAGACTTAATACGCATAATTGTATAAATATTCAATTCTTAAGTCTGGTAACAAATTAGTTTTAAACTAGAGTGTGACATTGTAATCCACAAACGCAAAACGAAATAACTATAATTTTATTTTTATAATAATCACGTCTGTTAATAATTATAATTGACAACAATAAAATGAGTAATAATTCGTGGTGTTGTTTTTTTAGGAAATCGTAAAAGATTATAATTTATATGATTTTGACTTATCGAACATTCTCTCTTTTCATATAGGTACGCGGCGAATACGAAAACAAAAATAATATAATTTAACAAAACGCGTCGGAATTCTATCTTTGAAAATTCATAATACGTTTCTTTACTTTTGTGCAACTGTAGAAAATATTATTTTAATAATAATAATAACAACAATGGTTAGCGTACAGACCGCGGTATTCCGATGTCTACGATTGGAAGAAAACTCGTATCGGCGCTGCGTATTTCAATTTTAAACGTATCGGCACACCCCCTTGGACAAAAATCACTCCACCCCGGGGCAGATCGATGAAACGAGATTTTCGGTTATTGGCGAAAACCGCAAGACGTTTTCCCGGGTGCGCAGCCGCACAATATTATATTATATTATTATAATATACACACGTGGGGCATTAGCATTTATTGTTATTATATTATTTTCGACACGGTCGCAGCTCCCGCGGCGACGACGGGGGTCTCGAGTGCGCCAATAATGACGTGTATTCTTGCCGCGTCTGGAGTGGCCAGGTCGTCGTCGTCGCGCATTTATTATACATGGGAAGGGAAGGGTTGTGAAACCAATATACGACTTCGCCGCCGCCACCGCCACACCCGATAATGGGGTTGTTTGTTCACGGCCAGAAAAACGATTAATACGCGATTTTTCACGGTCCGACGGGTTTTTCGAGTAGAGAATATTCGTTTATATTAGCCTACTTACTGATAGGCACACTTGAGATCGACGGTTTTAGCTATATAGGTATTGGAAACCGATTATTCGAATGTTTAAAAAACAAAAAAAAGATCCTTGAACGGGTTTTAGCGCCGAATACCGATGTGCACAACGAAAAATGCCGAATACTTCACTACTATGCTGGACTCTGTCGAAATAATTGAACGTTGTTGCGTCAACCAAAATAAGTCTAGTGCAATTGGTAAAATGTTTTCAAATTAATAATATTATAGATTAAAACCAGATTACGGACTTCTGAAATTGCGAGGAAATGCAAATACAAACAAAATTCAATCTTTTTAAAGCATTGCCATCAACATTACACACATATCTAAAATTAAAAGCTGTATAATTCGAAGAAGCCAAATATCTCTAAATAAGGCTCCATAGTCCGATAGTCGTTCATAATCTCTACTAAATCCACTACCTAGTTCACAACTTATCGTCCTTATAAATCCTGATATATGCTGGAAGCGTATAAATGGTGTGATTATAATTAATAAACACACATAATGGAAAGTGTGTCATCCAACTGGTGGCTTGTTTCCTGTCATACTTTTTCACTTAGCACAGATTTTTCACTACTTATTGTGTAGATTGAAAATGAGACAAAAAATATTATATATTATATTGATATTATATTGGTATAAAAATAATCAACACGTGGGAATTCATACTAATGATATTTGTGAAATTGTACTTCAAATTTTAATCTATAATCTATCCATAGATATTTCTAGTAAATTGGTTTAGCATTTTAACATACAGCAATCATTTCAAATGATTCATTTGTATATTATTACTTAAAACACACGCGTAGGTAGTTGTTAATAAAAAATATTTTGTATCGAAAGTGAATTATAAAAACGTCAGTCAAACAATAATGACGATTAGAAAAATAATATCATGTAGAAAGTTTAAATGTAATGCGCCATAGATTAAAATTTAACGTTTCTTTTATTTAAATATTATAATAATATTCGATAAACATGAAGGTTACCTTTAGTAATAATAATTAACTCATGAAATGGCTATTACTAGATGTAACGTTTTTTATATTTTGTGATCATTAAAATTATTTTAACTACTTTATCAATTTTATTCCTACAGAATACGTACCAAAGTTACCATCATCAATATAACAGTGATGATCATACACATCCGACTGTATTATATATGTTTAATTAATTTGTTTCGTTGAATTATATTTATAGGTCTGGTAATTTCTGTGAACTCTAGAATAGTCTTCCATTTCCGCTGACATGATAAAAATAACATTATAACTTGTTAATAATAATAGCATTTACTTCCGAGATCCGATTTGTTTTCCAAAAAGTAAAAACAACAAATTACTAGAAACTCGTGAAAGATGGAAACATTCAAAGAAATATTCAGTTTGACAAAAACACGGTCATTCACAATGTCATAACAACTTACTGTAGGTATCCTATAATATTTATACGGGGACAGTGTAGCACGTTATAATTTTGACTGGTAGCAATATTTGTTGGCTCTAGTACCATTTTGTATAAATATATAAAATAATAGTTAAATAGGAATACAAATTACGAATGATTATTTTTATTATAAATTTATTTACCAGAAATTATTAAAAATACACATAGGTAGTTGGTTTAATACCGTAGTGCTAAGTGCTAATATCACTTAGTAACAAATGAGCGTTAAATCATTTCGTATTCAAATCCTATCGCAGCACCGCTTCTTATACAACATTGAAAATTTAATGCAACATCGCTCAACTCATGTTTAAATTAATGTTAAAAATTCACTTAAAAATGTTAATACCTATATAATTTTAATTTTTTGTATATTTTACCTGTATTTTGAATTAATAAGCTCATAAAATTAAATAAATGCCAATTTTAGCATTTATAGTTACTTTTTCCTAAAGATTTTTGCTACGAAATCCGAGACATAGTAATTATATATTTCGTGATTCATGACCATACTAATAATTGTGATAATGTATAACCTATTATTATTAAGGTACCTACATTGAGATTCTAAATTACTATTTAATATACAATTTATAATTCTTCGTTAGTCGCCAAGGTTACTTAATAATAAGTGTCCCAGGGTTTTATAAGCAAAGTTGCATAATAAAAATATTCAGTAATAGTAGTCTAACTTTTGCGTCGTACAAAGCATCGCGCAGCTCAACTAACGAAAGGATATAATATGAATATTATTTTTATAGGACAACGTCGGTGTTTTCATCAATTCCCAGTTTCATATAATATTATTATTATCATGACGTTTTCGTACGTGGGTAACCGATGCGCGCCCGACGGTCGTCGACGCGACCGTGCGCGGGAGAATGAATGGCGCGAAATATTGCCAGTGGCGTTTTTCTCCGGTCGGATAAATACCGCGAGGGACGTACCTATACACACTTTAATGTTATAATATTATATTATTTTATAGTACTACGTACTACGTTTATTATATTATATTATACGCGCTTGGCCAGGTGATGGGAAAAGGATCATCTAGCGATCGCGCGCGAACACGAACAACAATAGGCGGGCGCGCAGCTGCCGCCGCCGTCGCGTCAGACGCGTCGACGTCGACGGCGACGGCGGCGTGGTGGTGGTACAGCCGCGGTGATGCGAATCCCTCCGCCGCCGCCGCCGCCGCCATCGTCCCAGACGTCTAGCCGCCCCGGGATCGGGAGGAGGAAGTCTGAGGGGGGTATTTTCCGTCTGCGCGTCGACGACCGCGGCGGCGGCGCCCTGGAGACGAGAGCAGTGAGAGAGAGAGAGAGAGCGAAGGGTCCGCCGAATGGAGAGCGGCACGGGGAGAGCAAAAAAACCCGACGCCGCGCCGTCATCATCCCTCAGCACCCGCGGACCGGTTTTCACTATATTTTTCTTCTCCGACGCGCCCTTTCTGTTCGCGTCTGCTCTCCCGTATTACGCTCTATATGTGTATAAGTTTTTTTTCGCCAAGCTGACCTCCGGTCAATAAATGATAATCACAATAAAGGGGTTGTTGAACGCATATACGCGTAACTACTACCTACATATACCTTGCTGTTATACAATATTATAATATATACGTATAATGTATACATATATATATCACGTGTAGTCTGAGATTTTTTTTCTCAGGCAGTCGTCGCCGCCGCTACCATGGCCACCGTCTCCGCCGAGGGGGTGGAATTTTGCATAACACTGTATACAATTGCACTGTATAGATACCGTCTGGATACTCAGACCCCTTCTGCTTCCATGTTAATAATTATTATTGTTATTATTATTATATTTTTTTATTGTTACAACGGTTATTTTTTCCAATTCTCAAGCCGCCGCCGCCGCCGCCTCCGAATAAAATATATTCGCCGCCTACCGATTGTGTTGTGCGAATTTTTTAACGATTTATTTTTACGATGTCTGTACGCGTCTGTATACATCTGTGTCTTTGTCTTCCGCGGCCGCCGTGTCAGGGTCCATACTAATAAGCGTGTTCTCGACCAACATCCCCCGAAAACACACACATCACGTCTCATACTATGTACAAGATATATACCTACACATTACACATGTACAAGTTATAAATGCGGACACGTTTTTAATATATTATACCGATGAGAATTGAAATCCGAACACGACGAGTCTCGTTATTCCGATTGTTCGTATTGTGTGCGCAAAACCACCAATTAACATAAAAATAAATGTATACACGAGAACGTCGTCGGCGACGGGGGTGGCAACCAAAGCCCCGTCTTACGGTCGTTATATACACAGCAGATGCCGTGGTTAATATTATAATATTTTATTTAACGTATTTTTATTCCGAGTGATCGCCGCCGAGCGGACTCAACCGTTTTTCCGCGGATCAATGTATTCGACCTCGTTTTTATTGCTGCGCCTATTAGGTATCTGTTTATGCCATGGGAATCCAAAGGCACTAGAGCGTCCAACGGCCGTAAACAATCGAAAACAATCAATCACACGCGTAATCTGCGTGTACCATCTTTCGTTGTCGTGCGTAATGCACATAAGTGTCGTCCCGCAGCAAATGGACCGGCTTAACTCGTTTGCCAGAGTCATATTTGGACGCAAACAGTGCATGTCAAGACGGATTTGACAAACGATTGGCCCGACGGGCGACCTTTGCTGCCGTCCTTTAAACGGATTTTTGCGGCATCACCACACCTATATATAAATATATATGTATATAAAGCTGCTGCAGCTATACGCAGCAGAACAGAGGGGTAACGGACTTAATTTGCATGCGGCGGCGGCCGGGAACGGCATACGGCGAGGAGTATATGGAATATTGTAGGATAAGTTTTTGTTGTCTTCTTCGGGCCGGAGCTCTTTTGCAGCCGAGGGTGACGAGGGGTTCTCGTCGCAGGACAATACCGAGCGCAGGGAGGGGTCAGGTGCGGACGAGGACTAAAGGAAATATTATGCTAATCCAAGAGAAGAACACAAAGCGGCCCGCTCTCGTGTGTGTCGCGGTTATGACGAATTACGCGGAAGACCCCAAGACCGTTATTGGCCATTCGTTACAATTAAAAAACGCTACGAGGTTATTTTTTTTTTTGATATTGTAATATATCCATGTATTATATGCAGCGAGTACCTATTATACATATACGAATAAAGTTACATAGTTTATTTGCCCTGAGAACAGCAGGACATCGTGAAAAGATAATGTCGAGGGTTTTTAGAGACCTTTTGTCTACCCGCAAAAAAACTATATTTATACATCAACCCTTCCGGGATATACAGCCAGGATATAGACAGGTAACCGCTAACAGTTCTGAAATCTTATAACGGGACAGCTGTGCTTATAGTTTCAAAAAAAATTGTGTCACCAGTTTTTTATTTACCTAAAATACGAATTTTTCATACTTAAATTATTATAACAATAATAATCGCATTTGTATAGACCACATATAATCATTCCCCAGTAAAATATACGCTACACAAAATTAACATTTCAAGTTCTCAGGACAACCACATCATGGGATTATCATAAAACAAAAAAAACATAAAGGACAAAAAATATAACGATAAATGGTAAAATGTCCAGTATAATATTTAACAGCAATAAATAACACATAAATAGAAACTACCTACTATCTATGTATTAGGTACGTGTGCGTACAAATTCCAATAGTTTATTAAATATCTTTGTAAAATTTAATAAATAAGTACTTCCGATGAGATTATATATTTTATACTATAATTATATAGAGCAGGGATGGGTAATTGCGGGCGGCCCGAGTACCATTTTTAAATGGCCAACACGTGCTACATTTCAAATTACTTTATAGAAATATAAAATCGATATAATGTTTATCGTAGATATTATGAATTCTTATCTAAGATTGAACTATTAAATGTTTAATATTATATTATTTATAGAGGCATAGTTAACAAAGCTTTTTTTCTTTCTATATTATCTGGCCTTCTAGATTTTCGCATTTTCAAAATTGGCCCTCTAGTAGCATTGAGTTTCCCATCCCTGATATAGAGTATATAGACTATAGCTATGTGTTTAATAAAAAAACTTCGATGATCGTTTATCATTATCAGCAATATTGTTAAATTATATGGTGTATGTATACCGTTCTAATTTGAAGTCTATTCTTATAATATAAGTTTAGAATTAAATAATGAGCTTATGTGCAGATGAATGTATAAATAATATTGAATTCTACAATAAGTAGTTTTTTTTATAAATTAGTCATAATAATGAAAAAAGGCTTTCTTTAAAAATTCATCTACTGTGTACATTTAAAATCGCTCTTGATATAGATTAAATATTTTCTAATGCCGAGTCTATATACTCTGTAGTGTGATGTTTATTAGGTACCCGGTATGTATTTCCCTGACTTTAAAAAATATTATATTTGAAATAAACTGAAGTCAATATTTGAAAGATGGGTGTAAACTATATAAATAACAGTCAAGATTGTTCTTTCTCGATTTGCAATTTCTCGGACTTACTGCACAATGTATGGGATAATATTTATGCACAGTCATTTTTATGTATCACATAGTTATACATACTTTTATGTATACATTTACTGTGCCTACGAACATCAGACGGTTAAAAGTTTTGCGTTTTATGAATATTATTGTTGGTACGTCGTACATAAAATACGAAGAATGCGGTTGCGACCCTTGCATAGTGTGGAGGATTAAATAAGATATCTATATTTTAATGACAAGTCTGATATATAACTATAAGTGCTGAAATAGTGCAGCAGCGTGATAATTGTAACGCCTTTCCGCTACATCAAGGTCCAATAAAACCGGGATAATAGTTTTTTTGAACAGTGTTGTTTTTTTCTATCTATATAATTTCCAGATCGCACGACCCCATGTAATAATCTAACCATAAATGGTAGTATGGTACATATAATATACCTACCCTTTTTTTCATTTTTTTTTTTATAGCTTTTTATCATTACGCTGTAGTCGCTGACTTGGGTCTTGTTAATAACAATAAAGTTTATCACTTCGTAGGTATAGTAGGTACACGTGTATTTTTACGATCGATAAAAAAAAGGAAGCAACAAGTAGGAAGATAAATGCTGGGTAAACACTGTACACAAGTGACCTGTTGGATGACGTAATTAAGTGCCGGTAAACCGTACTCCGGTCTCCGATGCAACAGCAGAGACGGCCACGAACATAATACAACACAATAATATTATAATAACATGATATTACTTATGAGTTATGACTTATGAGACAATTGTCTTATGAGACACCACAGAGCAGTTGCCGCGGAAACAGTGCACACAGCCGTCGCTGCATATAGGAAACACCTAATTACTTCCTATACAATACAAACACTGCATAAATAATAATTAAATATATATATATATGTACCATATTTATATGCAATTATATACAAACACTTATAGACACGACATTACGAGGTCGTTGCCACTAATCGATTTCAATAAAATATTCTATAATGTTATATTGTCACTTTTGTATTAATATTAACATACCTTAAAAGAGGCCCTCAAAAGGCGCACATTGTTAATAGGTATATAAGAGATTATGACGATCAAGTCTGATAAACAGTTAATGAATATTTGATAATAATAATATAATATGATGAAACTATAATACTCTTTGGTTAATTACTAAAAAAAAATAAAACTACAAAAAAAAAACGTAATATTTAATCAAACCAAAAAAAAATCACATGTTCAAGTATTATTCAGGACTAATAGTATCACATTATTACATAATAATAATGTATGTTACGGTTTAGCTTTGTCTTAGTAGAACTAAAAAATATTTCTTTAGGAGAATAAAGCCCCTTCAAGTACAGTTTATGTAAATTTGCATTTCTTACTTCAAACTTTTTTAATTGTTCATAATCATTTAAAAATAAACATTTTTACCTTGAAAGTGTTTACTAAGATTCAATTACTTTATTTTAAAAAATCACTTTTTAAAGAGATTACATTTTTGTTCTAACGTTTAATATTATTATTTAATGTTTTACTTTATAAACTATGAAAATGATAAGCGATGGCGTTTATATTTAATGTTTTCTCCCGGTACGTATATTATACGTCATGAACATACTACAGTTCAGTGTAAATGATTAACAACCTAAGGTATTAAGATAACACAAAAACTATTATTTTTGTTAAAATAAATATTGTATCGATACAAGTGATAGGTACGAAAATTGAACAGTCAAACGAAACAGTTCAGAGAAATAAATTTTAGTAAACAAATGCAAGTCTGTCATAAAATCACAAATTCAATAACACTTTATTCTATTCATCAGGATATTTTTCTACATCTATATTATTTGTTGCCTAAGGTAATGAAAATTATTTATAAATTATTTTTAGTCATAAAGTACTTAAATTATTTAAATTTCTAATAATTTTAAGTTCTATAACTAAAAACATTTCAGGGATGTAGATTAACTTTTAAATTATAATGGTTATTACATTTCTAATATTTAAAAGATATTTATGTTTCAAAAGTTTTGAATGGTTTTTTCAAACATAGCCAAAATGAAATAATGAACTTTTGTTTTTGAAAAGTTATGTAAAATAATATTCTTATATTATTTTATAATTTCATCGTGTGATAAGTCATACATTGATATTCTGCTTTTCAAATCCAGAATTTTCATTTTAAATATACGTCAAGTAAATTACAATGTCATGTACACGTGTCGCCCAATAATGTTCAATTTGTTTAAGATAACCTTTGTTAATATTATTAAATATCTGTTATGTAACGACATTTGCGCCTTTGTCAAAAGCTTCCTGTCTGGAGGCGTCATCTGTTCTAAAACGCACGAGTTTTATTTATAATCCAAAAACGCCCTTTATCTTTTGTGCTCGAAGTCGTTAAGCGCATTTTTAGCCAACACAATACACGAAATGTTTTTTTTTTTTTTTTTGGTCCGAAAGGCAACGGTCGCGTGCCACGGGTATTTAACACAGATTTCCTCCCTCGAGACAGATGTAATAGACCCATTGTACATTCAAAAGACGTTTTTCTCTTTTCTTTGCCCTGACACACAAGATTTATATTTTTTTTTTTGTCGCACGTACCTACCCACACACCTTAAAGATGTAATATTTATGTACTAATATTACGGCACTCAATTATTCAGGGGAAACAATGCATGTGCACAAATGCATAATATACCTATTTTAATGTTCACGTCCAATTATTATTCAGGAGAAAAACACAAAAATCATCGGGCATAATTGACGATGGTTTTTTTTTTTTTTTTATCGAGGGATAACATGTTTTCCTGTTTGCCCATGCGAATAGTTCACGATAATTATTGTATCGTAATTTAATGACGCGTTATCGATGTCGGCTGTGGAGAAATGTTCTAACGCGTCGGGCAAAATAATGACGAGTTTAATCGCGATGAAATAATGGAAACATTTACAAATTTACAATGTTTATAATATAATATAATTTAATGTATATATTTATTATTTATCTGTAAAAATGTGCGTATGTGTAGTATTAAAAATACAAAAAAAAAAAGAGAAAAAGTCAGGCGCATTGTTACAGCTGCCCGGAGGAGGATAGCAGCTGCAATGTTTGGATTTCTTCCCTCAGCGTCAGCAGCACTATTGGAGGTAGGCACATACAACGCTGGTATAATTTCTCTCTGTCATACACCTGGTATAGAACACGTGGTGACTCCGATACAGATCGTCGATTTATTAAACGATAACATTTCTACTACAATATCATACAATATATAGAGTAATAGATTTAACGAAACAAAAAACAAATTGAAAATTCTTGTGAGTTTTACGAATCCAATAAATGTATGATTATTTACTGTACATATTCATGGGAGAATTAATGGACGTCTATGATCACAGTTAATTTGGTAAATACTGGGATAACGTTTTTGCTTAAACGGGGGCAAACCGAACGGTCCATTAGAACAGATAATTGGAAATAAATTATATCACCGCGGTAAGCAACACGTCATATAATTATGTAATATTATATACAGAGTACCTATTTACAATATTTTTTTTTGAAATCTTAATTTATTATGTGTTTAGGAATAGTGTTTTGAAAATATGAATACTATGGATATAAAATGTATATAAACAAATTAATTATATTAAACTCTTCTAATGCATAAGTTGTATTATGATTATTTTTTTTTAATTGACAAATTAATATTATTAAAACTCATCGCAATATTAACTTCCAACATTTAGGTAAAGTTAAAAAGGTTTAAATAAAATACAAGTATGTTTAAAAAAATGTATTGTATGGACCATTTTCATTATAAGTAACTAAGTATTGTTTTTTTTTAAATATATTATCTCGTGTTATATGTTGTTATTGTGTGTAAAAAAATATTATAATGACACATAGGTAATATTAAAATATTATGGTTAAAATGTCATAAGTTATTGTTATCGTAACATATTTTGTACAAAACAAACTGTCGAGAGAGGTTTTTGAACCCCGAAAATGGGTTAAGTTTATCCGGGACGTTTTTGTATCCAGTCAAGGGGTTTTCTGAATACAATTGAATTTTAAAAACCTATAGAATAAGTAATATTTTAACGTGGCCACCATGACAGAAGCTTTCCATCTCGATCGAATGCACCTTGTCCTTTTGTTTTGTTTTTTCAAACACTTCCTCTATTACGGTGGAATTAAAAAAAAAAACCAACAAGACATTAAAACATCCCGCATTCACCTCGATCCACACCGTCTGCCGCCGTACAGCTGCTACCGTTAGCGTACGTATAGTAATCGTCGCAGTTGTAGTATAGTATAGTAAACTGTAGTAGTAGTATTATAGAATAGTAATAGGTAGGTATAGTATTTGAGTGTACATTTTTAAAATGGAGGTCATCGCCACCGACACATCTGTAGGACAGACAACAAATTTCTTTTTAAGTTCTTATGCGCACAATGTGTTGTACATTTATTCGTATATATATATTACGTATACACGCCTAAAAAGACGCGCAATAACTGTACCAAGGCTGTTTACCCTGAGGTTCAATAACCAGCACGTGTCTTATCACGTGCGTCTGTCCGAGCCCAAGGAAATTACCCTTGGCATTAACCACCAGCTAAAAGACATCCGTCTATATGTGTAATATACTTCCTACACTTCCGATGATGGCGGAGGGGGGTCTATGGCAGCGGCCCTGATGAATAATAAACCTATATATTCGTACTAACAAGTAACAGTATTTACAGGTGGCTTGTATATACTTGTACCCATTTATTTTTTATAATATAATAGTCTTACACCGCTAGCACCAGATAATGATTTCATATAATTATTTATATACAGATGTACAAATTATACCTATGTATATTTTATTTTATAATAATTATAATATTGATACAGACAAACAGTAACAATCGAACAACAAAAAAATCGAAAGCATGCGTTTCATGTCCATGTACACATAATTAATTCATAAATACATAATCTCTAATCGCGAAACAAATAAACTGGGAAAGTAGGTATCTTATATTGACTGGAGCAACTGTAATATTACACGTGGCCGCGAGGATGGATTATTGCCAAGATATAAAAAACTGATAAAATTAATAGAAAATGAAGATGTACACGATCTTATTATTATTTATGAAAAAACAAATTAAGTCTACAGGCTCGTCAGTCGTCACCTTTCAAAATGACAACAGCCAATTAAATCAGCTTAAACGATAAGAATAAATTAATAATACCCGTTTTATAAAATAATCAGTTTTCTCCCTTGTTATTTTCCCTATCATTTTGCCCCTATAGGCACCAAAAATCGTCCAGAAATTCGATGGAAAATCTAAACACGGTATTATGAAAGTAACAATAAATATCCATATTCCATTTAGAGATGAAATTATTCTACTTCAAAACTACACGTGACAGCCAGTATAAAAACAAAATTACTACTGTCAATTAAAAACCATTGCCAATTTAATTACTTGAATATTTTCCCTCTTCGAGTGATTCATGCTAGACATGACCCGCATGAAAAATTAAAATTAGACTATTTTGTTACAATACAAATCGAAATTCGAAATGTTATAATAATAAATCATAAATAACTCAACACTAAAATAAAACTACATATTATTATATAATTATTTCGATATTAAATCTTCTTCGGAACAATAGACCAGACAAGTAACAACAATCAGATTATTGTCACGTTTGACGGAAAAGGTAATAAAAAACTATCGATCATCGATACTAAATTAATATTATTAAAAACGCAACATAATATCTATTCGACTAAAATTTGCAGACTGCTGGTACATAATATAATTACCATTATAGGTGTATGGATACTAAACAGTTAATATTATTTACGATAGAATATTATCGACATATTTTAATTATATTGTAGGACTTCATGTAATGACATGCATAATAATACAGTGTATAGAAATTCGTCTAGCGGCAGATGTGTGATCCCCACTCCTCCGCTCATTTTTCGGGTGTAAGTCCCGGAGCTATTTACTAAATCAAAACACACCGGTAGCAAGAATACTGTCGGAGGGGAATGGAGGAGCATACAGCGCGTGCTAAATAGGGGGGAAACCTCACCTATCTGCTTTTTTTTTAAAAGGTCTTTCGCTCTTTACTATTTATATTTTATATTGTTTGTGAAAGGCCCTGCAGTAGTCATACGAATAGTACCTGTGTGCGTACAATAGCTTCATACCAATATATATATAATATTATACAATGTGCGCAGAGCAGCTGCGAAATAACGTAGCACTCTCCCGTTCATGTTGGCGGGTGTATATGTATGTGTGTGTGGGGGGGGGGGGGGCAAAAATAAATTCGCCTATATTAACCGGCCTGAAGTACGAAATGAATGTGTAAAAACTTTATTTCGACATAGGCATTGCTGCAACCAGACTTGTCAATAATTGGAAATTTAACTAAAAATTCCTATTTTAGAGCATAAAACTTACTATAATAGTATAATGGGCTAAATACTATAGTGCATAATAATATGATACTAATTATAAATTAGTAATCTCTCAATCGTTCTCAAAGAAATATTGAACATTGCTACGTCTGCCTTCTATACCTACCTATTTTATCTGAAAAATTATAATTGTACAAAAGGCATGTTTGATTTTATACGGCTATATTATATAAATGGTTTATTTGAGAAAAAAATTATAAAAGACAACTGCATCTGTTTCAATTATGCATAAAGAATGCACGTCATATAATAATATATTATCCTACTTACTAAGTATATCTAATTACATTACAAAATACAGAATAAATAGATATCATTATACACGAATATTACTATGATAATTTATATGAAAATAAAAAGTTATCGATACAAAAAAAACATACAAAGTCAAAACAAATATTCTAAACGATATCCACTATTAAAGTCTCTATATACTAGAACGAATGTACTGTACTCTAGTAGGTATGTGTGAAATATTTAAAATACATTTTAGTCGAATTCGTGGAAATAAAAATAATAATGAATATACAAAAATGTAAAAACACTGTATAGGTACTTTTGAATAAGCATTATATAACTGGTGAAGAGTATTATATTTTGAATGATATAGGACCTGTATAATTATTAATGTAATTGCGAGGTTATTGAACGCCATGAAAATGAACATATTATTATTTTGTTGATCGGACCATCACTATTATACCTAAAGGTTTTGCACGATAGTCACAAATAATAAAAAGAAAAAAACTTTAAATCATGTAACGTATATCGACGGAATGCAAATTTTTAATATAACTATATAAGTTTATTAAACCCACATTTGTTTACACACATATAAAAACAATTAGACTATTGTTGTATATTGTTGTGCATGGAAACAAACATAGGTACATAGATAACGGTTAAATTGAAGAACCCTCTGCTCATGGTTTTCCAAACATTGTATCGTTTTATTTTTTTTACCTGTTTCGATTTAAAAGCCCCAAATCGACCTTGGTCGTTTATGTTAACGCCACCGAGACAGACACACGCATATGAATAATCGTTAAATAATGTTTTAGAGTTCGTTTGTAACCCGAAAACATGTAAATTAACGCGTTGACATTGCAACCGAGGTGAATAGCCGCGGAAAGCGAAACGTTCGTCAACGAAACTGCATTTTATACATATATACACTTACTACTACGACTACTAATAATAGTTACTTTTAATATTTAAGGGGTACCTACACAGTATCATGACTACTCGAGTCATTCAAGGACAATAATTTGTCATTGCCGAAATAAATGATAACCAAACAATAAATCCCACCTGTATACATTGACATCTTCAATGTTTACTATAATTATTATGATTGAATACATGACGATTTTTTTCCTCCGTTTCCTATACAGTGCACTGAATTAAAAGAAAAACACGAAGGTACCTATTATTAAGTCCGCATTTTAGGAACAACTGTTACAACAATATGGCTTATCATAATGAACGTTTTTTTTTTTAAATTTATGTATTATATTATATTAACGTGTGATAATTATAATTATTAATAAAACAAATGTGGACTAAGTTAGTTTAATGTCACCTAGTTTTCGGTCGTTGATCTCCGATAAAATGTATTAAAAATCTGTATACATATTGTAGACTATTGACTATTGCTATTGCTTATAAACTATTATCAACATTACTTACCAATATAACAGAAGGAGATAAGCGTCAACATATGCCTCCTAAGCATTGAATCATTTCGTCTTTTCCACTTAATTTGTTCCATAATATGATCCACGTAATCGAAACTGGTGACTGCTACAATTCTCCATTCCAATTTAGAGATAACTAACAGCTCCCATTCCTAGAATAAATAACATTTATTAAATATTAAACGTAAGTCAAAAAAAGTATAGGTAGACAGGTACTTAGTATATATTTTTGTATGTATAATATATAACCGTATTTAAGAGGACGTCAGCGCAATATTTGTTTTCTCTCTCTTGCACACGCGCAACATAGACAAAACGCATTTACAGAAAATCATTTTTTTGAGTAATCTTAGAGTAAATCAAACATTAAAAAAATGATAAAAATAATATTTTCGAGGGTATGATGATATACTGATTTGTCTAAATATTGTCTCAAAACAATTTAAACATAGTTTAATTTTTTTTTATTTTTAAAGTCGAATATTATGCCAAATAATAATAAAATATAAAACAATTTTGTTAAACCATCAAAAATCTAATCCTCTATACTTTTTGCAATAGGTAATTTTAATCTAAGATTATTCAAAAATCATTAAAAACGATTTTAGATGAAAGCCTTTTATCTATGTTGCGCGTTGGTCCGAGAGAGAAAAAAAATATTGCGCTGACATCCTTAACGTTTTTTTATTTTTATTAATCATTGAAGTCTTTGTTTGGAGGGGGAGCCTTTATACAAAAAAATGTGCATGTCGATACATAATTATTCTGAAAGTTTCAATATAACAAATTTGAGTTTTTTTTAATGCAACAAATGTCTGGACGGTTGGCAACGATTCAATGGGTTCGAGAGGGTGAAAAGGGGAAGTTGCGAAACTAAATATGTTACCCTAATCTGTCTTCTTGTTGGTTTCATGATTATTATTCGCCAACACAAAAGATCATTGAAACAATACGAAAAACAATTAAAAACATTGTATCGACAAATACGTTAAAGTAGTTGTTTAAACAACTCATTGGAACACATAATATAAACTCTTTAGTAATACTATATGCAAAGGGGAAGGTTAATTTTTTTTTTTTTTACTGTTATATTACAACAATTTTTTCCCATACAAAAATAAAAGCGGAATTGATGCTTATAAAATATGTAACTAAAAGGTTTACAAATCATTGGTGCAAATTAAAAATATTAACATTAACCATAATTATATTTTAGTACTATTTTTTTATAGATATATATTTTATAATAAATTAAAATAATAAATATGATTTTAATCGACACGATCAATATCTTACATACATTAATTAATTAAATTTTAAATTATTAAAAATAACTAAAAGATGGGTTGTAACACAAAACACAAACGTGTTCAACAATAAAAATATAATAAAGGCAGCGCACACCTAACTAATGTTTCAATATTTCTATAGGGCACAATGAGTTTGAAGGGGAAAATGTCTTAATCCTAGTCGCAAATACGAATAATGAAATCCGTAGGTTTTATCGTCTCTCGTAGGCAGTGTCGTCATTTGCAGTCAGGTTATGTACGAATTTTTTTAAGGTAGGTCAATAAAAGACGTCTAGCTCCTGTTTTTTTTTTTTTTTTTTGTTGCTCATTCCTTTGCGAAATTCCAGACAACCCACCGAAGCCCAATGGGTATTGTTCAGGATATTGGTAGCACCGTGAGCACGTCGTACGCACAGTTTCGAAACTATCTCGTCTGCGGCGGATGCGGAACCTGTTCTGAGCAACTAAGCGAAGTTAAAAAATAATTATAGCCTATAAACTTGGGCACTGCAGAGTGCAGATAACTGAGAAGCGGTATAAGGAAAAGTTCATTGGAAGTTATTATCAAACACGCAAAATACAAGGTAATTAATATTGTTTGTTATTACAATAATATTTAATTCTGAACCATAATAATTATGTTTACTATACTTTATTTTAAAATTAAATTATTTCTACCTGTAGTCAAAAGTGAAAATAAAATATAAATGGGCCTGTAAAATTGTAGGTTATAACTGTGTACGAGTACTGAGTAAATAATTCACTATCTTTAATTTCGACATGTGTTTTTTCTGATTATCTAACAATTAACATATTATTATAAACTCTGCTTGACAAGTTAGACCTATTTATTCTGGTACCTATCATAATATTGATTCATGTGCACAAACATTCCACAAAAATGAACTAAAACTCCACTCAGAACAATTTCCGGAGAATTTGAGGAATGTAATGTTTATATTTTATATATTTTACATAGTAACAGAAGAAGTTTGTATCTTATTGAAAACGTTGGCTACCTTCCAGAACCCAATAATAAAACCACAACAAATATAGCACCTAATTATATACCTACTACCTAATACATATATAGGTAATATTGATTAAAATACAATAACTACCTAATAAAGTAAAAAGTAACAGTTTTTTGAAAGTTAACAATTCATCATAAATAAAATAAATATCTAAAAGTAAAACGATATTAACGGCCTCCCATATAATAATTTTAAATTATACTATTAATTTAAATCGGTAGGTATACAACAATCATTGTTTCATAGTCATAATTTCACGTTACACTGGTATTTGTTGTCTCCGTCTTGTAAGTAAGTGCGTAACATAGCAAATTTACGCTCAGCAGATCACTTGTAGCTTCGTTAGTTTAAAAATTAAAGTGAATCGACCTATTATGAAACTTAATGTTAAGAATATTATCCGTGTCTGTGGGTTTTTTACGATAGTTCTGTTATTGAGTGAGTTACGAGAATTTTGAATATACACTGTATTATAAATGCAAAACTTACTAAAAACTAGGTATCGTAAGAAGTCCACATCCAAATACAGATAATGTTCTTAAGACATCAAGTTTCATAATAGATCGATTCACTCTAATTTTTAAAATAACGAAATTACAAATGATCTGCTGAGCGTAAATTTGCTATATTTCGCACTTGTAACAACAAATGCTAGCGCTACGTCCTCTTAATAACAATACAATAAATTAAAAATTTTATTCGATCTAAAATGTTAAGCCAGAAAGCCTGTTGAATAGTTCTAAATTTTATCTCGGTAATTTAATTTAATTTTTTTATAATTATTGATATAATAAATTACTGCTTCTTTATTTCACCAACCAGTTTAGCTTAAGAAATTATGGCTTTTAAGTTTTTATAAACGGTTCACATCCAAACTCTAACTAATGAAAATTTGCATATTATAGATATTACAATTATATTTTCATGAATGCTCTAATCTGACTAAACAATGATCCAGTAAATGTGGACAAATTACAAGCTCGTTTACAAGATGATGGCTTCCCCGTGACTGATAACCGTGGCTAAATAAGGGTGGAAAAATGTTTAACCCTCCATACATGCAATAAGTCTACAATTACACATCTCTTTCAAAGCCACAGGTCCGTGAAAAATTGTTTATTGTTTTCGTACATGTTGGAAATCGTCCATCCTGCCTTTTGTGTATATCTTTTATGTTTTTCATTTTAATTACACAAATACAAAAGCTTCGATGTTTTTGTGACTTAGTCTTCAACGATTTTTACAACATGATAAAAAACAATATATTCAAAGATTGATTTAGGATATACGTATCTAAAGCACAACGATGGTTGATGAGCCAGATGTAGATAACTATATAATTACTGAATAACGTCTCAATGTATTTTAATTTGCATTAATTTCATATTTGCATTGTTCCATAACTTTAATGCATGGTTACAGTAACTCAAATTAATTGTTTTGAATGTATTAACGAAATCTATTTATTTATAACAGTATAACAGATACGTCACAATAAACTATAAAGCTAACTGTTTAGAATTCATACATTTTTTAATTTGTTTAATGCAAACACTATAAATACAAGCTTCTTAATTATGGCTAAATAATAAATTATATAGCAAAAACTGAACTATCGGAATTTAAATATTATAATTACACTATTCTAACATTATGCAATTAATTAACCTATATTTTATGAAACATTAGTTTATATTATTAAATTAAAATATTTTCTTTTGGCAGGGTATATTATGAATAGCGTGTGTCAAAGCTGTCGAGCGTAAAAACTAAAAAATAAAAAGTGCATGGGAAAACATTTGATGTGAACCTAATAAATTGTTTATCATTCTAAATAGTCCCTGTGGTATTGTAGATATCAAGTTTTTCTTTGGAAAGAGTGAAAACATAATAACACTTTCGGTGGAACTAATTGCCTGTTACTAGACGCAAAAGGGAAAAAAAAGAATCCATCAGGAAACGCGGCATAACAGTTGTATGGCAACCACAAGTTGGGCATAAACATCCTTTTATACTACTAAAAAAAAAGAAGATTTTAAACACATGTCTAGCAAACCATGACCCCGACAAATAGCGTGGGTCGGTGTACTAAAATGTTTGGTCGAACAAAGGGTGTTTTGTAATCGATATATACGACGTACGTCTTGTCTTGTCCATTTACATATCACGAATAGAATACCATATTATTTAATACTACAGGATATTGTAATTAGGCCAGGTTCGATTGAAAAAGATTATTGAAAGAAAAATATGTCCGCGAACAGTGTGTGGGAAAGGATGGAAAGGTTGAATACTTGAATACCTTATACCTACACACAATGCCGTTATGTTCGAATAAAAGAATTTCTATTTCCTAAAAAATCCAACAGGAAACTATAGGTAGCAGCCTATATTGACCTATATTAACTAGGTCATCAAACTCAGACACATTTTAAGACTCCTTGAAATATTGTTATGACGCATCAATTTCCGGTGATACAAAATCACATAATATAATCCGTATAAGGGTTGTTCCATACATACTGATTTAAAATTAAAATTATGTATAATATATAATTTACAAATTGTATACAGTAAAAAAAAATAAAACCATTATTTTTGCTTATATATACCTAATGATATTGATTAATATTTAACACACACAAAAACTTTATGCATTTTAAGTAAAATTCAAGAAAATAAATAAGTTTTATCATTTGTTGAATATAAAAATAAACCATAAAATTATAAATATTAAATATATTAATTAACAGCGTTATTAGAATATTTTAAAACTATTTTTAATTTTTTTTTTCATTCATAATTGTTTGTATGAAAGTTATACTATAACAGAATCCAACACATATTTTAAGATTGATTACATTTATTATTTATAATATTTTAGTCATCAACATATTTTATAGTTCTCAAAGTCATAAATATAAATAAAAGACGAATTGTGATATCAGATATACTACATACAGATAGAACCGATTTACATTTTTATAGGTAGCATAAGATATTGAAATGATAACTTCTTATAACTATTAGAACTTATAAGATAATAGTGATAATACCATAAGTCATACATAAACTGTATTGTTATTTATATTTATTTATGTTTCACGCAATACGTATTAACGCAATATAGTTTCCAATTTTCATATAATATATTCTTTTATTTGATAAAATGAAAAATAATTTTGAATAAGTACCTATAGTGTTTCAGAGCAAATTTTGGAAGAAAACGTTTTATTTTATTTTGTCCGTAGTAAATTTATAGACACAATATGATCTAGATTCTAAGTATTTAGGTAAGAGAATAAATTAATTTTCTTAGGTTCGGTTAGCTTTAGGTATTAATTACGTTTAGGTAATATATGACTAAAAATAAAACAAGTTTCAAAACAGTGACTGTATATAAAAGCATTTCTAAGGAACTTAACGGAATAAACCAGTCAGATACGTGTGATGTCGCTAAAAAATAAGTACGGGAAACGGCCATTAGTAAAGGGCATATAATGCGTAAAAGGGGTTGGATTATCTTGCTGATTTATCGATTTCGCGTCGTAATCAATGGGTATCCGGTGACACGGAACGAATCGGCCGTACCGGTTGGCCGCGGACGTATCCTTTGCGTATTCAAATCTCATTAGACGAGGTCCATGACATAACTTCTTCCGATGTGTCTTATTAAATATGAATTATTATTGGTTAAAGGGAAATATCATGGGACTTTTTTTTTCACGGTGACGGTTCACCGATTTGACCTACGCAATGTATCATCGCCGTTATATTATAATACCTGTACAAACCGTCAAAATACTTATTATTTATACGATTTACGTTTACGAATTAATAATTCATGTTTTAAAATTGAAAAGGTTTAATATATTAACGAACAAATTAAATCAGTAATTTATGATCAATAAAAAATCGTATTCTACGCCTTTTTTCATGCTTGTTCAATAAACATGGGTACTATTTTTTTATACTATACACTGAAATGCACAACTTTAAATAATGATTGAATAACTCGTGAGTGGTGACTCATTGTTAGCCCTATTAGTTTTCTGAAAGAAAATATTAACCATATTATACATTATACCAAACAAATAGAAAAAACTGGAACTAAACACATATCTATAATATGGGATTTACAAAAGTTTTTGGAGCTGGGAAAGTACAAAGACGTGTGGCGCAAATGCGCCGGATATACTGCTCGGCTGAGTGGCAAACACGAACTACAGGTTTTTCCTTATCACCACAATAACATTGTGCAACGCAGGTCAACACGAAAAAAAAACCATAATATGGGTATACCAATAAGGCTTTACCAGGTTAATCCGTTGACCGGTCTCTTCTTTTTATACTTATTGCCTACCACATAAAATATCTATTTGTATTTTGTGATATTATACAAGTGCGCTTTGAATTCGCCCCGATTCACATGTACGCTCTTACAAGGAAGTGAGCATATGTTTATATAAGCACGCAGAGAACCTCGTGCAGGACATTTGACCGTGTATAGTCCGGGGTAGGAAACAAAAAAAAATGTAGTTCACTGCCCCGTTCATAAACCCAAAAACCGGACGGCCGGCAACATTTCAAACATGTACGTGTTATAAATGTTTCCATTGTAGGACACAATAATATCAAAAAATATTTGACACGCCCGTCGTATACGTATAATATACAATATACGTATAAGTAAGCTGTCCCTGTACCCACAAACGTGTTTTCGATGTATAAATATGCTGCATTAAATGGCGACGAAAATGGCATTATTCTCACGATACCGTTGAGAAAAAGGACCGGACCTTTTCTGGACAAACAAACGCAATAAAAATAATGGACACATGGCTCAGTGACAGATATTGCCCAAGGTGTTTAACTACACCATGCAAATGTCAAACATAATTATTATAATTGATTACTTAAAATATTGTTATTCTTGAAACATATAATATATTTTATCTATAGTCAAATTTCAATGAAATAAATTCTAATATTGTAGGATATTCACAACCAGTCAAAAACAGTATAAATCGGTAAAAAAATACTCAGTAAGGGACAATGAATTTTATACTAATATAAATTATTTTAATATTTAATACAAAAAAACCTATTTACAATTTTATGTAAACTCGCAACAGAATACAAATAATGAAATAATACTTGGCCGGTAGTCCTAACTCCTATTACTCCTAATCCAATAGTAATCACTAATCAGTATCAAAACAAGCAACACCCGTCACCCATCCAGCATTTCTACGATAATACTAGATCGACAATTTCATACAAAATTACAATATCTAATCATCGAATAAAATAAAACAGGTTTTGATTAGTTTTGTGTAAAATATAAAATAAGATACCACATAATATAATATAATCAAATTGCCTCATATTATCTTATTAAGGACATGTTCTACGTACACACCGCAAGTATAATATATATAGTGCAACCTAACCGAATCGGAAACGCGTCAGGAAATAAAGAATTATACAGAAACACTCCCTATCATAACATTGACAATTCGTTATTAAGTGCCTAATTTAGTAGTTTTTTTTAGACCAAAAAAACTTAATATCGTGTGTCGAAGACAAGTTCCGTGACTGATTTTATTATTATTAACCGGACGACAAAACCGGAACATACGACAATAAGACGGAGATGATAACAATAAAAGCTATGGATTTCGAGGAAACGAAGTATTACGCCTTAATTGCAATGTGGTTTTTTCTTATGATATAATATTCAAGCAGCTGCAATTAATAATTTTTTTGTCCCCTGAGATAATGATCGCAGGATATTATACGGAAAAGACAGCCGACCGAGACGACTTCCTTCGGAGACTAAACCACAATACTCATATTCATATACAATGCATCTATGTATACGTACATAGAAGCTATAAGAATTCTTTCTAATAATTTTTCTTAGAACTTACCCTCATCTCTTCTGGAGTGACGCTGTTCTCTGTGTAGTAGCACAAGAGTTCAATAGAAAGCGCCGTACATTGTCGCACTTTTGATGCTAATAACAGACACACTGCACCAGTGAGTTGTAAGTGTGTTTTGGATATGTCACAGGCACATAAGAATCTGTCTAGAAAATTTACAGATAATGGGAACACTTGATCTTCACATCTTTGTTCTTCGCATACCTAGACAAAAAAAAAAAATAATAAATTAAAAAACACAATAAAAACCAGTCTAAAAAAACAGATGCCGGATAATTTTTAATTTTTAGTAGTAAATTATATTATCGAAAATTAGCTGCACATATACGTACAGCATTGTCGTATACCTGCAGTACCTAATCAATATATATGAAGCTAAAGTTTACTTCATTTTTTAAAAAATAGTTCATTTTCATTTTCATTTCAATACATTTTTTTTGTTGTTGCATCTAATTTCAACTGTATAATTGAATTGTTCTTATAAAGATGACATTTTATTTATTTATTCGAATGGCAAAAATATAAATTAAAATATGTGCAGTTTATATGACTTGTACCATATTGTTATGTACGACGATGCGCCAAATAACTAATGCTGAGCAGTACAGGCTGAATATCTTAAGTGTCATTGAACCTATTAAAGTTAAGTTGTAATCTGTATCCGCATCAAATTAGAATAGCTTTGAGAAAAACATAAGTAGTGAAAAAATTAACCGAATAGTTTTATTACATTTTATATAGGTAGTTGACATAATATTATTATGGTATAATAATATGTACCTGCAAACACGGAACAAAGGAATTACATAAGAATACAGTTTTTTTTTATTATCACCCGTCTGTGAGATCCACGCATGGTTTATTTTTTTATCGATAACACTTAAACAATTATTATTATCAGCAGTGAAAACCAAATTTAAGATATAGGTTGACGATATAGTACAATAACTCAAAACACAGACACGAGGTAGAGAAACCAAAAACATATTACAAATATTTGAAAATTATAATAATAATAAAAAAACCGAATATCATGTTATTTTAGTATGATACCGTACACCATACTAATTAAACAAAATATGCAAGTATAAAATTAAAAAAGTAAAACGTGCAAAATATGTAAAAACAAAATTGTTATATTATGAAACACATTTTCTTAGCTATGTTATAATGCCGATTGAAAAATATGTTGATTTCTTGAAGTCCCTAACCCTAATCAATACACATACTTAAGGGTCACGTATTTAATTTTCACTAAAATATCGAAACATCGATGTAGATGTTATTGCCACTAGACTGTCCGTCGGGGGACGTTTAATTTTTTTATTATTATATAAGATTACCTACACGTCAGTCGTTTGTTAAATATTATGTATAATACAACATACCACGTTATTATATTATATTGGTTGAGTTGAGAAAACATCGCGCGGTCATAAGCCTTCGGACACCCATAACACTTCTCACGCGCCACTGTATATTACAATATAACTTATAAGTACTTGGAAACGCGTTGGACAGAACAAAGCGATTAGAGTACCACCCTACTTTAACCTATTCACAATATGATCCGACATACATAATAATATTATATGAATTATTACAATAACTGCGACGTCAAGTCGTCGTCGTCACATTCTTGAGCGTAGGTATTAATGCGAACGACTTTCCGCCGTACCTTATAGTCCGCACCTCTCTTATGCGTAGTCGTGTAAACGCTTCACAAACGTTAATTAGTATATTTTAATAATAGAGGAACTCGAACCTGCGGCACCATACACGGGTAAATAATATGGAAATAGACGACGTGCACGTACCTATGAGAAAAAAATGTAAAGCGCATAAAATCGACAATCGACGTCCCCAATGAAGAAAGTAACAAGTATTGAAGGTCGTAGACTCGTAGAAGAACCATTTTCCAATCTATTTAAAGCATTTGTTAGCCGGTAAACCCAACATTAGAATGATAAAATATTATGTTTAATTTTCAACCTTCGAGTTGAGAAGTCACAAGAAAGGAGTCATAAGAAAACATCACCATCACATCCAACGTACGACATAGGTACCTATCAAAAAACTGAAACATTTTAAAAATGGAGTTACGTGCTTACTCTTTTTCAGTTAGGGACGTAGACATATTCTAGGTCAAAAGTTAGATCGTGTAATAATAATTCTCCAGCCCGACAAAAACATAAAATTGAATAATATATTGCCTATGTAATATATTATTATAGCCATACAGGCAGCCACGGATTCAGGGGAGGGGGACTCGGGCACCCCCTGTCGTTTAAGCAACCAATAAAATTAATTTGTCATTAATGTATTCAAAATTACGCAATTCAAAGTAGAAAGGTGTAACCATTTTTTTTTTGAACAACCCCTGTTAAAATTTTCTCGATGCGCGACTGCATACAAGTATTACGTGGTTTACAATGCATATAAATACAGTCATATAGGATGATTTACCAAACATGCTCATCCCAAGTTTTTCATTTAATAATGAATTTATTCAAGTTCTGAATTTTGGAATTTTTATACTAGATCGAAATAACTCAAAATTAAGATACGAATTGTCAAATAATTCATCTGCTCAACAATTAACAGGAAAAAAAGATTATATTCTCTTTTGAAAAAAAAGAAGTCGATACTCCACTGTATATTCCTTGAATGATATAAAAAAATAAATGTAATTGAAAATATAATTCTTAAGTAGGTGTATGTAGGTACTTAAAAAATTCCATAAATCAGAATATTTTGAAGAAATTCGCAATCAAGGGGAAAACAGGGGCGAGCATGCTTGCGGTGAATCACACTGTATACTCGAATATATATATTATTATATAATATGCATATTGCATATGTTAAAGGTACGCGTACTCGCACGGTACCCCCTTCTCCCCATTCCACCTCAGTCCCCACAACCATGAGCACATTTATAATGGTTATTAACGGCATAAATAATGCATCAGTTTTTAAACAGTGATCGTATTCAAATTACGAGCAGTCCACGTGTACCTACGTATATATAAGTACTATAATATAATATGTATGTAGATACCTATATGCGTTATTTTACGGAGATTTTTTTTTGTTATTATTATTGACTATCGAGTAAGTATTATTGTTTTTGCCACGAACCCGTCGTATAATAATAATAATATTATTTATGCTACACATATTTTATTGTTGACAGAAGGACGATAAACGTCGACACTACAAAGTCGTATAGGTTTCAAGGATTCGCCGCCAATTGAAACCGAAAATCAAAATATTATGCATTGCGCGACTTTGTCTCTGTCGGTGAAACTCATCGGTGTGACCAGTGGCAAATTTAGGATTTTGTAATGGGAGAGGGATGGATTAACTATTTTTTATGTACATATTAGATATGATGTACCTAGGTAATATATTCCAATTTATAATTTATTCTAATCTACCTACACTAATTTTAAATAGTTTGGATTTTTTTATAAAACAAAATTTAATTTTCTTGGTGAGCGTTCAATTTTATACTTTTGTAGCCAATGAAATATGACCCCCATAGATCCGTCACTGACACACAACATCATACGAATCTCAATCACAGACTTCTACTATACCTACACATTAGATAAGAAACTTATGTCATCAAATAAATCTCGTTTAAACTTTAAAGTCGACACGGACATGCATTTCAGTATACCTAAAACCTATATTAACCAATTAGGTAGTTTGCACTATTTTGGTATCCATAGATATTTTTGCAACTTGAAACAGGGTTGGACAAGTTTCAATTTGTTGTGCTGGTTTTATTTAGTTTCTAATGTGGGTATTGTAGGTACAGAAAAGTTTGAAAATCTGCGATATTGGTCGGGATAGAAAAAGAGTTTTAAGCATCAGACGAAAAACCGTGTTATCTGGAGAAAAGAACTGAGAGGAAAAAAAAGGACACTCAGCTGGCGCTGCAATCAGCGGTTTAATATTGCTGCTGCTTGTGACGCGCTACTTATCACTGGACAAATGTACGCATTCCTCGGCGAATTATATTATGACGATAAGCTCCCACCGTCGTCGACGCATTTCATTTTTTAACTATGACGATAATAAACGAATACAACTCACGTCCAACATCCACGTGGCCACCACCCGTCTCATGAAAGGCTGCAGGTTGGAATGCGAGTGGGCCATGTAATCGCACCCGGGCACGTACTGCGACTCGGTTTCCAATAACTTCTTGACGGCCCGTTCGTCCCGGAAAATGGTCCTGTCCTCGGCGAAGCACCTGTCTTCGGACGTCGTCTGCGACTCTGTGCACATTAGGTTCATCGTGTGCGAGAGTAGTCGACACCGGTGTGACCGGAAAACGGTTCGGTTCGGCCGACCAACGAGAACACCAACGTTGACGACCTGTTGTTGTTGTCACGACTGTTATCAGCGTTTTCGGAAGGTTTTTAGAACAAATATCGTATACGCGTTCACCACTAAAATAATATGGATTTCGGTTAAGCGGACACAGCTAAGGTTTATTACCGACGGTAGATACTATTGTCACAACAGATTTGGTCGGATTTTATAGTGTCTCCGAGTGGTCAACGTGTTTTACAAAATATATTATTTATTCGAGCACACTGTGCGAGCGGATGATCGAAGTCTGGCCGAACGTGCACACGAGACGATGGCAACGAGACTACTGATTAGTGATTACTGAACGCAGAACTACAGAACCCGACGTCGTCGGGTGTCGAAACAGCTGATCGCACGCGCCGCAGTCCGCGGTACCGGTTGCCAGCCGGCCGCGCGCAAGCGCCGCGTTTGTGTAACGATGCGTCGCCGTGTCGTCATATTATTATTATTATTATTACATTCGTTTTATATTATACTGTTATGATGAGGAGGTTCCGGATTTTTAGGTTTTTACATAATATATTAGTATCACTATGTACTGACTACTGAGTATAATAATAATTTAAATAATACGCAGTCTTATTACTTACTCTTTATTATTTACTCTTAAGTAATAAAGGGGTTAGAGAAATTGATAATGTAATAATATATTATATTTTAATTCCACTTGCGTATCTTGAAATATTTGGTAAATTGTGAGAAAAAAATTTTAATTTCAATTATTATTGTAAATATAATTTTGAGACCTACCTTTACAACTTCTTTGTCATCAATGTTAATCAATTAAAATTAAGTAATCATTATTTATTTTAAGTTGCAATGAAAATTTGACATTTCCACATTAAATTTGTAACATTTGTACATTAGTTCATTTTATGCAAAACTTGTCAGTTGTCATTAACACTAAAGATTGAAAATTTGTATATTGAACATATTTTTGTGATCATTGATTATTTTTGCAACAGATGTGTAACAATTTTTTAATACCAATTTTTAAATTTTTAACACAACCAATTATCTAGGAAATCGGATAAATACCTCTTATAATGGCAAAAAACAACCAATCAATAATCAATATATGTATTACAGTAATAAGTAATTACTTGCGGAATGGTTATCACTTATTACAGTGAAATATTTTATAAGAAACAGTCAAAATATACAGCCAATACACCAACGAACTCGCCTGCAAAATATACATAAATTATTATTATACTAGCTATCCCGACATTGTCCAGTCCAGAGATTTGTATTTTTAATAAATATATATATGTGTAAAAAATGTATGTGCCACATTTCTTCTAATTATAATATTAATATAATATGTAACCAATTGCAACCATTTAGATAAACAAAAAAATTTTGATTTTTCGTGAGCTGAAAAAAAAATCATCTGTGAGTTAATTACCTACTTTATAGCTCATCGTCAAAACGGTATAATCGTTTTTTGAGGCTATTAACTTCGGACGAACCAACATCCAATTTTAGTTGTATAACCCAATTTCATCCGTGAGAAAAAGAAAAATACAACATTTTAATTATAATTGTGTATCTTGGTTTTGGTGTACCTACCTACCTCAGATCACAAATAAATCTGCGTCGCTTTATAAACTAATTCGGCCTATATGGATACTTCATTTGTGATGGATTGTATAACATAGCAGTTGGTATAAATCGAACGTGGGTCAAACTTCTCTTTAAACTTTCCTGCTATCTCCAAGAATAATTTGGAATTTTCACAAAATCGGCTAAGTGGTTTTTGAATACCTATATATAAGCTAACAAATATTGAACTCTCATATTTGTTTTCAGATATACCTAATTTCTTAATTCGAAAACATCACGTGACAATTCGGTGGATGCTTTTATCTCATTTACCATAATAAAGATTACCTTTATATTAAAATATCTTGATGAGGGCTTAAGATAGCTCGGGGAGGGCTAAGCCTTCCTAATCCTCCCCCTATTTACGTCTATAAAATATATTTGGCTGTCCTACATCAGTTAAACATATATAAATGGAATGCAGAGACACACAAGAAGCCCGGAAATAATATGGCATACCTGTACACTATACAGTATATATCTTCACACTCTCTTCGCCCTGATGACGCTACCGGAATACCGTAATACTGAGGATAACACAAATAATACTAATAATAAATAATTATTTGTTTATTTATTTATTTATTGTGGCGTTGTGCCATCAATTAAGTAAATAATAATTTTCATAGTAGGTATCATTATTATAATAAAATGTTTTCAAATATTCATAATATAATACAATTAAATATCATTATCTTAAAATAATATATTCATAGTATATATAATATAATAAATATGTAGGTAGTATTACAATAATAATTATTAATATACTGATTAATATTATTTTAATTTTTCAATCAATATCATATAATAATTATTGGCGATAATATAAACTTCATGCAAAATTTTGCACAAAAAAAAATTCTTTTGTATTCGTGATTCAAATTTCCCAGGCGATATACACATTGCCTATACATAGATTTGTAAGTATTGTGTAAGTTACATTTTTAGATTCTGAGCTGAGCGATGTATGTATTAGTTTTACAATGTTGTGGTGTTTTTTTTTTTAGTCGGTCATCACTGTTGGGGTAGTAAAACTGTTTCGATTTACTTCAACAGAATCTTGTTTTATGGGAAAGTGAATCTAGTTAGTGTTTTTGGTGTAACCAATTTTGGTTTTTGATGTAACTCTAAAATAAATAACCATAGGTACATGACATTTTCACTGAATGTTTATATTAGCATTTTCTATACAAGATAAAAATGTTTGACTTGTTTTGAGCTTTTTAGGACATATTCAGTTTCTAATTTTTTTTTAGTTTTTTTTCTATAAATATCAATAAAATTGTCTTTCTTGGGCAAAAAAGCTTGAAAATTGAATACAAGTTTCCAAATATATTGTTACAATGGCAGTTGACAAATATTAAAAATACATAAGCATACATTTTATTTATAAGCATTTAAGTTCGCGATATTAAGATTGGATTCGATTTCTCATGTAGTGACTATCTTATTTTGTTTTAATTCAAAAAGGAATAACTGTAGATACTTGAAATCTACATCATATATTTATTTCATCAATTCCTATCCACGATAAAATTTTCAAAATATTTTGACTCATTTTGAGCTGTTAACGGATATTTTCAATTTTTTTAGTTTTTTTTGTTCCTTAAATGTCAATTAAATTTTTTTTGGGTGAAAAAGCTTAAAATATATCAAGGCTCTTGATATATTGTTACAACAGTATTTAAAAAATATAAAAATACATGGTTACAATTTGGTTGTTTATTCTTTTGATTTTAACTAGGTTTTTTTATTTGGATCTTTGTGTACCAGTTGTATTACGCGCATGACTAGATTCTATTAGGTCTTTGGCTTCTTGATCTGTTTTTTTCTATGTTTTTGTGGCTGTGTATTTATTATTTAAGGTAATATTATTCTCCATATTAGTATATTATCTAATATGTCTGTCGAATGTTAGAACCTTTATTTGACCCAGGCTGTAATTCCGCCTATATGCTTATCTTTTATGGCCGCCAGACACATTAATTGCTACATGTGCTAGTCCATCACAGCTTATCATTGTTCCACTAGGGCCAATAGGGCGGCTAATACACTATTCCTAAACCTACTAATGTATCTACTATATTATACTATGTACTTCGTCTGCACTCTTTGGCATTGGGTCAACAAAATTTTTCAACATTTGTACTAGAAGGTTAGTTAACAAAAATAAAATAATGAACAGTAGTCTTCAACCACCCATATACATAATAGTATTTCAAAAAAAAATAATGTATAGTAAACATATGGAAACTGCATGAAAAAACGTTGAATCATAATAATACATGTTCAACAACTATGATAAAGAAAACACATCAACAAAGTTGCTATGATAACGTCATTAAAATAATCATCAGTTGGTATGGAGGCAAACTTACGAAAACTTCGACATTGAGAAAAAATCGTATTCTGTTTAATTTCGTGGGTAGGTTTTTTTTGGTAAAGTAATCGTTATATTCGTTGGTTGCTAGTGAAAACCTATGTACTATATACTATTAAGTATAACATTAATTTTCATCTTTGATATTGTTTGGTGGCCATGGCAAGAGCAACGATCAGAAAAAATTTGCTAAAAAAAAATGTTGTATTGAGTCCAAAAACATATTTTGTAAGTTAATAAAAATAAATTACTCCATCTTAGTCACGGTGTATCAGTGTATCGTCAATGGGTGATTTATCCGTGCATGTATTTCTATCACGTTGTTCATAACTTTTGTGTCGAAAAACTGAAATAAACAAATACCTTTGTGTCACTGATATAATAGGTACTTATCGTACAACAAATTTACAAATTCTATTTTATTGAGTGTAAAAATATAAAAACTAAAAATCAACTAAAATGTAAAAATTTGTAATCTGAAGTGCCCGGAAACCACAGCATTTCTGCTTCATATAAACCAAAAAAATTGTGTGGTTATTATATAGTTTAAATAATATCGAATCAACAAATATTCGGCCTCTATCTTGTTTGGTGGTATACAACTAGTGGTATCCCTACCAGAAAATACCTCAAGCGGTATTTGTTCTGAATGACCCACAGTAATACTCTATAATGTGCTCTAGACTGTACTTGGTGCACTTTAGGTAATAGTTATGTTGTAGTATTGTACCTAATACGGTATAATACTGTAATAGCTAATATTTACTTATATGATATAGGCTAAATAGATTACAACTCAACTGATAAAATTATCAGGAGGCAGGTAATGTTTATGTTTGTGTACTTAACTGTAATATTCAAAGAATGGAATGTATGTAATAATCGGAAAATAAAATAATTATTTAGTTTATCGTCGGTTGAATTGTGAATTAGTTTAAACTTTATAAGAAAAACCAACAAATAAACATGCAAATATTTTGTATTGCCTATACGCTTATTCCTGGAAAATATTTAAGCATATAACTTTGAGAGGACGACACCGAACACACACCCATCACCCACTATTTAAGGGGTTTAATGTGGGCAGTTTTAATGTCATTTTGAGACGAATTGAAATTTCAAATCTTAAATATATTTAAATACTAATTCAAAGTATTTCAAAAATGGTCACATGTCAGTACCAACAACGATTATCGCGTACAAACGAGATTACATTGAAAAACGGTTAAATGGTTAACGAGTGGCAGATTTACCAGATGTTCACGCTACATAGAAGAGAACTGTATCTCGTCGTTAATTTTTTTATATTAATACTCAATAATTTATCTTTAAAAATGTAAGATTTTGGTGATTTTGGTCGTTTCTAAGTTTTTTTTTTAAAAAACTATAAATACTACGAAATAAACGGGCTATCTAACGATTGAGAACGTTATAACTTGTAACCTATAACTTTTTGGCCGAACGATTGAGAGCACCTAAAATTTACAAAGAACTTACCACTATTCCAAAAAGACCCCAAAAAATAATACGAATGAGAACGAATTTACATGCAACGTTTATTTATTTGGCTATTGAAAGATTCAGTTATATAAACATAAAATAAAAATTCTTGAAAAAAGTAATTAACTGATAATTATAATTTATATGTTTATAATCTTATAACAAATATATGGTCACCTTATAATATCCAATATATATGATTAAAAAATGTAAAATAATTCGTAGAAAATATAAAAATAAGTAATATACAGAATGATTTTTTAAACATACCCAACTCCGTTTATCACTTTAATAATACTTTTATTTAATTTCTGATTTTTAGAATTTTCAAGTATACCTAAAGACCATATTTTCAAATTCCTAATAATTTTGTAATATTCAAGGAGTGTCCTGTAGCGATACAAACTTCAATTTTTCAAATGAAAAACCACTTATTTAGTGGTCGATTCTCATTAAAATGTTGTTGTATCTAAATCCAATTTCTAATAAGAAGTTTCTAAGTTATTAAAATGTTCATACTATAAGGATAATAATCCTTAAATAAGGTTTTACAAAAATATAAACCATATGTAATATTAGATGTAGTTTCATTGTGCTTAAATATTTTAACAAATTATTTATATTGATAGATCAGTAGTAATTACTAATTACTAACATTTTCAAATCACCTAAGCCCCTTATTTAACCTATTGCCATGGGAAATAATCATATTATCCTTAGTAACTTTGACCCTGTGGCCTGTTCTATCCAAGCTATTTTCAATATAATTTCTTCTTGAGCTTCAATTAGAATTTTAATAAAAACATATTATATTGCTGGGTGATTTCAATATACATTATCGTACTCAAATTATCGTTCGATTAAATTTGGCAATGTTGAAAAAAAATTAAATATCGAGTGTTCTCTATCGTGTTACCAAAAATAACGTTCTCAATTGTATTTTACTGAATAAAAGTAATACAAATTCATCTCTGTGTATTGTGCAAATTTTGTAAATCTACTGCTAACATTGTCTCCGTAAGTTTGTTTGTCCTCGCAAAATCGTTTTCATAGATAAATAATTATGGGTGGTGTACTGGTGTGGCCAACATTTATAAGGAGTTTAATATAGGCAATTTTCTAAGTTTTTGCGTGAAATAAACCTTTATTTTGTTGAATCAAAAAGCCGCACACTTTATAATCACTTAAAATTTAAAAACTATAACATTTTTATTATTTATATATATTATATATATACTTCTTTAAATACAAATATGTAACAGAAATTACCGTCAGCTAAGTAACCACCACAATAATTAATAACTACATAATAATTATTTTTACATGTATACAATAATAGTTTAATCTTATTTGTTAAATGTACACAAAAATCAATTTTTCATTTTGGATGATAATAGAATATCACATTTTAAAATAAAATTGAGTGTTTCAAGTTTCAACCAAACTTTTTGGTAAAACTGATAAACGTTATTGACGTTCATAATAGCGAATCCTCGATATTATGCTGTAACGATTGTACGTGCATTAACATGTCAGTATAAGTAATAACGAATTACAGGATTATTCATTATTTTTTTTTTTGTGTCTAAAAGTATCAATATTTTTCCATTTCCGTTGTATTAGTTAACCTAATTAACCTAATTAACTAATTTTCTTTCATAAAAACTTTGTTCTGTTTTACAATTATGAATATAACAACAAAAAAATTCAGCCAAATCGGTCGGATAAGTTCTGGGATTACTCGTTTCAAAGTGTATAAGTATAAAAGTAGTTTCACATATATAGTTAGTTGGGTAACTAATGCGAGTTGAGACGGATCAAAACATGACATCACTCAACGTTTTTCTAGCTTTAGGGGCCATTAAGGCCCATGACTGCAAAACAAACTCCTTTCCAACCGTCTCTATCCAGATCTAATTCATTAATATTGTCTTTCGCTAGTTGTCCTAGTCCCTGTTTGTTTTTAACAATCCATCTCTGTTCCGGTCTTCCAATCTGTCTCCTTCCATGAAGGGTCCAGTTCAGTACATAATTTGTTATTGATTTAGCCCTTAGTACATCACCAAGCCAACTCAGTCTCTTGTGTCGTATTTGTGCTATTATATTTGGTTTTCCGGATAATTCCTATAGTTCCCTGTTAGACCTAATTTCGTATGTTTGGTCTTCGTTTCTTTTAAGTCCGTAGATGAAAAAAATTAATATATCTTATACAAAATTATATAAGTTTTTTGTGCACGATTAGGGGGTGGGGGGGCGCAAACCCGTCTTACATGCATGTTAAAAGTATAACCCCCCCCCTCCTCCCATGAAATTATAATGGATTTCCGTCTATGGTGAAACGTATATTATAACTTATAAAAGTATACACAAGCATGATATCTATTAACGCATGCACTCTCTCCTACTCTATACATGGTTTGCTTCAGTCTTTTTAAAAATGGCGACAGCTACGGTGTATTAATCCTTTTGTACAACATTATATTGTACAACTCGGCAAACCCCCTGCAATGTCCACCTGTCTAAACAAAAAAAAAACATAAAGAAATGTCCACGCGTCCTTTCTCTGTCTTCTTCGTTCGCGGTTCTTATATAGTCAAGGCTAACCGATTTTCTATATGTAATTTTCCACGCCGCAGATGTTTCCACTTCCTTCGCCTTCGCATGTACATTATAAACTATAATTTATAATATATTATTATTTCCACACTTTTTCAGGTATATATCTACTGTGCTAAATAATTTACATCAGTGGCGTAGCCAAGGGGAAGAGGCTAAGAAGACTATAGAAATACCCTCCCTCCCCCCATGGGTCAAGTTTATGTACTATTTAGTGTTTTACAACTTAAGTATACTACTATAATAGGCGTTTATTTAAACGGAAAAAATTAGGCAATTTATAATCCGTGTTAGTAGTAAATTGTTATTAGTGTTAGTGTGAGGTTCATTGGGGGTATTGACGAATGACACTCATGTTGCACACACACACGTCATGTCAATAACTCGATAACAATATAAATTCACTAGGTATATGAATTTTACGGCACCTTACAATGTTTTGACAAAATTAAAGTTAGTTAACGTTGCCTTATTTTAATTCTCAAAAAAAAGATTTTAATTCATCAGAAAAATATCTATAGATCTTGGAATACTTTACAATTTAAATTTTTAGTCTAATTACAATTATGATTTAATAAAATAAATATTTTAAATTATTCAATTTAATAAGATTCAATCATTTCAAAATATTCAGTACGATAGACATAATAATATATAGACATATTATACATTCTTTTTGCTGAATTCAAATCTTTTTCTTCGTTAAACTCGGATAACATAAACTAACTTTAATTTCTTCAAAACTTTAGATCTTTTTAACTAAAATTGACGGTATAGCTGCGAGGCCGCTATTGTCACTTAAGCGTACATCGACAACAATTGAACGATAATATTTTATCACTAATCATTATACGTAGCATTATCATATCTAAAGTTTTTTTTACGTAATATTTCCTTGTAGAATTTTTATAACATATTATTAAAAACTTAGAAATTTGATCATTTTGATTATCACTATATTTTTATTGGTTATCTTGGGCTTCAACATATTAAGTCCATGGCCATGGTGGTATACGATGAAATAATAATTACAAAATAATAATACCGCATTTGTTTGAAATTCTATGCAGCTGTCAGAGTGGAGCAAGTATATAGGCAGATCTAAAATATTATTTTAACTAGGTACTTAAAATGCAAAACATATAAATGTTATCGCTTCGCTCAAACTGCCGTTACAATTTAATTTCCAATAATGTCACAAAATTATTTAGTTTTTTTTTTTTGTTTAACAGATAATCTAATCCACAAATTCATAAACTATTTTATAGGTATTTAAAACTTTATTCCATTCATAATTTAAATAGAAAATGTGCTACAACAATATTATATTCTTGCGAAATTGTTCTTATACTGCAGCAGTTTAAAATTATCAAAACTACATGAGCTTAATTGTTTAAGCATTTTAAGTTAAAATTGTCCTTATCCGAGTCAAATATTTTATACTTTTTATTTTTGAGGGAGAAGAATTCAAGAGTGATATTAAAAACTGGACTAAGAAGCTTATTGGCACGGTAAACTAAATATATTTAAAAAAAAAATTTGATTTTTAATATGAAAGTGATGATGGAAAGATTGGATCCTTCCTTGTTGATTTGATTTTGCAGGATTGAGGAATGCTGTGTGAACTTCAAAACTAGGCAATAGGCATTCATATTTATATTATTCAGTGAAGGATGAAAAATTTTTTTTTTCATATGGGGTTGGCGTGATACGCTTTTCTGGCCAGTTAGAATAATAATGTTATAATAATGCTAAAAATGAAACAGTCGTAATATCGCAAACGTAATATAAATCCTATATTTTATCATACTTACTAAAGGAAAAAATGAATGTATATGTATTATGCAATTTATTGCTTATTAGTCGGATATTATATCCGGAATATGTTAAGTATATTATATAGCTGGAAGGTATTTAAAAATCTATAAAGTTGTTATATAGGGTTTTTGATTATTTTTACCTGTTAACACAAAACAAAATAGTATAATATTATATCCTTAAATATTATACCTAGTTATAAGTAATTATTAATTTAAATGTAACACAATAAAGCTATAATAATTTGATAAACTAAATAAATAATGACCTTTAAAATGATCTACATTTTTTACAATTGAAATTCGATATTGGAACTAATTTGGAGGTTTCTAAGTTTAAAATATTAAAATATTAATTTATATTATGATATATAATTTAATAATTTTTGTATCTAAATTATTACCATTAATTTAAGCCAATCTTAAAGTAACTTATGACGTAAAATCTGATAAGATGTTTAGACGTTGAGATTGAGATTATTGAAAAGGTTATCTTTTAAATTACTAAAATAGTTAACCAGCCTATTATAAGAGGGTATCTGCGCACTGTTAATTTTATCACTCTGGCCCACGCGAAACATAAAGAAAAGTACAATCACGCAAAATCATTTTTTTTTTATGTATTTGAGTAACCTTTGAGTAAAATCACCTAACAGAAAATTATAGGAAATAAATAGTTTTGAGAGTTTATAATAAGTATCCATTTACCTAAACATTGTATCAAATAAAATAATCATTTCGATTTACAAAAATTGTTTTTATTTTATAAGAATTTAAAGTAAATACTATGATAAAATATGAAACTGATATGATGTCAAACGATTAAATTTATTATTCTCAATAATTTGTGTAATAGTTATGTGTGATTGTTTTTTATTTAAATTCAACTGTTTTTAGGACCACTTATATGAACATAATAAGTTGATAAAGTTTCAAGTAGTTATTGCTTTTATAATATAATATAATATATACTTATATATATGTATATAGGGTATTGCTCGACTTGGAAAAATTAAAGTAGGGGGACTCTGTTTACTTTTAAATAATATACCGTGATAAACCGTTTGGTAAAATTCACATCCTCATTGTAATTAATAACCCGATAAGCGATAACTAACTAATTGTCTATAAACGTTATAGTCGCTACTGGCATTCAACGATTACGTCATTATAACTTTTCTATTATGTTATTACTTAATAGAAAAGTTATAATATAAAAGTTATATTATCAGCCTCTGATTTATATAATGATTAGGCGGTAATGGCTTTTCTATTTTCTATTGGTAAATAAAATATAAGTATTATCGCTCTTTTGGTACCTATATATTAAATATTATTATTGATTTTATAATATTCAGATATTCTATATTATATTATTGTACAATATACATGATGGTACTAAAAACTTTTAACTTTTTGGAAACTTTTTTGACACAATTTGATGTCACTGTAACACTACATTAATTTTGTTAAGAAAATTAATATTTTTTACAAGTTATATGATAATTTTTTTTCTAAAAGTTTATACTATTTTTGAATGACGATATGTATTATAAATTTAATATTCCAAACAAAATAATTTTTTGAGTATTTAAATTTATAAAAATAAAATGTTGGTCTAGTAGTTAATTAATTATAACCTTTTTGCCACTCTATTCCATTCATCTAAAATCTAAATACTCATAACTAATTATTTACTTGTTACATATATAGTATAATAATTATGTTAGAAAAAAATTCTGCTTCGGGATATGAAATAAAAAATGTTTGTTGTTATTCAAAATGCAAAAACAATTAGGTAATAGATAAAATAAAAAATGATAAAAAATTTAAAAAAATTTAATTAGTTTTCAAAAATTTTGTTTTGCAATGACATTAAATTATGTAAAAAAAATATTTTCAAAAGTATAAACTTTTTAAAAATATTAATGTAGACTGTAAACAATGGATGGCTTTGTATAATGGATATTATGTATAAGATAATAATAAGTACGCTGTATATATTATGCCTACACAATCAGCAATACTATTTAAAAGGTTTTCTTGCTTCATCCAATAATATAGTTGATAAAAATATTTTATAATTTCATTTAATCGTCGTGGTTCATACACAATATTATAATATGTATAGGTATATCAACTTATTTTTTTCCTTCAACATGATAGAAAAAATGTTAAATCTTATTTATTAATGAACTAATACAGTTAACAAATATAATTTTGGGTAGTTTTATAAATATTAAATCATATAGATAGTATAACATATTATTATCTAAATTATATTTTATAATAAATAATATGTATAATAAGCAATTAACAAATATAAGGTTAAACTTTATATTTAAACTAACAATTTTTCTCAATAATTATATCTTTTAATTATATCCATATTAACTGAAAATAAATTGACCGAGTAAATTTTAAAAATTATATATTTTTTTTTATAGTATAGGTATAGTTAATAATTGCAAATCACATATTATTATATACATAAATTATTTTAGAAGTGGTGTGTTTAGGAATATGACGCCCGAGGTACACGATGAAATAGCTGCGCCTCTTTTCCATAATATTTAACAACACGTCAACATGGATATAATTATAAGATGGCGTAGTCTCCTTTAGTACCATAAATACCCCCCCCCCCCCCCAGCAATAGTTGATTTCACTTTACCGTCCCAAAACTAGTATTATCATACATTTTTTTATAAGACTTAAAGCCACTCAACATTTTACTTTCGACACTTATACTTTATATATTTTATTTTCACGAAAATTGTATTAATTAACGTAAAAATAAACATTCATCATTATATAGTATTAGGTAGGTACTTTGAATCTCTAGCACCGGCCCCCCTTTTATATGACACAAAATTCGGCAACTGCAGGGTGTGATTGTTCCCCTAATACGCCACATCAGGTGCAGACAGCAGACTTCTAATCATTTTTATGGTTCCTGCGGTGACCGTTTAATTCAACTTATTTATTTATAGTCAGGATGAGAAAACTAAAATAAAACGTAAAAAGGTAAATTTTTTAAGACTACGGCTTTTTATTCTGACACCGCTGTGCATGTGCGAACCTGCCGTGTGTGGATGTGAGCCTGATCTTTTAATGTTATACTGACCTGTATTAAATTATCTGAGGAGAGCGATTGATGTATTGGTTTTACAATGATGACTCTGCGTTTTTTAATTGTTGTCTACCATCATCTTTTGCCTTTTGTAGTATAAAAATGCTTCAATATTTAACTTTGTAGGGTTTAACCTATAGGGTCAACGAGGCAACAACTCAAAGTCCGATGGTCCAACTGTCGGCTGCAGTTTGTCGCTATAGGTATATTAACTCATAATAAATTAGTAATTTATTTTATTTCTATTGATAGTAACTTAGGTATTTAAAACGACATAATTGGTACATAATGCATTAATGCCTTCTGCGTCACATTCTGTATTAGAAAAACAACATCACACAAAACGTAATTATATTATTATGACTAATAATTAATAAAACTTTGTTAATTGAAAACATTACTATTACTACCATTACTATATATATATATATCCAACAGTCTGAAGATTGATAATTTTTGTTATTTTCCATAGGTGTATAATAAAATACCATCATATTTAATAAATCACAAAGTCTTTAGAATTTTAACAGTTATTGTGCACAATACATGTATTCTCGTTTAAAAAATGAGTGCACTATTGTTATACCTAATTCCGATTATTATTGTTTGGTTTTTTTTCCATAAAAACAATAATTTGTGCGAATCTAAAATATATTTTAAATCTTTGAGGTATATATTAGGAAAAAATAGTTCGATATTTTAACATATTAACATCCCTCAGCCATGGAGTTTCCACCCATTAAAATCATGCATGTTCTTCACCAACAGGACAGTGTAAATTCGTTTTGAATGTTATAATTTTTGACAAGTAAAGCATGGATTATTAAACTTTTCAACAGGTGTAATTGAATTTGTATTGGCTTGTTAGAAAATGTCAACAATTAAAATAGCTGTAAATGTCTAAATAGTTATCAAACAATTATTTGAATTTAATAATACAATTTAAACAAACCTACATATTTTAGATTTTAAGCGTAGCGATGAATGCAGTTACTGATTAATTTACAATGATGTGTTATTTTTTTTCCAGTAGAAAAAATGCTCTGATTATCAACTTCATAGGTATACTTTCTTGTAGAAAATTGGATCTATATTTGGTACTTTTAGGAGGTCAAAATTGAAAACTCTCAGTACATTTTAAAGTAATTTGGAAAAACTAAAAAAAAAAATACAAACATGTTAAAATTGTGATATTATTATTAAAATAATTTTTTGGTAACTTTGGTTACCTAGTTAGATCGTCTGTAGTCGGTATAGTATTTCATTGTATACAATGATTTATGAATGAATTCAAATATGTCATTCATTACAGAGCCTGTGTATTCAATGACGAATTACATACGAATCTTACAGTTGAGAAACAGCAGAGCAGCTACCTACTTCCTCCCTTTTTGGTTTTTCCAGGTAACTTTAAAAAGTATTATAAATTCTCAATTTTGTTCCAACCAACTAGATCCAATTTTCTACCAGAAACCTCCCTCGATGTTAATAATCCTAATATGTTTTGTGCTAATAAAAGTGTCCTCAGGCACAAAAATAAATAAAAGAACCTGCACCATGTCACCATTGTAAAATGGATATACATTGTCCGCTCAGCTTTGAATTCAAAAATTTTACTTGCCATGACTATAAAATGTATTAACCGAGTATAGTAACTATATTATACATATAATTATTCTGGACAAAATTTAACTCGTTATGCTACAAGTTATTTAAAAAAAAAAGTTACTCGTTATGTGGTTAAGTGACTTAGTTAACTTTATCTTTACTGTTAACTCATTTAACTCGCCGATGTCCAGCCTTGAGTATATGAACGAATAGTATAATACTATAATATTATATGATTACCTACATCTTACATATATGGAATTCTGTGTGTAAACTGTAAAGTATTTATACATAACTTTTGTTTCCTAAACAAATCATGATTCTTAGAATGTAAAATTACGATGAGACGATAAAAACGTTTTACTTTGTTTTCAACTCAAGATTGTAAGGTCAGAAATAAATTGTGATAATAGTATAATACCTACTTACTGGCTACTTATATATATAAATATTATATACCTATAGAGCACTGGCTTTATGCGCCTATAAAACGATTAAAACGACTGACCACCAATTTACTCTTATGGGTAGTGGGTACGTTCCTAAATTTCGAACTGTTTGCAGTGGGCACATAATTTATTATATTTTTATCATTATACTGTGATCACAATGAAATAATTTTTACAATAATAATTAAACTTACACCTTAAATAGTCAAATATAACCTAATTATATAGGTACTAATACTTAATAGGTACTTACTATGATATATATTTCAGGCTTATGTTTTTAGGTATAGACATACAATTTTTAATGACCTAAAAATCTTTACGATTTGTCACTTTCCTTTTAATTTATATTTCTTATTGTATCCTGTAATCTAACACATAATTCATCAATATTATTATTAGTTATTACCAAGTTGGACATTTTGTATTATGAGGTGAATTAATGAAATACGAAATTGAGAACTCTTAATTTATTTCATAATGATACACAATATTAGTAATTACACGAGAATATTATAGTTAAATAACATTAATGAAAATGCGATATTAATTTTAGGTAATGAAATATTAGTTAATTAATTGATTGTGGTGTCGTTATACAATTGTATGCTTAGCTTAATAATTAGTATTTAGGCCGAAGGGTGTTGATGTTTTTCGTGGTTATGGCCAGTGTGATCACCTGATGTATGGTCATGGCCTGAGTGATCAGTTCCGTCGTGGTTATGGCCTGCATGGCCACTTCTTTCGTGGCTCGCGTGAGCTTCGTGGCTCGCGTGAGCTTCGTGGCTCGCGTGAGATTCGTGGCTAGCGTGAGCTTCATGGTTGTGGCCAGTGTGATCAGTAGCACTTTCTTGATGAGATTTTTCCCCTTCGTGATGACAGTGAGCACTCAAACATTGTTGAATCATAGCAACTGCCACCAAAAGTAATACCATCTAAACAAAATATATGAGTTACAAATTTGCTTCGACATCTAATCTCTAAATGTTAATTAAATGTCAATAGTAAGAACATTTGATTATTGTACACATAAGAACCTATTGGCTATTATATATAAACCAATATTATATTGTATTTAGGACCTATCAAAATTAAATATTTTTTAATATTTGTTATATTAATTTGGTAAATATTAAAAAACACAACTTTAAAATTAATTTTGTCTAGATTGTAAAAATATAAAAATGTTAATCAGTAGATTTGAATATTAGGGGTTTAGTCAATTGCGCCGAATTTGGGACACAACCTGTATGGTATACATCTATTGTACCGGTATAAAAAAGGTATATCAAAAAGGTATACATCTATTGCGCCGATATAAAAAGGGTATATTAAAAAGGAATACATCTATTGCGCTGGTATTAAAAAAGTTTCATTAAAAAGTAAATTTTAATAAAAATAATTAACATACATATATTACATACAAATTTATCTTTCTGATGAAGTGTCTTGAATCTTAATCTCAATCTAAAAAAACCTAACCCAACGCGTTATTTGTCCACATTTTGTAATTTGTTTTATTTTCAAGTAATAAAATAATATAATTCAAATTTACTTATGATATAGGTATACGATATAGATATATAAGATTAAAACACGTAAAAACCGATTTGTAGTTATAATAGAAATAGTATTATAGACATTTATATATATTTAAGAATCGATCGGCGCAATTGACGTACACAATTTATAACATCGGAATATCGATCGGCGCAGTTGATGCATACCTTTTTCCTATTCCATATTTTTTTTCTTTACCTGCGACTTTCGGCGCAATTGATATATGCCCGAATATTAATTCCATCAAACCGGACATAAAATAACATTTAACCTGTTAAACGTTTTGTGCAGTTGCACACCCTGGGACCAATTCTACTTACTTTACATTATATTATTAATTTCAGGTAAAATGTAAAACATAAAAATAAAAATATATTTTTATATATAACAAAAAAACCGTTGACCTTACTTTAACTTTAACTTTAGTCAATACTCAATAATTATCCTTAAAGGCTGTATATAATATAGACACACAGTAAGTAAGGAATAGTTACTGCACTACTAAAATTATTGCGCAAACCCTCCGAAACATTTTCTGCCTATGCCTATACTCAGGGTGTATCTTATGTCGTTGTACACGGGTTTTTTTTAACGATTATGGATCGATGATATGGCATTTTGTTAAAACGAAAAAAGAAGGGTTTCCTTATTTTTTACAGACAATGTTTTTATAATAATTTCAAAATTTTTAACACACAGTTACCTATACCAACAGCACAATCAATTTTATTTTTTCAAATGGTAACCACCATATTTTCTAATAGATTCTGCCGATTCTGGTAAAGCTATTTTTTCTGAAATTTTTTAAAGTCAAATCATCAATTTGATTTGCTAGTTTAATAATTATGGTCCTCTGAAGTTTAGTAAAAATGTAAAATATGCGATAATAATTTTAATTTGAATAATTGGCATTGCCGGTATAATTATTAATTACGTTTCATTTACAGAACTAAATAATTTTTTCTTACAACTATGCTGTTACCTATCCACTTAAATTAGTAATCTATTGACACACTCAAAAAAAAAAAAACAAACAAAAATTATTGGCAAACATAGCTTATTATTTTTTATTAGAACATGCAATAATCAAAATTAGTATTTTTATTAATTATTAATTTAATTAATTACTTTTAAGTTTTTATTCACAGCTACTTTAATTTATAATTTAACTTATTACATAAGTCGCTAAACAGTGTAGATAGCTGATAAAATCAATAAAGTAATACAGAAATTATTAATAAATTATTGAATTTATTTTGTTTAGAAACAGACAGTTCAAATAGTATATAAAAAGGAATTATTGAATACTATTAATTTTTCAAACTAATAATTGTTGACCATAATTTATTTAGTAATTTTGTGTTAAACTAATAAATTACTTACTGAATATTTCATGATGTTGAGTGTAAATGAATAACTTTATAAAAGAATATCTTAGAAAAACACTATTATAAATGTTTGTAAGAACTGTGAAGAAAACGATGATATACCTCTCTATATATACACCGTATTTGAAGCGATAAAAATTATCTACAATAAATTATGTTGTTTTCTAATAACTTTTCCACTTCCACGTTTATTAAGAATGTTTTTAACTAACTAATTTGTATTTTTTCATAATCTCGTAATATATTATTATTATTGTTATTAAGTTTTAATATTTCTACGTGCCTAATACAATTATTACACAATACCATTATTGTAAGAAAGTAACTAATATTAAGTAGTAATAAATAATTAAGTATGCATGCAATTTTTTACAACAATAAATTATTAAGCTTAAAAGTTAAATTACATAAAATTTTTTAAATTCTGAACGGATCGACGACATTACAAAACTATTTTTTTTTTAAAATACTGTTGTTTGACAGGCAACATTTGGCGTAGTATAAAAATGCTACAACCTTAAAATATGAGAGGGATGTCTGTTAGAAAATTGTACCGAGTTGGTACAATTTTAGGGTGGGGGGGGGCGGTCAAGAATTTTTCAAAAAAAAATAGCAGGAAAAAAATTACAGTAAATGTATGTAATATCAATTTTCGAGAACATCGATTTTGTTTTTATGTTGTACCTAATTCAAAATCACCATAAATCATAATGTAAAGACTTGACACCAATTTATCTAGCATTTTTAGAAATCACTTTTCAAATATTATATACTTTGTGCTATTTATAGATATATAAAATGTTGTACTTCTTACAAAATTTCCGATTTATGTATGATGAAATTTTTGTTTTGTGAATAAAAAAGCTTTACAATTTAATATAAGTTTTACCTTAGGTATTTCTTACAGAAATAAGAAACACCAAAAAAACATTGTAATTATTATTTTTATAAGAAAACTTGATAAATTCCATTTTCCGAAATTAATTGTTCAAAAAAAAAAAATTAGAAGACTAATTTTAGCTTTATAATTAAGCTAATTATAAGTTACTAGCTGGCGTTGCTATGCGTTGCTATTGACAGATTTTTTTGAGTATGCGAGCATTATATTATCGGCTTGGCAATAATCTACCTGTGGTAGATCGGGGACCACACTTGGTGCGTACTACATAACTGTATAATTATTAAACTCTAAAGTCTAAAAAGTATCAAAAAATGGAAAAAAATTGGTCAACCGAAACCATGGTTCGAACTCGATACATTCTGTACTAAAATACACAGGCTTATCACATTAATAACAAAAAATATTATTATTAAAATATATAGCAACCATTTATAAACAAAATAAAAATAATCTCAAAATCCTTGTTACAGAACTTCTTCTGGTTGGACCTCTTATTTACCTCTTTTAGCGACAAAATGTTGCCTATCTCCTTCCTTGTGGACTAATCCATCTCTGTATTAAATTTCATCCCAAATCCCAATCATAACGGTTTAGGAATGCTGAAAGGACATAGAAACATTTTTGTCTTCTAAATATTATATAGGTAAAATGTTTATATTTTAAATTCTGAGTGAAACAATGAATTGATCTTACAATGATTTGAAGTTCAAATTTTGATATTTAAACCAAAAATATCATTCTTCCCTGCAATGGTTTTAGTTATTTTGTTTAGACTTTTTATATCTTATCTTGGTAAATTTTTCTTATAATAATGAATTTATTCAAATTCTGATTTTTGAAATTTGTATTATTTTTTTTTTTCAATTAGAATATTTCTATTTTAAGTAAGTACCATATTTTCATCCATTTATATTTTATAATTTTTTAAACAGTGGCCTAGCTGTGGCGATACAAACATATTTTACAAAATGTAATGATTTCATTTAATGGAATACAGCCTTTTTTACTGTAAATTGTCAAGCACTAAGCAGTAGATTTTTTTTTAAAATATTAACGTATATAAAACAAAATTGGACTTGTAGTTTCTGAGTTATTAAAATGTATACACTATAACTAGTAACAATAGTTTTTAATGATGGATATAAAAATTATAAAATGAAGGGTAATTTAAGTTTTGATATGAGTGCTATGATAACTGATGATTAAGAAATTTAAATAGTATTTATATCAAAATATTATGTGTATGTAGTTATCATCGAAAAAAAGGAGTTCGCATCGCCACTCCTTATAAATGGTATTAAAAATGAAAGTATTTGAAAATACAGTCTTTCAATAATAATTAAAAATTCCAAAAATAAAAATTTGAATAAACGCATTATTTAAGTATAAAATGGGTGATCCCTCCAGAATGGTGGATCGTTCATTTTATATAATATGTTTATGTATAATACAAGTTAATTATTCCTATAAAATGCATCTATTTTATATTCATCGCTGTTATTTTAGTTTTATTTTTAAGTTACGTAATAAACTATATAATCGATTCGTATATTATACGCGTAATAGCTGGCACTATACCGTAATATCTATATACTTTACCAACCACCCATTTAATCGAAACGGGGCATTATGCGCGGACGTCGCGTGGTTGGAAACGCAGAGTTTTCAAGTCAGTTTGGTGTACCTACTTACGGTTAAAATGTAATTATAATCTTTTATATTATTACGAAATATAAGTATTTTATTTTGTACAACCTCTCTATTACTGTTATAGTCGAATGTACAAACAATAATGATTAATAGTCGATAACAGGATTAAAAATATTGTGTTGGACTGGTGTAATCGTTTTACATCATATATATTATTTATAATATCATCATATTAAAACATATATTATATGAAGGTATGTACCTATATACCTGTATAGTAAATAATATAGAGGCTAATATTATGCTAAGTACATTAGATCGGTTATATAGTACATATATTATATGCATTTCGGAAGCCATATAATCGTACATTTGTATCCAATTACACGTGTTATCCGCAACGGTGGGGCGGTGGTAAATATAATAATGTCGAAATAATAAAATAGTAGATAGCTACCTATAACGCTTTTATACAGTGTAACGTGCATTTAAAGATGAAAACAACGGCCCGGTATTTATCAAAGAAAAATTTTTTATTAAAAACAATATTGACCTCAAAAGTCAAATCAACTATTGACCGGTATAAAAAATTTCGATTTTGGTTGACCAAGGGTTTGTTGCGCGTCGCAAACAATTGGAAAGAGACTGCGCCGTCGGCGAGAGGACGAACTGCAGCAGGGATCGACGGTATGTTTCTCGGATTGGACGAAAACAGAGACTTGTTGGTAAGACGTCTGAATGCCGGCCAGGATTTATACCCCAATTGTGATACATCGATTTGGCTAAGAAACTGTACGCGTGACATCCCGACTCCAATCCAAGGGATAATCGAGGGTAAGTTGAGGCGGATTTAAGTATTTAATATCGATATATTGCTTCTGCTCTGCAGTGTATAACATATAATATATAGGTAGACAAAGAGAAGATACAATTCAATTGTATGCCTATCATGCAAATCGCACATAAGAAGCGGGGTCTTAGTTTAAAAAAATTGTAATATCGATTTACAATGACACAATTAATAATATGTAGGTAAGATACCGGAATGGTTATCAGGGTCGCTGCTGCGAAACGGTCCGGGGAGTACACAAGTGGGAAATTATGAGTTTAAACATGTATTCGACAGCTCGGCTTTACTACACAGGTAAAAACGATAACTATGAATTATTCTTAAAATGAGTTTTATATCAAATACATGATTTATTTATGGACTGTATTTACATTAAATATCTATGCTATAATAGGTTTGCATTCAAAAATGGAACAGTAACATATCAGTGTAGATTTTTGGAATCAAACACATATAAACAAAATAAAGCAGCCCAAAGAATTGTCATTACCGAATTCGGAACCAGAGCCTGTCCCGATCCTTGTAAAACAATTTTCCACAGGTATGCACTATACCAAGTACAGGTGGGTATCAATTATAAGCCCTTTTGTCAATAGTAAAATATTAGTTTTAGTGTAATAAAATAGAAACATTGGATTAGTACTCATTTAATAATACTATAGCTATAGAAAATAGTAGGTATACCGCTGATGCGATTCCATCTATAATATAATACATGTCTTAATTACTTTTGCATTATTAACAAATATAAAATAGTAAAACCATTTATGGTCAACTACTTTCACTACATTTTTCTTATCACGTCACATAATATTATGATATTTTGAAAAAAAAACAAAGTTGTATTTTATTAAAATAAATTAAAATACTGATAATTACAAAATTAATATTAAAAAACAAAATTACAAACTATAATCCACCCGACCACCCATCGTCCCATTTACTATGTTATATCTACCCTCATTATGGAACAATTATAAGAAATGCAGTCTCATATTTTATATAACATATATATTATTGTATAGTAAATAAAAGTTTTGTTTTGATTAAAAACATTTGGAACTTAAGGAAACGAGATGGATAAAAAATATGATAAGACGTACCTATTCTAATTTATTATTCAAATGTTTCATTGTTGTTTAAGAATAAAATGTTTAAACAATAATGAAACATTTGAATAATAAATTTGAATACCTATACAGTATATTGTTATCCATCTCGTTTCGTTAAGTTCCATAATTTTCTTTGGCAAGGACAAAAGTTCATTTAGAGTTGTTAAGTTTTAAGCGTACACGTGTACACAATAATAGATAAACATTTTATAACCAACTACCTAGGTACTAATGAACAATATTAAAACAATACGAGTCAGGACAGGTGTCAACACTAAATAATTAATTAGTTATGAATTTATGATACAGTTTGAGTTATAGGTATGCAGTACGCTTGATAAATATATTGCCGGTAGATACATGAAAAGTTGAAAATGTATTACCATTAATATTACATTTTCATTAAACATTTTAATTTCAAGGCATTTAATATTATTAATTCTTTGATTTTTAAATACAAAGATATATTCTTGAATAGTAAAAATTGAAAAAGTTGAACTGTAAAAATTCTACCTAACCTTTTCAATAATTGTCCTCAGGAATTCTCACTTAGCTGAATTATGTATATAAACTACCCATATGTATTGCAGAGATTGAAGGTTATTATCGTATGTTTATTTACTTACTTTTTAAATTTTTCATTAAAAATAAAAACGAAGAATTTTAATTAACCCTAGATTTAATTGAACAATTAAGGTCATACCTAATTTATAGCATTTAATATTAAATATTAATAATTTAACTAACCGGAGTGTAATATTCTACTTTTAGGCTAAAATAATTGTTTTTCCGTTTTAAAATATATTGAAAAAAAAATGTATTGGTGCAACACAATTATTATTCTATCATAAATAGTACCAAATGTTTACTAGTCAAAAGTAAATACTATTTTTCAAAATTAATCCACCATAATATATTATTTAGTCTTGATAAATCTTTAAACTGTAGTTCCCAAATATATAACAGATAATCATCACATTGAATATAGATATTTTTTTCTAAATTCTACAGATACGTATTATTATCGTACAAATTACGTATTACATACGTCCTCTATACCTACGCGTATACAGATATGGTACATTAATATCTTTGAAAAATCAATGAACGTGACAAATATTCAAGTACGTCTTTCGTAACTGATATATTATACACTTATTATATTATATATTCACTGAAAAAGTGTTGGCTAACAGGAAAACAAATACCAAGCATGTATAATGAAATAGGAATAACAAATTCATCAAAGAAAAATAAACAATTATATTAACTAAACTATAAATGTCAAATGTCAATATAATAAGCAATAATGATGAATAACTAATACCGCATAACTCCGGAGATATAAATCATGAAGTATAAATAAATCGAAAAAAGAAATTAATGTTCAATGTATTAAAATTTAATTGCAACGATTAGAAAATGAACTTGGACAATAACGAGGGTTAAATATTTATTACTTATACATTTATAATACTAATATGACATTAATATTAATTACAACTATAGTAATTATACTATTTATACTATAAGAGCAAGTGTATCTAATATCTATGACTAAAAATGTATATTAACTAATATGTTTTTATTTAATCATAATAATATGATTACCTACATTAATTTACTCATTTGAATTTTGTGTGCGCTATAATGGTAGTATCATATAAATTAATCTGTATATAAAAAAATTGTTTGGAATTTGTGATTATGACTTTGAATTTGTAACGCCAGAATATATGTACTATAGGTACACTACTGCAAAAACATATTTATAATTCATTGTTTTTCCATGCGTCGTATAAAATATCAACTTTTCATATTAGTATTGTTATCTGCCTTTTTTATGCATTTACTTTACCTATTACTTAAGTCTTTAGTCTCTACAATCTACATCATTGTCATTTCAGTAGGTGCATTGGATTTCCAGGAAACTAATTTGAAAAAGTCAATGGAAACCGAAGACTTTGAGTGTGTTAGTAATTTCGAGTGAAATCTTGAGTAAAGTTTGGTTGCTAATTTTGTCTTAATGTACCGATTTTTAAACTATTGCGGATTGTGTCATTTGATAATATGTATATATATATATGTACTAGGGCGCAGAAGTGATCAGTCGGATCTGAACATCTAAGATTTGTGTTTAAATTAACCCCCCAGTTATATATTTCCATAAAATATACTCACCTGTATAAAAAGATACTTTTATTTTAGGTTTTCCAATGTATTTAAATGGGGAGATGATCAATCAGACAATGCGATGATATCTATTTATCCAATCGGCGATGAGTATTTTGCATTTACCGAGTATCCAATAATGATCAAAATTGATCCTACAACTCTCGAAACACTAAAAACTGTAAATATAATATAATATTAATACTAAACAATAACCTAATAAACGTATATTATATGTGTATTATTGAAATAATAAATTATGTTCAAAATGTTGTATTTAAAAAATAGGATCATAATATTACCTACAGTTACTTACTATTTAATCGTTTTTTTTTAAACAGTTTTTCTTGAATTAATATAAATTTAAACGCGAATGGTAAGTAGGCATTATGCATATTGCACATTGCATCATAAATATTAAACATTGACCTACTGACTACTATATTTCAAGTTGTATGTTTTTTGATACATATATGTAAATATGTTATAAATTATAATAATAATAAAATTAGTATAATATTGTTAAAGCTCATAACAATTGTTTAAAATTACTTTGTATTTTTATCTTTTACATACACATGTTAAGTACGTTCATAAATATTATTATGATATATGCATATGGATATGAGTGTGTGTGTTTGTGTGAAATTGTGCTTTTGGACAAATAAAATGTTATAATATTATCAATTATGATAAAAATGTAAAAATATATTTAGAGATATGATAGATATTTCTCATTCTCACATTTAAGCACGTTTCATGGTTAAACGAATTTATAAACAAAAATTTGTTACGCTTGCGTTATTAGTAGGTAATAGTGGTAGGCATATATTCTTGCATAATTAATACAGTCAAACGTGGTTAACTCGAAATTGAAAGGCCTGACCAGAAAGTTGCAAGTTATTCAAGAAATCAAGTTATCCAAAGATAATAGAATTATAGGAAATTCAAGTGACCGGGGGAAAAGTTCGAGGTATCGACATTTTTGAGTTAAAGAATTTCGAGTTAACCATTCGTTCGACTGCATTAAGAAGGTGTTAAGTGTCAGCGCACTATATATTTGATTTCTCTTTCCCCCCCCCCATGCTTACACAACAAATTTTTGTTAAGCAGAACCAACCTATTATGTGGTTGGCTTTTACAAAATAACTTACCTATATCAGTGCCGTAGACAGAAATTTTATATGGGGGAGGGGGGTATTATAATAATAACATGTTATAGTAAATTAAGAAAAAATAACACATTATTTATATTTTTATTTTGATAATCTTTATAATAATCTAAATTATAATATAAGATTTATTTTTCACCGTTTTTTTTTTGATAATTCATCCAGTTTTCTTCCGGTTTGATTTCAATATGCCGATAATAACTTAAAAACACTAATCCAATTAAACTATCCTATTTAGAGTAGAGTTTAATTAATACAATGAAAATAAATATAAATAATTATAATACACTTCTTTCATGCTATTTCTGAGATAGGTCTTCACTCCTTTTAAACTTGAAAAAGTTCTTTCCGGCGTGGCAGTATAGATACTAACAGTATTCACAAAATTGTTAAAAAAATAAATATATATTTGGAAAAATTATAGGGTCACAATGCTTAATAGCATCTAATGCATTTGATTTCAACACTTGTAGCTCACACATTGCCGTAGAAATATCAATTTGTGGTAGATAAGAAGAAACCAGAGTCTCAAAGTTTGTGTCATCTGAATTTGTGTCACCAGACGAACATTGAGAACCTGAAATATTGTTTTGATTTTTTAGAAATAAAATCTATATGAAGTTAATCATTGATATAGTTTTCGATAGTTAAACACCTTTGAAAATAATATGGTGAGCTAAGAATCTTTCATTTAATTGATGTATAAAAGATTTGATGAAAGGGATACAAATATAAATTTTCACTTATACTAAGTATTTTTGCTCATTTGTCAAACTACAGTTTACAATTAATAATGCAGCATCATTATTTCGAGGATCAATAACCTTTGAAAAAGCTAAATTATTAGGCAAAATGCACAAGCTATTAGCTAAAACTATGACTAAATAAAATCATATTGTTTTACCTATACATTTTTAAATTATACCTATAACGATTTTATTGGCGTATCAATATAACCTCCAAAAAACGATAAATGTTAAAATGTGTTAAAATCAAAATAACTATAATATTTAATTAATATAACTAACAATAACTTGCTTGATTTCCATCAATGTTTTGAATACTAACTTAGAACCAAGTTAACTACCTAATAATTTCACTGCTAGCATGCTAGCACCTCTAACGTCTACCACGGTCTTGGAAGATATCTTCCAGACTGTGCTTATAACCGATAATATCACAAACATATATTACTATAATTGATAAAAATTTAAAAAAATATATATATAAAATATATTAGGTAGTAGTTTTAAATATTTGAAATAAATTTATATACTTTCCAGTTTCCATGTTGTAAGCGGGGTTAAACCTCTTATCCCCCCCGTGTCTACGGCCCTGTGACTTTTTATTAAACTTAAAGTTGATAACATTATATAAGAGATCCTAGTTTTAAGTCGTCTTTTTACGGTATTCTTTAATTGTCTATGATAAACGATCATTATTAAATTATAATATTTTACGTAAGTCGTATTCATAACTGGTACATAAAAATTGAAACATCGCAAAAAAACCTAAACATAGATAATGATATTATAACTTTAAGTTTGATAATAATATTGGTCAATTCATTATAATATTTTAAATCATTAACAACGCCATATACCCATAGATTGATTCTGCCGACATCCAATTCTGATTGATAATGAAAACAAATAGTGCACTGACGTCTTTATAATAGACATTTTTCCAATTAGATAGACATTGGTTGTCTGACCGGTATTGTTCATCATACTGCTCACCCACACGTGGCAGCCGATGGCGCTGTTTTCAATTTAGCGACTGTTCCAAAAATTGACGGACCTCATTATTGCGTCGTAAAATTTCCTCGGGTTGATTCAGGTAGGGCCCCAAAAAGTATTTAAAAGCACTTATTAGTGAGTATAACACGTTTCCAACAAAAATGTCTGTACCATAAAATATAAATTGTTTTTGGAAAATAAGAAACATTTTATGATTTTAATAATATAATATAAAAAAAAAAAAATTATGAACTTTAAAAGTATTAACAAGTTTTAGATTTATAAACATACATAACGATTATTTTTTTTTAGATATTTAATTATTTTTATATTGTAGGTGCATAAAATTATAAGTTTATTGCGTGTGTTAAAATGTGGTTGGAAGCCGGGAATTTAGCACGCTCAAAGAGTGAGCTTTCCTTACTTGTTTATTATTCGTGTTTTTTAAAATATTTATTGACTAGGTATAAAAAATATACTGTACAGTGTACATATCTAACAAATTCACGACTTTAGAACTGTGGTACAGAGTTCTCATTATTGCTAATAGGTATTGCTTAATTATTATTCTCACAATTTAATTTAATATTAGGTTTATTGTATAGGGATATGTAATATTAACATGTATAATAATAATAATAATACTGATTGTCAATAATGCATTGTATTTTAAATACACTTACTGTATAACAACAGCTTTTAAATGTTTTCAGATAATTTTTCTTTAATAAAATAATATATACCTATTACCTATATCATATAACCGTAAAAATTATTGTTCAATTAAACTACAATTTATACACATTAATGATATGCAATTTATGTAGGTGGATATGTGGAATCGGTCAATATTACGTATATAATCGTAATATTATTTATTTCATATTCATGTTCACTAAATAATGTAAATTGGTGAGGATTTAAGATTTGAAATTTTAATATATGCCCAACTAAATATACTTAATATTCACATTTCTTAATAAATATATATAATATTGTACATAATATTTGTCTATTTTGTCTTAAAATCTTAACATAAAAAACGTGCGTATAGGTACTCATCGAATCAAGTACAACGTTTAATTTGAGACTCACAGATTATTTACATAATAATATAATGCATATAAATTGATACTATTTAACTTGCCACATGCGACATAATAATTGTTGGTAGCTATACCTACATACAGTCTAGAATTTCTAAAAGGAGAGAGAGAGCAAATAAAAACCCTTTTAAAAATCAAATTTGTACCACTATTGTCTATTTATACTTATATATTATATTATAATGACCAGATATTAGATATATAATATTAAATACATCCTATTATATTAAAAAAACAACATTTTTAATAACTTTGTATTATTGTTCATTCACTACAGACTATTTGCCTACATCTTTATGAGGTACCTATTATATAATATAATACATTATTATTATGTCCAAGTCCAATCCAAAAAGCATACTTCAAGGAAATTTTTTTAAAGCAATTAATATTTATTTTTATAACATGGAATGGTCCCTTTGCCTCCTCCATCTGGCTACATTACTGCCTACGTATGTTTTATTTGGTATATTATTATTTTTATGTTCGCCAAGAAACTGGATACCAGTATTCGACGGACGAAATGTTTGGGCAAATGTGCATCGTGGCTACCATCAAGTGTCGGTGGCCGCTACACCCTGGGTATATGCATTCTTTTGGTATGACAGAACATTATTTCATCGTTGTCGAACAGCCCTTAAGCATTTCATTGTCTACTGCCGTGGTTAACAGATTCAAAGGAGATCCGCTGTCCAGTGCACTAAAATGGTTTCAAGACTACCCCGTAAGTAACAATTTTGAATGTCCGTAAAATTTTTTTTTCGTCGTAGTGTAAATTTTAAACTATATACCTACATGTGCTTGTATTAATATATAATATATACATTTCTTTTTTATTAAAATATAAATAAAACATTTTTAAGTTTAAGTGAACACCACACCACCATCATTTAAGGGGACGTTTAAGGGTTCGATAACATTTTTTCAAATTTCAAATTTTAAATATATTTAAAAACATATTCATAGGTAGTATTCTAAAAGTGGTTTCTTGTAAGTATGTACCAACAATAATGAAATAGACAAATGATTTTGACAAACTCACGAATCACAAGATAATTATTGTCTCTTAAATTTATGTCCCACAAGTTTTTAATTTTTTTTTTTATATTAGTATCACTACTCACTAATTTATGAATTATAATGAATGTATGAAAATAATAGAACAATGAATATTAGTATATTATAACGAATGAATGATTCAGATTGTCTGTAAGTACAGGGCCCCGCATAATGTTGGTACCTACACTATTTCGCTCGTCTGACTTTAAATACTTAAAGTTGTAACTAATAAAATACCTATCCAATATTTGACTTTGTAGAGCGAAATGCTCCAAATAAAATTCTGCTTTGGAATATAAAATATGAAAAATATATACTACAGTCATTCAAAACAGTAAAAATCTTAAAAAATTACAGAAACAAAAAATATAATTGTGTTAACGAATTTTGTAGAATTTTATAAATGTTTTGTTACGATCCAAAACATTATTGTCTTCTGAAATAATGAGTGCCTTTATACTGTCTTGCATCAAATGGATCACCCTACAGTATATAAACATAAATGTTATAAATTATAATATTATAATATATCTATACCTATAATGTTTCCAAACTCTGTAACTCTGTCTTAACCCTTTGTATACGTATAAATTGTTATAGACTCTAATTCACTTGATTTCGCGATCGGATGGCAAAACGGTGAAGACATTTAAATCGGATGCGTTCTTTTACCTCCACATAATAAATCAGTACGAAGAAGACGATCACATAGTGATCGATATTTGTTGTTACCGAGATCCGTCCATGATCGACTGCATGTTCGTCGAAGCGTTACAAGTATATTTTTGATATTTTTAAAATTTGTTAAAAATTAGTTATTTATATTGATTTAAATATTTTGTGTATTAGCTTATATGAACAGTAAAAGTCAATAATACAATACAGATATAATATACCTATTGTAATTTTAGTTTTAATATAAAATAATTTTATTTACTTTAAATTTATACTATACTATTTTAAATTTTAGGAGATTATTCTTTGATCGTAACATTTTTATCGTGTATGATGCATTTTACACTCACCATCGTTATTATCAAACCAGCTAAACAGACTTTTTTTCAGAATCTCAACAAAAACCCAGATTATGCAGCCATGTTTCGCAGCAGGCCTTTGAGATTCGTGTTGCCAGTTACCCATGACAATCCTACAAGTGGCGATGTCAAAAACGACCACTTGTATGTCTCCCCCGAAAAGCTATGTGATTTGGGTTGTGAAACCCCCAAGATCAATGAATTCAAAATTGGGAAAAAATACAGGTTTTTTTATGCAATATCATCCGACGTTGATGCTGAAAACCCAGGGACGGTAATTATTGTTGTTCTGTGGTTGAATTGGTTATAATTTATGTATGACTTATGAGGTACAAAAACAATTATATATAGACCAATTACATATTATATTATGCTGGGTTATTTAAATTGGGATGATGGTAGAGTACTATCCCTGCAAATATCAGTACGGTGTTAACCGTTTTGTAAATGTTTGTATACATATTCAAAATGGTCGTTCGTGAACGGGAAAGTCATAAACTATGACGTTTAACAGTGTTTACTTATTATGTAACTTAAAAATATTGCTAAATATGAGCACAATAAATAATATTAATATATAAAAACATATTTATAATATTTATTTATTTTTTTATCAGCTCATTAAAGTGGATACGTACAATAAGACTTGTAAAACATGGTGTGAACAGAACGTATACCCTAGTGAACCAATTTTTGTTTCTTTACCGGACGCCGAAGTATGTATAAATTATTTTCATAACATCTATTATTATTTATCTGTATAGGAAGTCTATAATCTACGTACAATGAATTAATACAACAATGTTTTTTTTTATGAAATTATGATTTAATAAATATATTATAACTATGCCAATTTGTATAAAAAATGTATTAATTTAACGGTTCACTAAAATTGTGTCCACATAAATTGTATTTAAGGGATTGTGTGCTATCACTATTGCACATTGCTAGATTCCTTAAATGTTAAATGATTGTTGTTAGTGCAACCGGAATTAATCTACCTGTATTGTAGTCTCCGATTAAATAGTACTTAGAGGATGTCAGCTTAATATTTGTTTTCTCTCTCTGACACACTCACAACATAGCAAATTTGCGTTCAGTAGATCCAACATGGTATTAATATTAGAACGAATTGACCTATTATCAAACTTAAAGTTAATAACATTGGCTTTATTCTTAAGTTGACTTATTTAGGATATTTAAATTTTAAAACGAGATGAGTATTTTTAAATTGGAACATTTTACATACTATGAGTATTGAGTATAGTACTCGGATAAAAATTTAAATGTCGTAAAAAGTAAACGACAGAACACGGATAGTGTTCTTAACTTAAGGTTTGATCATATTTCGGTCAGTTCACTATAGTATTAAATATTAATACTAACAACACGAAGTTGGTAGCCGGTTAGTACTGAACGAAAATGAGCTATGCATTCCACATGTGTCAGGTAAAGAAAACATAAAATAAATAAATAGTGCACTTACATCTTCCTAAATAATTGTATAGTCGTTTTATCAGTGAAAACTGAAAACCAAAAATGTGACACTATGGCAATATAAATATGGAATATGTTTATAAGAAAAGTCTATTTTTGATGTACCCGTTTATTATGTACACAGGATGAAGACGACGGCGTAGTTTTATCATCAATCATTTGGGGCGGATCAGAGTGTGAAAACCAAGCTGGAGTAATAGTTTTGGACGCAAAGAGTTGGACAGAGATAGGGCGAGCTGTTTTTGTCACTCAGTCACCCGTTCCTAAATGCTTACATGGGTGGTATGCTTCTTCTGTATAAAAAAACTTGTCATCGAAGTACAATCATAGAGAATATAGTTATTTTTTACAATTATATTATTATTGATCATCATAATAGATTTTTAAATTAATACCTACCCATTATAATATAGGTATTATTGTATTATATATTTGCATATTATATTAAATGTGTAATACCATGTGTTCTGAAATCTTCTTGATATGTTTGAAACCAGTGGAATTATTATAGTACCTATATTCTATAATAGGCCAAAAAGGATATATTTTCATAATCTCTTGTAAATAAACATCTAGTCGTTCTATATTACCTCTATCATTGATTATATAAATCATGGTTTATAATTTTATATATAGAATAATTAATCAAATAATACATTTTAGTAATGAATAAAAAAATTGTTAATAATTTTAATTTGATGAGTATAATCAATCATATATAAAACGGTTTCTATGTAACGCAAACAATTGTATTGAAAAACTTAAAGTAACTCTAAATTATTGTGACGTTTTTTTGCTTTTAGAGTAAACTTGTATGCGAGTCCCGAGAAATTTAAATATTTATTTTCGATATATAAATGCTATAATATGTTGTATAATTAAATGTTGGAAACCGTAGGAAAAGTATATTAAATGTGTAAAATAAGATTTATATTATAATGTAAAAAACGTTGTATAACCATGCGTGTAAAATATTTTATAAATTAAACCAGACATTATTATCAAATGTTATCGCCAAACATGACCTATTTAGAACAAATATATAGCTCATAAGCTGTCGGTTCATTTGCGGTCAATGTATTTTTCTTTTCATTAGCAATCAATTATTTAAAATTAATTAAATACGAAATTATAAGTGATATATTATATAGTATATGAGTTCATTATAATACTATAATGATGAATGAATGATGTTTATAAATTTTTAGACAAAAACAAAATAACACGTGGAAAATATTAACCAGACATAATTAATTGTACAACAATTTTGTTCTAACCCAGCAGAGCATTTGTTTAATTGAACTATTTTTAATGTTTATGGATAGAGGTTTTTTCCTTGAATCAGTAACTTCCTCTAACCTAGGAGATTCCCCCCTCCTCTCCCCCAAACAAAGATTTAGCCAATGCTGGGCACTAACTATTTAAAAAGTTAGAAGTTACTTTTATTGGTAATTTTAACTTAACCAGTTATTTTTATAAAAATCATCAAGTTATTCAAAATTTTTTTTAACCTTGTAATTTATATTTTTAAATAATGTACAAATTTTGTCCAATCTCGAAAATCAAAAATTAAAAATATCGAACAAAACACTTTTAGTACAATATATTAAATATTTAATGTAAATTAATTTAATATCATAAAAACTAAATTATTTTGTCATTGGATCACATTTCTGTTTTCTTTACCCCCGGCGACTATAATTGCACAAGTCAAAAATTTGACTTTTTGAGATGATAACATCATACTTACAAACTATTTTTATCTGTTTCATCTACAGTTAAAACGACACAACTCTAAACAGTATTTATGTATGTGTTTTGTGGACTTGTGTCGTTATAGAATATATTGAACCAAAATAAAATTTGTCGTAAAAACTGGCATAATTCCAATTCACCCATAAGATACCTACTATTTTTATTTTAGATTTGAAATTACTTATCTTAATCATGATGATAATAATAATAATAATAATAATCATTATCTTCATTTGTATTTAATATTATCTATATTAACTAGAACATACCGTGCCGTGCCCTATTAAAAAGGTTTTACATTGATTATCCACTTTTCCAATATCTATTGATTAATTTTATCGTCATGCGTTTTACCGATACTATTATTATGAATAATATAGATACTATATAAATACTATATAATCTATAAATTATAATATTATAACGACAGTATCAATAGTTAGTTTCTATCGTGTGTATAGTCATCGCTTGTAATAGCCGTAGTTACGTTAATTTTTTTTAGTGATTTGTAATTTAATTAAAATATTATACAGTGATTTTTTTACTCAAACTTTGTAGGCAAAATCTGATACCACCGTCCACCTCTATACCACGAATTGTACAACTCACTGTAAAAATATGTAATGTAATATTTTATTGTAGTTATAATAATTATGTGCTCTGTTGTTATAAAGTAACGACTTGTAATCTAAAGATTGTTTGACCTAAGTCGTATTTTATTTCTTAAACAAATTACATAAACTGACACAACTTAATTTTTTTTTTTAAATAACTATGTTTTTGAAATTTTAGTTATGTTAATTAAATGTAAAAATAAATAAAAAAGTTGGTACAATTTCGGAAACTATTGAACAATTGGTTGATTTTTTATTTACATTATAAGTTACAAGCCAATTTATAAATCTCTCTCCTGACAAAATACTGTTTTTGACTTGTGTCGTTATAGTCGCCGGGGTGCGAAATGTTTCAATGTAACTTAATCATTATATTTTTACGTAAAATAAATATTTAACTCGTAAGTTTTTTTAAAATATTCTAAATTTAACTAATTAGAAATTATGACCAGCTTGCCCAGGCTTGTGGATTTAGCTACAATGATTTGCACAGTAATTACAATGAACATACATGGTTACAAGACTTGATGCAAAATAAATATACAGATTATAATTACATTGGTTGCATTGATTTTTTGTAAGGACTATGCCCCCCTCAAGAAAAATTATACCATAAGTTAGGGTTAAGCCCTAATACCATATAATAATATAGGGTGTTGAAATAAATAACACATAGATATAATACAAGGATAAACTACACAGTATTATTATTAGGTTGCTTAAAAATCCACTCACTTTATAATTTTTCAAAATCGATATTTAATTATTTAAATTTAAAGTTTACTATATATAATTTATATTTATTCAAGTACCTAAGTAACAAAAATATACCTACATCTAAAATAAACTAGTTTAAAAAAGTCGTTAAGTATGTAACTGCTCTGCTATACAAAAGACGTAGACTGTAGAGTGTAAAACAAAGAACATTGATTTCAGTTATTTTATTGTAATTTAAAAATATTATTCGTGACCTGCACTTTTTAAAGTATATTTTTATAATATTATTTTATGAACACAATTATATTTTCAAGTGTTATATTTTACTTATGCATTTCAATATTTTTTCACGAGTAAGTAAACCTTTAGACCAGGCCGACGTTACAAATTGTGGGCCCCGTGCAATATAATATTTAATAATATTTTGTTGAATTATACCTACACAAAGTATAATATTATGTAATACATTTATGAAATGTTTTAAAACTCTTAGATTGCTCTGTCACTGTGGCTATGTTACGTTGTATAGTATATAAATGCTGCACCCGGACATTTTTATACGCATGTTTGTGCATGTTTGTGTACTATTTTACTGGTGGTATTTTACAAAGTGAGGTATAGACCGGTTGCAATTTGCCCGAGTCTGAGGTTCCAACCACTAGCTAAAACCGAGATGCACCAATAAAATAGCACTGTATTTTGTAATTAGTCATTTTTTCACTGGCAAAGTCGGGTTATACACACATATACTATTACATATCAGTTACACCCTTTGGCGGATCAGTACTGAAATCGCCGCAACGACGATTTGCCGTCTAACAACAAAAACGATGACGACGGTGACGGCGACGATGTCGAAGACGACGATCCGCGAAGGGCAAAACGCGTGGCGGATGCGGCATTCATGACGTTGTCCCGGTGGCTGAACGGGTACATGGCTTTGGACGGCTGGCCGAAGACCGCAATCTCGCATCGGACCGTGCCACCGTGCAGCGGATCGTGCGAGCGGCGGGCGAGGTCTGCGGCCACGAACCAACCGGTGCGCGTGGACAGCAGCTCGAGCGTGAACACGGCCGCGGCCATCGAGAACCCGCACACCACTACCGCGTATGTGGTATACAGATCCGAGTTGCGGAGTTGCCGCTCCTTGTTGCCCAGGTTGAGCGGGCAGATGACCGCCTCCGGCAAGTCTTTGGTCTGCAAATGCCTCACGATGCCCGACTCCATGTATGACAGCATTCTGCTCGTTTATGATATCAAAATCGTTATTTTCATTTTCAATGATGTTCAATTTATTAGTTAGTAATATTTCAACCGGAAAAAATCGATTATTTATATCAAAAGTATAAATAATTTTATAATTTTTATAAGCACAAATCGATTACAATTGTAAACAAAAATTAACTAAAATGTATAACTTAAAAAATCCATCAGGCCTATAATATAATGATTTATTGATAGGTACCTTATTATATAAATTATCACTTATTATATTGTAACGATGTGTATATTGCGGGTAATTGGGTTCTGCCCAGGCAACTTGAATCGCTTGAATCACGAATATAAACAAATTAATTTTTGTCCTACATTTTGTATTAAATGTATTTTAACTAAAAACTGATTTGATTACTAGATATTTTTGGAAAAAACCAAACAAATAATTAATTAATATAAAATAATAATACAATGTAATTCAAGGTTCCGCATAAGTTGCTATTATATCAATTTAAGAATATTAAAGATAAATAGGCACGAATTTTTTTTATAAGCATTTGAAATAGTTGAAATTTTAATAAAATTCGTCAAAACCATGAAAATTTACAAACCATTTTATAGCTTAAAACTTATAAAGTATTCAATTTTTAAAATTAAGGATTGAATATTTAAAACATGGTTTCTTGTAAGTAATTCATATATTCAATATGATATTGAAACCAAAAAACCTGAAAAATGTATAATATGATTGTAGTTTTTTGTATAGATATTTTAAGTTCAATTATCAACGAAATTAGATATTTTAACGAAGCATAACGAATGTAGTTATTTTGTTGTAGTTAAAAATAAAATTCGTGGGTATTAAAGACTTTTAAAATATATTGTTATACTTTATACACATAATGACACTTTCATTTATAAAAAAATGTTTATGGCAACAATTAATTCAAGTTACTTTATTAGTTATTACTAATAGTAAAATAAATTGCTTTATAATAGCAACAATATCATAAAATATACTTATTAATACAAACCGTAATGCTCAGAATCGTTTCTCGTAAACGACGTAAACAATTATTATACATATACAATGAAATATTATAATTGAATTCAAATTTAACTAATTTAACACATTTGTTACACCTTACACTCCTCAACACATATAATATACAGCAAAGTGGTACCCACTTTCCCACCTTATTTTTATTTTTTCCATAAATATTAGAAAATTATTATTAATTATAAATATAATAAAGAATATTGCACAAATAATAATTTTTTTGTATTCATGGTTCAAATTTCCTGGGCAGGACCAAATTGCCTGTAACATATTATATATTATGAATAACTAATACTTCGTTTTCTTAGGGACGTTGCACAAACACGTGTATGACGATGACAGATTTCTCTGTAATATAGGTAGAAATCAGATTTTATTGAAATCGTAAAAATGTAAAAATGATGTTTTTAAATGTAAATGTTAATGTACATGATGCTATATTAATAGGTATATATAAATTAAAGTTTCTCAAAATAAGAAAATTCAGGACAATTTGTTTAGAAATTTTCTTTGTGTATCAATCATACTCTGACCCTTGGAGTAAAAAAAATTTTAACAATATTATACGTTATATATCTATTATAAAAATACTTAAATAAAATAAACTATTTTTCTACCATTAAATATTTCAACCATCGTCTTATTATTCCCAAGTTTCGATAAGATAACCTTTTGCTAATACTATATAGTTTACAATTAACTAGTTATATTTACTGACAACAAAAACTAATAAGTTGTAAAATATATTACATTAGTCATTATTATTATATATATTTATTATTCATTTTATAGTATAACATGATTTATAAAAAAAATAATTAAGCAGACAATTTCTGTATACCTACATTAATTATATTGTACAGTCACCTTCTGTTATATTCAATACTTCTTTCAATACTCATCATTGAGTATTAAATATTGATAAACAACTTTTATTGTAGAAATTTAAAATAAATTTAAATAACCATATGCTATGTAACTATGTAAGTATATAATTTCCGATTATTTCCTAATACATTGTAATATTATAGATAATTGGGCGAATAAACACTTACATTGGATTGAAAAGTGGTGGTAAAATACTGTGTTTAGGATAAACAAATGACATTGATCTTGTCAAATATGGATCTGTGGTCAACACATAACGGCACCGTTCCTTGTCATCCGTTATTGACCTTTCGATGCGCAACATTAAAAAATTTAACCAATTCTTGTCGTGTAGAAGCAACGTTCCTATAAAATTGTATAATATGAAAAAGATTGTTATACAAAATTAGGGTGGACCATTTTTCTTCAAAAATGAGATACCGTTTTCTTTTACTCTTCTGTTTCCTCCACAAAAATATATAGGTAATTAAAGTTTTCCTACGCACATTGTGTTGCACTAGAACCATGTCCATTTTCTTTAAAATATTAAGATCGTATTTTATTCATTTTTTAAACATTAAAAATATTTATTTTATTTTTATTCTATTTTATAATACATACAATCCTAATATTAATAAAATATACTATATAGATACGTGAATAACAAATTGCAGACAATTTATAAATTATATTTTAATTTGAAGTTATTATATAAGTAATTCAGTATTTGTTCTAAATTATTATAAAAATTATTATTTTACTATGTGTTGTATTACAGTAATTTATATTTTTATTGATTTCATATTTGATGTTTACCTATACATACTCATTAGTAATTACTAATATATAGAAGATGTTCAGAAGATGATAAGTACCAATTTAAATTACCTAATAAGAGTGTGACAATGTGGAGGAATATCCGAATACGGTTTATCTGATTTTTGAAGGGAAATGGCTACAGGTCAAAGTTATACTAATTTTACTTATATATAAAACCATACAGTATATAGAATTGGAGCAACTAAATTTTATATCGTGTAATTATATATTGAAAAATGAATTATAAACATCAAAAAATATATTTTTTTTATTTTCTTACCTGACGAAATATGTTTTAAAATTGTATCAATTTCGTCGATATTTATAACCATAAATTGACCATTTCCCTCGAACATTGATTGTTTGAGTGGCTTCAGATCGTTATCCACCTTGACGATGTACTCGACGGCGCTACCCTCTGAAGAAATCCATCGGTACTCATCACTCGCAATATCATCTATACTTTTTATGGGTAACGTAAATTTGGAAAGTGTTAAAAACGCGGTCAAATTGGCTGTATAGAATGAAGTCAATATCATTATGAATATCCACCATGTGGCGAATATGAGTCTTGCAGAATCTATACAAACGTTTAGTTTAAAATCTTAAAAGTATTTAAGTTTATAACCAAACATCAGATACAGTTTTATGATTTACAAATGTATTGTTTATTGGTAATACATAATAACACACGTATAGCACACGTAGATGCTAAATAATATTTATACAACTTTATACAGTTATTGCACATTATAACAACAGTTCGATATCCAAATTAATAGTATTTGGTTGTGTATTGAAAATAATTAGTAATTAATAATATAACTTTACGGGTAATGTACCTTTTCCTAAAATGATGCTCGTATTCGATTAGTATACTTTATAACAAATTCGTACCAAGGCTATTTAGTATTTAATATTTATATAACTGTTATCACAGTTATATCGTTCCTTATATGTTTATTTTAAAGCTTATTTTGTATTTATTTTGTAATATAATTGTATTATGTTCCTATCTTTGGAAAATCCGATTAGTTTATAAAATAAAATAAATAAAAATAATAATAAGGCATCCGCTTAACGAGCTATAGAGCTATAGTACGTACCAGTATCTGGGTTCAAGGATGATCCTTGTTTCATTAATGCACCATATACGAACCAAACACACGTGGGTATTGGATATATTATCCCTGAATCGTGACCACAGAGTTTATGTCTTAACATCATAATGCCGTAAATAATAGGACCTACTGCTATCAATGACATCAAAATTAATAGCCACACCTATAAAAGACCAATATATAATACGTCAATTTTTTAGGTATAATATTAATGGACCAATAAATTATATACTAATACTAAATTAAAATAAACAAAAAGTAGATTTATATATTTAATACTTTAAAAAAAAAAAAGATATTTAGTTATGAACCAACTGTTATATAATACAAATTATATTTTCTGTATAGTATCATTATAATATTATTTATCAATCATTATCATTGATAATTCAACTAGGGAATTTTTATAATAATACTACCTCGTATTCAAAAGGTGCTAATAGACCAGATCCAGTAGCACTTTCTTTAGGTCTTTTCATAAGCACAACGTATTGAAACTGAGTCAAGTCAATGCCCCACTTGACAATTTCGTCCAGTCCCGGCAAAACCGGTATAAAAGCAGCTGCCATATCTACTTCCTTAAACAATATATAAAACATGTAACACCATAATATGATAAAATATGTACCTATAATATTTAAGAATAAATTAAGTAGATAATTATAAAAAATAAATTTATATATTTTCTTAATAATAAGTGCTAAACGTAACTGGTACAACGTACTACACTATTTACTATAATACACTTATCTATATGTTGCATAAAAATGTAATCGAAAAATCATGGGCCACTAAATCACGATTAAGTGACCATTAGATCACTATTTATTCATTATTTAATGTTAAGTGATTTTTTTACGCTATCTGGTATCTATAAAGAGTATAGGATACAGGTTATATTAAAGTAAAAATAACAATAATAATAAATTAATCACATTTATAACTATACTTTGTTATTTTATAAGTGTCATTTTCGGTATTTTTGGTGTAATATTGCAATCAATTTTACTAGTATTTTACTATACTATACTACTAATACAGTACTACCTACAATATCCATGGCCTATATATGCTATATTTTAATATATTAATACACACATAAACAGGTAGTGGGTGTCCTTTTGCAGTGTAGTAGGTTACAAGTGGGACACTGTAATGGATGACATTAAATTTGAATTAAATGATATAATATATCATTGTATACGAAAAACGATTCTGAGCAGAGACGGTTTGTCATATAATTTATATTATATTTATATTGTTATTACTTATTATTTATACGGTAGCCGGTAAGTTAAATTTATATTATAAAATTACAAAAAAATAACTAAAAAAAATTGTGTTTATGTATACTTTTAAATCTTTTAGAATTAATTACTTACTTGAGACCTTGTTTTAAATTTTCAATTCGAAGATATTAAAGTTGAACATTTTATACATTTTAAACTACAAAATCATTTTTAAATTTTTAATTGTTCCAAAGATCGAACTTATAAAAAAATATTAGGCCTATGCATTTTTAATATTTTTCAACTTCTGTTGTATCAATATAATATCAGAAGTCTTGTATTAAATTTTCAAGTTTTTTGACACAATGAATAAATAGTTTTATTGACATTTATAGAAAAAAAATTCTAAAAAAATTTAAAATTTAAAATGTCCGTAAACAACTCAAAACAAGTCAAGATATTTTTAAAATTGTATTATGGAGTATAAAAAATGCTAATATAAACATTAGGTAAGCATTTCATGTATTTGTTTTAGATTTATACTAAAAACCAAACAATTTAAAGTGTCTAAAGTTGTCAGTATAATTTAGTTAAACCAAAAAAACTGGTTTTGTGTACAAATCCTGGTATTTTTATATTTTTTTTCTCCGACACCAGGGAATATACCTTTTTGACCTCCTCAATGCAACAACTAGAATCGCTTTCCCATAAAAAAGATACTGACGTTTAAAATCAAAATATTATTTCGACTACTTATAATTTACACAGACACAAAAATAAAAATTTTAAAACACACATCATTATAAAATCAATACATTTATCGCTTGTGTTTATACAAATCGTTTGCTTATTTAATATCATCGTGTGTAAATCCAAAGTTCATTGCATGGTTCAAACATGTCAAATACCAGTACTTCCCAAAATACTGGTAAACATCCTATAGTAGTCTCTCCGCAGCTAGTCTACATAAACAAATTATACCACTCTCAAATCTTAACGATTCAAACGACATCAACACAGAAGTTATCGATATTCAGACATCAAATTACCAACTATCAAAAACTACATCAAGTTCTTGAAGATACTTCAGCCAACTACAAAAAGCAAAAGGCCCACAGCATTTTAGACTGAATGCCCGTCCAATCAGTCGCAGACTCCAACGTGGTTGTCCCCACGATGTCTTAAAATACTAACTTACTATTGTAGATATTGTATATATATTCACTTTGTATAGTTGTTAAATTGTTGTAATATAAAAATTGTATTTCTAGTGTACAAAAAAAAATCCATAGTTCTTACTAAATTACCATTATGATCCGATGTACAAATGTCAAAAATTGAAACTCCACGTAACTAAGTTTAGATGATACAAGTCAGCAAAACTTTAATAATAATGGAAAAAAAAGTATGTATATTATACAGTGTTCATATAACTATACGTATTAATGAAAAAAAACACTATATTAACGAGTATCTACATTCTACAACTTGCTACAAATAATTATTTTCAAACTACTACACGTTTGAGTGTTTTATTTTTTTATAAACAAATCATTTCAAAAAAACCCGTTTCTCCACAGATTTTATATTAAATAGTTATTTAAATATTATTTTGCACCCTAATTAAATTTGTCTATCTCATGTTGATAATTATTATAGGTATATGGTTAGTATATTAATTAATATTTATATACCTATTACCTAGCTATCTTTAGGTATATTGATTTTAATGTTTTTTAAACAAGTAACGGTTGGCTATTGGTTATTTTTTCTGTATGAAGCAATTAAAATAATGAAGTTAGTAATCGATGTAATATATTGAATAAACATAATATTTTTGGGATGCTAAAATATGCATTACCATTAAAAATTATTGTATTTAGTTTCTATTGTCTAATAGCTATTATAGTCATTTTAGATTCTGAGCGGAGCGATGAATGTATTGATTTTACAATGATGAGTAATTTTTTTTTATTTGTGTCTGTTATCACCTTTTAGGACAGTAAAAATGCTTAAATTTTCTTCAACAATATCTTTTATGACAGAGAAGTGATTCTAGTTGGGACTTTTGGGGAGGGGGTGGTCAAAGTAAAAAATTCCCAATATTCAATTATCATCGCCGTATAGAGTAACAATAACTTGAACAATGATAAAGTGAAAACGAAAAACATTGGTAACTCGGACTTGTCCTTATCTTTTTATAACTTTATAACTTGTCCCTTGAAGTGTGTAAGTGTTACGAGAAAAATTTGAAATCAGGCAAACCTCAGAAATGCTAGGGAAAATGGAGAACCACCTTTACGATACTTGGGAAAAACTTCTTATTTCAGCTTTTGTCAGGGCAAACTAATAGTTGTAACCAACGTTGCATATGATGGGTAAACCCGTAATGACTAATACTTATAAAAATAGTAGGATTTTATTAAAATTATTAATATGATTATTGTTTATCAAGGTTGTGTTGTACAGGCCAAACAGGACTTTTATAAAAACATTTATATCTGAATGGAACAAAATAAGTCTAGAAATTGGAGAGAAGGATTAAGATTTTATCAATTCCAAAAAAATTGAGCATACCTATCATCCAGATATCAAACAACCACCATGAAAAAATAATAGAAGTTTCCACAGTTGGATAATCCACACTGCATGTAAATACTGATAAGATAAAAATTTTGCTTATAAATTGTTGCAATTGGTTATAGGAGAAATAATTATTATAAATTAGTATTTATTTACCATTGGTTGCCATTAGTTATTCGGCAGATCAGGTACGAGCATGTATTAAATCGAATTTTCACACATTGCCAGGCGGTGGCTGAATTGCACTTATTTCAAAATAAAGAATAATGAAATAATTATATTATTTGTTTTTCATTTCATACTTTGTTTAATATCCTAATCGCTTGAATTATCATGCAAGACAACGTTAGTCGGGTAAATTATTTATTCAGTATTCATCATAATCAAAACTCTGACCCCTCTCCGGTTTAGTCTTAAAACTAATTTCATGGTTTAATATTATAATAATATGTTGAATATATTCCTTTCTTAACAAAAGTAGATTCAAAATTTGTATTGTTTGATTATCTGGGGGGGCAAAATGATACCCCCTCCCCCCACACACAAAAATGTCAAGTGCCCCCCGAAATTACGCCACTGCATAAGGTAGTCGGTTATTTATGTAATATTATTTATTTCTACTTTGTTTACTTTTATATTAGTCTCACCCCATTAACTAGCATGTAGATGATGCTGCCATTTTCATTTAACAACGTTTCTCTTGTTGGTATCACCACATCGTATGTGAATCCGTATCGTTGACGAAGCGTTTCCACAATTTCAAATGCAATTCCGTGGCCGATAAGCGTACCGTTGATTTCTCTCGTAACCCAACTCAAAGGTTTTGAATTCTGTGAAACAGAAAGGTACGTATCAGTTTATAAAGTTTTGAAAAATTATTTTTTAGTTCAAATCACTTCAATTTTTATACTTGATAATATAATGTAGAATTATTTTAATTATTATAAGTGCACTTACTGGAAATGTGGCGATTTTCAAACGTTTACCCCTCAGTATTTCGTATTGAATCTGAAAATTGTTTTTCAAATCGCACTGATATTCAGTACTATTGATGAATTTAGCCTTATGCTCAGAAACTAAATTAAATTAAATAAATAATGGTTATTGCGCACTGTTTAGTCCTTACAACTACTATAATGCATTTCTTCATTCTTGGGGAAAACAAGTTAAGTATTATTTTTACTGTAATCAACTTATACGTCATGTTTTAAAAGTTTTAATACAATTTAAGTTAGTTTACGTTGTCCGATTCAATTCTGAAAACATTTGAATTCAGCTGATAAATGTCTATATAATATATCGTGTGGAACACTTTTTAAAATTATATTCTTACTTAATTATTAGCTGTAATTAAAAACTAGAAAATATGGATCATATTTCTAAAAAATTAAAATGGAAAGTATTCTGTGCAATCTATAAACATTTTTTTCCCGAATTCAATTTTTTTTCAGAATTAAAACCATACAACATAAGACAAAATAAGTCTACCATAAGCGTAAAAATCAATATTTGAGAATCAATAATGTTTGAACGGGAAAATTCCATAATCATATGTACCTATACGAAATTGGTAACTTTAAACTTACTCCATTTCCACGGTGGTGGTAAAGTGGTTTCTGTAATGTTCGACGGTGGCCAATTGGCGCAGAGCGCCAACAACAATGTATTGGTCAGTGCCATAGAATTTATAGTTTATAAAATGATTAAGTTCTTAGGAGCTTCGGCGATTGATGAGTGCCTACTGTCGCCTTGTGTCTGACGCTAACCCCGTGATTTATTTCGAGTTGTGCTGTCAAAACTGTCTCCTATACGTTGAATAAAATATGATTACATCGAAAGGGTGTTTATTTAACCATAACAATCAGGCACAATATTACATATAGGTTTTAAAATAATGAAACGCATGTGTTATATATTAACGATTTCTAGGCGAACGTAGGAAATAGGAATACGTAAGTATACGGAGTGTCTCAGAATAATTTAATATTGTGTGCTATTATATTATTACACACGACGATGAGTAGGTATTTACCATAAATTATTTTTGCAACCAATACATTTTCTTTGATTATTCACAGTTCAAAAATGTACGACATAGGTAATCTGGTAATATATAAATCGGTCATTATCCGTGATCAAATAACAATATAAATGGTTTCATAATCATTATTTTCCGATAACCAATATTATTGGGGATGCATAGGCATCTAAATATATTTATATTCAGTCAAATACTCTGATTAAAATATGTTTTCAAGTTGAATATACTGCAGTGTACCCCAGGGTCGCTATGGCCTGTAGTGTAGACGTGTGAACGCACGGTACCTATAAGCATATTGTTCTGTGGTATAAGCCCTCGCCTGTCGAGCCTTCAGGCCTTCTATTTAATAATAAAATTATTGTGTTGTAATTGACTTATATTTAAACGCATATTGTGCATAACTGTGAAGTCCATGTCACCGTATCATGTTATTATTATAATATAACTGTATTTATAACATCAAATTACATTTTTGTTATTATAATAATTTATAACAAATAAATCGCTGTTTTAATTGTTTACCTATATAAGTAGGTAGTCCTACCGACTATATAATATGTACCTAGGTACCATAATACATTATATCTTATATTTTATATTTTTATCCATTATACTAATGTCAATTATAGGTACATTTAAAAACATGGTTATTTAAAAAAAATATTTTTATAAATACAAGCTGTAAGTATAAAAAATTGCATTACAGCTGTACAGGTACAGTAACAATGGATGATATTAATTTTGAATTCAATGATATAATATCACTGTATACGAAACACGATTCTGAGCTGAGACGGTTTGTCAGTGTGGATATTTTATATTATATTTTTAATATTATTTCTTATTATTAATATGGTAGCCAGTAATTTGAATTAATATAATAAAATTACAACAAAATAACTAAAATCGTGTTTCTTGTTTATTTAATATTTAATTTCGTCCAAATTCGAACGTAAATGAACTATAATAAAAAAAACGATGAATATATATAATTTTGAGATTTTTTTGATACAGAATAACCTACTTACACTGAATCTTGTTTTAAATTTTCAATCTTTACCTAAAACCATTGATTATAAAAAAACATTTGAACATTTTATCAATTTTAAAATTTAAAATTTGATATATTTTGACAAAAATCAAACATTATATGCTTATAAAGAGATACTATATATGCTTATAAAGTTATAAAGAGATATTATATGCTTATAATGTGCCTATGTATTTTTGATATTTTTCAACTACTATTGTAACAGTATATCAGAGGCCTTGTATTAAATTTTCAAGTTTTTTGACCCAACGAATATTTAATTGACATTTATAAAAAAAAAAATTTAAGAAGATTGTAAACAGGATATGTCCGTAAACATCTCAAAACATTCAAAGTTGAATTAATATTATTCATATTATTTAATTATTAACCTAAAATGATCAGTGATGCTGGAAAAATATTATAATATATACTTTCACTCGTTAAAATTGATTTTAATATGTAGGTATTAGGTAATTTCATCCAAATTTGAACTTAAAATGTCTGTAAAAAATAACTGTGTTTATATATTTTTTAGATTTTTTGTTCACAGTATGTACTATTTATTAGAATATTTATTTTAAATTTTCAATCCTTAGTTATAAAAACTGACCATTTTATAATTGTTTAATTACAATGATTCATAATTTTCGAGATTTTGATGAATTTTGTCAAAATTCGAACTTTAAATGCTCATAAAAATAATGTGTGCCTATGTATTTTTAATATTTTTCAATTGCTATTGGAACAATATATCAGGAGCCCAGCTTGTATTCAATTTTCATTATTTTTGGCCCAACAAATAAATATTTATTGGTATTTATGTAAAAAAAAACTAAAAAAATTGAAAATTGAAATGATCCGTAAAAAGCTTAGAAACAGTCAAAACATATTCAAAATTAGATGGTGTATAGAAAATGCTTATATAAACATTCAGTGAAATTTCCATGCATCTACAGTTGTTAGTTTTTGAATTGCAACAAAATAAGAAAATCGCTACAAGAGAAATCGAGTGAATATCTAATCTAGTATAAATTTGAACTAAAAATGCTCATAAAAATTTATTTTGACTTGCTTATGAACATTTTTATATTGATAAAATTAGGCAAACTTATGAGGAATCTTGCATTACATTTTCAAACCTTAGATATATAAAGAAAAATTTTTATGAATTTCTAATTCAAAATAAATTGCACATTTTCGTCATTTTTACGTATTTTGTCAAAATTTGAACTTAGATTACCTATAAAAAAAAATTGTGACTACAGATTTTTAATATTTTTCATCTGCCTTTGAAACTATATATTAGAAGCCTACTATTAAATTTTCAAGATTTTGTACCCAACAAATAAAATTTTATTGACATTTATAGAAAAAAAAACTAAAAAAATTGGAAACTGAAAATGTCCATTAACAGCTAAAAATAAGTCAGAATATTTTGAAAATGCTATGATATGTAGAAAATTCTTATATAAACATTCGGTCAAAATTTCATGTATCTACGGTAATTTCTTTTAGAGTTATACCAAAAACCAAAATCGATTTTGTCGAAAATTGGTTTTCTGTAAAAATTCCCGTTTTTTTCTTAATTTTTCATTTGTTTTTCACGGTGCTTTTGAAAACTACTGGGAAATTTTACCCCCCAACGTACCAACTAGATTCACTTTCCTATCAGAAAAGGTACTATTGAAGAAAACCGAAGCATTTTTACTGTCCTAAAAGGTGATGACAGACACAAAAATTAAAAACTAAAATAAAAACACACATCATTGTAAAATTAATACATTCATCGCTCCGCTCAGAATCTAAAATTAGGAAGACGGCAAAACACAATTACTATAATGATTCAATGAATAGCAATTTTAACTATCATAATACTTTTAATTTTTGTAATTAAATATAAAATAAAATATTATAGGAACAGTTGTATAAAATAATTCTATAAATTTACATCACTAAATTACTTGAATTGAGAAGTGCGTGTTTGTACGTTTGTACCATTACTTTTATAAAGAAAAATAGCAAAATATAATAAATTATTAACTATTTAATTCATTGAATCATCGTTTGTGAATATTATAATGATTCAACAACGGTAACCATAGAAACTGGCCAAGACACGAACATATGTATAAAAGAAGAAACAATATTTGAGACCAATAATGAAATTATTATAGTTCAACTACTATAACATGTACTATGTAGGTACATAAATAGTCTTAAACTTTATTATAAATATGGAATCATACTTGGACGAGGTAAACAACAACAGAAATATGGGTATAACAACGCTATTGGTAGGTTATTATAAATTATTTAATAACAATTATTAATAATTATATTGTTTCAAAAATGCAGTGATAAAATATGGTAATTGAAGGAAAACTTAATTGGTAGGTAAAGTAGGTACATTTAAAAAATATTTGTTCATATATGATCTATACATGCTGATGCCTGATTCTAATTAAATTTGTTTTTAATATTTAATTTGGAAACTTGGTCTATAAAAAAGAAATTATTCCTCACATCCCCTTAACATTTAAACACAATATTATATTATTTACAATTTTTATGCTTAGTTATGTGTTTACAAATTCTAAGATATACCCGGCACTAGTAAAATATAAACTTACATTACTAAATGTTGTATTTTTAGGAAGATACTGTCAAAAACAGAAATTTGAATCAAATCACTTCACTTAAATTACAAGCTCCTATGTCTGTAAATCGTTTGTGTATGCTGGGTACATATGTACCAAATTTAGTGGAGCTTGATTTAACAGACAGTTTTCTTCCGTCATTCAGGTTATTTCTACTGTAACAAATTAAGCTAAAGAAAATGTAATTAAAACACAATGTTTCTATACAGGGATTTTGCATTTAAACTTGATAATTTGAAAGTTCTTAAAGTATCCTCATGCAACCTGAAGTCATTGGATGGAGTTTGGAACATACCAAACGTGGAAGAGTTATTTGCCTCTGACAATGATATTAGTGACCTAATGCTTTGCTCTACATTGGTAAAACTCATCACTCTAGACCTATCTAGGTAGGTATATTTTATCAAATAGGTATCATATTAAATCTGTTTACAATTTTGACTATAAGCAAATTTTATAGAAATAAAATCATGGATTTGACAAGGTTACACTTTTTAAACTTTTGCGAACAATTACAATGTTTATCTTTGTCGGGATGTCCAGTGGCTAAAGTTGAAAATTTTGAGAAAAATGTCCGCAACATTTTACCAAACCTAAATCATTTTAATGGAAATCAAACTTTAGGTAAGATATTTTGTATAATATATATATTTAATTTAACCTAAAAAAAAAGGTATTAATGTTGATAATTTTAATAAAAAGAAATTGAACAAGTTAAACCCAAATTGACCATTGAATCAATAGTTTGTGGCAATATTACTGCTGCATTACGAAGTAGAAAAACCAACTACAGTGGAAATAAGGTATCTATCTATACCTATAGAAAATTAAATATAAAAAAAATGCATAACTATATGAGTAGGTAATAAATAGTAATAATTATCATGATAGATTACATATAGAAATTTAATGTTTCATGTTACAATAGTGAAAGTAAATTATTTAAAGTAAAAAGTTTTGAAAAATATCTATTCTTTTATAGTTTGATGTAATAATTTGTTTTGTGTAAACACAAAAATGTAACAAAAGTACTTTATTTTATAGGATGTACAGCTTGGAGAAATACATAAAGTATCAAATGATGAAGAGAAGTAAATAAATAATATTATAGAGTATAGAATAGTTTTAAATTACAAAACTAGTTTAACATATGGCATTTTATTAATGATTAAATTAAATAAATTGCACAGATTAAACTGTACACGTGTTTTTTCATTTTCTTAATTTAATCAATGTGTAACTTTAATAATAATAAGTAATAACACAGTCTTCACAATTAATAATAATGTTAACGGTTATGCAAACAAAATATTATCCACATTTAATTATACACAAATTGTATCGCTAAAATGTGTAGCCTACTTTAACTCTAATCAAATTCTTCAACGCCTCCTGCATTGTCATCTGAATCTTGTTGATCAAAATCAGTCATACGAACATCTTGATCTTCGCCATATTGAATCATTGTGTTAATAGTATATAGTAAACCAGAAATACTTTCCTCATCTTTTATGTTTAATGGTACAAATTGAACAAGACTATAGTCTTCGATCATTTTACCAATACATTTAGATAAATACCGATATTTCTTTCCCCAGGTTGTATGATTTTTTACATCAGACAGTAATGCACGAGTATCTGGCTCTAAATAACTAAATTGAACAATTTTAAATTTAAAAATAAAACATTGTAATAAAAATATAAATAATTACTTGTCCAAGTGTTTTCTAGCTGTTTTGCTAAGTAAGTCCATTTTTGAAAGAACATTAACATGAGGCAGTTCTAAATTTATCATAACTGATAAAGCAGCCATTGTTCCTATGAATTAATTTTACAAATTAAGTTTTATAAAATATGTTTAAAATTATTCATAATATTATATACCATTATTAAATACAAATTCATGCAATTCTTAGAAAGATTTGATACCGTGATTTTCTCTCTTTGTCTAACACTCTGACACTCGCGACATAGGATTTTAGACATATTCTTTGACAAACAACAATTGATCTAATGAAGCGATAAGGATTCTGAAAACAGACATGAATTTGTCATCAAGTTTACTTGAAATCGACTTCCCCACATTTTTGATATTATCCCCCAATTTCCTAAAAACGTTATGTTAAAAGAGAAGAATTAAAAAATGTAGTATTTTAATTTTTGAAGAAATTAAAATCAAAAAATTAAAGATGTGGGAAAGTTGATTTCAAGTAGACTTAAGGAAAAATTGAAATCGGTTTTTAGAATTCTTATCACTTCATTAGATTGATTGGTATGTTTTTTTTAGTAAAAAATATGTCTAGAATCCTACATTGCGCGCGTGTTAGACGAAGATAGAAAATCATGGTATCAAATCCCTGAACCACAAGATGAAAACTCACACGGGGCAAGATCAAATATTAATGATAAGCTTAAAAAATTGTATTCTAAAGTGTACACCATTTGCATGATATAATTATAAATTATGTACAGACATAGTTTAAAAAATGCCTCTTACATCCCTCAGGATACTTTTTAAATTAAAAAAAAAAAATGATAGAAAGATAATTCAGGTATAAAAATGTATTTAATTTAATTTCTATTAAAATATAATAAAATTAATTTTGATATTTTAGGTTCTGAGCAGAGCGATGAATGTATTGATTTTACAATGATGTGCGGTTTTTATTTTTTATACTTGTGTTGGTTATCACCTTTTAGGACGGTAAAAATGCTTAGATTTTCTTCAACAGTATTTTTTCTGATAGGAAAGTGAATCTAGTTGGAACTTTGGGAGGATAAAAGTAAAAAATTCCTTATAGTTTTCAAAAACATAAGGAAAAACAAAATAAAAATTACGAGAAAACAGGAATTTTTACACAAAATAGGTTTTGACAAAATATGTACAAATCAAGAAAATTTGCCAATTATTTTGAGTTAGAAATTCTTAAAATTTTTTATTTTAAATCTAAGATTTGAAAATGTAATACAATATTCCTTATGTTTGTCTACATTTGTCAAAAAAAAAAAATTCAGAAAGTTAAATTAAATTTTTATGAATATTTGAAGTTCATATTTTTACAACATTGGATATTCACTTGATTTCTCATATCTAAATTCAAGTTATCTAAAAAGTAAAGAATAATTGGCTGGTAAAGTATTAATTGGAGAAAAACCAGACGTTGACCATTTTAAAACTTATTACCTAGGTACATACATAATTATTTGTCTATGAACCATGCACTAATACCTGGTCTGGATGTTGATAGGTATTTTGACGATGTATACAAATATTTTGGCTGTTAACCATCATTGTTTATCGGATAATAAATTAATCCAAACATATTATTGTAGATTCTTATTGTTATATAAAAAAACTAAAAATAACTAAACCAGTCTTTTTAAATTAACAAAAAAACAAAACATTTAAAAACTGATTTATTTTATATTTGAAATGTCTTTAATTACTAGTCTCAAAAGACTTTTGCTATAATTAATATCACTTTAAAATCTAAACCCTATTAATTAAGATATATGTGTATATAAATATTACCAGAAATGAACTTTGGTCCATCTACCATAAACTGAGAATCGATCAACATAACTGAACACACATTGAATCCCCAGTTTTGAAGTAATTCTGCCAGTTGTTTAACAGTTTTCATGTGAGTATATAGTTCTATTTGTCCAGGCAAATCAAATAGAATGTAGTCATCATCGTCTTCACCTAACTGATCTCTAAGCCAATCTTGATTTTCTATTAAATATCTGTCAAATAATATTTTGTTAAATTAAAATACTTAATCTGTACCTAATAACTTACTTACTCCATACAAAATACCAATCCTCCATTGGGACCAAAATGCAATATTTCATCGTCCATAGCATCATCAACGTGAATCAATTCACGTATATCAACAGTTGGAGAGTACTTGAAACGTTCAGCTGCTGGATCCAGATTAACTATCATCACTGAATTTTTTTCATTTTCAATATGTTCTGCTACAGCTGAACAATATGTTGACTGAATAAACATACAATTAATAATTAGTATACATAATTTCAGTATTGATTTAATAAGGGTAATAAGACCGCAGTATTAGGACACTAGGATTATTTATGACGGAAAATGTGTATAAAAACTGAATGTTTGTTATTGAAGAATTAAGAAATTTTGATTGTTTCCAATTTTGTAAAGTGATAATAGGACAATAGGGTGGTATGTTGAAGAGATTTATTTTCTAATAATTACAAACAATACAGTAATAACTAAAAATTCACAAGGAAACTGCACCTATGACTATATAAACAAAAAAAGTACATAAATTCAAATCTAAATACTATTATATGAGGCTAATAAACATTTTTCTATATAAATAAACATAGATTGGCACTATAAATTATTAAAAATTTACCTTTCCGCTTCCGGCCGGTCCCATCACCAACTGAGCATACCTCATTGTTTATGTTGATGTAACTTAATTTATCCTACAAATACCTAAAATGAAAATAATAAATTAATTAAAAAATATATTATTTTTATTGGTAACAAACCATTAAATTTACTAAATTAAATAATAAAAATTACGTTTTATTTAAAGGAATAAAATATAATGAAATATAATGTAATATTAATTATAACTATTAATATCTATAACCGTAACAATTATTAAATCAAAAATCGTGATGTACATGAAATAAAAATTGTTTTAATTATTTGTTTATTTTAAATTAAAATGTGCAACTTGCTTAAAATGCTTACCACAATTTCCAATTCTTATCTTTTGTGGTGCATTGGTGTTAAGCTGATAAGTGATAACTTAATCTTTGCTATGAAATTATAAAAACGAAAACAATCCGTTGACCGCGGTGGACGACAGCCGTTTTAATTTATTCGAATTTTTTTTTCGTATGGTATTGGTATTGTCAGACGTCAGTTCCAGTTTTGTATACATTTTGCAATGAATTAAATATTATGATATTATTACGAGCCCATCACACACATTTGTTGTATTTTAAAAGGTTATTAGAAAACCAATTAATGAGTTACAAGATTTATTCAAATAATAAATATATAAAATATACAGTAAAAAAAATTTACCTTTTATAAATAACTACCTATAAAGGTATGTTGTATACATATACATGTACCTAAATTAATTATTTCTTTACATACTCAGCAATTTCAACACTAATTTTGATGCTTTTTTTGGATTTATTTTGTTTTTCTGATTCTTAGTTCTTCATTTACGAAAATTGCCTCATTCTCACTGTTATATTATAAACCGTCGAATTACCCTCTTCGTATTCGCAAATTTATATTATCAAATATTAAGAGATTTAGAAGTGATGTTCAGATGACAGCATTACATTGGACAAAAAAAAACCAATACTACCAAATCACAAAAAATTAAAGGTACCTAGTATAATGCATAATATGTCCTATTTATGAATTTGGTTGGAGTAGGATAATAATTTATTTTAAAATGTGTATGTTGTTATATCATATAGAGTATAATATTTTTTACTATTGTTGCAAAATTACTTCTTTATCGCATAAAAATGCTAAAATATATATTATTTTAGGTCTCAAAAGTGATTTAATCAATACACCATATCACTTGGTCATCATTCAAATTGTAGCTCATATTTTTGTGATCCATTAAAACAAATTCAATTAAATTTAGTCCCAGAAGTCGAAACTAGTGGAATGATGAGGAAAATAGTAAACATTTCTTCAAGGCTTGTAACCACTGCGGAAAGTTTATTAGAAAATAAGACTTCTAATATCTGTGAACAGTTTAATTTTGTTATTAATAAACACGTTGCCGGAAAACGATTTAAGTTTAGTAGTAGAGGTAATTATATTATATAAGAGTAGAAGCTGCAGTTGTGTCATTTAATTCCAAACAATATTTAAGACAAATTCATAAAACATCTACTAAATGCAGTTCAGGTAAAATGCGTATTTACATTTAATAAAATAATAACTAATAAGTTAGCTACACAATTATTTTATTACAGGAATATTTGGAAAAAAGTTTTTGAAGAACATTGAAAGAATACGGTTTAATTCTAGTAAAAGAAGACAATTATTTCCGGAAAAAAGAAAATTTAAAAAATCTAAAACGGAAAGAGAAGACGAACATTATGGACTGGCTGAACCTCTAATAGAATTTTTTTCTTCAGAAGAAGTGGAAAATAAAAAAAGTAAGTTTTTAGAAAAATTAGGTTGAGCTGATGTAAAAAAAAATTGAAACTCGAGACCAAAGCAACAGTGATATGTGGTACAACGAACTTAAAATACGACTAACAGTTTCAAGATTTGGTCAAATCAAGACCAAAGCAAACTCGAGACCAAAGCAACAGTGATATGTGGTACAACGAACTTAAAATACGACTAACAGCTTCAAGATTTGGTCAAATTTGTTAAATGCGGTCAAACACTAGCTGCAAAAATGTAGTTCATAATATTTTATATGCTTCTGACACTCTACAAACAAAATCGGTACACTATATAGTAGAGAAATGGAGACTTTAGCTCATCAAAAAATTGAACAATTGTCGAAAGAAAAAGTTTATGAGAATGGTTTGATTATAGATCCAGAATTTCCATTTCTAGCTGCCAGCCCAAGTAACAGAATATTATTATTATTTTACTACCAAAATATTAGTTATATGAATTACAATTTATATTTTAAAAATAATAAATGATTAAATCACAAGTTAATAATATATATATACAAATTAAGTCTACAATATAATAAATGTATAAAACTGAATAATAACCCCCAACATCATAATTCGCGGTATTCTGAATTCAGCAACAACCAATATTCAGATCAGTGGCAACAACTTACTAATCAGTTGTAAACTGTTGTATGATAATTATTGATAAGCTTTACCGTTGGCCATATTGTCCATTGCAATATTTACTTTAAACTATTTTGCTTTGTACCGATTAACGACAGTCCCGCGATCAAGTCGTTTTTTTTATATTATAAAATTGTTTGTTATCATAATTAATAATATTTATTTTAACTTAAAACTACCTTTAATTTCCAAATCATCATGTCAATGTTTAATTTAAGTGGTTCTACTCCGGCGAATAACGCAGGAAATGCAGCAACGTAAGCATGTTTATTTGATTTATTTATACTATTTTTGAATACATGCACAAACCCTATAACATTGTCTTCAAATATTAATTGAACATAGGTTTCATCCGTTTCAGGTACTTTTAATTCGAAAATGTATATATTTATAAATTAACAATAATAACATTCAATTTGTACAATGTTGATAAGGGTTTAATTATTGTTATTAAAAATTGATTATGAAATACATACATTGTATGTTTGCAATGTTTTGTGTTGTTCCTATTTTTAAATTTTTATAGGTATTTCATAATTAATTAATCTAACCAATTTTCAACAGCCCTCAATTTGGTTTTGGAACATCGCTAGGAGGTTGGCCATCATCTTCAACACCATCAACCACAACTAATTTTGGTAACTTAGGGGCCACTAATAATAAGCAAACTACAAATACACCATTTTCTTCATTTGGTAATGTAGGTGCTCCTACAACTTCATTATCATTTGGAGCTAATCCTACATTAGCAACACCTACAACTAAACCTGGTAATTTAATGATCTGATTATTGTAAAGGAAAAATAAAATAATTTTATTTTTAATTATTTAGGATTTTCCCTTGGTAACAACGCAGCGTCAAATGTTCCATTAAATCTCTCATTTGGTTCAACTGCAACTACATCTGCTACAACTTCTTCTCCGTTTTCACTTGGAACTACAGCATTAAATGTCAAACCTACAGTGTCTCTTACTGGCACACAATTGACATTAGGAACAACTGCTAATGTTACTACTTCTGCTGCTCCTGGTTAGTTATAACTTAATTTAATTATTATACTAAGTACACATCATAAAATATGTAAACTTTTATGTCTACATAAGTTAGTGACTATGTTTTAAAGGAGTAATGCAGTGGTATCATTTCAGTTTTTAAATGAAGATGGCAAATCTTTTGACCAGCCCACAAATTAATAAAAAAAAACAGCTTACAAGCTAATTTCCAATTATATTTTTATCTCAATACTATTCACATTTTACAAAACTTTGTATTAAATTTCAGACAAATCTAGACTCATTTTATAGCAAAAAAAATGTAGGGGTGCCAAATAATTGTGGTACCTACTTACCTGATTTCTAAATTGTAATTGAAATATGAATTACTTGAATTACTTTCTATTATTAAATAGAAGTTTTTTAGAAATTATGGCTAAATTTAATGGTAATTGTTTTATTTTTAGAATTTATATTGAATCAAAAAACCAACTATTATGAATAATAATAATAATTTTCTAGTATTTACACAATATTGTTATATTTTATCACCAACAATTGACTCTTCAATTCAGATGGGGGCAAGATGGGCGGTCACCCCTCAAATGACAATTTTAAATAACTTTAAAAATGGTTCACCGATTTTTAATTATTCTTTTATAAATGAAAAATCAATTTCTCCAAAATTATGTAATTAAATTTTAATAAAAAAATTAATATTAATTAATTATCATTTTTAGTTTCTCGTGGTCTTGGTGGTCTAGATACAACGTCAAATTTAAATCAAGGTACATTGTTAATTTTAAATTAATACATTTTTATCTTCAATTAATCTGTGTTTTTGTTTATGAAATATTTAGCACAAAATAAAGCTGTACCTGCTCTTGAAATGCCTGTACCTAATGAGATTTTACAATTAGTCAATAATTTAAAGCAAGTATTTTATTTGAAAACATTAATGGTATAAATATTAAAAAACAATCATTCTGTTGAGATTTAAATAATATCTGTTAATGTATTATATATCTATATTAAGTTACAACAATATTAATTAAAGGTAGGCAGGGCCAGATTAAGATATTTTGCGCCCCGGGGCAAACCTACCTAAAATTAAGAACTACTTTTTAATAATAGATAAACATAACATTGTTTTACTATAATTTGGCATTTATTAGTGAATTGGTCAATACATTTATCCCATGACATAGATTCAAGTAAAACATTTTCAATATTAAGAATAGCAAATTAATTTAATTTTTCTTTTGAAAGAGTAGATCGCAAATAGCTCTTGACCCTTTTTAAGGCCGAAAACGATCTTTCGCCGGAACAGTTAGATATAGGTAGAGTATAATACAATCTTAATGCAATTTCAGTATTAGGAAATAAACTATCCAACTTTTTGTTTCTCAGAATTGTTAATAAATGTTGTGTATTTGGTTTATCTTGGTTCAATTTGTCTGATTTAGGAAAAATAGAATTCACTATTAAACTCAATTGCAATGCTTCTTGAACAAAATCTTCTTCTATATCATCGCAATAAATATTTTGAAAATGATCTACCTTCTTTTCAATATCATCCGATTTTAGATTCCCAAGATTAAATAAAAAATCAAATTGATTATAAATTTTATCATAAGATTTCCCTCTACAATCCTCAATGTTTATCTCTAATTGTTTAAATTCATTGATTACAGCTTAATAATTATTATTATTATTGCGTGGACACTGACTGTAGTTATTACTTGTAATTCAGATATCGGTAAATTCGTGGAAACGCGTATGTGAGTTTGCGCGCCGTGTACACTGTCGTAATCGCTAATAGTTTTTTCACTCCAAATGGTACCTACAATATTTCAAAACTTTGCGCCTTTAAACTCTTGCGCCCGGGGGCAGATGCCCCCTCTGCCCCCCCTTTAATCCGACCCTGAAGATAGGTATATTTTGCATATTGTATGTGGAAGTGTGTTTTAATTTTCATAGTTGTATATGCTGTAGCGATAAAGGAGCTAAATTGTTGAGCTTTAGCTTTGATGTTAATGTGTGGAAAAGTGTATATCAATGTTGGATGAGATGTGTCGTGTATTATCAACACAATCAAATATACAATTCAGTGTTGAGATATGCCTAATGAAGTATTTTTACTATCTTTACAGAGATTTTCTTAAGCAACAAAAAACTATGAGCACTGAATTGGCACGCATGTCATCTAAAGGTTCAAATGAAGTCGCAGGTGATATAACTTTATGTCAAAAAAATTTACAGTTTATAGAACATAATTTAGATAAACAAAAAACATCTGTTGAAAAGTTAAAATATGAAACTAATAAGGTAAACAAATAATTTAGATTATATAAATTTAAAAAATAGCCGATTTTTATTTTATGTAATTATTTATACATAGTGTTTACAAGATTTTGAAATTGCTCAACGCAATCATGACCATCCAGCAATGGTTCAAACAGATATGGAATCTAATATCAAATACTTTGCTGAGCTTATCAAATCATTACAAGAGAAAGGAAACATATTAAAAAATGAAATTGAAAATACTCAACAATATTTAGCAACATTGCCTTATAATAACAATGTCACAGTGGATGGTATGCTCAAATTTCTTTAAATAAGTATTATTAGGTTTCTAAACTAAATTTTACATTTTAGAGTTGAGAAGAATCGGCGAAATGTATTACAAAAATGTAATTGCATTAGCTGGTCATTTGCACGGTATACACAATGAAGTTCAAGTGTTAAAAGCCAGGCATTTGTCATTTCGCAGAGAAATTTTAAATGATAATACAAATATTTTCCAATTGAATCAAAATCCAAGTTCATCTAGTTTCTTTACATCTCGTCCAGATACTACTGGACCTAATCCATTTTTAGGGTTGAGTAAGTATATAATGCAAATATTTAAAAATTTGATTTTTAAGAGTATTTAACTATGAAATTTGTATTCCATTAGATATAACAGCTTCAGCAGCGCTAAACTTAGGAACGTTTGGATTAGATCAGTCTGGTGTACTTCAAAACCAAGGTTTGTAAAGATTAATGTAAATTATATAATTTGATAGTAATATATTTGTGGTTATATTAACGCCAACCATCTGAAAAATGTTTTATCTTAAGAGAATGTTACAGTGCCATTTGTTGTCTCAGTCTAACAAGTGTGTAACATAGCAAATTTTACTCTCAACAGATTACATTTAACTCCATAAGTTAAAAACGATTAAATTATTATCTAGGCATTGACATAGACTTATTATTATATTTTAATTTTAAGATGTACAAACAATTTACAATTTTGAACTCATAATACACCTATGACATTGCCTAGATCTATGATCTATGTTCTTACCTTTAAATTTTATAAGAGGTCAATTCACTCTAATTTTTAAACTAACAGAGTTAAATGTTATCTGATGAGCATACAATTTGCTATGTTACGCACTTGTAAGGTGAAGACAAAAAATGTCCCCTTAATATATTTTATTTTATTTTTTATTGACTTTATTTCATATTCAAAATCAAATAAAGTTCTTAAATAGTTTAAATATTTAAAACATAAAAATATAACTTAATTCCCTAAAATACATACTGCCTACTATTAATTTTGACTTAAAATGCTTGTTATTTAATATTCAAGACGTTCAAGGTTTATTAGTACCGCAATTTTTTTATTTCAAATATAAATAAAAGTAAAAAAAAAATAATTTTTTAATTGTAAAATATTTACAGATTCAAATAGTGTGCAATCAAATTTTGGGTCAAACTCATTATTTGGAACGAACACTCAATCAAATAATACAACACAATTCCAAGGTTTCTTTCCTAGCCATAAATAACAGTTAACATACTGTGTTAAGTAAGAGTAAAAACCACATTTTATTTTTACTTAATTATAACTTTCTATTATATTTTGCTTACTTTAAAATAAACGATAATGCTATATTAATTTGTCAGCAATGTTTTTGAGTAATAAATTGTTAAAATCTTATTATATTAATTTTTTTTTACATTCAATTCAATAGTGAAGTAAATTCAATGTTAATGGTTATCATTGTCAATTGATATTTTTAAAACTTTTTCAATATACCTAGGCTTACCAATTTTCAATAATTTAATTATATCTATAAATGAAGATGGAAAGGTTTCATTTCTATAATTTTTAGTTTTTGAATTACAACAAAATAACTGCAAATTTCAGTTGTTTGTAATAAGTTACATCTTAGACTTAAAATCAATTAATTTTTACTTAACGTAACTTTCACTTCTATAATAATGAATACCCAGACTACCCTAAACCTGAATTAATGTTGTATGTATCAAATTTTAACTAGAGTTCTGGTTAAAAACATAATGGCTGCAAAATGTTCAAATACAGCTCTACCTAGCTGTATTATAGTTATAATAAATTGTTGGTAACCAAAAAGTTTAATCGTCTCCAGAACGCGTTTTCAGTCACATAACAAAAAAGCTGTATGCTTGTACAGTAGGTTAAAAGTGGTTCACTGTAAAATATGGTGTTGAATTTGAATTCAATGATATACTATTATAATATCATTGTATACGAAAAACGATAATTCAAAAAATTATTTCTATTATGTATCGCGTACACAGACACAAATACAAAAATTATAAAACTTACAACACATCATTGTTAAATCAATACATTCATTGCTCCGCTCAGAATCTAATACGGACTAGGGAAAAAAGTAAAAACAGTAACGTTGAACATGTCAACATTAAAGTGTTATTAATAACCTAGTTAAACTTTGATTCTACATGTTTAGAATTTTATGAATTATTAAAAAAACCAATATTTTACTAAAAAAAAGCATTGAAGTGGATGTCATTCTGCTGTACAGTAGGTTACAACTGTGTCAGAGATTATATTGAATTTGAATTCAATGATATATCATTGTCTACGAAAAAGGATTCTGAGCTGAAACAGTTTGTCAGGTGGATATTTTAAATTATATTTATATTGTGATTACTTATTATTAGTACGGTAGCCAGTAATGTGAACTAATGTTATCCAATAGCAATAAAATAACTAAATTTGTTATGCTTGGTTATTTAATATGTAATTTCGTCCAAATTTTAACATAAAATTACTATTTAAAAAAACTGTATTTTTAGATTTTTTGGTTACAGAATAACCTACTTACATAGATGATAGATCCTTGATTTCAATTTTCAATCTTTAGCTATAAAAGTTGAACATTTTATAATTTTTTTACTTCAAAATCATTTTTAAATTTTAAATTTGATAAATATAAAATGTTGTCATAAAACAAACTTTAAATGAATACGAAAAAAATTGTTACTACATTTTTAATATTTTTCAACTACTATTTTAACAGTATTTCAGGGGCCTTGTATTCATTTTTCACGCTTTTTGACCCAACAAAAAAAATTTTATTGACATTTATAGAAAAAAAAACTCAACAAATTGGAAATTGAAAATGTACGTAATCGAAACGAGTAAAAAATTTTTGAAATTTTTTTCAAGTCTAGGAATTGATAAAATAAACATGATATAAATTTCAAGTGTCTACATTTTTTCGTTTTTGAATTATAACAAAATACGAAATAACGACTGACGAGGTAACTCGACACCTGCTAACTGCCACAGTCCACATAGTGGTTATCAAGTTTGTTATATATTTTAGTATATTATCTCATTAAAAATTATAAGTATATTTTTAAATGAATCAACAATTTTAAGTGCGTAGAATGGTTTGCGGTGTGTGCTTTGTGCGGCTGAACATAATAATATATTATACTGCGCACGCCTTTGCTCCCTAGTGTACCTATTGTAGGCTACCTCGAAGTAAAAATAAACCTTAATTTACCTCGAAAATACCAATAATATATGCAATATAAAACTTACAGTCTACATAAATTTGTTTCTAGCCAGCCCTATACCCTTGTCTAACCATTGCACAAAACAATAAAGATAATATACAATTATGTACAACTCAGTACAAGTCCCTTGCGGCCTAATAATAATATATTAATATTATTATCGTGAATAATATTATGTATCTGCCTACCTATAAAACGATTTAACAATGTATAATGTTTGAAACGAGGTCACTATTTTTAAACTCGAGCTAAGAGACTTCGACAGTAAAAAAAAGAAAACCGCTGCTGTACACGGCGCACCATGTTCTGTGATCCTACGGAAGAGAACCAAGACGTGGTACAGGCGCATGGTCACTGACCCCCGAACAGATGCAGATTTAAATGGTTCTTATCAGTAGTTGATTATAACAATTATTTTTTTAAGATAACTAGAAATTCGAATGTTTGTTTTAAAATTTAGATTAATAAGTTTTAACTTTTACAAGTGCGAGTGGAGTGTATTATTAAAATCTTATGCTGTTTCCAAAGAAACGAGTGAGTTATACGCGATCTGTGTAGGGTTAAATATGGGCCAAAAAATAAATTAAAATTTTTTATCTAGATTTTATTTTTATTTAAGGTTATACCGCGAATTTGTTCGTTTTTTCCTTTTGTTATTGTTGTTATTATTCATTATTATCGAAAATATCGACTATTCGAGTATTTGACTATCGTAGCAATAATTATTGTCGTCAGTGTCAGTTTGTCACTTATCGACTACTCGGGGCTTGTTCGTTAATCATTGTCGGTTTATATATAGTTTTTTATTTATCCATAATTGTGTGTAACTGTTAATAGTATTATTGTATCCAAGACGACATACTGTACCGATTTTAAATTACCAATACCTAAGTCTGGAATTTGGATGGTCGTCTATATTTTCATGATCAGATGCGAATGAACGATGCTGTTGTTGAATATCATCCATCGAAATAAAGACGAATGTTTCCTATTAATACTGGCACTTTTGCTTTATTATGTGATGATATTCTTAGAAGAAACTGAAAAACTTCGTTGAGAAAACAGGTATCCAATTTGAACAGCATTGTGAATAAAAATATAAAATACAATTAAAAAATCAGAAGGAACAATTTTTAAATTTTTTATATTTTATATAGGTATTATTTGTTGCCCTTCGGTACCTATATTATATTGCCATCTTTATAATTTAAACTAATATCTAGATACCTAGATAAAACTATATAGAAGATAAATGATAATATTCTTGAACAATAATATTAAATACCTATTTAAAATTAATTGTAATTTTGAATTATCTTTATTACTTTGAACTAATTATAACAATATTTGAAATTAATTATTTAAAACATTCCAGTTTTTACAAAAAAAAAATCTAGGAACAGTTTAAAATTAAAACTTAAAAATATTGTTCCAAAAATAATTTTGATTTAAAATATATCTCACAAAATCAGAAGTACCAGAAAAATAAAAATAATAACTTTAAGGAGCCCGAGCACATTACAAGGACACTTCCTTAATTGTGTATATTATGTGTAGATACTGTGATTCAAATGATATCTTCGTGTTTTTTTTTTAATAGTTATTTCTTAAAAAATAAATAAACTGAATTGTATTAGAATAAGCAAGAACTCATAAATTATACTTGTAGTAAAAAAATATCACTTATAAACAAACTATTTTATCAAAATATTAACAGCCAAGTGACTTCTTCAAGTAACCCTTCTGTCTTTCAACCAAAACTGCATCTGATATTGTGTACATAATGTGGTCTTATTATAAAAGAATAAAAGATGTTCCAGTACTTTTAGATTATCAATGCCTATCTGTTTAGTACCTATTTATTTCAACATACAGGTCAATCACAAATATAATTTTGCAGATCTGATTAGTGGAGCACACACTCAAAATATTGAACGTTTATGGTAATCGACCAAAGAGCAGAATAAAAAACATTCGGGAACTCATCGGTCTATGTTTCCTACATAGGTAAATTTTTGTGTCATCAAAAAAACGTAAGTATTAATTATATATTTACTCAAATAATCAATTTAATTAATAAATTGACGTCTCCTTTAAATTAAATTTGTACCCACAATTTTATATTTTATATTCATCTACCTAAATCTATTTTTTGTTTTAAAAATAGTAGTTCACTTATAAATAATAATTAACATATACCTGTATGCACCTTATGTATTGTGAAGAAGTAATAATAAATATAAACTCAAAGTTAATACCAAATATTTCTTAGTACAAAATCAGAATCAAAATTCTGGCCGGCAGCCAGTTAAGTACAATCGTACATACAGTTTTGATTTTTCTATAACACAATAAACTACAGATGAATAATTATTTTTATATATTAATTGAATATATTTTGGCGTAATGACTAAATTTATTTTAATTTTATAGTCAATTTTTTGTACAAATAATTTAATGTTTTTATTAAAAAATGAATACTTCTTGTTTTGATTCCAAAGGATTTCTACATTAGTTATTCCAAGATGTTTGTTGAAGATTTAGTCAAAGGATTTTATGACATAATTTCAAAAAACGTAAGTATAAATATACATATTGTTAAATATTATAATTTAGTCACAGAATAGGTAAATTAAACTTAAATTGTTTCTTACATAATTTAATAACTTAGTATGTGTATGTATATCAAATTATCAAATCTATATAATTTTATTATATAAAATGTCTACAGCATTTGTTAAGGTTAATGTTAATATTTAGGTTTTGCAATAAAAAGGTCTAATGAAACATTAGACATCGTGAGATCTAATCATTCATCAATTTCTTTTGCACAACCTTATTAAATTAATTTATCTTCACAAATAAAAAATATATGTTTCCTGTTCATATTTATATCTTATTATTTTTAAATTATTTTATTCTAGCAGTACTGAACTACCTACATTAATAGTTTAATTATAATAATATTTAACATTTATAGAAAATTTTGATTTTGGTTAACTATGATGTGGATGCAATTTGTGCTGTGAAAATACTTCAGTGCATATTACGTTTTGACAATATAGTTTATGTGCTTGTACCAGTAAAAACTGTTACAGAGTTAAAAAAAGCTTTTGAAGAGCAAAAAGTCGATGTAAGAACTTCAATATTATTATTTTTGTTTTAGATTTTCCATGTTTAAATATTAAATATTTTTAGGTAAAGTATGTTGTGTTAATCAATTGTGGTGGTACATTAGATATAATAGAAATATTAGAACCAGAGGAAAATATTACTTTTTTTGTTGTTGACAGTCATAGACCAACAGATATATGCAACATTTATAGTAGTTCTCAGGTATTTTATTTCTTATGAATCTTCATGTTACAAATATTTGAAACTATATTTTAAAATGATGTATTTTCAGGTTAGAGTTCTGACACCTCCTGACGATGAAGAAAAAATTCCTGATTTTGAAGACATTTTTAATGAGAATGAAGTAATTATTTTTTATCTATTTGTAAAAGTAATACTAAAAATTGTTTAAATGTTTAGTCATCAGACGAAAATGTCGATTCTGATGAACTGGATGAAGAAGAATCTGATATTGTTAATATCAATAGTGTTGAAGAACAACAAAACAAAAGAAGAAAACTTGATCAAAGCACACTAGTTAAAAGAAGGGAAAGAAGAAGGTGGGATGAAAATAGAAAAAAATTGTTATTTGATTATACCCAATTTTCTTACTATGGTCGTTCGGTATGTATATTCAATGTTCTAAAATGTTTTCTCCTTCTATAATATGTTTTTTTAATTAATAGGCTGCAATGTTAATGTTTGATCTTGCTTGGAAATTACACAGAGAATCTGTTGACTTATTGTGGTAAATAATTTATTTAGACACTTTTCCATTCTTAATACTCAATGACATGAATTTTACATTTTTATCAGGTGGGGAATTGTTGGTGTGACTGAACAATACATCTTGGGCAAGACAGAACGTATGCGTTACCTTAGAGAAGTAGAATTGATAGCTGGTCACATTGGTCGTATTTGTGATTCTACAGTTATTAATGATGATGAAGATAATATGTCACAATCGTCAATGCCTAAACCCTCAAACACTTCTACACATCTCCGAATTGAATCCGAAAAAGAGTAAACTATTTTGAGTTAAGTAAATATTATTAAAATATAATTAATTAATTAACTATACAATTTCAGTCTACTATTGGCTCTATACAGACATTGGACAATTGAATGCAGTCTTCGATATTCAATGTTTACAGCAGTATCTTTGAAACTTTGGACAATTAAAGGCGAAAAAAGACTGAAACAAATATTAGCAGAAATGGGGTAAGACAACCATTATCATTGTAGTTTCATGTATTGAATTGTTAGTGTTTTTACATTTTAATATGCTGTCTACATTAGTTGAGTATCATTGGAAAATTTAGAAATCTTTCATGGAGCGTTTGTTTACACAAAGCTGTGGGTTACATTTCTAATCATTTTGTAATCCTATAAAAATTAAATTTGACATCATTCTGGGTCATTAGGTGGGGGGAGGGGCCCTTAGACCTCATAGCCCCATAAATAAACCATTGGTGAGTACTTGGTACAACTAGTATAAGCACTATAATGTATCACTAACGCTCACTTTTAGTACCCGCCTCAATGGCGCACAAACAGCGCAACATACTTGACTTCCAACCTTACCCAACTATAGGAAATGCAAGATGAATTACCAAGCCAGCTGAACATATTATCTGGTGACGAAAAAATTAGATCTCTCTGATCCGCAATTTTCAACCAAAAACACTTAGCATCCATTTAACCATCGACATTCATTTTTTTTATTGTTAAGATACCACCACGGTCTCAAGATAAATTTTGTTTGATTTATTTAATTTTGATCGCTACTATGATCAACACAACCTGTTAAACATTAATATGGAATCTCTAAGTTTGGCCACGATAACTGTGTTCTTATCACACAAGCTCCTCTGACAAAACATCAAATATTGCCCTAGAAGTAGGATTTTAGGCATTACAGATCACCTCCACCCCAGTCCAATCAGTTATTTTACTTTTTATGTAAATTTTGGGTTAACAACATTATCTTATTACATTTAAGGTTACCTTTAGCTGAAAGTCGTCAAATGTACCATTCAATGGATTTAAGTTTACGTAAACAATTTTATGGTATGATGGAAAAAATTTCCAATACTCATAATTTATTACAAATGACTTATCCTTCGTTTATGCTACATCAAGGATTTAAAACTAGGTACCAATGTGCTGACTATGTTTATTCAATGGTTGCTACATTGGAAACCAATGTAAGTTTGTTAAATTTTTATAATTTAAACTTTTAATTTCTATATTGGACATTTTCTGTTTTCTCATTCTTGTAGTCTCGTGAAAGTTCCCCTACACAGTGTTTTTATAACACAATGGATTCCTTGTCCAGGTAAGAGACAAAAATTAATAAATTAACAAAGTGTTTCTAAATAAAAATAATTATAAATTGAATTGTGTTAGATCAAAAAAAGATTTTTTAGACCAAGGAATAGAAAAAGCCAAATGGATATTGTCCAATATGTTTAGGCATGTCCAGGCAGCATTGGACATGAGACAAGTCATATTGGCTGGACCATTTTACTATTTAATTGTACAAGAGGTATACACTACTACATTATGATAGTTGACTTCACAATTATTTTAGTGTTATAAAAAATATATTTGTGTTTAATATTATTAAACTTGTGTTGCATAGGGTACATTGCATTCTCAGCACTATTCCAATCCTCACTGCTTAATTATGTTAGCATCATTTGCGTTAAGAGCACAAGTAGCGTCATCACGAAAAATCAAAGCTACGCGTTTGCCATTAATTGCTTCAGCAACTCTTGATTCGGATCAAGATACATGTTTAATAGTTGGTATCCCTCCTATTACTGAGTCAATGCCTAGAAGGTCAGTTAAATTATATTTTAATTTTTATTAATTGTGTCATTTAAGATAACATTTGTAAAAATATTAACTAACAAATATACAGTTGCGTTGCAATAACTTGATCTCAAGAACTCAAAAACATTCATAACTCAATTATTTCACCCCTTGAAATGCTTATGTTATATAATTTAAGGTATGCAACTCTAAAAATGCATAAGTCAAATTAATTTTTATCTCCCTTGAGATGTGTGTTATCTATATTGTACTGATAAACTAGAAACAAGATGAACATTTTAAACCTAAGCTTCTTCAAACATTATTCTATTATAAGCTATTACTTAATATCTTAAAAAAATTACACGGAATACAAAGATCTGTTAATTTGGTCCGCATAGTCGTAATAGTATACAGAAAAATATAAAATTGAATTTTGTTCATTAGGCATTTATTTTGATTGAAATTTAGTGAGAATTTGTTAGAATAAATTATGTTCTACAATCATCAGTTATTATGTTCATACATATTTTAAATATTTAACAAATTAATAAAATTAATAAAACAAATACTGGTATTTACTTATATAATATTATAATATAAAAGACTGAAACTAACTGAAAATAATATTCTTTCAAGGGGTTGGCTCTGGGATCACTTCCAATAAATTATTAGGTGAATTTTTTTTCAATTTATAGAGCGTACCACAGAGGAGTTTAAACATAAGGTACTTGTTTGTTATCACTCCGCAACTGCACCATATAAAATGTATCTACCTCCAGGTGACCGTTTGTAGTCATATAATATTTTTTATAATATATTGTTATAAAACTTTCAAATAAAAATAATAAAACATTGTTTACAGCTAATAGTATCATAATTAATAATCCATATAACTACATGTAGAAAAATAAGACAATTTTCAAAAGATTCTTAAATGTCATATTATCAATATTTTAATAAAAGCTTAGAAGTTATAACATTTATAAGATAAATATGCATTTTAAATATTTTAAGAAGTTTCTACCATTTTACCTTAAATTGATGTAAGAGAAATATATTGAAATACAGAGAGCTATCTAAATTTTAGGTCAGACTACTTGGTGGCGGAGAGATAATAAACATAGTTCTAGAGATGGACAGGCAATTAATAGTAGCGAATCCATGAATTAATTCAGAAATATGATGTAAGACATTTAAGATTGTAAAGGTGAACACTGAAGACTGGACTACTGTTGGATGGGGTCGATTTACTATAAAGATTGGATCACAAAGATCAGTTAATCAGATGAAAAACATTGGTTGATCTCTCATTCCTAAGTAGCTTCAGAACGATATATTTATAAGCAATTAATCTTAGTAAAATGTATACCATAATTATTAAATGTTGAAATGTTGTGGAAATTCATTTGCACTGTATAGATAAGAGTTTTCTTTCAAGTAGGACATTATTGATATGTGTCTTTTCATGAACATTGTATTATGTTTAGAGGCTTGCAAATTTGGCTGTTGTTGTAATAGTCATGAGGTGAACAAAGAATCTTAAATTATATTAATGAAAAATCCAAATGAGTAATTAATGACTTATTTATTTAGTAATTTATAACTAACAGGCAGTTCTGATACGATGTATCATCTATAATTTATATACAAATAAACGACAAACTACATTTAGTAGTGATAAGTCTAACAGTTAGGTTTAGAAAAAGTCTAATTAAAAGTTTAATGTATATTAACCAAATGGGTTAATTGTGTCCTAGGATAGTTGTGTGGGTAGGCACAGTGAATATTATGTATATTATGCATCAGAATTAATCATTTCATATATATTTGAGGATAATATAAAAGAAAAACCTTTGTTTTATAATTTAAATTTATTATTTACTAATATAATTACAGTATATAAACAGTTTTCAATCTAAAGTGTAATATAATTTAAATGTTTTAGTTTTTTTGGAAAAGCATTCGAACAAGTTTCCAACAAAACGAATATCGAAGTTTCATTGGATTACTTTGATTCGTCTATTGCAAAAATGCAAACTAAAGATCGACCAAAGTTTTTTGATGCCCTGACAGCGTTACTTAGTTGACATTTGACAAGTAATGTGTGTTTTATTAAGTATTAATTGTTTAAATTTGACATAATGTAAATTAGTAAAATATGTTTTTTAATTATAAGCACAATAACATTTTTTTTTTTTTTATATATGAAAGTTGTTTATTTCATTAAATAAAATACTAAAATAATTATCGTCAATTTTTTTTTGAATTGTTACCTGAAAACTCTTAGTTTTTTTTAGAATGGTATTTTGTGTTTATACATTTTAACATTAAACGCTGCATCAGATATTTGAACCTAGAAAAAAAAAAATTGTAAACATTTTTTTAAGTACAAATATGTAAAGCAATTATTCTTATGAATTATTATTATTTTTTTATAGCATATTATATTACTATTTTCATAAAAATTAATTATTTGCAAACAAATGTATACATATTTTTATTAATTGTAAAAAAAACATACCATCAAAAAAATATACATAAATTATAACCCAATACTAATTTAGTATAAATAATGGTGTATCATGCTTGTTATATATTTATGTTCATATTATAAAAATCTTAAAATTATGTTTGATACAATTAATACTTTTTCATTGAATTTTACACAGAATTAAAAAGAAAAATAGTTAATTGGAAATAAATACTGTTTACAAGTATTTAGATAAATAGCAATATCCTAGGTATATAACATATAGCCTAGGCTATAACCTTAGGCATTTTTTTAACCAATACATATAATGGTATTTTATTTATTAATAAAATAAACAAAGAATTCTTTAAATTAAAGTATACCGTTTTATATTGTGAGATCTGCCATAAAACAAAATAATTTAATATTAAAATTGCAACGTAATAACATAGAATAAAACTTCCTCTAAATAAGTTTTTTTATATATATTATATTAACACAATTCATTGTATTTATTTACTTCAGATATTTTATTTTTTATAAATACCTCGTTTTATATAAATACCTGACAAAAAGTCACATGTAATTTTTGAAGATCTGCAGACTTTCGAATGATGAGTAAGCACTTTTTTGAAATAAAGCGCCCAATATGACCATTTTCTTCTGCTATGTGATCATTTATACACCATAGTTGTAACAGGATTTTGTTATCATTCAAATATTTTTTATGGATGTTTTTCTTTTGTTTTTATTTTAAAATTAACATAATTAAAGGCTTACCCCATTCTTGTTTTAAATTACCCACTTAATCAATAGCATTGCGTTTTTAAAATTCAATTCTAAATATGTGTAACATGATAAAATAGTACATATTTACCTGAATTAATGAATGAAACGTGTCTTCAATAAAATTCTAGTGATCTCTACGACTATTACCGTTATGCCCTATATTATAATAATATAAAGGTATAAATTTATTTGATTTAGTAACTATATGATCATATTTACCTCTATGCCTATGACTATTAGAAGAACGACGATCACTGCGGCTTCTACTTCTCCGTCTTTCTCTTTCATGTCGTTCAGATTTTCTGTGAATTATTTTTTTTAATGATATACTAAATGATTAAATATACGAATATAAACAATTTTTTTTTTCTTTTGTACAGATTCTATATTACCTATCAATTCTATGATGGGATCTGTCTCTAGAGCTTTTGGATCTCTTGTCATTATTAGCATCACGACTATGTCTATCTACATCTTTAGAGTTACTCCTGTGTCAAATAAAAAATCAAAATATAGTTAAGATATTAACCTTTTAGAGGTAAAACTCTAAAAATACCTAGTACGGTCCATGCGTTTTTTTCTTTCTTCTTCACGTTGTTTTTCTCTTTCTTCTACATATTTTTTTCTTTGCTCCTGTATTTCATTTACTGCATTTTTTAATCGAGCATAACCCATATGTTGCTTTCCCATCAAATGATCATCGATTCGGGACTGAGCATCGCCAACAATTAAAAAAGCTCCGCAAACTTCACATACTTCCATTTGTTTTTCTTGAGCAGCAGCTAGTTCATATGTCTAAAATAAAAATGTAATTAAATAGTATGAAATATTGAGCATATAATTTTATTCTTTCAAAAATAATTACTTGTGACCAATGAATGCTTTCATTTTGCTTTCTCAATGTATCACGTTCTTCTTTTAATTGATCGCAAAGCTTCATAAGTCCCTGAGCTTCTTCAACATGACCACGAGTACCCATTTGTTCAGCTTCTTGTACTAACCCATTAATTTTTTCTGACAATAATTTAATTTGCTCTTGATTCTTCTGACTTTGGCTATTAGAATGGGACACCGGCTACAAAATATTAAATCAAAATGTTATTAAATAATATTATTTTTAACTAATGTTAATCAAATTATAATTCCCAAAGCTATTATTATATCAAATTGATTAATAAGAAGTCTAAATTTAAAATCATGTGATAATTCTTATAAGTTATAACCAATATTAGATAAATAATTAAAATCCTACAGTAACCAAACTAAAATTTTCTAAAACTTCTTATAATAACTAAGATCTTATGATTTGATTATTAGCTATAGCCAATAATTATATTAAATCTCATCATATGATATATAAGATATACACACCAATTAAGAAAATTAATAAATTTATATTGATTTTAGAATATTATGTAAATTGTTAAAACAAAATGTATGATTACATATTATTAATAAAATATTTGTCATTATTCATTAATCATTGACATAATAATTTGTTTATCTTACATTATGCATTAAAATGTTTAGAATCAATGAGTAAAAATCTTAAAATAATTGATATATTTGTAAGAAGTTCAAAGAATTTAAAAGAAGATTAAAATTACCTAATATAGAAACTATAAATACAGTTATTTAAGTATAACAATAGTATACATTAAAAAAACACTATCATATAACACAAATTTAAGACTCATCGCCCACATATTTACACAATTGAAGCTAAAATCTAAACTTAGTTATTACTTTAATAATTAAAATATAAAGGGGGGGAATTATTTAATGATGTACCTCAAAAACCTTTGACGTGTTTAAGATTCGAGGCTGTAAGCGCCGCATCCATGATCAACATACAGCATCCGATCACAATCTGCCTTTTTTTAATTACCTATAGAATACGCTTACAACTTTATAGGCCAAATGAAATTATTGATTTCATTTTTGTACTGTTTATTATTATAAACAATGACTGTAAATAGGTTATTTTTAATATTGTTTATGAACTTACATAAAAAAAATGTGATGTTACCTAATTAATCATAAAATAGATTTAGAATACTAACCGTTTCAGTTTTATTCATAAGCTCCAACCTTTGTTTCCCTTTTTCGATGCGGCGTTCAACATCATTTAATAAACTAGTAGCAAATGCCACAAATTCATCTTCATATTGTATTTTGGAACGGCTACTAGCTTCATTATATTGAGTTTTAGCTTCTTCACAGTGAACCTTGGGACAAGCTCCAAGATCAGCACGAGTGTTGACAAATAGATCGTGAGGACAAAATTTAACCATAAAGTATTTACAAAACTGAAAACAAAAAATATATAAATAAATTGTTACACTTTAACAAGAAGGATAGTTTGGTTACCTATTGTGAAATAATATTGAAAACAATTTTTTTTATCTAAAAACTAAAAGGTAACAACATTTCTGAAAAGGGGATTTTCTCGTATAAGTCTATAGCTGAATTCAAATGTATATAAATCTCAAGCATCAAAAACAATAAACTAAAACATTATTTATCCAAAACACATGATTGTAAGACATATAGTTCATAAAAATATGAGTATCTAATAAAATTCAAGCAAAAACCCGCTGAAGATTTATAAATTCCATGAATTACCCAATTACAAATTTGACTTAAGTAACACATAAAAATTTTGATTTACACTATTTTATTATCACAACACTATTTTAATTTTATTAAATACATGCCTAATTTGTTCGAATGTTCAAGACAAATATTTTTTTTTTGTGTTGACATAGCAACAAGCCGTGGTTAACCAAGTAATTTACCTCAGGATCTTCCCAATGTACAGGTTTCTTTTGAGCGTTCGGACCGTCGTTTCGATTTCTTCCCATAAGTTCATCGAGTAACGCAGCAGCTGCCGATACTGCCATTATGTAACCGTTTGATCGTTAAAAACCAAACGCTATTATATTGCAGTGCAACAATCAAATCGATAAAATGTGTGAAAAGTTATTCGAAGAAAATATTATTAACGTGCTTGTCTGAGAAAGTAAAAAGAAATGTTCGATTTCTGATTTAGTAAAAAAGTCATTAATTTAGGAATTTAGAACGATGAGAAGCCACGGCCAACGAGTAGTGTCCACAACTCACAAGTGCAATGGCAAAAACTTGTTATCTATGAAAAAATTTGCTGGTCGAATTTATGTTGAATAATGGTTTCTCATTATATTGTAAATGGTGATAACGATTGGGTTGGTTCCACGCTTTTAAGATAGACTGGTTACGCGTCAAAATTGTTAAGGATGGCCGTCATGTTTTCGGTTGGCAAGACAATATATTCATTAATTTACAAAATGTATTAGGAATAACATAATGCTAAAATAAAATAGTAAAATGTAAAATGATTTATATAAAATAAATTTTAAAATAAACAACAGGTTTAGGAATACTAAAATACAATAAAAAATAAATCATAATTTATATTATTTACCATACAAAATACCACACAATTGCCAACCGACCTTGAGGCTTCAATTCAAATAGAACAAAAGATACATATATAGCAAAGGTGATATACCCTGTCCTCAAGTCACAGGATTACCATTTTTATCACTCCGGGAGAACTGGGGTGTCTCCGTTTTTATAACGTCCGATTTTTGTTTGTATAAAAAAGTAAAAAATATCAGCTAACAGTGCATTTAACAATAATCAGATAATCTATTCAGTAATAGCATTTTCGTTTTTATAATATCGTAACAAATAGGGGTACACGTTACCAACATCTTTTTAGATTACGGATACGGTACAATTTTTTGGGTCCACTACTGAAATATGAATACCGTAGGGATACATAAACACGACCAGCTGATGGAGTGTCGCTTCAATATTGTTCTGTGGTAATAGATATCTATTGTCTATTGCATAGTAAATAATAATATATTGTTATTTAATCACACTATCACAGTCTTCTTTAATCTTTATTATGAATTGTGCAAACGTTTTTAAAACTTAATTATCGTATTATTCGTATTTCATTAGGTAGTGATGTTTATTGTTATTTGTTAATTGTTAGTCGATAGTTGTATTATTAACTAATAACTAGCTACATGTAAAATTAATCAACTAACCATATAATAATTTGTTAAAATTTGAATAACTAAATTAAATGGAAGAAACTAATGTACCATTCCATAGTAGTACAACATTGGTGTTACGCCCACAAGCAAATGATGGCCAAGTAGTACATTTAAAGTTAAAAAAACCCAAAAAAAGTCACAAACAGGTTAGTTGGGATGCACACACTGTTGACAATGAACACTTGAACAAGAAAAAAAGCAAATGTTGTTGTATTTACAAAAAACCAAAAAAATTTGGAGAGACCGATACAGATGAAAGCAATGAAAGTGACAATGACGAATGTGCCAGTTGCGTGGGAAATAAAAAAACACATCAACTGCATAAGCCTGAGAACAAAATCGATGAACCTAAAGAAGACGAATGTTAAAATACATATAAACGTATCTTTTCATTAATTGTAAACTTGTATGTATAAAACTATTTTCCGTACAATTTCCTTTTTTATTTTTGTTTAGTTCACCTATACCCACTTATTTGTTTGAATACTAACAGTTTTTTTAATTACATTTTTGTTGATATACAATGATTTATCTTATTTTATATTTTATTGATCAATTTAATATACAGGTAAACTATGTTATAGTTGTAACTTGTAACATATTAATTCAACAAATTTGGCTAGGAATATCTTACACTAATAGAGAATCAAAAAATTGCTCTACAATGTACATAGGTCATAGAGTACTGTATACTCTTGTAGGAAATTATGAGGTGTTAAATTTTAAGTAAGCTAGTTAACTCAGTTGTAATTCAGGTTACATTTGTCATGACTAGAGGTCAGATTTATATTCTCTTAAAATCCTTAAAATATGATGTTTTTATGTCACATAAAATAGGCAATATATTCTCTTAATATTCTTTTAAAATACCAGATATATGATGTTTTATGTCTTTATATATGCAAAATATTCTTTTAAAATAAAAAAAAAAAAGTTTAAATTTATTTTTTATTAATTTGGTTTTAAATATATTTAATTTAATTAATTTTACAATAACAATTAATAACTATATATTGTTCCATGATATATATTCCGCGACGCGACGGACGACTAGTAGACGACGAGAATAGTCGTGACAGCTAACGAAATAACCGATGTGCTATCGCAATCGATAAGGAATACAATATGGAGATTCATTTTTATTAAAACCCAGAAATAAATCATTTAGTGAACATCAAAGTGCTGATATACGTGAAATATGTTCATTATATGCCGATGTTAGAAAAATATTCTCAAATATTCTCTAACGCCTAAAATATGCTTTTTTATGCAAAATAAATTTTTTCCTGTGAATTCTGTGTTTCATGAATCGTAAAGATTTCTCACTCCCATTTAACTGCATAGACTAGAAACAAATATGTAAAATCATAAAAATCCGACCTCTGATCATGACATATGTTTTGGAAAAATTCATTATCAGTAAAGCAAAATGGCTAAGTTGGAGTGCTGAAGTTTAAATTGGTTGTCATATTATGGTAATTCTTTAAACATATAATTGTTTTGTTGAAATATTGTTTGTAAGAATACAAGTCATTTTGGCAACCTTAATCACAAAAGTGACCGCTGCCAGTACCAAAAAATATTTTGAGTTGGTTTTGACTAAAATGTGATTATACAATTCAGTGCAAATAGTGGTTAGTACCACAGACAATATATTCATAATACATGTTTTGGATTTTGTAAATACCAATTTTCCAACAATAGATAATATTTTAACTAAATAAAAGTACTACTTTATACTTTTGCAACATTCTTTCCCAAAAGTGTTAAATAATTTAAATGTTATTCTTGCTCCAAATTTGCATTATCATAACTTCAATCAAAATCTAAAACTAAATACATTTATTTTGAGTTTTTGGCTAGCAAATCACATTTCAGTAATTTTTTACTGATTGAAATTTGGCATTACAAATTGTTAATTGTGTACATCAATTATAAGTTACTGATTATAGCATCACATTATAATATATTCATTTCAAAATGAAATAAAAAACACTAATTTAATTTTATATTAAATATTTATATTTACATGAACTAATTTTTTTTTTTAAAAATACAATAAATGTGATCAACAATATTTTTAAATGGTAACAAAAAGTTAAATATAATTGAGCATTTCTAAATTGATTATAATTGGAAACTATATTTTAACCATATAACTTTCACAAGACAATAGATAAATATAATATAAAAAGATAGACCTAAAAATGTTAGGGTAACAGTGTGTTAATTAATTGGAAAAGTCAGATGGCCTCTTATGTAACATGATTAACAAAAATAATTGTTACTGATTTTTTAATTAATAAGACATAACCACTGTATATCAAAAACTCTTGGAATAATAAATATTTAAGTATTCCCATAAATAATTGAATAGTACCGTTTATGTATAAATAAATTGAAAAGTACCAATATTTTGTTTAAAATATAATTCAACTCTGTTACACTAAATAGAATATGATTAAATTGTACCATTAATAATATCTAATTTTTTATGGAATTGATCTATTTATAAAATAAATGTCATGAATGGAGGACCTCTAATACTCCACCAACAAGTTTTAATGAGCCAGTTACTAAGACTCGATAGCTTGTATTTTTTTCAGAAGAACTGCACATTTCAACATGCTTGATAGTTTCTTGGATAGAGTTAAATACTTTTACATCACAAAATTCTATAGAATTTTTCATATTATAACATTTTCCTAATTGTTCTTCATAATTGAAATTCAAATCAACAGTATCTGAAATAAACAATGATGATGATAATAATAACTATAATAACAAAAACATACGTGTAAAACTTTAGAGTTTTAAATTTCAATTCACCCATGTGCATTTTGGTGTATACACTTTATAAGTTAAGAAAACAAAAATTAATACTGAAAGACTATAATGATGGTTTGCATAAAAATTGATTAATTTGAATGATTAAATTAACCAATAGGGCATAATTTGATTCATTGGATATTTAGTGATTGTTTATGTGACCCAGCACTCAAGTATCAACTTAATAAGAATAAAGTGAATTTGGTAGTCGGCACTGACACAATCACTAAGCTAGGTTATTGACCAGACTATTACAAAGAATATAATTTATATTGTTTTGGGTAGAATTCCCTAAAATAATATATGATTAGTAGGGTTCGAATTTTAAGTCAATATAATCACTAATAAAAGCATTTATAATGTGTAAAAAGGCCAAAATAGGCATTTAATTTATATCATACAGCAATTAAAAAATAAACTACAAAATTAAATAGACTAGCTAGTTAGTATTAAAAACCACTACCATGTACTTAGATAAACTGTTTTCAGTAAAACGTTGATGGTTTGGGATCAAAATATTTTTGTACATATTAATGATCTTTCTACGTCCACCAAAGTTATTGAAGCGTATTTCAAATATAAATAATTATCTAAATTAAGACTATAACTACTCATTAAATCATCATTTGTTGTTTCTCTAATTAATACTTGATAGCCTTTTTTGATGTTTTCCAAAAAAAGGAAAAAAATACATCCATCATCTTAGATATTAAATGAAATACATTTTTATACAAAAATTATTTTTCTATTATTGTTATTATTAAAAAAAGGCTTTTGTTTTCAAACCCAAACCCTAATAATTAATATAAAAAAATTATACTATTTTAATTAGCATATGTTTTTAGCTTTTTTCCAAACAATCATAATTTTATTAGCAAATGTTATTAGTTTATTCTTAAACCCATTATAAATATATAATTAAAGATGGTTACCTGGACGGCAATTGTCGATTGATGTAATTATTGGACATAACAAAACTAAATCTATTTTGTTTTCAGTTAATATTATTTTTAAAAATGAACTGTAATCTCTTAATGCCGTTACATTGAATATTAAAACATTTTGTACACTTCTGAAAATAAGAAAACAATTATATATTACATTTTTGTATTCCTTCATTATGCTATTTGATAAAATCCAAAAATTTGGTATGTTTAAAATAAAAATATAAATGTATTTAAATACAACAAAAAATCAGTAGGTTAGTGACCTACAAAATATACCAAAATATTTCAGTATCTTTTTCAAAAACCATTTTATACAAAATTAAAAATATAAAATATACAAATTATATTTTATTAAAAAATATTACGTCCATAAATGATACAGCAGAAAATAAATTGTTAGAAAATAATATTCCCAAAATATAGTTTATTCAAAAATTAACCTAGCTTTCGGATAAAATATTTTCGTGTAAAATATATTTTGGATGAAATACTTTTGGATATTTTATGTATCCCCTGTAATTTTAACTTACAATTGTGACTTAGGACAAATTTTTTGGTACCATTTACTGCATAATTGAATACTCTCAATTGTATGGGCTCCATCCAAGAAATATGATAAATTAGGTGTTACATTTAAAACTTGATTGCGACCAAGCCACTTAACATCTCTTAATGCTTGTTTATCTTGTTCATTGATTTCCCAAACTGGAGCTTGTTTCATTCCACTTAACCCAACATTGCATTTTTTTAACCAATCTAGAAAAAATTAAAAATAGTTAGTATTTTGTATTAATCTACTCTTAATCATAAATAAAATAATTATTTTTGGAATATTACAATTTATAATTCAAAGATACTCTGTTCTATTGTTTACTACATAATTTACAAAAATAGCTACTCGATCTATTCCAATTATGAGATATTATTTAGTTTTTTTAGAAGGGATACATTTTTTCAGATACACTATATAATCAACTACTTACTACATCAAACTAATTGAATTATTATTGCAAAAACCTAATAGTAATTGATCTAGCATTAGTCGGAACAGTGCATATTAGGTCATTAGTTGCATTAGTCTTTTCATATATTTTATAATATAATTGTAATAAATAACTTCTTTAAACATCAAATGGATAATATTAAAAAAAAAATAGGAATGTACGAATTATATGGAGTCTTATGGCCGGGAATTTAGGTTTTATAAAAAACTTTGCAGCTAAATTGTTAAATTTATTTAGAATATTATTATATAATTTTTTACAATATTTGTAAAAGGTACAATAAGTATCAGTGAATGAAATATAAAATGTATATATTTTATTTAAGATGTAAGAAAAGTGCTTTCATTTTGACCACGCACGACTAACGTTGAGTTAATGTTGACATATTTTATGTAAAATATATAGTACTAACCGTATTTATTGTTACGATTGATCCATGCATTAACAAGTTGGATAGCAAGTGAAGCATTTATCTCTTGAGCTGTATTAAAATCTAATTCTGAAGTATTTTTATACCAATTATACTTGTTGAATGGCGGAGCTTCCAATAATGTTGTCTAAAATTATAGCAAGTAAATTTAAAAATGATGTCAGATTGTAATTAGGAGTAAAGATTATGAAATTTCAATTAATTTGAGTAAATAAAATAACTATAAATAATTTGTAAAGGTACAAAAATAATGGACATAATTTACTTGCCTGTTTTTCTACACTACGTTCAATTAATATTTGATGTGTTTCTTTAGGTTGGTCATTAGCAACAATTGTTATAGAATTTGGCTTCATAATTCCACTTTTTTGCCAAGCAATTTCTTGTAAAGTATTTCCTAGTACAGTTGTGTGATCAAATCCTAGTGATGAAATTCCAACAATTGACGTTTTTCTATAATTAATCATGTATTATTTCTCAAAAAATAATTGTATTAAATAGACATTTAAAGAATAATTAAACATACCTTAATATATTTGTACAATCATATTCGCCACCAATTCCAGTTTCTATGATTGCAACATCCACTTTTTCATCGACAAACATTTTAAATGCCATGACAGTCAAAAACATAAAATAAGGTGGTAATTCTTCTTTATTACCCTGAAATAATAAGAAGCTTTAATCCATAAAATTATAAAAACAATTCTTCTCCTAAAAAAAATTATTGAAGTATTAATGTATTTAAAATAAATTAGTGAGATATATTTTAGTTTAGTTTTTTGTTTATAATTTAAAGAAAATTGAATTAACTAACAAGCAATATTTAAATCGTTTTGTAGACAAAATAAACTTACTCGTTTTGATAATAGTTCATTGTAAACACTCCAAAAATAAAACACAAACTTATCATCAGTAATGACTTTTCCATTAATTCTAAATCTTTCCTTGACAGAGATTAAATGTGGAGAAGTAAATAAGCCAGTGCGATAACCTTTATACAACAGCAATTGTTCACAAAATACACATGTGGATCCTTTTCCTTTTGTACCAGCAACATGAATGACTGAAAGCTGGTCCAAATCTGCATTACTCACACCGCATCTACTTTCATTTATAGCCTTCAGAACAATTTACATTAGCTACCAATATCAAGAGTAAATCTATTAAATTGTACTGAAACATTTTAATAGGTTTAACTAATTACCTATTTAAAAATGTGTTCACCTGTCCTAATTTCAAATATCCTGGATGACGAGTTAAATTTGAAGTATAACTTTGCAAAGAGTTCAACATTTTGACTGCATCCTATAAGAATTTTCAATTTAAATTATATCATTATAATAATAAATATTAGTTTAATATTCAATAAATTGTATGAACCATACTTAATAGTTGTTTGGTCTTTACCTAGTCAAACTATGATTTCTTAAATCAAAATGAAACATTTACTATTTTCCCAATACCTAGGTTCAAATATGGTAAATAAATTTGGAGTGCTTAAAAAATGTCCATAAAATTGTTAAAAATAATAATAATTCAATGATATTTTAATGATAAAATATTATTATGTACACAAGGGCGTTAATAAGATGTATTTGAAAACGAGTATTGTAACTACTGAAATAAAAAAAATGAAATAATAGGTAATTTTAGCTTTGACACATTTTAAAATGTACCTAACTACTAGTTGAAGTACAGGAATTAAATCGAACCCACTATTAATTGCGCCATGGTCAAAACAACTGCACTTTTTTTTACATAATTAATAAAACATAATATATAATTAACATTTCAATCATTAATACTCAATATTAAAAATATTCTAAATAATATACTTAAGTACTTATACCTATATAGATTATACTAAGATAGAAGTGAGATATTATTCATAATAGGTATACTTAAAAATTTTAATAATACTCTTAAAAACTCAAATATATTCCTTTTTTAAACATTATAACCATTTGCATATAAGAGTAACTTTTTATAATAGTTTTCATTTTTTTGAAAAAGTTTTTTAATATTGAAAATTATAATGTGGTTGAAGAGAATGATATGCAAACAACATCAGGTTAATGAAAATAGAGAAATCGTACAGAAGAAACACGAATGTAAGCAGCAATTTTTAAGAAAATCTCTTAGAACAAAAATCAAATTCAACAATATTGTTCAAAAATTTTGTAATAATAGGTATTAATAACAAAGTGAACTAAAGATCTTTTTTCTTTTAACAAGTTTCGAGGACTTGCAATAATAATGTTATTATATAATTGCTTTTGAAAACTATAGATACTCATAACTGTCATAATTCATCATCCCTAATCTTCGAACGAACAGCTGTCAGCTACATAAATATAAAAACCATTAGTCATTACTTGAACATAATGTACAATATTGATAAAATATTATTATTCTTGTACACAAGGACATGGTGGTTGTAGTGTCTCCAACAGGTGTCACCCGTGTCATACTTATCATTTGAGCAATCATATTACATATTAATGATGTAATATATATACATAATGAGATCGCGTGCCCTGAACGAATACGACAAAATATACAAAATATAAATATATATTATATACTATTTGTGACTAAAATATCACGTGCTACCCACATCCGCGGTCTATATAATTCAAGTATAAAATGTATAAATGAAGAAAAAATTAAAATTTTGTTTTCTTACGTCGTACGAATGCATAAAGACGCCGTTATTGATAATGCTCATTTTTCTCCTGCCGATAGCACCAGAAACGTTCAAACAGATACTTTTCAAAAACTTGCAATTATTGACGTACGCCGCGGACATTATACGCAATACTGTATTGTATTATGCACTAAATAGGAATCTAGAGTAGTAATAGTATTGATATCAGGAAATATAATATTGTTACGAAAGAAATAATGAGATTCATTCGACAGTAAGTTGTTGCTCTTGAATCGATGCGAATCGCGGAAGAAAAAAGGGCGGGACTCGTTATAGGTTATGAAACTAACTACATAACGTTTAAGTGTTTAACGTTATTTATTTAGGTATCTATCTAAAATATATTATCGGCCGGTGCACAGCGCCTTTCGAGTTTCGGCATTTTAGGAAACCACGGTACGTCAATCCGAATATTAGATTATTATTATTATTATCATCATCATCATCGCTCATCGCGTACCTATATATAAATAATATAATTATATATCCATATTTATTTTCGTACGGGGACGTCGGAGTGTCGGACGTCGTCGCCTCGTCCGGTGTGCTACTGTGCAATATAGGAAAATATTCTATTATTTTAGTCATAAGTATTACCACAGATCACAGAGCCGAGTACCGACAAAGTGCATTGACGAGTTGCCCAACACGGTTGCTAACGTTGTACACTTTGAACGTTATAGTTTTTATTCGATCTTGACATTCAGATTGCATTATTACTATATTTATTTGTTTAGTAGGTATCCGCAGGGCTTGACGTACGCCGATCGATCGACTATGGACAAAAAAAGAAAAGGCTATAAAAGAGGCGACACGATTTTAATCGATAAACCGTTTGTTCACGCACTAAAGTCTTCGTTCAAAAACGAAAAATGTGATTATTGCTATTCTGAGTAAGTATAATATTTTATACCAGGATACTCAGATTTTTTTAAAAAAAATGCACGACAATTAATGTTTACAACATCTTATTTTCCCCCAAGCAAAAATAAATGTTGTTCACTACCATCCCGTAATTATGAATTTTATAAAAATTACACCTATAATTTTCTATAGAATATGTTAATTGTTGACTAATTTTCAAACTATTACTTAAATGTATATATACAAGTATGTAGCATGTAAGACTAGTTAGGTCCACACAATGATAAAAAAATTAAAACAAAACTGTGTTTTTTTTTGTTTTAAATACAATTTTGATAGTCGGTGTTGAGGTTTTGCTTACAATTTTACTTTTTGTGTGAACTAAGATGATATAACTAGAAGTTATGAAATATTTCAATTTCAAATTGGGTATACATATCATACATTCATACCCACTTTACCTTACTGTACCATTAAAAAGTTAAAATATAGATGTAATAGTAAAATTATTTTTTATGGACAGTCGTCGTATTTAAAAAATTGTTAAACTATTAAATTATTAATATATTTACTTATTATTTTAGTAGGGATTAGAAGAAATTACAGGACATGAATTATACAGTATCTTATAATAAAATATAGGTCAACATTCACTAAAAATCAAGACAATTCTTTTCCTGTTTACTCCCCTATCTAAGCACCCTACCTTATACTGATTATGCAATTGATCTATAATAATAATTAATAATACTCATATAATATATTATAACATATTTATATAATCATAAGAATCCAATCATTAATTGAATTTTAGGGATAACCTGTCAAGATGTTCGGGGTGTCAATACATCCTTTACTGTAACCGCACATGCCAGAAGCTTTCCTGGACTGAGCATAAGCGAGAATGTGCTAGAATGAAAAAAATTCATCCTAAAATACTGCCAGATGCAGCACGGATTATGTCAAAAATACTAATTAAGCTTAAGGTTGTAATACATGTTCAAAAATAGTAAATATATATTATTAGTTTATATAGTGTTCATAAATATCTGTTTTGTAATATAACATATTGTATAGAATGGAGGAAGTACAGAAAAAGGTTATTACACATCTAATCGTTCTAGAACATTCAAGGATCTCATGTCACGTAATATAATTATTCATATTGTATTTTAATTATATTATATAACTCATTAAGATGTATTATTTTAGATTATCCTGATTTAAAGGATGATGCCCATCGATTAGAACATTTCTCTACGCTATGTGAAGTGCTAAAAGAATACATGGGGGAAGTAAACCTTCCTAATGCTGTTGAATTACTTGGAATTTATGGCCGGGTGAGTAGAATATAAAATATTTTTATTGATGGTGGGTAAATCGTAAATAACTGAAACCACATAATGTATAATATATTAAAGTGATAAGTGATTGTATGTTTAACAAAAGTTAAAAAAAACACTTGTTAAAAAATATATTGTATACATTTTTCATTGCTACCACCAAGTAAAATCTATACAGGCACTTTTTATACTTCATTAAATTGTAAATTTTCTATACTTTCACATTTTTGTCTATTAGACTTTGAATATGATTGTGTTTTTTTCTTATGTTTAGTGGTTTTTATTTATTCTATAATTATTTTGTATACTCGTGGATATTGTAAAATTATTTATATAATAAAAAAATTATTTGTGTTTATAGATGTGTATTAATGCATTTAATATATTGGATGATAATTTGAACACTATTGGAACTGGAATATATTTAGCTGCTTCAGTTATAAATCATTCATGTGTACCTAATGCAACTGCAACATTTGATGGTAGTACATTGAGAATTGGTGCTACTACAGATATTGAATATTCTGATCCAGAATTGGTAACCAATAATACAAATTAGTAATATTTACTATAACTTAATTATAAATTTTAAACTTTTTGTAGCATGTATTTATATCATATTTAGAACTCATGCAAACTACATCAGAAAGACGAAGTGAATTACAAAACAACTATTATTTTTTATGTCAATGCTTACGTTGTGTAACAAATTATGAGCAAAATTTTGTGAACTCAATGCTTTGTGGAAATTCTGATTGTCAAGCTGCAATTCCTATGAAAAACAAACAAGAAGAGGTGTGTTTTGTTTTGATTAATCTAAATTTGTATGAAAAAAAAACTTTTTACCTACAAAATAATTTTTAGGTTTCAATTAGTTGTTCAAAATGTTTGGAAAAAATCAGTGAAGATAAAATTAAAACCTTTTACGATGTAACAGATTTCACAGAGTTTCAATTAAGTAGAATGAAAGATATTGGTTGTATCCTTTTTATAGATAAGCTTTTCTATTGTATTGTTAATTTACTCATTTTATGTATAGTTGTTTGTTTAAGAAAAGTGTGAATATATTCCATTGACTATTTTAGATCTTGATGTTTGTAAAATGTGTCTAGAAAAACAAAATGGTATTTTTCATCCAAATAACATAAACCATGTTAAAATATTGGACTTAGCTTTTGAAAGTGCCATAAAAATGGAACAATGGAAAGAGAGTTTGAAGTATGGAATTCTTTTGATCGAAGGATATAGGTAAAACCTAACCCATATAATAACCATATGGTTATTTAAATAATTTATTAACAAGGCCTAATGGATGTGTATAGTTAATTCACATAAACAATGTCAAACTAATAATTATTTACATATCAATTTCTATACATTATAATTTTAAAATCACAAAAACAATTTGTTTGTCAAATGAAAAAGTAACAACAATGTATTAACATTAACTTTCTTTATATTTGTATTGCAAGATATAACTTTTGATGTATTCCAAATAGTTATGGTCAAGAATACTATAGATTATGATTGAAATTTTGCATTATTAATAGTATTTTCTTGTTTATTAAAATCCATTATTAACCTGCCATTTAAAACCATTTTTAAAGCAATAATTTTAGTGATGTATAATTTAATGTTTATATTTTCAGGGTATATTATAATGAATGGCATCCTTCTTTGGGAGTTTTGTATATGAAGTTATTTAAATTAAGTTCCATTGTTGAAAATTCTGAATCAGCTGTAAAGTACTTGAAAAAAGGAATGTCCATTTTAAAAGTCACACACGGGGAAGATCATAGATTATATAAAAATGAAGTTCTTCCATATTACAAAGAATTAATCCAGTATTTTTAAATATTAAATAATAAAATTTATGTTTGATACTTGATGTATTGGTAGCTTATGCCTTACAAGTTATAGTGATAATATTATGTAATATCATTGAATAAATATACATTTAAAATTGTATATTTAATCATTGGTAATATTTACGTGTATAAATTGTGTATTTGTGTTTGCCTAAAAATATGTTAGATGTTTACTTTTCGTTGTCGTGTCTTATCATTATTTTTATCATTATTGTTACTTACCATGTACCAAAATATACTCATACCGTGTTCTAGTCATAATCATTAATTTGATAACGTTTTATTGCTATCATTACACCTTTTTAGATAATGGCACAACATTTGACAAATTGTGCAAAATTAAAATTTTTGCATCCAATATTCTAATCTTATTTTCACTTGTCAGTATTGTAAATAGGTACATATTAACGTACATGTTAACAAAATGTAAATTAATCCCTTATTTAATATTTAAACATTAAACATATTTTTTAATTGCCGTTTGGTATTTATAATTGTAATCTGAATATACCTTCTGTGTTTAAATAAAAAGTTTTTTTTGTCAACCATACTTTTTAGTTTTCATTTTCTTATGCTATTTAATTAAACGTTAAATCATTTTATGCATATTATTGTAGTGTATTATAAAACGTACACATTTAAATATTAAATACATATGATGCTTATAATATGAGTTGGTTCAAGCGAAATAAAGGAATTGACAAAACTGACGATCTTGATTTGTCCGCGTGTTTTGATAGCTTTAACAAACATTGGCAACAAACCTTTGAAATTATTGATCGATTTCAAGTGAGTATTATATTTTTGTTTATATGTAATTTGATTTTTTTCAAATTTTAATTGAATTAGGTTGTTTAAGATACAATTTTACATATTAGTATTTAATCTGGTGTATTTTGTTGCAAAAGGTGTACCTGTTATAGATAATTGTATATTTCTACAAATCTTTTTATACAATTTGTAGAAAATCTGAAATAGGTAATCCTAACATTTTTAAAAACATAATTAAAAGTATGTTGAATTAAAAAAAAGTTGGCATATAATCCATTTTGTATTCTATTTTTCGTGGTATTCAAAATCATTCCAAGAATATGGTAAAATCAATCAAATGTCTTATATGAATCGCGGAAGTTTCATGGACTAGATGTTTTGTCGGGGCAAAATGCCCTTTTATTGCCTAATACAGCTACAAAATAACCAAATATTATGCTAGTAGTTAGCGTATTGTCGTATTGATATTTCTTATGAGTTTAACCAACTTTAATACATAAACAAATAAAATTGGGTTAATAAAAATAATGCAATTTTACTTAATGAGCTTACATACCAAAGCTGTGACAAATAGGGAAATTGTCCTAATGCGGCTAAAGTTGTATTATTTTAAAGGTTGGAAATGTTTAAATATGTATGTTTAATAGGGCGCAAATGAAAATTAGCACGGCACTGCTACATATATATTACATACTTATCTACTAATGTTGAATAATAAACATATTATATATACAAATGATGCTTAAATACTTATTTTTTAGACTTCAAAAGGCGTCATTAAGTATGATGATATAGTAGCCGTTATAAATCATTTAAATCAATTAATAAAGCTATTGTTACTTGATGTACAGTCAGCCAAATCAACCAATCAATCACGGTGTCTTGAATACTTTTTGAAAAACCAATTACTAGGAAAATTATACTCATGGAGCTTAAAAACAGACAGGTAATTGTATAATTGACCTATGTTGTAGATTTAGGTATACACAGTGTTTAGTTTTTATATTTTTAGCTTTTAATTGTATTAATCACTGATATGTTGTTGATACGTCACATTGATAAATAATTTCTCAAAGGAGTCCATAAAGTTTGTAAAACCAAAAAATTTTCTCCACGTCCTTGCAATTCAATAAATAAATAGGCAATAGTTTTATTTATAAACACTAATAGGTACTAATTGATTACCATCAATTTAACCTTAATATTTTAATTTTTAGCTGATACTACAAATTATTTCTTTTAAGAAAATATTTTTCTATTTAATTTACTAAATGTACTTATCATGATATGTATAAAGTAAATTACATTTTTTTTTAAATAATAAATTAGGTTTAATTAAAATATTTTGATGTATTTTTAGGTTCAAAAACATTTTAAAATTGGAACAATTAAAAGTTTATGGTGTTCTTTTGTCAGAACTCCGAGGACATCAGTTACTTTCTGATGAGTCTATATTAAATCCTTTAATACTAATATTAAACTCATATGATGGTGATTGCTTATCTGTAGAAATTGAAAAACACTTAGTTACAGTTTTAAGACAATTTTGTGTTGTGCTTTCTCATCGACCAAGTATATTGTGTAGTGTCTTAAAAGATAACACTAAAAATTCAAAGTAAGCATTATCTGTTGTACCTACTTGTTTTTGCAGTAAATTTAAATACCGTTAAATATGCTTTTAGATGTGTTATTTTGTCATTATTGATGGCATTCATACATCGTGATGGATCGATTGGCGAAGAAGCGCGTGATGCCTTATTAATATTTGTGTCATTATCTCGTCAAAATGATACATTAGCTAATATTATAACATCTAAATCGAATGTGAGTCCTGTATTGGCAACTGGTTTAAGTGGTCTATATTCAGTGTTGCCACGAAAATTAGATTTTGAAAATGATTGCTACAGACTGAGCCCAAAAAATATTGAAGATGTACCAGAACTAAATAATTTCTTAGCTTCAGTAGAACTGTGTAATGCTGTTGCTAAAATATGTCACAAATCTGTATATGATCAACTTTTGGATTACTTATACCATGGGTTCCTTCTACCAGTTGTCGGGCCAGCATTAATGCAGGTACATTCAAAATTATATTTTAAATATTCAATTTTTTACTTTAAAGAATTTAAATTTATATTATTGAAATATAGGATTATTTAAAATATCTAAATATTTTGAAATATAACTATGTGGTTCCAATATTGTATTATATATTAATATTATAAAAGCTTTTTATAGAATAATTATAAGTGTCTGGATATAAAAGATATCTCTCACTTTCTTCTCTAACTTTTTTTATTTTTAGTGTAACAAGAAATTATTGTTTGGTGGAATATAAACATAAATTTTTTGTTATTTTTCTAATAAAATAACATTTAAAAACCTTTTTTAAATAGTATTTTATTTACATATAATTTACTAATTTAAATTTATAACTACTAACTTGTATGATAATGCTTAATAGTAACATAGATTACAGTAATAGTTTAAGTTGCTGATATTTATCATTATTTTAATTAGAAGAATGATAAACTTAACACATTACTTATCAAAATTAATTTTAATTTTAGTACTTAAATAATTAAATCATTAGATATGTACTTTCTGATCAATAACATAATGGTTGTAATGTTTAATATATTTTTTCTGCTTATTAATAAATATTAAGTATAGAAACTTGAAATCAAATGTACATTTAACTCAAATGTATTTTGTATACTTCATAATTTTCTGAATAAAAGAATATAAGATATTTAAATAATGTCTAACAAAACTATACATAAATAATTAATATTATAAAAACCCATAATCATTAATCAATAAAGAATTATTTCAGATGCGAATGAATAATTAATATTTATTATAACATATTAACATTACTCATTGTTACTCATTATTTACACCCATTATCATATTACTACTACCCCTTTGCTTAATAAATAAAGTCATAAAAATTAATGCACTTTTCATTTAAAGCAATCGGTTATAATTTTGTAATAAGCTTTAAAGACTGTTAAAACAACTGTTCAAATTATGTTTTATTCTGTTTAGGACTTTGAAAATAATTGCGGTATCAATGCACATTTATCGCGGGTAAAATTTATTTGATGTGGTTGTGGCCTTTGCATGTGCAAAATTGAATATTTAGCTATTGTGTAATTTGTTTTTTTATATTTATTACTGTCTTTAACAGCAATAACAACTAAGGTTATAATGCTAATTTAATATTAAATATAAGTTATAACCAATATTTAAATCAGTATTTACAATTTTTTATTTTTGTAATTTATATTAAGAAAAACTTTAAATTACCTGTGTTTTCCTTGTTGAGTGCATGTTATAGTGAGGCAGGGTTATTGAATATTTTACATGCTTTGGTGTATTTTGGGCATTTGATCACTGTTATTGAGTTATTGTTTTGCATGATAATGTAAAAACTATACTGGGAAATGGGAATTTCATACTAGTGTTATCCAAAGTAGTCCAAACTCTAATATTTCTAAAAAAAAAAAAACGATCTACTTTTCTTTCCATAATATATATTTTTAATATCATAAGTTTTCATTAAACCTTGTTAATGGCCTTGCTGTAAGCTCTCTTTCCATATTTTTATCTTATTGTGTTGTATTTTTGTTTAATAAAAGTACTTGTATAGCAAACATCTAAAAAAAATAATATGTTTCAATGTTTAATACATTTATTAAAAATATTAGGACAGTGATTTATCACTAAATTTAATAATATCAACTGATATTTGAAGTTATTTTCAGTACGTTTCTGTTTTTAATGCACAGTAGTTCAACTAGAAGAGGCTATCTCTAAGTAGACAGCCTCCCCAATATATGACATGTCTTTTTGTTCCTAAATTTCCTTTTGAACATATTTAAGGACTTCTTAAATTATGTTATGTTTCTTTTTAAATCAGAATAGTAAATAGTTAAATAAAATGATTTTTATTATTATTTATTTAAATAATTTTGTAATTTTATTTATGTGACAATAATAAAATGAGTCACGCATGCGTTATTTAAAGCTCAAAAACTAAAACAATCTTATTATAGAAATAAAAAGTGAAACTATTTCATAGTTTTGTAGTTGTAAATTGTAATTTTATTTATTTTTCTATTTTTACTTTGTATATAATTTAAAAATTCCAGACTTTTACTAAATCTGTTTACATGTTATTTACTTATATTATGCCTTATAAATATTATACAATTACCAAATTTTGATTTCGTATAACTTATACTATTTTAAGGTGGCAGAAGAGGAAGTAGCTACAGCAACAGTATACTTAGATTTACTACTTCGTAGCGTCACTCATCCAGGACTTCTACAAACATTTGTGAAATTTGTGCTGTGTGAAAGATTTGAAAAAATAAAAATTATTGAATTGCTCGTCAATCGAATTAATAACAAATCTTTCAAGGTATTCCATTTCCACACTATTATAGAGCTAGATGTTGCCATAAAATATTGATATTTTTATTTCTCAAGTACACAAATGATGAATACCATTCATTTTTCAGCTTATACTTTTGACTTTTATCATATTTAGATAAATTATATACAATTATACCAAAATATAAATTAATTTTATTATTATTTATGCCTTAAAAAATTGTTACAATTTTATTTAGGTTTGTATTGCTACACTTGCATTGATGGAAACAATTTTAGACTTAAACTGTGAGGATGTCATGTTAGAACTAGTATTCAAGTATTTAGTGCCTTGCACACATATAATGCTTAGCCAACGTTCACGTATTAAACAAGTAGATTCCTATTGTAAATCAGCTGACATATTTTTGTCCTTAATACCAGATGTCTTCAAGTAAGTTATAAAAATATTATTTTACTGTTATTTTTATTTTTATTACTGTTTTTAATTTAATTTTAGACATAGGAATGTTAATTCTCAAACTTTATTCTCTGAATATCGAGGTTACTTGAATTGTGCACGAATCAAGATTGCTGAATGTGCTATAGAAACTAAACATTGGACGTACCTATATGATGGAGAAAATCCATCTCACGTAATAGGTAAAAATATTTAAATCCATTATTTTTCCTTTGGTTGGAAAAAAAATTTGTTTACAAAATAAATAAAAAGGCGGGTAAGTGGATGTCACTCTGCCGTACAGTAGGTCACTGTATAATGGATGGTATTAAATTTTAATTTAATGATATAATATCATTGTATACAATAAAACGGTTCTGAGCTGAGACGGTTTGTCAGTGTGGATATTTTATATTATATTTATATTGTTATTTCTTATTATTAATACGGTACTCAGTAAGTTGAATTAATATTATAAAATTACATCAAAGTAACTATAATTTCTACTTTATCGTGATTTTTACGTATTTTGCTAATATTTGAACTTTAAATGCTTATGAAAAAAAAATTGTCACTATAAATTTTTAATATTTTTCAAGAGTCATTGTATCAATATATTAGGATCCTTGTCTTAAACTGTTAAGCTTTTTTACCCAACAAATACAATTTAATTGACATTCATAGAAAAAAAACCAAAAAAATAGGAAACTGAGTTATATCCGTAAACAGTTCAAAAAAATTCAAAATTTTTTGAAAATTTCATTGTCTGTAGAAAATGCTAATATAAACAACCAGTAAAAATTTCATGTATCTGCAATCGTTTGTTTTAGATTTATACTAAAATCCAAAATCGATTTTGCGTAAAAATTCCCGTTTTTTCTTAATTTTTCTTTTGTTTTTCCTACGCATTTGAAAACTATTAAGAATTTTTTACTTTTGATCCCCCAAAGTACCAACTAGGATCACTTTCCTATCAGAAAAGATACTGTTGAAAAAAATCAAAGCAGTTTTACTGCCCCAAAAGGTGATGACAGACACAGAAATAAAAAAATAAACATCATTGTAAAATCAATACATTCATTGCTCCGCTCAGAATCTAAAACAGCTCAACATTAGTATTGTAAATTCCATTTCTCTAAGTTAAATATGATTTAGATTTTGGAAATAAGTCTTTTAGTAATCTTAACTTGGTTGTGCTTAAAATTAATTTTTGATAAATCAAAATCTACTTTAAAAAATAATTATATTTTTTTTTCAAAAAAAATGATTTCTTAGGTTTTGTAACATCATTTTAATTTTTATTTTAATACAAATTGTACTTGAATACCACTCCAGAAATTGGTAATTTAATTTATTATTGGGTGTAATTCCAAGTGAATACATTTCTACAAGTTTTTATTTTCAAATAATATGCATTGAGTTTATTGTAGTGTATTTTGTATACGTATCTTGATTACTAAAAATGTAAGTTTACTGTTTAGTGAATAATTACATATTTTATAATATTTGTCAAATCTATGTAACTAATCAATTATTACAATAATTACAATATGCTTTGGTTTTTAGTTGAAACTAAAACAAATGAAGTGGAGAATGATCAAAACAGCATATTATCAGCTGACGATAGTTCAAGTGGATATGAAAGTTTCAAAGCCATGAAAGACATTGACAAGTACTGTTTAAGATTTTAAAATGTAGAAAAAGATAAATATTTTAATTTTTTAGAATGCTCGGAACTTATGATAGTAGACCTACTGATGAAATTTTGTCAAACACTTCTTCGCCATGTGGAAGTGATTCACCAATATGCTTCATAAGACAATCAACATTCAAGACAAAAGAACCATTTACACAATACCCTTGTTTGGGTAAGATTTATTCGCGAAACGACAATTTAATTTTTTTTGTGTTTTACACATTAAACAAGCATATTTTTGTCTTGAAATATTCAATTTTTAGGTCCATTTCTCGAGGCGCTATTTTCAAATCTAGAAAATTTGCCTGAACAAGATTTTCGGATAAACTTACGTCTGACTGCCGTTATGACTCGACTGTCCATGTACAACAAACCTTTAATTCAATCATTGTTATTAAATCATTCTATGATTTTTCAGCCATGTATTCGTTCTCTGTTTCAAGTAAGTGCTTGAAGTCCACTGATAGTCTGTAGATATGATTAGTTTATTAGTAAATAATTATGCAATTGGCTGTGGAAAAAAGTTAGAAAATAAACTCACCTTAACACACTCAATGCAAATTCGTTCAAGCTGGGTGAAAATTGCTAGAGGTATTAAACAGTTTAAATTGTTATTTTTATGGAGACCTATTTATGAAATCAATTTTGGAATCAATGGTGTTTTGGAACAGCATATCAATGAAAATATGATTGGAATCACAACAACAGTTTACAGGTATGTCTAATTTAAAATGAAACTTTATATATAATATTGAAATGTAAATTATAGGTATTACAAAGAAAATAAGCCTATTCAATAACTATTCAAATAAATACAGATATTTTTAGAATGAACCTGATGAACAACATGTTTGCCATCAATACTCCCAACACAATTTGAAAACTTCATATTAAATTCATTGGCTATAGATATCCAATTATCAGTTTGTGGTTTCATTAGTACCTAAAAATAATGAAGTCAATATGTTTAAAATTTAAACTAATTTATTTGATGATAGACACATGTAAATATTTTAAAAATAATTCCAAGTAACTACTTTATTGCATAAAATATCCCATAAAGTTGTACAGCATTGTCTAATAAGTTTTGAAACTGTAGGTTGTGCTATTCTAAAGGCATAACCTATATCCATCATACTGTCACCAGAGGCCAAATATCTACAAGATAAAACAATGTACCTGTTTATATCAGATTAAACTTAAAAAATTTGCTTGAAAAGTACCTCCATTAGAATACATTTTCAATATAAGTAATTTACCTAAGAGTACATGTTAAAAGTTCACCAACTGATAATATGTCAGACCGAGATGGTACACGCTGTATACTTGGACCAATCAGTTGAACCAAGTGTTCAAAACATATTGAACTCATTCTAAGAAAATTATAATACATAGCAGAATTCGATAGTTGAAACTCTGCTAATAGACAGTGGTAATGTCCATGAGTATTTCTTTCCTTAAATATTGGACGTACGTGGCACCTATTTGTTTTTCTACTATAGAACAAAATATAAAACAATTTAGGACACAATATTAATGTAACTATTTTAAATAACCAAACCTATGATAATTAATAGACTAGGTCACTAGGATAAAAAGTATTTGAAATAAATGCTCATGAGTCATGAAGAATTGAAAAAAATGTGGGTATTTGAATATCTTATTAAATTAGTATAGGATTGAAAAGTAAGAGTCTCAAACATCCATTAAATATATACGTTACAAGTACTATAGCTTTTTTGGGGAGACATCTAACTACTTCAGAACTTCAGTAGTAATTAGGTCATACCCCAGGGACTTCTTTAAGGTGTATTTTTGGACAGCCTGTTTGACTTCATTGAGTGTGAACTGTGAAGTGGTAGTAATGAATTGAACAAATTGTGTTTGTATACTATATAAATATAGTAGTTAGTAATTTATGACTTAAAACACAGAAATAAAAATCTGCTGTTAAAAAAAAAAAAAAAAAATGTTTTTACTATTGAGGTATATAGCAATATAGCATAAAACTAGAATACAGCATAAATAAATGCTTTTAATATTTTACAGTAGGTACTATATAATATAGTACTATATATTATATACTATAGGTACTATACCTATTCCTATTGTATTGAGAATACTACTGAAGTCTGCTAATTTATTTATTACTACCTTGTATGATTCTAATTCTTCTAAAATAGCAGTTATTATTATTATTTTTCTTCTATGCAATTTTAATTGCTTGTGATATATTTCTATTTCCATATCATATTTCCGTTTAGACCATAGAACAATATAGAAGCGAAACTCGATCAGCTGATGGGTGAAGTGTTTACCTATGATCTGAAGTCCGAACATTCAAACTGTTTCCGTTTACCAACATGATGTTATACCCGTATTGAAAAACTGTTTCCGCTTAATAGGCAGGGTATTCTGCGCGGGGTCGGGTTGTTTCCAGCATAGAAAAATTGTTTCCACTGTTTACTTTTACTTTTACACGTGTGCGAATACCAGTGTCCGTCAGTGTACATAATTTTAAATCTTAATACATAAACATAAATCTTGGTAAATTAATAAGTAATTGTCGTATTGTACAAAAACTACAAAATGGTACAAATAATATCGTGATATGGTGATATTGATATGATATATTTAATTGATAACGTATGCCACGCCCATCTGGAGACCGTGTTCAAGGCCACAACCGCCTGATTTGGCCAACGCACGGAGTTTCGTACCCCTGGTTTAGACATACCTATTAAATATTGACTATAGATAAAAAAATATATATTACTATTTTTAATTAACTATAAGTGTAAATACTAAATACTTATTATTTAGGTAGTTTAGTTTAACTACTAAACTTTTAAATTTAACGCAACAGTAAGTTCTAATTTATACTATTTTTACAGTATTTAAAAATTATCAACAAAAAAAACATCTTTGTTTTCTTATCTAACATCAAAGGTATAGTTTGGTTGAATTATCATATTTTGTGGTAACATAGTAAAATTCTGCAAAATATTCAACACGAACACGGCCTACACGAACACGGTGTTAGTGGAATACCGCCTTAACCTACTACGTGTACACCAGTCACCAACGTAACCGAATAAAATTTCTCAATTATTCAAAATACGATTTTCCCAGTACCGCAACTACATTTTATTTGAATTTTGAATTCAAGGCAATTAATAAATACTAACATTTGTACTAATATTTGTATAACATATATTCTAAAATTTAAACGCTCAAGAAGTTCAGGACAGTTGATAACATTGTTTAATAATTTATAAAGAAATTTACAGTTTAACAAATGTATTCTTTTATTCAAAGGCATTATCCTAAAAAGACTACAGGGGATAGCATATCCTGAGTGAGGAACTCTTTCTAAATGGCATTTATACAATATTTATGGTACATTAAATGAGATCATTTTTAATAAATCTGGACTATCCATATGGCAAGTGCTTTTACTCAAGTAAAATAATCAAGACAGATTATTAATTTTAAATATCAATTTTATTTAATTATTTTCAATAATAAAAGATATTTTATTTTTAATATATTTATAACATGTTTTAATGTTCACTGTATTTGATACATTTATTAATATATATAAAAAATTAGTAGGTAATTAAAAAATAATTGACAAAAAAAATAAAAATAAAATACTCTGATCTCTCTGCTTGAAATCTAAAATGCTGTTTCGTATTTAATTAAATTAATAAGATAGTAGAAAAGATGATTACCTATCAATATAATATGTGAAAATCCAAAATCATTTATGCATACGAGAGAACTAAATACTAGGACAATTCGACAGTTCATTGATGATTTAATTGAAGATTATTCTGAAGAACGTACAGCAACATTTCTACGTAGAGCAGGCCATAGGATAGATGGATACATACAGGGGCGGAGTGGCCCACCGGGATACCGGGAAAAATCCCGGTGGCCTGGAAGCCAAATGGCCCGTTTACCTAAAGTATAGATAATAATAATGTAGAGTAATGAAAAAATTTATTTATCTATATATATACGAAGACGAAATCAAATTTAATTATAAGTATACCGTATCTAATATACGCACGTATATACCCACTTCAGTTCAGTTCACACTATCTATTTTTATAACTTTCGCTGTAGCCTTCTATGTCTTCGACACGGAGTATTATGTCTATATTATATTATATCTGTGGTCTACTAGGGCAAACAGCCCTTAACAGAATTTTTGGTACTTATGATAAATTTGACGATGCTTTGTATACAGAGTTGATTATTTGTCTATCTAAAATATCTAATAATGAAGGTTTTAAGCCCGATATTCGATCTAAAGCTAACTGTTTATTGTCATCATTATTGAAGTATGAAAATATCCTCATTGCACATATGTTTATGAAAATATTTTCTATAACAGGTCCCTTATCAAGATACTTGCAAACAAGTGGCTTAGATTTATTAAAATGTCAACAAATGGTCGAAGGCACTTTAAAACAAATAGAAAAACTCCAACGAGATATGGAAAATATAAAAATAACATGTGATAAGTTTATAGAAAAGGCTCAACGAATTATTGATTTAGAAATTGAAAATACTGAAGATGAAAAAAATAAGAAAGATTTAGAAATGTGTGATATTCAAGATCAGTTTGAAAATAAACGTATTCAAAGAAAGAAAAGGATGTCTACTTATGAAACGGAAGATGAACCAATAATTAATGCTGCAAAAAAATTTGAAGTTGAAGTTTATAATAAAGTATTTGATGCTATTATACGAAGTATGACTTCAAGGTTTATTAAAAATAATACATTATACTTTGATCTTTCTCTATTATCGCCAAACAATTTTGAATCATTCAAAAATGGAATGCCGAGTGGTGCATTATCTACATTATCTTTGAAACTTAAACCATTTATTGAATGTAACAATGATGTTGAACAAATTAAAAGCAGTTTATGTGAAGAATTATTACATTTTTCTAGCTCATGGGAATTTTTAAAAAAATCAGTAAATGACGAATATAATATGATATATTGTGAAGATAGTGAAAATTCTGATGACAAAGAAGATTCAAATTCATGTAAAATAAAGCCATGCAGAAGTTGTCAAAATTGTCCTCTTTGTTGTTACAAGGCCTTAATTAAATATAGTTTATTTTCTAACACATATCCAACTTTGATGTTGGCATATCAATTCTTACTGACATTACCCGTAACACAAGTTGCGTGTGAAAGATCATTTTCAACACTGAAGTATATAAAAAACCGATTAAGAAGTACGATGAGCAACGAACACTTAGAAAATTTCATGTTAATGGCAATCGAGAAAAAAACACTAGTCGAACTTAACAATGACGAAATAATAAACTCTGTTGGAGAAAAGAGTAAATTATTAAACAAATTATTATTGTAAGCATTGATTAAGTAGGTATGTTATGAGTAATGTTATAAGTTAATGTTAATGTTATAAGTAAAACAATTATTATAATTATATCTGAAGCTAAAGTAGTTTATTCTTTGTAAGTTAATATATTTATTTTAATTTTATTAGAACATATTATAGGTATAAAAACAATAATGATTTATTATTATTTTGGTTTGTGTATTTTTATTTCGGTTTTATAGTTTTGTTAATAGTTTTATCTGTAAAATACATGCACTGTTATATTGTATTTTAGTACCTACCTATTTGTTGTTTGTCTGCCTATATATATTTACATACAAAATTAGATAAAATACAATTTTTAATCAGGAATTGAAAATTTTGAGTGGCCTGGAGAAAATTAATTTTCCTGGCCTGAATTTTTTTCCCACTCCGCCCCTGGATACATAACACAACAATTTGGTCCTTATACAGGTAATTTACAATTTATATTCGCAGATTTTGTTTCCAAAAATTAATTTTAATTGATTTATCTAGTTGAGCTCAAATTTAATATTATTATAACAGTGATTTACTCAATAATGAGGTACACTTGAAAACTACTGTAGAACAGTACACTTAAGTGTATTTAGTATTATTATTATTATTATTAGATTAAAGTATTAACTATATATTTATGAATTTTAATAAAGTATATTTTATAATTACCAAAGTTTTTTCAAAATTCCAAATATAGGTATAATTATTTGTACAAAGTAGTCGTCAGTACTCAGTAGTGTACGGATGTAGTCTAGACCATCATAACTGCATGTAAACTTAATTACCTAATAGTTAATACTTAACCTAACTTTCCTTAGGTCCTTTACTCTTTTGTCAACAAATTAAGCAATAGTCAATAAGACTATTTAAGAATATAAGACAATAGAAGTTAAAAATAGCATGTTCAGTGTTATTTGTTACATAATTGTATTTATAATCAATGGTATTATGTAATATATGTATATTATGAATTCATACTCAGTGCAGCATATATTTGAAATGTCAAATTAATTACAATGTAAAAAAAAAAAAAAAGGGCGGGTAAGTGTATGTCGCTCTGCTGTACAGTAGGTTACAAGTGAGTCACTGTAATGGATTGTGTTAGATTTTAATCCAATGATATAATATCATTGAATAAGAAAAACGATTCTGAGCGAAGACGGTCAGTCAGTCTATAATATCTTACTAAGTCTAAATGTATTTGATGATATTATTGTGAATAAAGTAATTAATTTTAGTATTATAGGCATTAGTATTTACTATAATTGGTTAAATTCATTTTTCTCAAAAAAATTATATTTTAAAATGCCATTGCGTGTATATAAAATATAACAATATATTCTAAAAGTTTCATATACCAACAAATAATATTTTTAAATTATATCAAATAACTAAAATCATTATTCTTGGATTAAATATGAAATTTTGTCTAAATTTGAAATTAAAATGTCTGTAAAAAATAAATGTGTTGATATATTTTTTAGATTTTTTGGTTACAGTATGATTTATTTATGAGAATTTTGTTTTAAATTTTCAACACTTAGTTATAAAAACTGAACATTTTATAATTTTTTAATTACAATGATTGATAATTTTCGAAATTTTGATAAATTTTGTCAAAATTCGAACTTTAAATGATTATTAAAAAAATGTGTGCCTATGTATTTTTAATATTTTTCAATTGCTATTGTAATAATATATCAGGAGCCTTGTATTAAATTTTCATTATTTTTGGCCCAACGAATAAAATTTTATTGATATTAATAGAAAAAAAAACTAAAAAATTTGAAACTTGAAATCGTCCATAAAAAGCTTAAAAACAGTCAAAATATATTAAAAATTAGATGGTGTATAGAAATAGCTTATATAAACATTCAGTGAAATTTTCATGCATCTACAGTTATTTGTTTTTTGAATTGCAACAAAATAAGAAAATCGCTACATGAGAAATCGAGTGAATATCTAATCTTGTACAAATTTGAACTTAAAATGCTCATAAAAATTTATTATGACTTGCTTATAAACTTTTTTTTATTGATAAAATTAGGGAAACTTAGAGGGAATCTTGTATTACATTTTCAAATCGTAGATTTAAAAAGAAAAATTTTATGAATTTCTAACTCAAAATAAATTGCACATTTTCGTCATTTTTACGTATTTTGTAAAAATTTGAACTTTGATTACCTATAAAAAAAAATTGTGACTACAGATTTTTAATATTTTACATCTGCCTTTGAAACTATATATATTAGAAGCCTACTATTAAATTTTCAAGATTTTTTACCCAACAAATAAAATTTTATTGACATTTATAAAAAAAAAACTAAAAAAATTGGAAACTGAAAATGTCCGTTAACAGCTCAAAATAAGTCAGAATATTTTGAAAATGCTATGGTGTGTAGAAAATGTTTATATAGACATTCGGTCAAAATGTCATGTCTCTACGGTCATTTCTTTTAGAGTTATAACAAAAACCGAAATCGATTTTGTCGAAAATTGGTTTTCCGTAAAAATTCCCGTTTTTCCCTTAATTTTTCATTTGTTTTTCACGGCGATTTTAAAAACTACTTGGAAATTTTAACTTTTGACCCCTCAAGTACCAACTAGATTCACTTTCCTATCAGAAAAGGTACTATTAAAGAAAATCGAAGCATTTTTTTCTGTCCTAAAACGTGATGACAGACACAAAAATAAAAAATAAAAATAAAAAAAATGGGCGGGTAAGTGTATGTCGCTCTGCTGTACAGTAGGTTACAAGTGAGTCACTGTAATGGATTGTGTTAGATTTTTATCCAATGATATAATATCATTGAATAAGAAAAACGATTCTGAGTGAAGACGGTCGGTCAGTCTATAATATCTTACCAAGTCTAAATGTATTTGATGATATTATTGTGAATAAAGTAATTAATTTTAGTATTATAGGCATTAGTATTTACTATAGTTGGTTAAATTCATTTTTCTCAAAAAAATTATATTTTAAAATGCCATTGTGTGTATATAAAATATAACAATATATTCTAAAAGTTTCATATACCAAGAAATAATATTTTTAAATTATATCAAAATAACTAAAATCATTATTCTTGGTTTAAATATGAAATTTTGTCTAAATTTGAAATTAAAATGTCTGTAAAAAATAAATGTGTTGTTATATTTTTTAGATTTTTTGGTTACAGTATGATTTATTTATGAGAATTTTTGTTTTAAATTTTCAACACTTAGTTATAAAAACTGAACATTTTATAATTTTTTAATTACAATGATTTATAATTTTCGAGATTTTGACAAATTTTGTCAAAATTTGAACTTTAAATGCTTATAAATAAAATGGTGCCTATGTATTTTTAAAATTTTTCAACTGATGTTGTAACAATATATAAGAAAGCTTGTATTAAATTTTCAGACTTTTTGGCCCACCAAATAAAATTTTATTGACAATTATAAAAAAAAAAACTAAAAAAATTGAAAACTAAAAATGTCTGTAAACAGCTCAAAACAAATCAAAATATTTTCAAAATTGAATGGTGTATAGAAAATGAGAATATAAACATTTAGTGAAATTTTCATGCATCTACAATTATTCGTTTTTGAATTACAACCAAATAAGAAAAACGCTACACGAGAAATCGAGTGAATATCCTATGTTGTAAAATTATGAACTTAAAACACTCATAAAAAATTATTTTTAATTGCTTTTAGATATTTTATCTTTGATAAAAGTAGAAAAACTTACGTTAAATCTTGTGTTAAAATTTAAAACCTTAGATTTAAAAAGAAAAATTTTTATGAATTTCTAACTCTAAATAATTTGCAAATTTTCGTCATTTTTACGTACAAAAAATAAAAAAACACACATCATTGTAAAACCAATACATTCATCGCTCCGCTCAGAATCTAAAAAATTAAAAAAAAAATTAAAAAAAAAACACATCATTGTAAAATCAATACATTCATCGGTCCGCTCAGAATCTAAAATTATTTTGTAGTTAAAAATGTATAATAATAGTTCAACGTAATAATAGGTTTTATATAAATTACTTTATTCACAATAATATCATCAAATATAATTAGTAGTATTATAGGCATACTGATCGTCTTCGCTCAGAATCGTTTTTTGTTTACAAATATACAATGATATTCCATCGTTGAAATCAAATTTAACATCATCCATTACAGTGACCCACTTGTAACTTACAGCCACAATTTGTGTCACAAAATTGTAATTTATATTATTATTATTATAATTAAAAAAAAAATGTAATTTGAAATTTTTAACCAAGCCAACAATTTAAATTTATTGTCAGTCCTAAGCCAATAAAATTGGGAGAGAAAATTATTTTTAAATAGTGTACTAGAAAATTGAATATATTTATATATAATAAGTAGTATATGACATATACATATAGGGACACATATATATGTCGTAGGCCGTATGGAAAATTAGATTTTTTGCAAAAAGACTAGGCTCTTTGCAATGGGGTAGCCCGTTTGCGAATTACTTATTATTTTTCCAAACAGCCTGCTGTTTTTAAGGCTCATTGCATACAGACTAACAGCAGTTAGGACTTTTAAGAATTACAATCATAATAACAATAAATATTATATGGTAATTTATTACTGATTATACTTATTACATAATTTAAATTATATTATTTTTTTTGTTGACAACTTTACCAATTATATTTTGTGTGTCTAATGGTCCACGATCTACTTTTTTAATATTGACTAAAACAGGTTAAATTGAAATTTAAATTGAAGTTGGAAATTACGTTTTAGTTAATATTCCAAAGGTAGATCGTGGACCATTAGACACACAAAATATAATTGGTAAAGTTGTCAACAAAAAAAATAACGTTTACCAAATTGGTACAAGATTTGGAATTATAAATACGTGGTTAAGCAGAAATGTTCTACAGACAACCGATGCAGAATTTCTTGACGAAGTACCAGATACGATGTTAACATTAAGAGAAATAGCGAAGAGACATTCTCAATTCGGAGGACAGGGTTATCAAAAATGTGCAAAACAAATAGATGCGCTTGTCGCAAAAACAATGTACTGTGTAGCTCAAGATGTCACGAAAAAACTACATGTAACAATAAGTAAATACTTTATATAATATTTAATATTGTAATGTAATATTTTTTATAATATTGCAATTTAATTTAATTTAATATTTTATATATATTTTTTTTTTTTGTTAGTAATATAATATAGGTAATAAAACTAGTAATTCAATAGTCAATAACTGTACAAGTAATAAATTAATAAGTGTGTTATTATCAATAACCCTTAAAATAATATAATTTAAATTATGTAATAAGTATAATCAGTAATAAATTACCATATAATATTTATTGTTATTATGATTGTAATTCTTAAAAGGCCTAACTGCTGTTAGTCTGTATGCAATGAGCCTTAAAAACAGCAGGCTGTTTGGAAAAATAATAAGTAATTCGCAAACGGGCTACCCCATTGCAAAGAGCCTAGTCTTTTTGCAAAAAATCTAATTTTCCATACGGCCTACGACATATATATATTTATTGGAGCGCAATCGTATTGCGTTTTATGCAGGTAAAAAAGGTAAGACGGGCGCGATAGTGCTAATTGGTCGAGCGCAATCGTATTGCGTTTTTTGAATGGAAAAAGGTAAGCCGGGCGAAATCGTGTTGCACCGACAGCCACTTGCCCACATTTCTAATTTTATAAAATGGTCACTGGCGGCCGGCGGGTTGGAATACTTCCACCGGTCGGATCCGGCCTGTGGAATGCGTGTTGGGCACGAGTGCACGACTGGAGTATATAAATACTATTATATTTTAATATTTTATACACACAATAACATTTTTAAATGTACCTAATCTTATATACTTTTTCTGAAAAGTATTTGAAATGTATTTTAAATACTTTCTGAATGGATGTATTTGTAACTGTATTTAAATACAATATTTTAAAAGTATCTCTTACATAAGACAGCACACCAACACCCACTTACCTGATTTTTAAATTTAAACATTAAAATAAAATCGATTTCGTCAAAATCTGGCCTTTATGTAAAAATTCCTGTTTTTCTTAATTTTTTTTTTGTTTTCCTATTATTTTGAAAAGCAACTGCAATTTTTTTACTTTTGACCACAAAAATTCATTGTTATCTACATCGTCGTATATACTATATAGTTTGCGCTTATACGTATGCCCATGGCCCATCATGATTATCATTCCCAAGTTTCCAACATAGTTTTAAGTTTAGTAAACTATGTACGTACTAAAAAGTATTAAAATATAATATTGCCTAAAATTATATGAAGGTCCACCGATAATCTTAAAAATTTCTTGTTTGGAATTTAAAAAAAAATTCTAGTGAGGATCGCTGTAGGTAGATCCTATCGTTTTGGCGGTTTTGGGTAAAACACATTAGGTCGAAATAAAGTAACTTTACCCTAGATACTATAATTTTTAATTATTTCTGCGTAAAAATTAATTCCGTTTTCGTGTTTCACATAGACGATGGACGTGTATCATATATGCAAGCTGATGAAATTTATTATAAAAATACGACTAAACTACTACTCAAGTACTGAACTACTGAACCCTCAATATTAGACGATTGCATTGGCCAAATTTATTCGCTACTATCGGCAGCGAATATTGTTGTGCAAATGAGCGTGAAGCGACTAGTCTGATAGTGATTACACTTGAGAGTTGATTTATTAAACTCGTTCACTCTTGAGTAGCCATTAGTCAGTAGTCCCTACTAGCTAGCGGCCAGCACAATAAATTCGGGATTACCTCACCAGAGAGTGAAATAATAGGCGTCAGAACAGCTTAGAAGAATTTATAACACAACAGTTTTTAAATTTTATTGCACCAAACATTTTAAATTCTAAAATTTAAAATGAATTTCAATACCAAACTAAAAAAATTATCCGCTAGATGGCAGAACTTAATTTTTTTTGGTACCGACACTAAAACAATTTATTTCCGAACGTACTTTACCACAGCCCTCCGAAAATTCGAATTTCATATTTATTTATTTTTTATTCCACATATTTATTCTGCAGTTTATATGAACTTGTATGGCCATTTTCCAAATTTGTACGCCTTTAGTTTTCACCCTACAAACAAAATACCGGTGTGGTGCTGTAAAAACGTATGCCCATTGCCAAAATTGCTACGACCTCCCTCCTAAGTTTAAAAATCGATTTACATATTTGGCCATTTCTCTAGCACCCCCTTCCCAAATGGAACCGATAATGGTTGTTGGTTTCATTATTTAGTACAATTCGTATTTATTTGTATTTGGTTAGACAAATTAGGTAATTTTGACTGTTATATTTATTACTAATATGAAATAATTATGTGTTAATACTAAAGAAGCATAAAGCATAAAAATCAGTTATTTTTATTTGAAATAATATTTAATTCTAAGAATAATGGTGGAGGTTTAACGTTTCTACTTATATTATTCAATGAGTTATGAGGAATTGGAAAAAAAGATGTGTGACGTTATTGGGGCTGGCTCCCGGTAATTGTATACATATTTTATACGTGTAAAAGTTTCTTTCTTTTCAAAATAATTTATTTAATTTTAAAGTTTATTTTCTGATTTTTGTTGTATGTATGTAGTGAATTTGTATGTACACATGCACCGAACATAAAAAATAAAATGTTTAGGTTGATAAATCTGTCAATTATATTGCGAATAATATTATATTACTCGTAGTGTCACAATATCGTTGCTATAGTTTAAGTTATAAGTACTCAACCCTTCCTTCACAATCTTGGCTACGCCACTGTAACCTTTACGAGAAGGTTCCTATTGCAGAGCTCTCGGAGGAAGTCGGTTATTTGCATAGTGTATTTCAGTTTAACACCCGAGCACCTCCATACCAGTGTCACTTAACACTTAAAAATGAATACCTTTCATCTGAATATAAATTATAAAGAAGTCTTGGAATGAATTTATTACTCTGCACTAGTCTGCACTTAGAATGATATTATTATTTGCACTTACCTATCAATTATAATATAATGTTTTATTTGATTATTGAAACCACATTTCATTCAACCCTGTATACTCTCTTCCAACTTTCGAGTACCAGCCTAAGGCTCGAAAGAGTATCATATTAGAATGGAGCTAAAATAGAGTGAATATAATTTTGGTAAAATTTAATTAGCGCGTATATAATACAAACTGAAAAAGCACTCTATTTTGTAGAAGTTCCCATATAATTTTCAAAAAAACAGAATAAGAAACGCGATATGTATTTACTACTTAAGCCATAAACCGACGTTAATTTCCATATACTTATTAGTTACTAAATTCTTTTTGTTTAATTCTTCAAGATAATACATATAATCTACTAAATATTTGTTTGTGTGCGGGGTTAATGAGAAAAATGTATTATGTAAGTACAACTAAAATTTTAAATTACTTAAATGTATCAAAACAAACCTGGTATACAAAATTATGAACTTACTAATATGTATATTACCACTCGGCCCGGAAATTGTAGATAGTAAAAAAAGTCGGCTGTAAACTCGGTCCGATAATTTTGATTAATTTTAACCATTTCAATTTCATAATTAAAAAATGTAAAAAAAGAATTGTTAGAAATAACTTAACAATTATAAAAATAAAGAACTGTCGATGAGTTATTACGTCAAACACATTGCTTTTTACTTAAAAAAATAATTATAACACTACAGTTTTATTTATATTTTTACACTTTAATTTTACATATATTTTACAATTTTACAATTTTACATTTTACTTATATATTTTGCACTGAATACTCAAATGAAATCCAATACTAAAACATTTTACTCACATTTTTACATTATATAATGAATACTATGAACAATAATATAAAAATTAAAATTAAGCAAAATATTTTTGCAGGATAATGAGAATTGCCTCTTCGTGGTGTCCTTAAGGTAATGTTAAATAATTCTAAAAAAAATATAAGAGCATTATTAATTAGAAATGAAAAGATCTTGGCACAATATTTTTTATTAAGGCCGAATTTACACGTCAATTATTTTTACCTGAAAAAAAATCCGGGCCAGGTTTACAATACACTTTTTGAAGATTTTTTTCTTCGGTCCGATTTTAGAATTGTCCCCAATTACCTATATTGTATGATATTACGGTAAGGGCATAATATATTAGGTACATAAATAAAATTTATAAATATTGAATCGTTTACTATAATAAATAATAATATAATATAATATGTATTATTGTGTTAACACGAAATATTGAGAATACACTTACACACGCACAGAAAATTACACCATAATATTAATACAAATCCTTTATATTATAAAAACGATTGAATTCGGCAAAGTTGGAAAAAAAGCGTGTTTAATCGTAATATAGGCAATAGCCAATAGGTAGGCATATTATTGATGCCTTCTAAAAATGTTGCTCCGATAAAGACCATGTTCAATCGTATTTTACCGATGAACAATGGTTATGTAATGCAGCTATACTTATACCGATGTAGGTAACAAAAGCACCACAAGACAATAGTGTAATAATATATTATTTTTTTTGTTTATACCCATACTGTAGTAAATAATAGTGATCGATGAATCTATGTACCATGTATAATGTATATAACGTGTCCTACCTAATCTTATTTTGATTATTATACATTTATAAATACACACCTAGATATACAAACAATAGTTAGGTACTGAAATTCTAAACATATATTATAATAATTGACTTACCTTTCTTATTAACAATCATTAAAATAGGTACTTCTTAAACAAAACAAAAAACGTCTTATAGGTTACCTATATTGCCTCTATTTATTCCTTTTACGCCAATCGTTTAGTTGTTTATATCTAAAATATACACTTAGGTAAATACAATGTACTTAACCGTACTCAACTATTGCTCAAGTACCAACGATTTTTCACTAACACCTTAAAAAATAACTTACAACTATTGCACTGCAGTTATACCTATTATTATAGCCTACAGGTTGAATCAAACAGTATACCTACCTAGAGGTACCATTATTTTTATATGACTTTACATCTCCACATCGATGTCAATGATTTTTAAGGAAAAGCACAATATGCTATAATATAATATATAATATTGTACAAAGCATTCCGACATAATCGTTATGCTTAAATATTCTGCAATTATCAAAATAATATGTTATATGTTATCCTTTTATTTTTCTCGTCTGTTTTATTTCGTTCAAGTTTAAATAAATCGGCATCCGATTTTCAATTTATGAAAATAATAACAAAATCAACTGCAAATATACCTACTAATTTAAAACTGTATTGCGATTTAACGTAAATAATAAATTAAAGTGTACGTTTATATATTGTTGTATTATTATCTGTATACTGTATACATAATATAATATAAATAGGCTTCAGGGACGCGGAAATGTATAAACGCACTGTACGGCATACCTCGTATTATAAAATATAGACACTTCCGGACGGATATTAAAACATGGTTGTTAAAATGTTGCATCATAATCCACCGATTTGTTATTGCAAATATACAAAACAATGAAATAGAGTTATTGTTATTATATGATCAATATTGATTCATTGTGAGGTGCCCATGAAACGCTATTATAATATATAATAATATGCTCAAGCGTGTGTGCATAGCTGGTCTCTTAATATATTTTACAACACAATTTTTAAGTTGTCAATACGGTTATAAATTATAACAATTGATAGTCAAATGACAACATGTATAGTACCTAGGTAATTATAATATTATAGTGGATGATGAAATATTCTGTTTGACGTGATCCTCCTCATATTCGGAAGAATAAATAAGGTACACGTACAAATAATATTAGGATAAATGCTGTTACGATTTATAGTTATAATTCCCTATAAATATTGACAACTCTTATGAAACACTACGGTAATACCACATAGGTAGGTACAATTTATGTATTGCACGCTTATTGTGTCGGTATCTAATCTAACACAAATATTAGATTTGGTTGTTTCATAAAACGTCTATTGATCCGTGATTAAGCCTCAATTTGAATCACGTATAATTGTTCAAATGTGCTGAAGGTACACACAAAGGAAAAAAGAGTTAAACATTAACAATATTTCGATCATAAAAAAAAAAACAAACTTGTAAGAAATATTAATTTCACCATAATGCACTAGTACACAGGTATATACGCCGTTTGGATGTACGTACATTAACGTAGATAGTTATAATGGGTGATAATTATGCATCTTATTATACAAACAAATATAATAATTATTATAAGTTCCTTAAATCGATAATAAGATATTAATGCTGTATTATATTATAATATATAATATAATTTATAAAATATTATACTTATTTTTTTATAAATATTTCATGACACTGTTTTCCCATTAATATTATATTTTATTAAAGTCTATAAAGACTAACAAGATTAAAATATATTGGAGGTACCATAATATCAAAATAAATTTGTGTATAATATGTTAAACTTGTTTGCTCCAAATGTGAAAATTCCCACATTCAACCCTAACCCCTAAGTATTTCATACTTTTACAGTCTCATACTCTCGCCAAATTATAATTGTCTCCTTGGATAAATTGTTTACAAATATTTGTTAGCACAAACCTGAAAATTATTATTATATTTTAGATAGGTCCATTTTTATAATTTTATAGGCAGTTTAAACAACGAACATTTATTTTCTCTTTAAGCACTTGATAGTATGAGATAGTAATAATGTATACGGATACCTAAGATATGTAAATATCTAAAAACTGAATAACTTATATCCATTAAGTATTTAAGTGTACAGTTATTATTTATTTACTAGTTATAGGTATATATACTATGTATAGGTAGAGGTAGAGTACCTACCTATATAATACCATGTTTAAATAAACATATATTGTTATATTATTTATATATAATAAATAATAATCATTAATCATGACCCTTTTTTTTTGTTCTGTAGGGAGTTAAAACTTTTTCCATATCAACACCACTAATCACTGTAAAATGCACATAATACCAGTGTATACTTCTACTTCTACTATAGGTTTATACCATCATTACCATGTAACAGTATTTATAGTAATTATATAAAATGCTAGGTTACACCAAGCCGACAATCTTATGTTTTGCTACAAATTAGCAACACCAACAAAAACATAAACTTTCCATTTACATAAAAAAAAACAAAATGGAAACACATAAGAGACAAAATTAGTGTATTACATATATATACTTTAAAATTAAATTTATCGGATATTGTGTCAACAACCGTTTGCTCGTTTACATTTGCAAATAGACTGCAAATGTCACTCAAAACCGAACCCTTTAAAGTTTACCACTTTTGAGCGGACTCGAAAATTTCTCCAGAAACACGAACATAATTGTGTCACTAGTTTGGATAATGTCGCGGAAATGTTTCCGTTTTTGACGGTAGAATTTTGTTATTTCGTCTGCTTCGTGAAATAATAAATTCTGGCATAGCACTGTAAGTTAAATGTGTCCATCACATTTATCATAATTTACGAATCACGGGCATCCGTTTGATCACGGGTCACGAATGTTATTGTATAAAAAAATATAAATAATTTAAGACCAATTAAGAATCACGTATGGGTATATAGAGCTACGTTTAGAACCTCATAGACTGCAGTTTGTTGGAAATTGCCATTCTCGAGCTTTGTAAAGTTATATTATATTTGGACATCAGCTGCAGTTGATGTTTTGTATTACATATTATACTGTTATAACTTATAAGACAAAAATATTCTACCAACAACTATTGCAATATTACTGTTGTAATAATGCGAGTATACCTATATAGAATTACTCGTTACCATCGTGTTTAAGTGTCTTGTAATGCATATTTCGTATACCGCTGTACCTATATAGGTAATATTATCTATATATCTCTGTATGACTGTACACCCATGTATTAAATGTAGGTATACCTTATCTAAACAGAACCTACCTACCAATAATTATCAATGATGGAATAATATACATCGATTTTAACCTTAGATCATATACAAGTATATGATAGTATAAGATCTAAGATTTTAACGAAATTGTAATAAACATTATATTATACATAATCATTCCTCTGTTGTACATTTGTACGTAATATTATGATGTTCCTAAGCACCCGTACCTATATCCGATAATATGCGTTATTATGACACTAATTATAGTAACTGCCTATATAGTTTTGTACTTTGAGTCTATGTCACACTTAACGACCGACGTTATCTCACGTGTTTTTATTGGACGTATTTTATAAGATAACTAATGCCTTATTATTGACTTTTTTTTCTTCTCAACAATCGTTCGAAACTCTATTCAGGCACTTGCGACCTGTGATCACCAGTGATCTAACCTGTAACCGATATACCAATATTAATTTCAATTGAATTAGCTGTGTATGCTTCTTAGTAGTAAATTATTTTAGTGTTTTTTAAGTTACCAATTTTTTTAATTTTTTTTCAACAAACGGTGTCCAATAAAAACACGTGATATTATGCTCTTCGACGAATCCAGACGCCAACATTTTACCAATCATATAAAGGTAATAAATGCGTATTAAAAGTTTTTAAACCGTATAATAACCACTTATAAATAATAATTAATTATCCAATACTAGGTACATTCATAGAGATACAATTAAAATTTTAGTTATTACCGTCGTTACCTATAAGGTATACGCTCTTTCGGCTTAATTTTATTAATTTTACTATAGGTATTTAATTTGATATTTACTACAAATGAGTTGTGATAATATTATATCTATTTGTAAAATGTGTTTAACGGGCCTATGCGTGTATTCGTAATGTAGGTACATATAATATGGCGTTTTTGCCCTCGATCAAATTGTAGAACGTTGTTGAAACCGTTTTAGTTATTAAATATTTTTATGGTACGTTAACCCACACATTTATTTACCAGTCATCACCACTGTGTCTATATTATAATAGTTATGTAAAACAAAACAATACTGTATACTCGACTACCAATAACGTATCAACAACCAATGCGTACCTATATCAATATGATTATTTATACAGTAAAATCAAATAGGTAATACAATATTTAATTACGCTGTGCTGAAACAACGCACAAAAGACAATATTATAATATGGTGTCTTTGATACCTACTCACAAACGAAGACCAAAGTTCACGTTTAACAGGCATGACATGCACTTCATGTTTTCAGGAAGTTTAACTGTTTGTGTTTGCCAAATATTAAAATATATGCTAATAATGTTATTATAAACGTGTCATAGGTAATGACGACTCATAATGTTTATTCCTTTGCAATATAATTCATACTATAGACAAATGGTGGTTACTGGTTAATGATCATTATATGTATAGGTTTGGGTATTTATCTTTGGAATTAATTTCTATACAAATTTTAAGACTGCATTGAAATCGTAATTATACTATAATATTAAATATTAAACGTAGATATAGGGAAGTTTTTTTGAATATTTCAGTTGATCCTAATATAATTGTCCGTAAAAATATATTAATAAGTTGGAAGTTGGATGATAAACATATAACTTACAATTTATTAAAATACATTTGGCAGGTCATCAAATTGTACACATTACGTTACTATACACACTTATTTTTGATATATTTTAGATTCTGAGTGAAACGATTATTATATTTTACAGTGATATATTTTTTAATTACATTATATTTTTGGTGTTCATTATCATAACCAATCCAAATGCATCAATTTTCAATTTTGATATTTGATGGTAGTTTCTGACAAAAAAAATGTTATCTAGTAACCAGTAGGTCAAAAGTGCAAAATTCCCAGTTGGTACTTTTCAAAATAATCGAGAAAAACAGAACAGAATTTTTACTCAACACCAATTGTTGATCAAATTGGTCTTATTTTTTAGTCGTTACTAAATAATGAGTTAGGTACTGTGGAAATTTGAAAATTTGAACAAATAATTATATTATCATTTTCTAGACATGGTATAATTTTCAACATATTATTTTATCTCTTTTTGTGCTTATTAAAAATATTTTAAATGTTTTACTTTTAAAATTATTTTTGATTTAAGAATAATAAAATTTTTGTTAGTAAATGAAAAGCTTGAAAATGTAATACAAATTTTCTCATAAGTTTTCTGCAATTAAAAAATATCTTAAATTCAAAGTCGTTTTTTCTTATAGGCGTTTATAAAGTTCAAATGCTTACGAAATTCGTCAAAATCACGAAATATGTAAACTGTTGTGTAGTTAAAAATTGATAATGTTTCTAGTTGTATTACCATAGATTGAACAATTGAATACAAGATTTATTATACGTTTTTTTTTATTGGAAATTAAAAAAACCAAATAGGATAATGCTATATACTCGTATATTTGTATGTGCGTGGTTAAAGTTTAAATTATGATAAGCAATATTATATAAAATAATATTACAATAGTTATTACATCATAATAATATATATGCGATTTGTTTTGGTAAAAATTAGTCCATCCAATTAGTAGTATTACTAATAGAAAAATAAATTATAAATAGCAATATTTAATGATAATAACATATCCTTAGAAATATAAATATTGGGCAACAAACTGTCCCCGTTCAGAATCGTTTTTCCTAAATTGGTAACAACAATGATTTATCATTTAAATAAAATTTAACACATCCATACAGTGACCTACTCAATGACGAAGTACACTCGACGCCTACTTTGACTTCTCCAGTTTTTTGTCTATTTTGCCCAGCAGACGTAGTGTTATTCAATATTCGGGCCCGGATTTCAAGGCAAATGGATTATTTTTTGGGGAGCCTCAGGCAGTGATTTTTAAGTACAAAACCCGTTTCATACATTAGATAATTGAAACTCCAACTTTTAATTCGCATTTTTAGCAGTTTCGGCGTTATCAGAGCATTTTCCAATTTTTATAATTTTTATGTAAATTTGTTAATTTTTAGTGCATATTAATTATTAGGTATAGTATAAAATTTTTAGATTAAACTTAATTGGTAGTTCAAAATATTAGATCAAGAAATGTTGTTCTGCCCATTTATCATTGGTCGACCGTTCTATTTATGATTTCGATACTTCAATAAGCCGATAACGTCATTATTTATATCTACAGTGCGACTAACGACTGTATTGAGCGTCTAAATCTCAAACAAGCAGTAACAACTAATATTGGTCAATTAGTGTTACATTATAATCGCGTTTATTTCGTAAAGTTCGTATTTTCGTTTGCACAAGAAGTGTTTAAAATAATGTTGAATCATTTTTAAGGATATTATTGGGGTTGAAATGCAACTTCGTTATTTTTAAAGCATTTTTAGATAGTGTTTAAGGCATTTAAATCCTATTAAGTATACTTGTTCGTATATACTATAGGAACTATATGGTTTGAAAATGAATTTCCATTTACATGTACATAAAATAACTAAGTAACATTTCAGATAAGCCACCTATGATATTATTATAACACAATTTATATACATAATAAACAGAACACGACAATCGGTGCAAAATCGCTGCTTAGATTGGCGTACATAAGAAAATAGAAAATTATAATCATACGTAAAGGTATTATTTATAACTCGTATTTAGGTACAAGATAATAAGATTAAATGTTTATTTTATTATAAATACAGAACACAGATCTTTGTTGTATACGTGGTGATTGCAGACTTACTATAATAAAGTCCAGCTGTATTTTGTCACTGAGTACGAAATCTATATTTTTTTAATGATATATACTTACACTTAGACGTAAGTACTTAAATCTTTGGAGTTTACACAAAAAAATGTTTCATGGGTAGGAAGGTACCTAACCTAACCTAAATTTCTGAATTAATTTACAACTCAAGTATAAATTTAACTATTTACGAATGACACTTCAAATGATCGTATAAATTGCTACAAAATTAAACCTAAAATGATTAAGTTGACTTCGATGTAATCACGTGTTCAGAAATTCATAGAAAATACTTAATATATTATATTATGTATATTGAATGTTGTAGTATAATTAATAGCAATAATGCACTAAGTAGCAATTTTTTTTTCATATTTAATTTGTCCATTTCAGAATAAGGTACCTATAAAATTTAATAAAATTATTAATAAGTACATTTATTTAAAACATTAAAATTTAGTTAATACCTACGTCATGTTATAAGTATTATATTTTTATATCGTATTTATTAAGATGAATACTATATGTTTACAAAGATTTTTCAATGTAATATACACATATATGCACATCATATATATTGAATTATGGTATCCCACGAAAGAAGAAACATATTGCTATTGTATATTTGTATATATCTAAGTATGTTACTGTACTTATTTGATAATTCGTTATAGTTTGAATAAAATGATTATTTAAATAACATAAATTATGTAAACAATGTAATCGACACCTATAATAACCACGCAGTTAGTTTTTTAAAGTTTGATAGTAATAAAAAAAAAAAATGAATATTAGATTGATTGACAAACATGAGAAAAAGATTAAAGTGCACCTTACATGGAAATAAAACCATCAATATTATAAAAATTATATTATACGAAATACGTTTATCAGCAGTACCTATATCTGCAATTTAAAACCAGAATATCTGGTAACGAATACTGAATATATAGGTTACCTATTAGGGTCCCTTAAGTATTATCAGAAACAATCGAGTAAAAATTATCAAAATCATTTGTAATATTATGGTGAAAATATGCTTGTCATTATGGTTAATTGTTTTTATTTGATTTCCGAAATGTAAATTGGGAAAGAAACTGTAATTTAATACAATTATTTGTTTTCAACGGTCCAAAACATAATATTGATTGCAGTGTAGTTAATAATGCATAAAAAATAAATCAAAACGTTAATACTTACACATTACTATTTTTTCTATCAAAGAAATTATTAAATCTAAATAAAACTATTGATTAGCTATTCAATATAATATATTATAAATGTTAACCTATTGCGTTAAAATGGCTCATTTTATTTTAAGTTGATAACTCAATACAAATAGTAAATCGTGAATCGTAAAATAACATAGGTACATAAAAAATTATAAAATATTTATTTTTCAATAGTAATGAAAGCAGTATTTGTTTATGCACTGTCCTCTTATTCGTTGATACTTGAAATTATAATACTATTATAGATATACCTACAGATGTAGCTTAATATATTTTTACTAAAATAATTTTACAGAGTAATTAGGTAGTACAAGCAGTTACATCTTACGTCATTGATATTATTATTAGTTTAAAAACTTTTTGTATTTTATCAATTTAATTAGCGAAAATAATGTAGTTACAACTGTTGCATATTGCATAGTTTAGAAGTATATAGATACAGAATATTGAGTAGGTAGTTAATAATTTGTCGACGTGATGGCATAAAAGTTCCATAAATATTTTAACTTTATCGGGTATTTCAGTACATGATATTTCATTATTTGTGTATAGTAGATACAGTGATATATAAAGAGACTGCATTCATTTTTATAACATACTTCCATTTCTTAAAATGATTTTATGAAGTACCTAATGAATAACATAAATTGTAAATAAAAATAAATCTATTTCGCTGTGATAAATGTATTGATACTTTTAAGAATCTATATAGACGCCCTATCGATCTATTTTGCGATCTATTTATAGACGCCCCAAATATTGTATACCTATACCTATTTTGATCACCAAGTCCTATTATAAACAATTTACTTGTCTAATCCATTGTTTTTTTTATAAATTTACATCCAACAATTTGAATTTTCGTCGCGCTAAAATTTGTCTAAAAGTTGAAGGTTGTATATATTTTTTGTGATACAAACTAACTTTACCTTATAATGTTTAGCTCAACAGCTATATACGTTATATTATTTGTATTATTTGTTGATGGTGTTAAGAAGTTTAATGACAATTGCGTAAGAAATTGAGTTTAGTAAAGCATTGGCCTCATCTGGGAGATACTAGGGTGCATATCTTTTTTTATATACTAATACTATATTAATAAATACCTACAATTATTATTGAATGTTACCCCTCTCCTGCCTTCGTGTTGATCCTCAGCTATACTCGTAAGGAGGGAAAGGGAATTAGTTCGTTACAGTGGACAATCCCCCGAGTAAATATTCAAATACAAAATTAATGGATTGCAATTTCAAGAGAAAAGCGATCGGTTTTGATTTAGTTAAGCCGCCCCCGCAATACCCATATAGAATAACATGCTTGAATTGACGTCACTGCACTACTACAGTAAGACCTGTAGTTCTGAGTCATGGTTTCAAAAGTGATATAAACGATATTATCATGTTGATGCGAAATTTTGATAAAGTAAATATTGGCATTATTCGATACTTATATGTACACATATGGCTAGACGGTCAAATAATCTCGGCGTGAAATAGTGTATTATAAAGTTATATTAATAATGCGATAGTGGCCATTATACGAATAATATTAATATCATGACGATCAACATCAAACAACACACGAATTAATTATTTATCTATCTTTACTTAATGTTATAATTTATAAAGCTGAAGAGTTTACATATGTTTGAACGCTTTAATATCGGTAAATACCAGTCCGATTTCAATAAATACCTATTTACAGTGGCGTAAACTGGGTGGTGCAAATGCAGCACTTGCACCACCACATCTAAAATGTGGTAGTTCAAAGGTATGTTTTTGCATTACCAGTAAATCATTGAAATATATAATATATAAACAGGAACAAAATTCTAATTTTCATAGATTTTCATAGACATTAATACATTATCAATTAAATTACTACCCTATCTATATTCTAAATTAGTAAAATCGTGTAACCACTATAGATAATTAGATTATTATCTATGGTGACCACTAACCACAGAATTCTGTATTTTATTATGGAAATATCACAGAATACGACGTTATTCTATGGTAAGATTACATTGTTATCAACATTGAGTTTTTGATGTCATTATACAAGAAATGGATAGTTCAAAGAAAATCAAATGGAAATAATTAATGGATTAAATGATAAATTACTTATCTCTGAAAAACCATCTGAAGAGCTATTAAAAATAGTTTGTAATACATATAACTTTAACATAGATGACTTAAAAACAGAGCTACACATTTTTAATAGAATGTTCAGTCAAAAATATGGCAATAATTCAGTACCTGACAAATTAGAATCAAAAATAGAATACATAAAACAAAATGACATTCAAAAAGGTTTCCCATTAATTACAGAGACATTGAAAATATTCCTAACAATATACCTACTAATACAGCAGGTTGCGAAAGATCTTTTTCATGTCTAAAGAGGTTAAACACTTACCTTAGAACGACGATGGGGCAAGAAAGGCTTAGTAGTTTAGCTACTTGGCAGCTCGAAAAAAAAATAATATTAATTTGGACCAAGTAATTAATGAATTTGATTTGGAATCTGTGGAACGAGGGACTTCCTCGTTATTCAAGTCATCTCAACTTAAAATAAATAAAAAGAAATTGTTGATTGTTTTTTTTATTAATATTATAATAATAAAGGTTTTATACTGATAAAATAATTCAAAATGTATTTATTATTTAAAGAAATATATGGAAAAATATATAGTTTATTGGGAAGGATTTTGTTTGGGAACTTAGATTATTGGTGTGTTGGGAATTATATGTTGAGAGTATGCTTCTGCACCACCAGAAATTGAACCCAATTTACGCCACTGCCTATTTATAACAATAGATGCCTGATACTGTGAGGGTGTGTTAGCTTATTTTTTCAACACTTATAGGTTTCCAAATTGGGTGGCTCACACATGAATTTCGTATCAGGTCATGAAAATCGAATAATTGTTTTATTAATATATCAAATACGGTTGCCATTGCATGCTACAGGTATAAAAATTAAGAGAAAGGTATAGTCCAGCGGCTGGTTTTATATAGCCCAGTACGATGGCTTTTTAGGGGCAATATTTTATCACAATTGTACAATTTGAGGGAGGAATTATTTGTATTTTTAATTATGGAAGAATCTGAATTCAACTTTCTTGGGGATGAAGAGTGGTGAACAAAGTTATTTTTCTTAATTAATTTGTTTGAGCATCTCAATAAATTAAATTCAAGTATGCAAGGTCATAACGAAAAAATTCTAATATCGTCAAACAAAATTATGGCTTTCGTGGAAAAATTGAATCTATGGAAAACTTTAGTTATTAAGGTTAATCAAGGTAATCTAATTATGTTTCCACGTACTGCTTTGCTAGTTGTGGATGACAAAATGTTGTCATTAATAGTCTAGTCTATCGCGCTGCTTGAAGTAAAAATGAACAAATATTTTCCAATTATTAATATTAAAGATTACAACTGGGTACGAGACTTTAAATTTGTCTATTAGTGACTTGCTGAAGAAGCAAAAATCTCTATTCGATTAAAAATGATCGAATATTGTTATTGAAATTCAAAGAGATCACTCTCAATAAATTCTGGAAATATGTTTTTGAAGAATATCCAGGAATACCTATAAAAGCACTTACTATTCTTTTGCCGTTCTAACTTCATATCTTTGTGAACAAGAGTTTTCAGCGCATCCCAATATAAAAAATAAAAAATAAATTCTGCGGAGGAAGAAATGCGGGTATGTCTGTCAACTATTTGTCCAAGAATCAAAGATATTTGTAATTCCCGTCAGGCACACGTTTCCCATTAAAGGTATATACCAACTACACTTCTTTTTTGTAAATTAATTTAATAATTAATACAATTTAATTATTTCAAATAAAAATGTGTTGGCCCATCAAGCACACATTTTTGATTAAATGTATATAATTATAATTCAAAACAACTTTGTTCATCTAATTATTTAGTGCAAAACAAAAAGTCAGTGTACCGTGTACATTTTTTTAATAAAAGTTTTAAAACAACTGGTCTAGCCACATATAAGATTTATATTTCAAAGAATAATTATTTAAACAAATCGTGGGTTTATATCATAATATTATAGTTATGTTATAATTCTAATCAGTAAAAATATTTTCACTTATTAGAGAACGCCATAGGTACATTAACTTTTTATTGTGTCTGATGTAAGTAGAACATTTTTACGAAATTAAAATAAAATAAAAATTTTAAATTAAATACTTATTAAAAGTATCTTATATATGTAGTTCAATTTCTGTACCATTGATAGTTGTAAATGATTGTATGCAACATAACTATAAAATTGTAGAAAAACTGTATCGCTTTGGAAAGAACCGCGAGAAGTATATACATTATACAGTGATATAGATAATTATATCTGAACCAAATTTTCATAAAAAAAAGAACATTTTTATCATGCAATGTCCATACGATTGCGAAAACATTAATTCAAGTTTGTAATAAATATAAAATAACGGATTTAAAAAAAAATATATTATTTATCATCATACTATATGGTATCGAACAAATAAAAACGATATTGCATAGTTCAAGTCTATCTTCTTTTAAGGTGAAAATTTGATTTTGAACTAGAACTATTATAAGCCGAGTGGTTCTTGTCCGTATTAAACAGTCCTTAACAAACAATTTATGGATGTGCGATGTGTCAATATGTGCCGTCATTTTAAAGCTTAAACTGTTTTTAAGGATAGGTACTTGTTTTTTTGTTGAGACGCAAATAATGGAAAACTAAAACGCACTTTAAAGCTGGACTACTGTTTGTGAATTTAAAATTTTATTACTCTTTTATCGCTCCAAGACTTACCATTTTATTTTTATAAATAAACAATCTTCCCGGAATCATTACCAAATGATATCCTCGAAGTTCAGCAAAACATACAGTAAATAATAGTCAATAATCAATAGAACATTGTCCACATGTACATAAACGCATTGAACAGAGTTCTATAGTGTAATATTCTAAAAATAATAAGTTTTATAAAAATGATAGGTTACTATCTATACTTATGTACATTCTTTATCCTTATAAATAATTAAAACCGATAATTTTCTAAATATAAAAGCCGACGTGATATAGGTAATTTCACTGTCCACTGATAAGTAAGCAAAAACTGTTTAATCTAAGTTTTTTAAATTTAAATTTTATTTTTTTAAATAAGAAGCTAGGTACATATTTTTAGTATTTTGAATCCGACATATTTGTATGTTTAATTAACTCGTAGTAGTAAACGTCATAATACGTGATAATAATATGTTTGTTAAATGTTTTCATGTACCCACGAACTTAATAGATCATCATTACGATGAAGTTGTAAACGAATTTATCTAATAGAAAATATTTGGTTTGTATTCCTATAGCTATCGGCTACCGCGATATTCTACATTACACGTTAGGTATATAAATGTATAATACCGAACAAAACAGAACCGCAGCTGAAAGGTGCTATACAATAAATCTCATGACTACATCACCCTGGTGAATCATTATTAGTTTAGGTAATTGAAAAAGACCAACATAAAACTGAAGCAAAAATGTAATCACTCACTTATTCAAAATAAATAAGAAAAAGAAAAACGTTTAACTGAAATTTACAAACGGTTTGGAAGAATTTTTAAGTGCAATTACGTTGGACTTATCATTTTTATTATTATAATTTACAGAGATTTTTTTTAATAATAGTTTAATTAAAAATTAAAGATCCATTGGGCCCCGGAACACCAGACACTTGTGTACCCCATTTCAACTCTCAAACTTCAACCCTTTTCACTTCAAAACAATTTTAATTATTATTTTTTACGGTTGTACATAAGTTTTATAATTGTGTACATACCATTTAAATAAAAAAAAAAACTAATACAACAAGCAAAATAACTACGCAATATTATTATATTATACTCATATTATGCATTAGTATACAATTTATTATAAGATATTTAAAGAAAATAATATACTATAGTCGCACAAGTGGCCCACAACCATAGGAGTTACAAATGATATCTATTTTAAACGTTAGTCAGTATAGATACCATAGTATAATAAATTATTGTTAACTCTCGTGAACAAGTCCAAAACATCTAATGTTCATTGTCCATTGATGTCAAATTTAATATCTTAACAATATTAATTATTAATATAATTCAATAATTACTTACATGGTTTTTTACCACGCACTATAATTACATTAAATTACAAACTTAATCATACTGTTTATTTTTATCAAATCTAAAAATATAAATTTATTATTTAGTCATTTTTCTTGATTTAAAGATTTTTCATTTGATTTTTTTTAAATTTTTTAAAATTTCTTTTAATGTACACTTAAAAAAAAATATTTAGTAAACAGAGGGAGGCCCCTAAAATCCATGTGTTCTGGAACTCCCTGCCTCCTACCATTACACCAGGCTTGATAATAAATGTGTACAAAAAGTTCAATATTTTGTTTATATATGCTCTATTTATAAATAATACAAATAATATAATAATATTATAATGAGGGTTAAGTATCATGACCCAAATATATGTTTTATATATCAAACGTATACGGTATAGGTACCGTTAAGAACGTATCAATTTTTATTTTTATTTTCATTAGTTATCCCAGTCTAAGTTACTGCCTTTACTAACAATGGTGCCCTAGGTATTGCATAATTTTCTATTGTGCTAATAAGTAATATTGTATATTCTATAGAAGTTCTGTGTTGGTTACCTACCCATTTATTTATAATAAGTATAAATTATTATTTATTATTAGGTACTCTTTTACATTATTGATTTTTAATTTACTATAATGTAAAGTTTAGTTATTAATTATGACTAGCATTCTTCAATTTTTCTTTAATTTTAAGTGCGTATGGTAAACACTTGAATGTTTAAAAATTTAAATCTCTTTCTCCCTTCGTCTGTTTTATAATATATTATGGACAAAAGATGATAATATTGATAATTTTTTAAATATTCTTTCCAATAACTGCGCTGCAGATCTTGGAAGATTCGAAAGTTTCTATGCAATGTTCTCTAAATCTTGATTCTTATTTTTACCCACAGACCAAAATGCTCTAGGATATAATTGTTGTCAAAATAATTTCAAAAATACCAGCCTTATTTTTTAAGAATTTATTCGTTTAAACCATTCACTGCATATCAACACTTCATATAGGTACGGTGGAAATTCCATTGCAACGATAGATACTATTTTTAATACGAAAAAACTTATTAATGTATGATTAGGTTTTATACAGATAAAACGTATAATTCCAGAGACTTAATATGCACACCTAAGAATAATAGTAGAATGGTCCAACGTTGATTATAATAATAGAAAAACGTCCTATCGATGTGCGGCACATCGTGTGCCTACTATATATTATGTTAAATGTATATATTACAATTTACAATACCAACCTATATCGACTATATCTGTTTCTACATTTTCGTACTAAAGTTCTCGGTTTACGAATACGTTCCAGGGCTGAAGCCGTAAGACTTTTGTGCCTCTGGAAATTTAATACAGCTTATAATTGAGAAGTTCTGCCGTGTATACATTTATTATTACGGCAGTAGTTCATCGGTTTTGTTTTATTATATAAATTTGTTTTTAAATAATATATTATTATATAATACTTAGTCGTGAGCCGACGAGGGAACAAACAGAGTTTTTTTTTTTCTATTGCCTAGTCGATTTTCTTGACATCATACCACCGGCAGGCACCTGCCTATATTATATTTGCGATATTTTCATTCAGTGTAATTAGTGTTTTAATCGGTTCCATTCATTCGGTAAATAGAACTACAAACATGTACTCGAGCCAATGTAATTTATAATTTTAATTTCATACGGCTTCATGTACGAATTAGTGTTGGTGCTGTGCAATTTCATTGAACGTTATCTTCTTAAAGTACGTAAATCACTTCATTGATTCGATTACAGTTATCTATATAGGTACAGTAAACTTAATCACAAACCCACGGCGATAATGCCCTAGCTGGGCTCAATGTTTAAAATACACGCGGGCCATGGTATAAAAAGTACTTAGGTACGTCTTCCGCGTTAGATCATCTCATTAATCTCTTAGAATTTACATTTAATTTGATTAACGCTATAATATTATTGTATGCGGCCAATAATGTAATACATTTCGGATTAACTATTATTACGGGTTTCATTGTGACTACCTTAATACATAAAACGTGACAAAAATAACGGCGAAAGTACAATGTACTATAATAAATGTATTATAAACCATGTGTCTTATTTTTTTTACTTTGCATTTTCTAAAACAATACGCTCTCCAATATAAAATCATTTTATTAAAACGTCACACCTTTTTATAGAGCCATTTTCTTATCTGCCGAATGTGAATATAATATTTAAAACAAAATTGAAAATAGGAAGTCAGGACGATCTCAGCGTTTACATTTTTGTATATAACTATATATTACGGAATTGTCACAATATTATCATTTAGCAGAACTAACCTTTTTATTTTTTATTTTGTACCTAACCAAACTGTTGATCAAAAAAGTTATGCTCACATAAATAATTTCAAAATTTGCTAGAAAAGTAATAATGATTCTATGTATTGTAGCCGACGTTAGTTTTTTCAGTATTTCAGTATTTTTGAAAAAACTTTAACTGTTGGCTCAATATTGACTGCAAAAAAATTAAATATTACACGGCCCTTCTACATTTGCAGTAGGTTATGTTTACCCAAATACATCTGTTTGGTTATAAAGTACAAAATACATTCCAGGAGTGTTGTACAAAGGGTAACCCTATATAACAGCGATGTTATGCTACCTGACTATCTTGTCACTATTTAATATATGTAAATTTCTTTATTTATAAACTGGTTAACAATGTCAGTTTATGGGGGATGTCTTGAATAATTGTTGATAATTTTTAATGTATATTTATTAAAAAGGTTTCGGAATATTCTTTGAAATAAATAATAATCAACATATAAAATCATTTATATTATTAATAATGTCAAACTTTACTGGTCCCAATATTAAGCAATATGTATTAATGTAACTATTATAAAGCTAATAAATTAAAATTTGTATAGAAAAATTATTATATATTCCATTATAAATTGTAGGTTAATATATTAGCAGGTAATTAGTAAAAAAAAAAATTAGTGAATATCTGAAGTTTAGATAATAGAAGTAATAACATATTAGCTAATAGCTTTTATGGCCACAAATCGAAATTTATACTATATTTTTAAGTTTCATTAAATATTTGAGTATTAAAAAATAATACTTATTTTCAGATAAAGTGAGTTTCATTAATTTAAACCATAAGTAAGTTATAAGTTAAAAAAAAAATAGTAAAAATAATAATAAAACTGCGTATAAATTAATAATTAATAAATACATTAGTTTCTGAGTACATACTCCATGAAAAATAATAATTAACTAAATAATATGGTACTTCAAAATGATAATGAAACATGTAGCATGATACTAATACCTTATATCGCTTGAATAATATTTTTAATGCGTAAAAACTAGAAACATATCATGTTAACTGTTATTAATAGAACGTACCTATGTAATATTATTACGTAATAAAAAAAATCAAATCAATGCTTCAAATAAAACAAAAAAAATATATAAATATTTTTTGAAAACCTCTTAGAATATTTAAGTATCCATCATAATGTGTATATTTACAAATCGTATTAACCGTAATTTAAAAGGTAAACATAATAATATGTATTATAATTACAACCCGATGCATTGTTTACAAAAATATTAAGTCCGTGAGGCATTTTATAATATGCCTACAAATATAGCTTTGTCTCAATCGCGCACATAACGATCACGTATCATTTTAACATAATTATTAATTAGTAATTATAAGTTATAGGTATGTCAACATAATGATAATTAATAATTAATTATTACACATTTAAACTTCAGTTTTCGAATAAACAGCACAATAAGCATTCAGAAGACCTTATCATAAAATTATTGAGAATAATGTATTTTATTCAAATAAAGAATAGGTATACCTACTTAAAAAAAGTAATTGAATATTATTCATCGGAAATAATACATTTTAATTTTCCTAACCATTTCTTTTGTGCAGGCTTTACGTTATTTCTGATTTGTTGAATATTTTATGCAAACACAACGTACCCACGTTTTTACACCAGTAATTTATATTCGTTATTATAGGTATTGATATTATGTTATAAGAGAACGCAAATTCTATGGTTTGAATTCAGTAGTTTATTAGCACCTATTCTAAATCTTATTGAGTATAATAATATTATCGAGTGTGAATGTTTATACAAATTATTTTTTAAAAATAGAGAGAGGTATATAATATAATATCAATAAAATTAAAATATTAAAACAACATTTTGGTGGGTGAATTATTTCACAGAAACATAATATAAACTTTTCACTCGAATAAGAAATAGAAAAAAAACTCTTCTGAACATGTATTCGTCTACTTCGATGAACAAAATATGTGTATTTAAGACGTCACTACTTTATCTCCGATCTTCTCCGATTTTCTCCGATTTTCTCCGAATATATTATATAAGTTCAATAATACATAGGTATTATAAAAACCTGCAGCTACAAAAATAACTAAAAGTACCTACCTACGTATTTATTATGTGCGCTCGTTTCACGACAGAAAACAATAGTCAATAATATACCTACAATACTTTTGAGGACGACCTTCGCGGGATGAGTTCATTTGAAATTAGATTTTTTTTTCAAATACGCGTTTCAAACACACGACTTGCCCAACACGAAGTACACCGTATATGTAATTCGACGTTATATCTCCAGGCTGAAACCCCACAAAAAAACAAAATAAACAAACCGTATGATTTTATTGTTATTCGATATGTTATAGGTATTATTATGAATTCCACGTAGTATTGTAGTTCATAAATATTATAGTATTATAATAATTAATATACCTACTTTCTCTACGACGTTTATTATACGATGTAAATACTAAATATGGTTTGGGTTACTTCAATTTAATTACGTTTGTACCTAAATTATTATTATATATAATTAATATTATTAAGCAAAGAATAATGATTTTTTTATTAATATCCTTTTGAATTTTAGCCATTCATACTAAATTTAATTTTTCAAAGAGTTTAGGGATAATGCACGCGGGATTGTAGGAATTCTATAGTACCTAACCAATCCCTTGATTCTGCGGTGGGGATCACAAAAGAGGTCCGTGATTGAATTCTCTAGGTACCTATGAAAGTATGAATGCAGCTAATTTATTACCATTAGGTAAATAATTCAATGATAAATAACTAGTGCAGAGTCGTGGATATTATATTATATATCATATAATTAATAACGTAGTTCAAATATTCAATTTATTTATATCGTATTATAGTATGTATATAAGTACCGACCTACATCTCATTCCGCTAAGCCACAAACAAAAACTCTTGTTTGTGTGTAATATATTAATAATATAGTGTATATAAGACTTATAACTTATAAGTGTGTTGTAAGATAGCTTGTACAATGTACAAAACATACGAATAAGAACATTATAAACTTGGGTAGAACCGTATAGGATGACTGGTAGGTACATATTGCGATTATGTATTATATTTAGGTACCTATATACATTTTTGTTTTTGTTAAACATTTAACATGAGCGGTTTATATCCACAACCACTATTTATCTGACAAAAACATACTTGTAGAATGAAGATAATATATTGTATGTATTTAATTATCCATTAAATTAAATAATGCTGCAGATAATTCCAGCCAACAGAGTTTGTTAAATGTTATTCTCAAGTAGGTTATATATTATATGATAAATTAATTTAATTTTCATTAAACTATAATAAGTTACAAATATTATATTATATATTATTAAAATTAATATTTATACTTTACATAAAAAAAGATAATATTGTAAGTTTACACTAGTTAAAAATAAACATTAACCAATTATTGGAAGCATTCCAACCGATCATTAAAAATTAACAATATTAAACAAGTAGTACCAATAAATACAATTTTATTTTAAATACAATTTTAAGAATAACAACATTTCAAAAAAAACTAGTGGTTATTGCTCTGTTGTACAGTAGGTTATAAGTGGGTCACTGTAATGGATGATATTAAATTTGAATTCAATTAAATAATATCATTGTATATGAAAAATGACTGAGCGAAGACGGTCAGTCATCCTATAATATATTACTATGTGTAATTGATGATATTATTGTGAATAAAGTAATTTATTTTTCTATTTACTTGGAACCTAGTTTTAAATTTCTAATCCTTTTCTATAAAAGTTGAACATTTGATAAGTTTTTAACTATAAAATCATTATTAAATTTGATACATTTTGTCAAAAGTCGAACTTTAAATGCTTAATGTAATTATGTATTTTTAATATTTTTCAACTGCCATTGTAACAATATAATATTAGGACACTTGTCTTCAATTGTCAAGCTTTTTTACCCAACGAATTAAATTGAATTGACATTATATAATTATAGAAAAAAAACCTACAAATATTGGAAACTGAAAATGTCCTAAGACAGCTAAAAACAAGTCAAAATATTTTGAAAATTCTAAATAGAAATTTCAAAATAAAAATTTAGCGAACATTTCATGCATTAGTTTTAGAGTTATACAAAAAATAAAAATCGATTATCGAAAACCAATTTTGCGGTAAATATTCCCGCTTTTCCTTAATTTCTTTTTGTTTTCATGGTCCTTTTGAAAACTACTGGGGATTTTAAATTTTGAAATCCCGAAAGCACCAATTAGACTCACTTTACCATCAAACAAGATACTAAAGTTAAAAAGCTAAGCATTATTTCGGCTACTTATCATGTATAAACACAAAAAAAAACAAAACATCATTGTAAAATCAATACATTCGACGCACCGCTCAGAAACTAAAATAATAATGGTTTAAAATGTCGTTTCAGTGTACTTATCTGAACAAAAAAAAATTTGAAAAAGATTATCATAAGCATAAATATAAATTTCAAATGGGTCCAGGAATTTTAAAAAATGTGCACACGCTTGAATATAATATGAGAGATTAGCTTTTTAATGTGCTTCGGTCATTTACTCATTTCGCGTTACCCGGAAGCGCCAAACCACGGTTCAAACTCGCAAGTTGCAATACAATAGCTTTTAAGTTTATCACTTTCCGTCTCATTGCCTCCTACACAAATATTTGCAAATAGAAACTGTTGCAGAGCTACCCAAAAACTATTATACTAAATTTCGCACCTAACTAAAGTTCCGCCAAAAGTCAAAATCCTCTTGTTTCTCGTTTACCATTATTCACGGTCCCTTACAACCCCCGTTTCGTTTCAAAAGGCGCTGGTGACTAAAAAAACGTGACAAACAATGTGTTTAAAATTTATAAATAATTTACAAATAACCATACATTATTCGTTCATTTTTTAAAAATAATAATTATTATAATTCGTAACACCTATAAATCGGGTATTTTTTTTAACATTTTTACATTACGGTGACGGAAATTATTTCTGGATCGACACTAGAATTAAATGAAAACGATTAAAATAAAATACCATTTTAAGTTTGGTGGTATCTTTGTAAAAAAATAAATTGACGAATTCACAAAAACAGTGATTATGACCCTATGTATGTGAAGGACAATACAGCTAAGGCTAACTAATGATGCATCATGATGGACGATGATGAGCTTTCGGATCTCGCTAAACTTTTTTTGGAGGGTCTTTAATCAAGGAAACTGAACATTTGGAAACTTTAAAATACGTATTTTATAACTTATTATTATTTTATTTTAGTGATCCCTACCACCTCTCTCAATATCCCCCCAGTCACGACCCTTAGTACGAATACGACTCTCAAAATAGGCGAATGTCTTAGATTCCGAGCGGACCGAAATAACTACATTTAATATAATGTCGATTTCCACGTACAAGTACAACACACTACGTCACTCCAATTACCTAATGATGTGGCCCGTGGCATCTTAGCAGTTAAAATTATAATTTCCTAATATTTTTATCCATGTAAATATTTGAATATTTTTATTACGATTTATGATGATAATATACTACCTATATATTAGTACACAACACACAGCACTCGTATTGAGTTAACAGCCGTGTTTGTAAATACAGATTTAAATGCAATAGCGAGGACTGAGATCGGTGTGGGTGTTTTGTGTTTATAGTTTATGGATATTTATATAACTATTTTTTCATGGAAATGCTTATGTAGATAAAGATTTAGAATAGACGTACATGTGACTTGTTCGTATATGACATATCAACATACCTCGTATGCACACAATGAAAAAAAACACGTTAAAAGAATTCTGATCATAAAAAAATCGAAAAACAATCCATCGTAGTGCTCATAAACATACTATAAATAAATGTGTATATTATTTTTTGTTCCATAACATATATTATTTAAATCTACAAAATTATTATAACCTATATTTAGGTGCCTATATTATGTTAAAAGTATAGGTGCATCATTTCTAAATTTAAATTTATTTTCCTTATTCAACTATAAGACCAATTCTTAAAATTCAGTGAAAATGCCTACTTAATATATTGATAAAAGATATAGTAAGCGTTTTTCAATAAAAATTAATGACTGTAGACATGTAAAACATTTATCAATTTAAATAAACTTGATTACGACAGAATGTATAGCTCAGCAAAGTTAACAATACAGATTTCCATTTATTTTTACTATATTATCACTTATCCGTTATATTATGATATTTCAATTTTCAAAATGTAAATACGTTAATTAAATATACCTTCAAATGTAATCGATTGTCTTACTAAGACTGATAAATCATAAAAAATTATACCTTGTTTATGGTTGTAAACACCACCTATAGGTTTTCAATAATTTGTTCGACCGCTGTTCAGTTTTTCTCATAAATGATAAAATATATGTTATTATAATAATTTTAATCTCGTCGAACATATTAATGTATGTAAAACATTTTCCAAGTAGGTATTTAAAAGCAGGCACTTTCATGAAAAGAACCTCTAAGGACGGGAAGATTTTAAATTATTAAAACAATAAAATTATTAATGGTACCTACCTACCTAGAATACACATAGGCCTTTTATACGATAAAATACGATTCGGATTCGCAGCCGATCTTCTTTCTTTTTTTTCAATCGTTCATTCGTGGAAGTGCAAACATTTTTCTGGGACCTTTTATACAAATTGTATAGGGTTTCCGTTTTTAATCATATACCGTATTGTATGTGTTCATCGTAGAGTCAACTAATATATTATAATTATAAATGTCAATATGCGACCACGTTGAATGCTTGAAGTGCTTGAACTTCTGACTGTGAAGCACATGAGTGTTATTTCTTTTTCAAACAGTTATGGGAAAGGGTCGGTGGGGGTTCCTTTTCTCGTATATATTTTAACCCCTAATGGCTTCCTGTCAAGTGAATAGTATACGCAACAGTAAGACCAAAAATATGAGTTTGTGTCTCAATTTTATTTTTTAATTAATTCGCCTAATTATTATGATCGTAGATAGGAACCCTGCAGTTTACCGCCTTAGTAGCACGAGACCACTGCTCTCGATAAACGGATTCCAAAGTCAATTATTATTAGTATCAATAAGTATTATAATATAGTATCTTTGAATCTGTGTTCTGTTTTTTAAAATAACGATTAGGTAAAGTTCGAAACTTACGTGAGTCTTTGAGATTTTTTAAAAGTAAATAATAATAATAATAATAATATGTCTAAACTGTAGATACTGTGTGTATAATATAGAAACTATTCGTAACTCGTAAGTATACTGTATAGTGTACAGTGTACCTACCTACTTAGCCACTTAATGTATTTTAAATCAACCAGATTAATTAGGACTTAGTAGTGTTTGTAAATTGTAATACTGAATTTGAATTATTGATTCACCGTTATTTTTATAGTAATACACCTAAATATTAAAACAAATAATTTATTTGTACAATGCAAAAAGGAATACACAAGCACTTTTTTTTTAAATAATGTATAACTGTAGTGTGGGTCTTTATTCATATTTTAGTTAATACATTTAGCTATAATGTTATTTAATGTTAAATTCAGTTCACGAATGGAATAAGAAAAAGTTTACATTTCTGATGAATTCCATTATACTTAGGTAGGTATTTCTATATTTATTTACGTATCCACCAGTGACGTACTTCAGAATCTATTTCGGGGAATGGGGTCAAAAATCTTAGGTTTTGTTATTTTAGTATAAAAATGTACTTGTAAACCCATTGCATTTTCCTGCATATAATTGTATAGTATAATAGGTAGGTAAAGTGTATACAATTGTTTTATGGCTTGGCTTGGAAAATAAAATATAGAACATTTAATACTTTTATATTAATATTATATAAATAATAAGTAATACAAAAAAAAAAGTAATATTCATATAAACCATCAATATATTTTATAATTTGTCAAAGATCAAATACAAGATCCAATATTAAATACATTTTATGTTTACGTAAAATTATTTGTATGAACAATTATTCTTACTATAAACATTTTTATAAATGAAGAACTACTAGTTCAAATTTTGAATTAGGTACCTACACATTTTCAAAAGAGTTATCCTCTAAATAATTTAGGGTAAAATATGGTTCAGGTTTAAAAGCAAAAGTTTGTATTAGCTCAACGACAGGACACTCCTAAAATGGTACAGAAAATCTCGATAATTTGAAAGTATTGTCTGAAACTATACCTATTTAAAAATTTCAAAAATTATAATTTAAATTAATTTATTATTAAAGAAAATAAAAGGAATGAGCATACATAGTAAATCACTCTGTAATCTGTATTGTATATATGCTGTACACTTTTGAATGTAGCTAGAATTATTTATACAGTAGATTATAACATAGAAACTAGGTACCTAATTTGTACAAAAAAAAAAAAAGAAACCGTTTCAATATTGATTATCATTTACACTTATTCAAATATCTATTTTGCTATCTTGTTATCTCTTACTTTATTACTATTATGGTAGACGATATAGTTGAACATTAGACCTAAATACGATTGTAAGTCAAAGGTTCCCTAAGAATAAATTACCTACCAAGTAACTATACTTATTACTTAATACTTACATAAAATTAGTTATAAAATATTATTCCAAAGATTCAAAATCAATATTTTACTATGTCCAGTTGGGCACAGGGCAATAGGTCATAAATAGGCTGCTGCAAGTTATAAACTTGAATTCGGGGGGCTGAACTATATTTTGGTATATAAAATATTAAACTTAATAGTTCTAATACATTTTAATGGGTTTTAGGCTAGTAAAAGTTTTAAGACTCGGTGGACCAATTGATACCTACATATCCGGCACTGGTAGTACCACTACAATATTACATTCCCACGCAGTAGCCAGTAGCTGTGTACTTTTTCATTAATTAACAATTATATTAGAAATAAATAAATAATAAACAACATTTTTGGTTCTATTTAATCATCCATATTATATTAACTACAAACACAACAATAATTTTAATGCATTTCCGAATTTCATTGTAATAATTTGTATTTTGTTAGGTCATTTACATTTTATAAAGAGTAAAAATGTAATGTGAACGCTGCAGGAAATATCATGTACATGATAACTGATTATTGTCAAATAATAATACCTAATAATATCAAATTTGATAATGAACATTATTTCCGGAACACAATACAATTCAGTATGGCAATGTGGCATTCACAAATATAAAATCATCACCTATTTATTAATAAAAAGGGTGGGCAAGTGGATGTCACTCTGCAGTACAGTAGGTGGCAAGTGGGTCACTGTATAATGAATGTTATTAAATTTGAATTCAATGATAGAAAATCATTGTATACGAAAAACGATTCTGAGCTGAGACGGTTTGTCATGTGTGGATATTTTATATTGTTATTTCTGATTATTAATTCGGTGGCCGGTATGTTGAATTAATATTATAAAATTACAAAAAAATAACTAAAACCGTTATTCTTGGTTCTTTAATATGTAATTCCATCCATATTTGATTATAAAATAACTATAGAAAAAAACTGTGAGTTTATATTTTTGAGATTTTTTGGTTACAGAATAACTTACTTACGTGGAACCTTATTTTAAATGTTCAATCTTAAGCTATAAAAGTTGAACATTTTATAAATATTTAACAACTAAATAAATTGCAAATTTTCAATTTGATAAATGTTGTTAAAAATTGAACTTTAAATGCGCTTAAAAAAAAATTGTGCCTATTTATTTTTAATATTTTTCAACTACTATTGTAACAATATATCAGGCACTTTGTATTAAATTTTTAAGCTGTTTGACCCAACAAATAAAATAAAATCGAGATTTATAAAAAAAAAATCTAAACCTAAACAGCTCACAACGAGTCAAAGTATTTTGAAAATTTTACTTCGTATAGGAATTGTTAAAATAAATATATGATAAAAATTTCAAGTATCTACAGTTATTTGTTTTTGAATTAAAGCAAAATAGAAAATCGCTACAAGAGAAATTGAGTGAATATCAAACGTCCATGAAAATTTTATTTGACATTCAAGTAGACCTTTTTTTTTATTGAAAAAGGTAGGCATACTTACGAGGAATCTTGAATTACATTTTCAAAATATCTTAGATTTTAAAAAAAAAACTTCGTATGAATTTCTAACTCCAAATAGTTTGCACATTTTAGTAATTTTTACGTATTTTGTTAAAATGTCGAACCTTAAATGAATATAAAAAATTGTTAACTATGGATTTTTAATATTTTTCAACATTCATAGTAAAATTATATTAGGAGCCTTGTATTAAACTTTCAAGCTTTGTTACCCAAGAAATGAAATTTTATAGACATTCGTAGAATGAAAACTAAAAATATTAGAAACTGAATATGTCCGTAAACAGTTTAAAACAAGTCAAAAATTGTATTGTCTATAGAAAATGCCGATATAAATATCCAGTGAAAATTTCAGTAATCGTGTAATATGCTACTTACCTCTATTTCGTGGCGGTCGTTTGCTACCTTCCGTAAAAAGTTACCTAGTTTTCTGAAGAGCCGGGAAAAACAAAATAAAAAATAAAGATAACGGGAATTTTTACGCAAAATCAGTTTTCAACAAAATTAATTTTAGTTTTTGGTGTAACTCTAAAAAAATGACCCTAGTTACATAAAATAATCACTTAATGTTTATATTGGCATTTACTATACACGATACAATTTTCAAAATATTTTGACTCATGTTGAACTATTTATGGACATATGAAATGTTCAATTATAATGAGTTTTTTTGGATTAATGTCGATGGAAAAATTTTTACCCTGTCAAAAAACTTTAATACAAGATTCCTCGCAAGTTATTGTTAGTGAAAATTAAACAAAAAGTTAAGAGTAAATCAATAATAATTTTTTATGAGTATTTGAATTTTGAATTTCGTCAAAATACATAAAAATCACGAGCTAGGAATTCATAAAAATTTTTCTTTTTAAATCTAAGATTTGAAAATTTAATACAAAATTAGACATAACTCATAAGTTGGTCAGCCTTTTTCAAAAAAAAATGTCTACTGGAAAGTCAAATTAAATTGAGTGTTTGAAGTTCTAGTTTTTACAACATTGGATATTCACTCGATTTCTCATAAAACGATTTTCTTATTTTGTTGTTAATCAAAAACCATTTACCGTAGGTACTTAAAATTTTCATCAAATGTTTATTTTATCATTTACTATACATGAGAAAATTTTCAAAATATTTTGACTCTTTTTGAGTTATTTATAACAATTTTCAATTTTCAATTTTTTAGTCTTTTATTCTATAAATGTCAATATATTTGTATTCGTTAGGTCAAAAAGCGTGGACATTTTATACAAAGTTTCTCATAAGTTGATATTATAATAACAGTTAAAAAATATTAAAAATACATAGGTGTGGTATTTTTTTATAGCTGTTTAAAGTACAAATTTTGTCAAAATTGTTATACTAAAAATTTACAAATTATTTAGTTGTTAAAAATGTATAAAACGTTCAACTTTTATAGCTAAGTATTGAAAATTTAAAACAAGGTTCCATGTAAGTAGTTTATTCTATAACCAAAAAATAAAAAAAATAAAAAAAACAGTTTAAAACAAAATATACGATAATATTTATAATACACAAAAAATAGATATTTTTTTAAAGATATTATTTAATCTCAAATTCGGACGAAATTAGATTCTTAAAAAATATTTGTGGGTATTTGAAAATGTGTATAATAGGTACTAGGTACCTACCTATATTATTATTATAGAACTGAACGACTCTTTTAAATTTTTTTTATAGTATTTTTATTTTCAAATTTGGACGAAATTAGATACTTAAACGAAGAAGAACGGATTTTGTTTTTCTGTTATACTTTAAAAATATTATTCGTGGGTAATTGAAACTTCAAAAGTATATTATCATATATAAATATGATAATGAACAAATAATAATAATTCAACTTAACCGGCTACCGTATAAACAATAACAATATAAATATTATATAAAATATCCTCAGCTGACAAACATCTCCGCTCAGAATCGTTTTTCGTATACAATGATGTATCATTGAATATAAATTTAACACCATTACAGTCATCCACTCAATCTACTGTACAGCAGAGCGACTTCCACTTATCCATTTTTTTTTTTTTTAGTTTTTAAAATATACCATTAAATGACTCCGTGCACTTAGTTGCTCGTTAAAAACGTCAACTCTATAAACTTTTAGAAATTAATTTCAAAAATCTTTTATATCAATAATTATTGCATTAAATATTTTAAAACAATTAATTATACCAATTATAATACTATTATCTGTAACCAGTAGCAATTAGTTAATAATAAACTCTAATAGCTGTAACCAATAGCAACCATTTATAAACAAAAATTTCAATCGTAAATCTCAAAATCCTTTCTTCAATAAAAAAAATTAAGGTCAACTTATCCGAGATAACAACTATCCTATATTTTATGTTGGACCAAATTAGTAACTAACAGACATTGAATATAGGTAATCTTATCAAAATCGATTGAGTGTATATGTTATAATTTATTGTGTTATGTAAAGATACATACTTTATTTTTATCATCTCCCGGATGTTATATATTATATTATTACAATCAAATTAAACTAAAAACTAAAATATAAAAAGACTCCGTCCTCTCCCTCTCACCCTCCGTCAACAACTGTAGCCACTCCGAACTTGAACGGTCTTTAAACATTTTTTTTTGTTTGTCCCTCACGCAGTTCCAGAGCCTGACAAACCTACCATGTGGGCTGGAGTCCAACAACAACATAGCCACCGCTGGCGTGAGCATGGACGAAGAGGACGGTAGTGCGGACGATGACGAGCACATACGAACTGGTCTGTCCAACGACGATGACTACACAGACAACACCATCTCAACATCATTCGAGGGACCGTCCACGGAGACCGCCGGCACAGCGCTCGTCAAAGGCATTCGAAATGGCGGCGGCGGCGGCAGTGGAAGCGGGACCGGCATCGAGAAGTTCCGCATCGACTATCCGAAAAAGTTCCACAACGCCCGCAGCATGTCACTGTCAATGGAACGGAACGCTTACTGCGAACTTTGCCGCTTTTCACGCAGCCCCGTGCCGTTTGACCTGGGTGGAGGTGGCGGAGGCAGTGGTGGAGGCGGCGAACCGGACGACCGCGACAAGGGCGTCCGCCGGTACTTTGGGTTCACCATCAAACAGTACATGGCGCTCGGTTCGCTCGCGCTCGTCGACTTTCTCGGATTCTGCTCCATGTCCGTCATGGCGCCCACCTTTCCGAAAGAGGTACACACTTTGTATTAATATTAGATAATTGTACCTTTTTAAACGCTGCTTTCGCTGAAACGAATAGCATATACGGTACGTGCATATATAGTAGGTACAGGTACAGCCATACAAGAGCTTCTGGTGATATGGGTGAGGGGTGGGTAGCCACGTGTAACAGTTATTTTCAATAGCACCTCAAGAACCTAGGTACTATTATAGCACTGATAATGTATACTTTGCCTTATAGGTATAATGTATTATTATTACTGTTTCAGACATTGAATAAATCTATGTATATTCGTTGCTATGTCGTGTTCGGTTGTGAATTAGTTCGAATGCGGGTCATACGTTACTATGTTTCCTGTAAATTACTTAGAAAAATATTTTTTAGACCAGTCCAACAACCAGGTTGGTGTGGAAAAAATACCCAACCAACCAAACTTCTAAAATAGATAGGATTATATACTCGTAAGTATAAATGTCGACAGCCACTCGGTTTGAAAGAACTAGGGAAGTATTTGACATTTATTACACAACCGAGACATGATAAAGTGCACATCAGTAGTCCGGCAGGTGGCAACTATAATTGAATGGCAAGCAACAACGCTGCTGGTGATAATAAATAATAATACATCTTACGTAATTCCTCTGTGACCTTTAACGGGTTTTCTTTTTTTCTATGGCCACCGTGTGTGATGCATTGCAAAATAGAGCAAATTAAGCGAAACGACTTTTGAGGAGCATGGGTGTTGGTAGATAAAACATTTTATTTTTGTTGCGCAATTCAAAGTTTATATAATACTTATTACCTATAGGTACTGTATGGTTAGAAATTAGAATTCACCTTAAACCTCCCTTTCCTATTTATACATACGTATTTAAATACTTTTTAAATTTTGAGTGGAACAAGGGAGCTAGTGGTTTTACAATGATATTTATTTTCATATTTTTGTTTTGACTTTAAGGCTGGACGCATGTGTACCTATTTCCCAGTAGGAAGCAAATGTTATGTTATTAACCTACTTGTGAAAGATCATTTTTTGATTATTGGACATTTTCGATAAATACGCAAGAAAAACTATAGAAAAATGGAGGGACAATGGTAAAAACTAGATTTTGTTTAGTTCTAGTTTTAATATTTCTTAGTAATTACTAATTATTCCAAATTTCCAAAACTTCAAATTCCGTAACTACATTCAGAGCTATGCATAGGTTAGGTTACCTACCTATAACACTGAAGCTCCGCACAAAATTATTTTATTGAATACAATAATTTATCACTACTTTCAAATGCAATTTATCGTTGTATTGACGATTGATCTCTTTAATGACAAGCACTTGAAACCTACTATACAGCAGAACGATTCCTCGGTTCTCTCTAGCATTTTGAATACTTTGTAGTACGTTTAAAAAAAGGAATTTAAATTGTTCTTGAAGTAACTAGTTCGTAATTTTATATTAAAAAAACGCTAAATTGAAAATATTAATAAAAAAAATTCCAAATAAGTACCTACAGTATTTGTCGTTGACTATTTGTCCCTAAACTCAATTTCTCGAAGAGCTATCATTGATAAATGATAAGTCATAAGTAATAGTATTATTCAAATAATTATTTAAAATACGTATTTGTCGAATGAAGATTTATGTTTAAATACTTATCGGAAAATGTATTTAAATACATTTCTAAAGTATTTTTTTAACACGCATGCATCCATATTCGATGCTGTTGGCTCAATACATTTCTGGGGGCTCGAAAACGCGGCAGTCCTTTAAATCATAGTACCTAGTAATACATTTATAATATGTAACCGAGTCTTATATTATAATAGGTCCGTATTATGTACGCATTAATAACACAACCACGTCAGCAGACGTCCAAGCATCCATCTAAATCGTGACCACGTCGTTATTGTGGTTGCTACCTCTCTACAGGTATATACATGTCAGAAAGACGCGGGTTTATTTGTCTTTGCGGTCTGCTATACACATTATACCGACGTCCGCTCGGCGCTCGTTGACCACCGTCAACCCTTAAAATCCTGAACAAGGCACAACCTTATTATTATTTATATATACTGCGCAATATATTAAAGTTACCTACATTTACAGTTTTATGGGATTTCGTGATGGGTTTATGTGTAACGGACTGCGGAACGATATCCATATCCTCTTTTACCGTTCCAAAGCGCATAATACTGCTTACCGTTTCGTTTTTAGGTATTCTTAGGTAGGTATACTGCCTCCATAAAGATATACTGTATATATTTATATATTATATTAGACCTATCTATAATGCAACCTTAAATTACTGTACATTAATGTATAAAATATATTTCCCGTGGTTTTACGTAACGTAAACCAATTGATTTAGTCGAATTTGGCGTATACGCCGATTTTGGTATACGTGTAACAGTATCGTATGATTAAAAATTAAACGCCGATGCCGGTTGTAATCAAAATATATAATAAGTAGGTATATTATTATATTGAAACTGTTTTAATAAGTGCGTTCAGGATTACCCCAAAGACCCAAACACTCCAAACATGTAAATATAGTACACGACGACTCGTTTAGTTTTAAATTATTACGATAGGTATATACCCTGCGGTGGATTTAGCTGAGCGATGGCCTTTGGGCAAAATATAATATTGTGGGGGCCCCGGATGTTAACAAACGAAACTATAAATTTTTTGATTATTAAATAATTTTTCCATTTTGAAATTTCTAGAAAACGATAACACTATTCGCTAAATAATAAGCAACAAACGACAACTACTATAGTCTCTAACAAAACCTTGTGAACAATTAACTTTGTAAGCTGTTAGTAATAACTAATAAATAATAACATTAATTTGCTGTTGACATACGTCCGAACGTCATGAATAATAATAATGATGTGGTTGATAATCATTATGTTATCGATAACTGTTTTTGACGTAGAATAATTATTCGTCGTTGGCCGTCATAATAATATTATTATGACTTTTGACTTACAATTAATCAGGTGTATATATTATTTAGAAACGCAGTCTATAATATTGTTATACAAACACGGCGATCGCGGACGGCACGAAAACCTCTACAATTTCACACCTTTCATTCATTAATTGAACGCATAATAATACATAGCACGTTAGTACAATAGTACATAAAATACAAAATGCCTATTACTTTTGTTTATTTACTTTTATGTTTTTCGCAACATAAATTACATACTAGAGGAATACAAATTTTCTGACATGGGAATAACAAAAAAAAAAAAAAAAACCGCTTCTTACCTTACTAGTTAACTACTTTTGGTGCAGTTTCCCTTATTCAGCAGGGCAGGCCCCACCTCCCACTAGTTTCAAAAAACTTTGTTTGTGAACAAATGCGCTGAAATTTATTTATGACTCTGTCTCAATCTATCATGGTATCTTGCTTACGATTTTTCTATATGTTTAGGTAGGTACCTACCTATTAAATTCACACGTCGAAATAAAATAATAAAATATGTTTAGTTCTGGTCGCTATTAGGTTTGGATAGTTATTGGTGGATCAGAATAAATTTAATATCAGCTTAGCAATAATACTTAAGTAGACTCGATCCCGTCTGTGTTTTTCACTAAAGTATACCTATATATGATCTCAATCGTACAGACTACCTATATACAAGTCATTGGATAAAACTTCTGAAAACATAACATGTATTTGAATTCGTCAAAAAATTTACTTCAAAATGGCTTTTCTACTTTTTGAAATTAAACTATTATCTAAATCGTAATTTCATTTTTAAATTTTGAATATTAAGAATTTGAAAAAAGTAATAATATTAAACTAGACAAATTAATTTAAAAATGTAAGAAAATAGTTTTCCAGTTATAAACTTCAAGATGAATTAAAATATGCTTTCAGAAATTGTATCGAGTAAATAAGTTAATATTCGTACAACTGGCAAATTATTGTTATTTTTAGACATAAAAAACAAAATAATTAATAACATTCGCGTTGCCCTTATTTATATGACGCGCGTGCACGTGCGGGAGCTCTCTGTTATTTATTTTACACACAGTCACACACACACTAATGATCACTTACTACACACATATTTACACTCATGCACGCATTTATGAAATTGCCTTTGAAACGATTGGTATTGAACCCCTTTTCTAAAAAAAAAAAAAAACCAGAAACACACTTTGTAGTCATATATTATATATATAAGTAGTGCAGCCGTGCAGGCATATTTAGACAAACCGAATGGAAAACGAATCAAACTACTAATAAGTATTACAATAAATTATTTATTTATGTTTTTGACGGGCTATACCCTTTTTACAAGATTTTAATAACTATTGTAATATTAATAACATGTGTTTAAAAGACAAGTATAGGTATATAACATTTTTACTTTATCTTATTACAATCACAATAAATAATGATTATAATAATTTTATTAATTATAAAATTCTAAAGCCTTAAATATAAATATGTTACGAGAAAGTACGAAAAATTCTAATTAGGTTGATATTTTATTGGCCAAAACTAAAGCTCTTGAAAAGAATGTATTATTTCCACTATTGGTATTATACTTAGATAGTCTGTATAAACCGAAATCCACTCCAATTGATGCGGGATGGTAAGAACACTGATCACCAAGTTTGGTGCTCACCATCTCGCTGCAAACCAGCTACCATGGTATTTGTACCTATTCAATGTATATTCTAAAAGTAATTGTTTCTCTGATTGTTCATTCTGAAAGTGTTTGGTAATATATGTAATTCCTGATAGATAAAATAATATACGACTATAACAGGCATCTGCTGTCTTTAAACTAATAAATTGTTATTTCTACTTACTTATATTTAACTACCGATAGTTATTACGATGTTATCAAAGTTTTGTTTTTTGAGTTTCAATTTATTATTATTTATTACTTATTAGTGTGTTATTGTCCGTACCTACGTATAACGACTTAACTTTAAATTTGAAATATAGACGCCGGACAGTCAAAATCAAAAAATACTAAGCGGCGCTTGTTATACAAAAAAAGCACTCATTAAAAATAAAAACCATACTGCTGTTAAAAACAGTTGTTTGAAAATTCAAGACATGTTTGAAATCATCAACAACTGTATATTAAATTTTAGCCTTACACTTTTATTGCATTAAGAATTTTTATGCACACAGTTACTACTGTTCCGCCGAACGGTCTTTTTTTGCAGTAGGAATAAAATCATACTATTCATACTTGAGATAAAATATAAAAAAGAAAAGATTAAATGCATTGGCAATTCTAAATATTGAAAATGATATTACTACAAACTTAATATAACAATAACATTAATATTTTTGCTGCCAAACAGGCCCGTAGGAAATTCTGAATATTTTATTATTTGTTATTTGATAAATTTTTATTATTTTTTTTTTTTTTGAGGGGATTGTGATTGGAGGGTGACAAATGTATGATACCCCGGGGCGCAACTTTTCCAAATGCGTCTCTGAATTACCTACCTATAATATATGACAAGATTCTATCAAACATTTTGTTAATTCAATCATAATGCGGATTTATACATTAGTAAGACCGTAATTGTGTGATTAAATGTGATTTTATATCATGAAATATATAATAAAATATATGTTTATGTATATGAACAGAAATGTTGTTCGGTGATGATTATTTTACTAAACATCTAATATAATAGAATAACATAATAATATAAATTATTATAATATTTTATAATAATATAAAGAAGTGAATACATGAAATACATACAATAATACTTTTTCATTATTTGTTTTTTCAGGCTGAAAAGAAAGATATGACAGTTTCGGAAGCTGGTCTTGTTTTTAGTTTTTTTGCTTTGATAATGTTTTTACTTTCTCCAGCAATGGGATCAATAGTAAGTATACATTTTGTACAATACTTGAATAATTTATATTGATGTTTAATAAAGTTTAATGACTAAGTGGCTGCTTCCTTTGCTAGATTCATATGGTGTCTCAATTGTATTATACCTTTATTTAGCTCATGCCTACTATACCTAATGTGTATTGTGAATTGTACATTTTTATGAATACATTTTGAAAAAAATTCTTGATTATTATTTATTAATTTATGCTTTAGGATTCTGATTTGTATTCGTTACACCAAAAACCCATTGAATATTCACTTAAAATTTTCAAAATATGGCAAAAGAAATAATAAATAAATCAGCCAAGCACTCCGAATTCAAACTTTTTTAGTAAATTAGTATTCGATGTTAGTGACAATTTGTAATTTATAACAATATTAATCTTAGGTACCACAAAAGTTTATATTTTTATTCATTAGGTTGCAACTTATTGAGTTCTGATCTTTAAAAAAAGTTAGTTTGGAGTATCCGGATTAGGTTAAACCACCCCGAAAGATAAGAACATTGATTTAAAGAGTAAGAAATAGGTCACAAATTGTTAATTGTTAATGATTCAGTACTAAATTTCCCAGGAAAAAAATTTAATTCAGAATGCGGGACTCAATAAATAAGTAGATAAACACGTTTAATGTACAAAAAATTATAACACAGAAATGTATGATGAACCTATCAATTATTATTTATAAAATAAAAAAAGGTCAATTTATAAATAATATTATACTATACATGCCTGTCTATAGGTACTATAATAGTGAGTACTTTTGATGGCAACAAAAATATGATGGATATAAATATATATCCGACCATATTTTCCAAGTTTTTACGTCCTATCAATAACATCGCCTGATAATTCTTTAAAGGCCAAATAAATTAAAATTCTACCCACGTGATTGTTCCAAAAATATCTTAGTTAATTGATATCAAATATCAAATGTAGTTACGTTCTTTTTTTAAGTTCATATTATAGTTATTGATTTTTTCTAATGTATAAAAATACCTATTTGTATATTTATATATATTTATACCAAATTTTTCACGAAACTAAAATAGATTTGAAGTACAAAATTTGAAAGATAAAAATGTTGTTATACCACAATTACTATGGAGAAATTAAACAAAAATATCGTAATAATTATGAAAGGTAAAATTTAAGCATGTACTCTATTTTCATAACTATCAACCGATTGATAAATTTAAATCACAAAATACTAAAACTTTCACTCCCCCACCCCCAAAAAATAAATAATAAAAAATAAATCCATAAGTATAGTTAAAAACATTTATCTCCAAGGCTTACAATACTATGTACATTGTTATGACAATAAAATATTTAAGCTTTTTTTAATGAGATTATTTTAAATTAAATCACTTTCTGTTTGATTTACACGCTATGTATTCGTATTTACAAATTACAAATAAAGATAAAAAAAATGTGTTATTATTGCGTTATATATTGCTAATACCATAATACCTACTATAAATTTTAATTGATTATTTTAGATGCCGATATTCGGAACGAAATGTTTGTTTATATCGGGCGTATTTATTTCCGGAATATGCAATATGCTGTTTGGGTAAGTACACATTGTGATATATAAATAATATGGTATGATTTTTTCGATTTTTCATTCAGAATATTATTGATTTTGAAATGTTTTTTTTGTCAGAGAGGATAATTTATAAAGCTTTAAAAGTTTTCAAAAGTTTCATCAGGTCCATCATTTAAGTACATGTTATAAACAGTAGTAGGCTTACTGGATTTAATTACACGGAGAAAGAGTCTTATTCTTTTGAGAAAATTTTGAACATTTGACACTGTTGTTAAATTATTCGTAAATTCCTTACAATTTTGAGTACCTAATAAAGTATAGAAATATTTTTTAATATAAATATCTTTGTTTCATATCTGTAATATATATTTCCCTATTATTAATACCTACCAATTTCAATTGTATTCGTATACCTACATCTAACTTTAAACATACTACAGATTAAATACCTATCTAAGACATTTGAAATAATTGTATAATAATTGTGTATATTAAAGTTACATAATATAATATAAACTAGGTGTCCATGCGGATAATTTACCTTCAACTCAAATTTAGATTTTCTGTTTTATCATAACCAACTAGATAAACAAACTAAAATTAAGGAGTTATTTTGTTTAAATATTAAGAATAAATTGAAGCCCATGTGCCCCAAATTTATTTTTTATTATTTTGTGTACCTATATAGTTCAATTTCAGAATAATATATTTCAATCGACTCACCAGTCACCTTACAATTTATATTTTTGGTAAGATTGATAAAAATGTCCTTTAGTAGGGACAATCCTTAAAAGTTGATTGCACATGCATAATGCATGTAAGTACTTAAGTCCCTACATGGACCGATGCCACCGGTAAGGCTGCTAAAAAACAATCTGCTCCTAGTAATAGCCTTTAGAATGGAATAATATTTTAATTGCTTGTATTCGCCTCAATATAACATTGGAGTGTATTTACAAATAAGTGATGTTGAAACACGTTGAGTGCTTTGTGACCGCGCGTGTTTCAGGTACATAACTTGAAAAATCGAAAGTAGAATTAATTTGTATTCCCCTTGAGATTTGAGTTATTGAGACTGTATAGTTTATATTTGTGTAATTTGACATACTCTGTATAACTCTGGTATTTGTACGCTCAAAAGCATTATCGCAAGCATTTAGAACTATTATCGTAGTTCATCAAAAGTATTATTATTTTCATTTGATCATAAAATTACGAAAACCAAATAGCTAAATTTCGTTCCGTCATAGGTTGTCGTAGACGATAAAACGTTTTCTAAGTAATATCGTGTAATGTCTATAAGTGATGTCAGATCAATATTTGCTTTTTTTCTTAGACCTACGTGCAGCACAGATAAAACACATTCAAGTGAAATCATTTTTGATTTTTGAGTAATCTTCTAAGTAAAAAACCTATTACAAAAATTATAAAGGATAATATTTTTGCAGGTTTGAACTATCGTTTTTGTGTTGTATTATTATTTTATTTTATATTCGACTTAAATACAAAAAAATTGAGACAATATTTAAAAAAAAAATTATTGTGCCATTTCTTCAAAAATATTGTTTTCTATCATTTTTTTAATGGATTATTATTTATTTTAAGGATTCCTCAAAAACATAAAAAATTATTTTCGTTTATGAGTTTTGTCCATGTGCATGAGCCGGAGAGAGAAAACAAATTGTGCTCTGCATCCTCACAATTCCTAATTTTTTTCATAATACAATAAATATAGTACATTTTAAATCTCATTATTATTTATAGGCACAATACTAACATTGCCTATATTATATACAAGAAGTAGCGCCAGTTGGTGGTAACTTCTAGGTTGTAGGTATGTAATATGTATGTATTTTTAAATCGATGTGTTGAAACAAAATATTATGTATATAAATCATATACTTGAAGTTTGACCATGTAACAATAAAATTAAATAAAATAATATTATAATTTTATATCATATTTTATTATATAACAAAATTATATTCCTTCGTAGTTTACTCACATTTGCATGAAAACTCATTTTCGTAATTCGCATGTGAGCAGGAATTTAAGAAGATATATTATCGATTGATTTTTGGATGAAAATACTTGTATAGTGTTAACATATTAAATAATAAAAGAAAACTATTTATGTACCTAAGTGTATATAATTTTCAGTAAAATTCAAAGTATTAAATATATAAATTATAAATAATATGTAGATAACGGTGAAGGAATATCTAATAGTCTCAAAATAATAAAATGTAACGCCTTTACGCCTAGTGTCTAGATAATTATGATTTATAAATAAAATGTAGCATAATTTTTAAGCGCTTCGGACTTGAATCAATAATCAACAATAATATTTATTATCATCGTAATGATTACAGGCTATTACCAATGATACAAGATAACTTCCAATTTAAAATACTGTGCTTTATAGTACGAGGACTGGAAGCAATCGGTGCCAGTGCATTTTCTACGTCAAGTTTTGTTTATGTCATTCAACTATTTCCAGAAAACGTCAGTAGCGTTTTAGTAAGTTTTCAGTGTACATAGGTACTTGCTAATTTTTTTTTATCAAAATCTTTGTGTATTAGTCTTTTAAACATATTTTTCTTCTTTTTTAAGGGTATACTAGAAACATTTGTCGGTTTAGGTATGAGTGTCGGACCTGCTATAGGAGGTTTGTTATCTTCGGTAAGTAATAAATATTATAATTCATAAGTATACTTATTATTTTAAGCAAATTCTTATCAGCCATTTAATTTGGATTTTATTTTAATTTCTTCATACAGGTCGGAGGTTATGCGATGCCGTTTTTCGTCGTGGGCCTCATGATGGTGGCGACGGTGCCACTGCACATTTACCTCATGCCACCAATTAGAGGTAAACAATTAGATTTTTGTATTTGTATTATATATTACGGTTTAATTCATACCTACAATATTCTATACGTTTGTATGTTGAATTATAAAAATATAGATGATGTAAAAGCATCGCAAGCTGTTGGCAGCCGATCCAAAGGTATAATCAAATTACTCATAATCCCGTCAGCTTTTGTTGTCGGCGCCGTCATTACTGTCACATCCAACTTTTGGGCGTCACTCGATCCAACACTTGAACCACACTTGAGAGAGGTATATTAATATAAATAAATACAATCATTCCGAACATATCGATGTGTTTCGTTACATCATTATAGCAACGACATTTTAAATTCATACTTTAGTCAAATTACAATACCCGTCTATTTTTTGTTATGTTTGCCGAGTAGTGTTCGTCCTATTTAACCATTATCTCGAAAATAGGACTTCGTTACGGCGAGGGCGATAGCGTAGGTACTAGGTGCCTATATATTATTTAGTAATAACATAACTTTCAGTAGGTACCTATGGGGGATTATGCGCGTTGAGATGAATTTGGGTCAGTGATGTACGTTCATTTAGTTATTACAGATAATACCAGGTGATTCTGAACACATACATGACATGAACCAATCATTATTTCAAAAAGTATTAATTCTTTTGAAATATTTTTTGCACGGTTTCAAGTTGTTACAAAATAAAGTTATTTTAAACATTTATATATTTAAATATTTTTTTATCCTTATAATTAGTTTACTTTTTTGAATGAGAACATACACTTTTAATTTAATCTTTGAAAGCTGAATACTTTTATGAGTATTTCGATACATAAAATCAAATTTAGTTATAGGTAGCAATTTATGAGTTATAAGTATTTAAAGTTTACATGAGCAGAATAGTGGACCAACCACGTACCACTCCACTCCACTGATCAACAACATTAAATACTTATAACACATAAACTACTATTCTTAAATTTGATTTTCATGTATTAAAATACTCACAACAATATTCCGCTTTCGAACATTAAAATAAAACTGGTCACTCAAAAAGTAAACACCCGTTGTTTTGTAAGAACTTGAATCCATGTAAATAAATATTTTAAAAAACATTAATACTTTTTGAAATAATGAAATAATGAGTGGTTCATGATAAAAAAAATCATCTGGGATTTGCTTTGAATAGTAATAAGTAATTACTAATAAGCAATATAATTACTATAACTATTTAATATGTCTCGTTTAGCATGTAAGTTAAACCTATATCTAAAATACGAGTATTTTTCTAAATATATGATTTCGCATGGTAAGTTAGAAATTATTACCCAAGGTTATTCTTCAATAATAAAAATGCAGTTATTCAAAATCTGGTTTTGGGAATTTTTAAATATACTTAAGACCATATTTTTAATTTCTCGAGAAATTCATACGAGTAGTTTTTGAGTAAATTAACTTTGTGATCTAAAGATAAAAAGAACATGGTAAAGGGTGTGTACGATATGGGGGCTATGGGGATTTTAAAATTGTAATCATTAATATAATTAATCTATCGACATGATTCATTTTTAAAAATGACCCAAGTATACCTAGTAAATATTACGTCTATTTTATATTCTTGTAAAACCATTTTTAAGGATTTTTATCCTTAGTACAAACGTTGTAATAACTAATTAACTTCTCATTTAAGTTTTGAATAAGTTACATCAAAATTTAAAAATAAATTATCCACTTATTAATTCACAACAAAAAATTGGGCTTTTTATTTGAAAAGCAGAGGACGCTTCTTAAGTAGAACAAAAAAATTCAGGAGTCTTAAAGTATATTTAAAATGTCTAAAAATCAGAATTTAAATAAATTCATTATCAAAGGAAAAAATTGGTGTTCACCATGTTTAGTGAATCACCCTGTATATCAAAATATCATATTACGAGTTATGACCTAATATGACTTATATTGTTAATATTATAATATTATTATACAGAGTGTCTCGACGTTTTTGTCCACAGTAATAACATTTTTTTCAGAATCAATATTTTTAAATATGATTTTGGAAAATTAATACTATATAATATTTAAAAGCAATTTCTCACCCTCTTGGACGCACCTCCTAAATACGGACCTGATTATACAAGTTTATGAATTTTTATTAAGTATTAAATTTAAAATAGTTATGCAAGTTTTAATGTTTAGGCAGGAAGCCGATAGAGTACATATATATATATATATTAGTATATTACACTATAACCATTAACCGCATATTGAATAGGTTGGTATATTTATAATACTAATGTAGTATTACGCACTAGTGCTCGCTCGCTCAACTATGTAAATATATAATGTTATACTCCTTTACGCATCTCTCGCATAAAACTGGAAACTTATATAACCTCTAAATAATAATATAAAATATAAGAAATTCAAAGCTTCATTTTGAAATACTTACGTAAATTAGTTTTATAAATTGTCTACCAGTTTACGATTTTTAAAAAGAATATTTTAATTTTTTTTTAATTTTAAGTTTAGTTACACATAACTAGAAATCTGAAACTGCAATATTTTTGACGCTCTAATACAGTTATGTCAAAAATATTCATGTATGTAATTTATTGCCTGGGTCAAACATGAAATAACCAAACACTCTGCAGCGTGTATAAAAAATTACAAATATATTATAATATATGTTTTACTCTATAATAGTATATGTTAAATATTAAATAAAAAGTTGGGTGTGTTGCTCTTTATTCAAATAAGTTATTTGAGTTTTTTTGAAAAATTATAAAAAAAGACAAGTTATCGAGTATAACTTCCTTAATTCAAATTTAATTCCAAGACAATAAATATAAATGTATACATGCGGAAACAATAAAAACTCTGAAAATAAAAGTTATGTTATGGCAAACTATATACATTTGTTTTACAAAGTGTACTTAAATAATTCAATTTCACAGATGGGCTTGTCAACTGACGAAGTGGGGCTCGTATTTCTGTTTTGTTCAATACTGTATGGAGTATCAAGTCCATTTTGGGGCTACATTGCTGACAAGTATAATAACCATTGGTCAATGATGGCAGTTGGATTGTTTTTATCAGCTATCGGACTATTCATCTTAGCTCCTCTTCCGTGGTTACCAGTGAATAAAGAGTAAGATAATGATAAACATTTAAATGATATAAACAATAATCGTAGATAACCAGAAAGTATACTTTTGGTATGTATGTAAATCAATAAAATATATTAATTTGCCTTCATTGTGTACCCTACCTAACTATACATACTTAATCATAAATCACAATTATTGTTAAAAACCGTACCTAACGCTTTTGATTTAATTTTGTATCTTTTAATTATGATTGAATTCATTTTTATACGATTGCCACCCACTATAGTTGAATAAACTAAAATATTAAGCTCGCGGGAACTAAAAATAAATTATGAAAAATTCGAAGAGTATTTATGTAACAGAGGTCTTTAGCAAAATCGATTTTATTTTATTGCGTTGTAATTCAAAAATGAAACGAATATAAATAATTACTTAAAATGTTCACAAAACTATTTATTTTATCATTTTCTAGACATGATATAATTTACAAAATATTTTGTCTCTTTTTGTTTTATAAGAATTTGACGTTTTCGGATTTTTGTTAGTTTTTTTATTATTAGATAAATGTTAATAATAATTTTACCTGACATTTTAAGTTTTATCTCGTAATACGTGGGTATATTATTATTATATTTTTTACACGTGACATCTAGAATACAGCAGAACGTTTTACCTGGTATTTGTTCAAGTATCAATTATATAATATAGATATCGTAAAACTATTAATCACGCTAATAATTCAAAAGTATTTTACCCGTATTATAAATAAAATAAATCCCTATATTCTTGTTATTTTTTTTTTATTGGTACTTCATATTGTTACTACGTCTTATTATTTGTTATTATTACGACAAATTGGAAAAAGTAGTAGTGTGACGTATTTTTAGACTGACGATGGACCATTTTGATTGAGAGAGCTTTTTCGTGTATAGTATAGTGCAAAATACGAATGTTTTCAGTTTTGTGTTTTTATCACGAGTAAAAGAAAACAATTTTCGATCAACAAACAAAAAGCTAATATTATTTGAAGACTAAAGGAAACACATATATGAAACATCTCGAACCTTTCAGACTTAAGCTAAGTTAGCTATGTAAAGCTGTATATAAAATAAACATAATAATATACACCTAGAAGTTTCAAAATTTAGAGTTAAATATTGAATATGTATTCAGTATTTAGTTAAATAGGTAGGTAGGTACTGTACATAGTTGAATTACTTAGACATTTTGTAACAGTTAATTGACAGTATAAGCTTATCTTTAAATTATAATATACAGTTTCGATCGTCAGTATAATGTTCATTATGCCATGCAACTATCCAAAGGACTAGAGAAAATATGGGTCACAACAATACCAATATTCACCAACTAAGTTTAAAATAATGTGATTAATATTTAATAAAAAAAAAATATGTTAGTACGTATAATAGGCATGCAGTGCGCTTAAAATAATATTTTAATGATTATGTAAAATAAAAACAAAATATTATTATTATATATTATTATATAAGTATTTTATTTTATAGATAGTGTAATATACATATACGTATGGGTATGGCATAATTATTATTGATACAATATTATAATTTACAGTGTCTTATGGTTGAACCTCGTTGGACTTGGAATTTTGGGCGTGTCTGCGTCATTAACGATGATGCCAGCATTTAACTTCATCTTATCCAGTGCAATGTAAGTTTCACATATTGTGTAATAATATTATGCACACAATATAGGAATAGGCGCAATCAAATTAGGATCAACTTTTTCTTGGGGGAGGTGGTGCTAATAAAACGTATGTCAAACTGCTCACACCCCTTTAGTTTACCTTAACAATATCAATGTCCAACAAGATTTTTACGAAAACATTTGATTAGAACATTGTCGTATAATAATAATCATGGTCCGTGGACTGCCCTGCGCGAGAAGGGGTATAGCCGTACAGAGGTTGTACTTAACACAACCGTCTACGATAAAATAAACTACGACGCAAAATAAGAAACGATATGAAATAGCGGTAGCTAAAATCAAAAAGAAAATAACTGGTAATGGACGATGGACATAAGAATTGAGATAATATTGAATTAAGATGTCAGAAAAATTTATTTTTTGTATTTTGTTTTTTCTCTCTCTATAGATGACCCACACGAAATAAAGCAAATTTCCGTTCAACAAAACCAATCTATAGTTTTGTTATCTTTATTATTAATAATACAATTTTTAACATTAAATTGAATTTACCTATTAGCAAAATTAAAATTGAGAACATTATCTGTATTTATACGTTAGGATTTAAATTTCCTGTAAAATAATGATAATTTTTAAATTGTAATTTTTACATACCTACTCGCATAAACGTACATTCAAATTGGTCATCCACACTACTTAGTATTAAACCTAATAACCAGGTACGTAGTCAGGGGGTGTGTTACAGGTGTAGTGACACCCCCCTCCCAGACCATGTTATACTTATGTAGTTATGTCTTATAAAGATTCATCATAAACCATGATGTACACATATTATGACATATGTCACTACAGCAAAAAGTGAAGATCCTTTTTCCACTTACTACACTTGAAAACCTAAATACAACTGGTTAAAATCACTCGAATGGTTTAGTGGTTATAATTATTGATCGCGAGTAGTTGCAACGGTGGACGAAATAATTTATGCACTAGCTCTAAAAACTCGTCACATTTAGTTAATTAAAAAAATTAAATGTTTTTTTTTTATTAATAATAATATATTATAAAATATACAAAATAAACATATTAAATTTAAATTAAATATTTGAATATTTTCTCATGAATCATTTATTCACTTTTAATGTGTTTATATGATTATTCACTAAAGTAGGTAAATACGTAAAGTTATTTTATTAATTTTATGTGTATAATTTTGTCAGTTAATTTTGAAAGCTACAAACGATACTGATACTACTAATAACAAAAGATTGGTTTTGTCAAACGAACATTTACTACATTTCACTTAGTTCAGCCCTACAACAGGGAGAGAAAACAAATGTTGTGCACTAAACGTTGGCATGCTTTTAATAGATATTTTACATTTTTAGTGACAAATATATGTACTTACAGTTAACACATAACCACATTTTTTTTTCGTTACAGCAGCTGTGGTTACAATTTTGTTAGGTAATAGTGATGTTGAAAAAAAAAAATTAATCAGTTTTAAATAATTTATGTCATAGATTATATTAAAAAAATTATTTTGTCATAATATAAACAATTTTTTTTATTATAAACATTTTGGGGAGCTAAATGAGATTTTTGGGAATAACAGTCCCCCCCCCCCCCGATATTCCTCATATATTTCGCTTATGCATTTATTATGAAATAGTGTAAGAATACTTATCACAGTGTAGTGTACCAATGTGTAGGCACACTGACAATCTATACAGTTAATAATAATTTAATTTTAATGGACACTTTTGTTTTTAGAGAAAATGGATTTCAAGAAAGCGTTTCTACATTTGGAACTGTCGCCGGGTTTTGGTCATCAGCCTATTCACTCGGGTACCTACAGCAATTGTTATTGTTATAAAATGTTTGATCACAACAATTTTTAAACGCAAAATTAGTCAAAACATGGATTTACGAGAATCTATTATTTTAACCGTACAATTTTCGATTGTGTTTATTTAACAGCGTTACTGTCTATGTTTGATAATGCATTTTGTGTTCTTTGTGGCTTGTGGTTTGCACTAACTTAATATATTTAAGGAAATTAAATTTTTTTTCGTTTCAGTGATATGACCGGTCCATCATTAGGAGGCGTTCTCTTACAACATTTCGGGTTTTCTATATGCATGACCACAATGGGTCTGTTTTGTTTGGTAGTGGTAAGAAAAAAAATGTTATTTAGTGTTTTCCAATTTGTTATTTATTAACTTACACCTATAATATGTTCTATGAAAAAGAATATTTTATTAATATATAATTTGAGTTGAAGTTAAGTTATTTCTAAAAACAAAATATTATAATTAAACATTGGCATTTGCCTTTATAAAGACAATTATTATTAAAGTATTTAAAAGATCTACGTGTATTATAGTGCACTTTTGTAATAAATAACCTGAAACCAGAAAATATATACTGTGCCGTCGCTAAGGGGAGTATCAAAGTATAATTACTTTTTATTATCGGACGAGTCTTATGAGAGATTGTGTGGTGCGTAGGGGAACCGTTGTCTTTAATAAATTATAGTTAAATAGAGAATAACCCTATCCTTTGGGAAATTCAATTAAGGATATCGAATGTTCTATTAATTTTATTGTAAAAGAACAATATTAAATTGTATTATTGTTTTAAACAATACACATCGGAAGTCGAAGAATATACCTAACGCAATTTTGAATTTCAATCAAATTATAATGTTTATAAAGTTATAAATTATAATTGGTTCATTGTATTTAAAATATTATAATGTTCTTTTAAATTATTTTTTTTTCAACCATTAAATATAAACACAATTTAATTTTAATCTCTATTTATCGTTTAATTATTTTGGATAAAGATTAATAAAGATAAACAATATCATTATTATGACATTTAATCTTTACAGTTTTTTATTCATATTATGAAAGTAGTTTTTTGAAGCTCTATAATTCTACAAACAAATAGAATATTAAATACGAAATAATATTAGACAGTTTAAACATTAAACATTTTTAACGAATTTAGTTAATATTGCGTAGTATAATATGCGATCATAGTTTATATTCTGTATAATTAATAATAATTGTTTTTTAAATTTTTAGGGTGTGATTTCGATTGGGTTTTTTGGTCTTGTGAAAAAAAAAAAAAAACGTCCAAGAACGTTGTCGGACAAAAGTCCGCTAAACGATCCAAAAATAATACATCCACGGTATAATTCACTGAACGACGATCGTGGTGGATCAATTATGATTTCCAATCTTTCATCCAAAACAGAAACCACTGAAGTGTAAATTAAATCTGTGAGTAGCATAAGCAAATATATTTTTATATTATCTATCTATATAATATACGTAAAACTACATAAGAATAATATAACTGTATTAAGTACCTATCTGGTAGAAAAATAATTATTAATTTTATATTTCAGGTAAACCATTCTACCTGTGTCGAAAGTTCCATTTTGTATTTGTTCACCTTTTTCGGCAGAAGGAGGATTTGTTAAAATAGCTCATTTTTAGAAACTATCTTTATTATTCCGATTAGTAAATAACTATAGTTGATAAATTAATTTACTTCAAATAATTATACTTGACCTTAAAATTTTTTCGAAAAATATTTATAGTATGTAAAATTAATGATTTAGTATATTAATTATTTTTAACTATAATATTGCTAATTGTATTTGAATTAGATAAGTATTTTTTTAGTACACGTTTATTCTATTTTTCATCATAATTCTTAATACTTATATTTTAATGTTACACAAAATGTTGCATTTTCAATTGACTGATTGTATGAATCACAACAAATAAAACAATATCTTGTTTGTAAAAATAAATATAAATATTACTTTATAATATAATACTTATATTGTTATAATAGTTATATATATATAATAAATATATTGTATTATGCAATTATTGATTTTTATCATTTCGATTGATTTAAATTCTTTTCTTTGTTTTATCACAATAACAGAGCGTTATGATCGATAAAAGCAAATACCTACGCTATAATTAACTGCGCAAGTCTAAAAAGGAAAAGTGACAAAGAATACGAAGCATTGTGGAAATTATTATAAAAATTAATTATATACCTAGATATTAGGTAATTAAATTTGTATTATGCTTAATTTATGTATCTATATTAATTTATTGCAATCATAAATTAAAATAATTAAAATTTAAAATTAATTATATTAAATTATATTATGCCTTTAATTATAAGTATAATCATATAATCGTATATAAGTCATATTCATTTTAAAAAGTTCCCTTTTCGTTAAATGTTCAACTGCCATCGTATCTATACATAGTGGTATATGGTATTTATAACTGATGTAGTAAACTTTCGAATAAAATGCGAATGTTTTAACTTGGCTACGCATACAGTTAATATTATACGGTGACGAATATCTGTTGGGGTGGTTGAGTGGATGCATACTCTGGAGGATTTTATTACTTTAGTTTCGTTCTCGTATTATTATTATTATTATTATTATTATTATATACGCCATATAGTTTTAAATGTTTTAATTCATCCCCTCTCGGGAACATTATACAAAACAACCCCAGTAATTTATCATGTGGCAAATCATTTTTACGTACGCTGTAACTGCTGCAGAAGCAGAAGTGTGTACATTGTTTTTGGACATTTCATTGTATTTAAGTATGACTGCACAGTGGTTCTCAACCATTTTTTCGCGACGACAAATAATTTAATTAAAGCAATTAATTACATTTTGAAAAAATAAATACAAAACAATTATAAGTCTATGATTATTATGTTTATTTTACATGGTACCATTTCGTTAAAAACAAATATAAAAATGTATTTCATCAAAATTGTTTTTTTTTTTTTTTTGTTATGAAAGTACTTCAACGCTGTATATAATGAATGTACTTATTTTAAATATAAAAAAGTATGTAAGAAATTCAAAACTACAAAAATCAACACTGCGGTTTTATATACTTAATGCGGTTTATTAGACTGTTGTTTTATCATTAATTTAGTATCTAGTTTAATTGTATCGACATATGACAGAGAGTGTGAGACCTTCACCGTCACCGTTGTAGTTATCAATTATACTTTTATGAATTCTGATCTAAAGGTTTTACTACAGTGGCACCATGCCATCTTGCCATAACGTCATAAAAGTATAATTTTTATATTTTAAAAACCATGAATTAAAATAATTAATATATAATATTATGTATGTTTTATGTGTAAATTTTGCATTAATTCGTATTTCAAACATAATTTTGTTAAACAGTACTTATACATTGTGTAGTTAATATAAATAAATAAATGTAATAAATTACTTTTCAAAAAGTGCAAAATATATTATTAATTGTAATATTATTATATTACACTGGTAAGATTTTACCTACTTCATAAATTAAATTTTAAAAATAGTTCTTATGACTGAAAATAATTATTAAGTAAGTATCTACAATATAATATAAATATATTACATCAATTATACTATGGGAACTAAAATTAACAAATAATTTATAAACTTGAGGGGATTCAATTCCGACCGTTTTTAAGGAGTTCGATATAACCAATTCTCCAATTGCGTGCGCGAGTGTCTTGTAAATATGTACGCAGTAAGTGATCATTACTGATACATTAGTGTGTGTAACTGTAAACAGTCATGTATAGACGCATAGTGTCAGAGAAATAGTGTCTCTACTTTATAGACACTTGTCAATAACGCGCTACACGAACATTAATGATTTTGTTTAAAAGTAGGTACCTATCAATATTTTGGAAATTAGCTCACCTGCATAGGTAATATATCCGTTATAATTTTTCAAAGCATATTTTAACTCGTCATGAAATTTTCATGTAAACGATTACCTATCTTAAATGTTTTAATTAATTGTTTATACTAATATTATCAACATTTTAAGACTATCAATATTAATTTAAAGATTTTATTTTGTTGAGTTCAAGAGTTGAATTTCAAAACTTGGTAAAGTTGTTCTCAAGTAATCTCTGTGACGTAGACACGTAGTATGTTTCAGAAGTTTTACTGTTAGATATTCGGTATAATTAGCAGGAGATAGGCCAACTTTTGTAGAAAACATAGCCAGGATTAAATCCCCTTAAGCATAGCAGGTACTGAAATATATTTTGTTCCTTTCCGTTTTAATTCAATCTTTATTCATAGGTATAGTATATAATATTATTATCATCGATTTAAGTATTTAATGAAATATCATTTGGAGGATAATGAGAATCTTCTCCTTATCATTGTGTCCTCTGGTCTCTAGATAATGCTATAAATGGACAAATATGGTTCTTAAAAATATTATAATATTATGTATATGAGAATATCAGGGTCCTTTTTTTTTTTATATAAGCCTAGTTATTTTTACCTGGAAAATATGGAGTTTATGGTCGCCCTTTAGAATTATCATACGGTGTCCGCTAAAGAGAGTTTTCCGTGTTATACAGGAAGGTTTCGTTTCATGGTGTTGGTTGGAAAAAAAAACGATTATACAAACCTTTTTTAAAAATAATATACGAGTGTATTATAATGTATAATAATAATATATGGGGATTGAGTTCTAAAGACTACACATGCCGTATGGTACAACGTTATGCTGACGTGCACTGCGTGCAGGACAAAAGTGTATGCGCGTAGGTAGTGGGTGGTTAGAGGGTTGGAGGGTTTCCCAAATGAAAGAGACAAGTGCGACAAGGGGATGGATTCGCGAACAAAGCGTCACGTACTGACCGTGTATATACATATTATAATATTATACACAATACACATACTGTGTGGTCTGTGAGTAACGACGAGAAATAAATTCACCGCGAGCAGTTTACACACACGTGTATATATATATATATATATATATATACTATATAGGTATTATATATACACACACACTATACAGAGGAACTGGGTCGTGTCTTGTGTATACGTGTGTGTGTGTATATAACATATGTAGTGTATAGTATATACAATATACCTATATACATTGCAGCACTTATATTATTCACCCTTCTGTAGAGTTCCATGTTGTACACGAGCTTAGTTTTCTGGGCAAAACGAAGGTGTGGAAGAATTCCTAGTGGCTGTGGCTTAAGTTACAAGTTTGATTTAGTGGGTTCTATGACCGGACGTGCTGGTATAATAAATAAATAGGTGCGGTTATACTGCGCACAGTTATTTCCATGTATACGTTTATATCGTCAACGAATCATTTATATTTCATTTTCTATATGGCTTCATTAGCCATTGTGAACAGACCATATTATTATTAACATTTCAACAAAAAAAATAAAACAACTCTTGTATTTCTATTGCGCATATCTTAATAAAATATTTATGCACAAATTAGCTTGTTTAAATTCTGAACATTAATAATTGCGCATATTTTATTTATTATTATTGTTTGTTCGACCAGGGGACTCAGACCGAAGTTCGGAGAAGTTTGTATTAATTTACAATATATATTATATTGTATTTTAAATGTAAACATAAAAAAAAGCTCTTGCCATAATACTATGCGGTACCACTTCTGACATTAACTTTAGGTGCTCGTACGTAGTAGGAAGCTATTAAGTACTAAAATTAATTTCAGAGCAGTATTATTAGGGTATATTAATTCTCTGTGTCTATGTATAAAGCATTGTACTTATTAGACTTATAAATATATAATATATATATAATTTACTAGTTTATATACCAAATGGCTAATATACATAGGTACATGTGTAAATATAAATATAATATGTATTATAAAAAAATATAAGTTAAATTATTGATTTATTAATTTTAAATACGCCATATTTTCAAAAAGAAAAAAAATATAATTTGTAGCTTTTGAATATATTATTAAGAATTCAGATCTTTATTCTCGCGTCTCACGTTGGCTAGCTACAGCGAAAATATAAATTTTAAATAATAGAACAATTATGAAAAAATCACAATAAGTGCTATATTATGCATTGTGCACCTATAGGGTATAATAGTTATTATTAAATTTTAATAACTACGTAGTAAAATATCATGTTATTACAGAATTCATAAATTACAAACCGATCAGAATATAATATTATTAATATCGATGCTCTCCGCCCTTCTACCGCTTACTAAACACCAACAATATTTTGAATAATCATAAATATTGAATACCATATTATAATATAATCAAACAAATTATTACGTATAATCTAATTTATATTTTGTAATTACACGTAGAAGATTGTATAGGTATAAATATTACACGGTACACAAATATACACTATTATATTTTGGCGTCTGCAAGGTATACCAGTATACCACGGGCCATTGGCACAAAAGAGAAAATAAACATATTAATTAACGGTCGCCAAACACATATCACGCAATCAACACGTCATGCGGACGTTCGAATATCCCCTTTTGCGTCGTGGCAAGGGCGGTGGCGAGTGCTTCGAGTGGTTTGAGTGGTGTAAGGGGTGGCGTGAGCGGGATGAAGGGGTGGGGGGAAGGGGGTGATGCGTGTAATGAAGCGTTTCCATAGTAATGCTCGGCCGATGGGGTTCGACGATGACGAACTGCAGAGTGGGAAATCAATGTCATGTGGTGGGGGATGGGATTTAGTTTATGTATTATAGGCATATAATATATATATACATAATGAACAATAAGTACTAACTTACCTACACACAACGTGTTAAAAAAAAATTATTCAGGAGAGCAAGTATTGTAGGAAATATCTAATAATGATACCTATAGTATTACAAAATGATGTTTTAAGAAAAGTGGTGTCGCCATATGTGTGTGTGTGTGTGTGTGTGTGTGTGTGTGTGTGTGTGTGTGTGTATTTTAAGAGCGTAAATACTAATTTTTCACGATTAGAAGAAAAAGATGGGTGCTACAATGTCGAGTAAAAGAATAATTTCGAGCGTAGAGTGCTGATTTTGACTATTGTAAATCATCGTACATTTTGATATTGCGTCGATGCGTGTTGTGTAATTAGAATATGATATTGGCCAAAAATATAAAATACCGACAGGCTGTTATTAACAATAATTAATGAATAATACACACTTAATATGTATAATATATATTATGTATACTGAAATAAAACAATAATAATAATACATAATAATATATAAATAATAAATTATATTATATTATAACTACAACCTTTAATTTTATTTTTAAACTGTAAATTTTTTTTATAATCTGTAAGGTATATATTAAACCCGGGTAGGTTCTCAAACAAGGATTTTGAGATTTACAATGGAAATTTTTGTTTTGAATGGTTGCTATTGATTTTAATAATAATAATTACTATTGTTAATGAGATAAGCCTGTGTATTTTTGTATGGAATATCATGAGTTCAAACCACGGTTTCGGAAGACCAATTTTTTTGCATTTTTTTACATTATTCTTTTCTTATTTTTACCTTTTTTACCTTTTTTATATTTCTTCTTTATCTATGAATGTTTAGTTTTTCGTTATTCATCGGATTTTAGCGCAGTTAGGTTAGTTGAGGATTTTGTATCAAACGATTTTGCTCATCGGTTGAATTATGTAAACACGACAAACTTGGTATAACTTTGAAACATTAGAGTTAAATTATACACTACCGTACGCACCACGCGGTGTTTGCGATCTACCACTGCTATCATACTATTTATACTGCTCGCATAACCATAGCGAATCTCACGGACAACGCCGGTCGGGATGGCTGTAAATTAAAATATAATATTATTTACACTTAAAAAGATATTGCTTCCACAGCGTGTTACACCCAAGAAGAGTTGAACAATCACAATTTTTTTTCCGGGCAACGCCGGGGAATTTTGCTAGTATTTAATATAATGTAATACTTCTAGCCATACAGTGTACCTATACCGGATTATACATACCTACCTATAGATATATGTATACATACAATAATATATTGATATTGATACATCTATTTGAATAACTTTGAATAACTATTTTCATGAAGCTTGGTGCGGTGGCCGAAACCCCCTCGTCACCCTCCTACACATATAAATATATCTCCACCAATAAGATGGCAAAGCGCATTGCCGTCGCATCGGTTATAAGGCGCTAACCAACGCGCTTTGGGAAATTAATTTTAAGCGCTCGTGAAATGGGGGTGGATTATTCGCAGACAGAAACTTGAGAAACTTTAATGAGTTATCGTGTACTGACTGCAGTGCCACGACGCCGCCGGGGGCGGACATGGCTGTAAAGTAAACATTATATATTTTATCAATGATATATAAATGTGTACACGTTACGCGCATGTGCCATTGTAACATATGCGCGTATTGCTTTTAAGAAAATAAGGAACACATAAAACAAACAAATAACAATATCCAAATTTGCAGGGTCCCATGGTCTTTCTTTAAAATTCGACAGACGACTTAACCTAACATAACCTTTAAACCTTACCCACTTGCTAAACTATGAGATATATCTATTACATAAATTACAGGGCCTATTTTTGTGTGGAATATAAGTATGTATTATATTTTATAAATGTTCGCCATTACACTCAAGTCAAAAACAAAACTCATTTATGATAAACTAAAAAAAAATGCATTGTAGATCAAGATATCTATATTGTACCAACGTCTATAATAAACAATAAATATGACATGCTCATACATAAGTATTTTGACAAAATCTAGTTAATATATATTTTCGTTGGGTAAAAATTATTTAAAATTTAAATAAATGTTTCGTAAACAACTTTTCAACACCGGTTCGGAACTAAAAAAAAAAGCCAACTTTTATAATAAAAGTAAAATAATTTTTAAATTACATTAACATTTATTAATTTAGGGTTTTGTTATGATTAGGTACTTATTTATTTAAATGAAAATGTAAAAGTCGGAAGGTATATACCTCCTGCTGTTACACTTGCGATCATAATGGAATGAACCATACTGGTGATAGGTAAATATGCCAACACAATTTTAATCGGATAAGCTTCCATACGCGTAGAAATAATAATTAAAACGTATTTAATTGCCTTTACCGGATACACCAATATACGTAACATATTATGAAAAATATAAATACCTACTGCAATAATACAAGTAATTTAATACTCACAAAAGACAGTATTATAATTTTATATAAATATAAATGCATCTAAGTCTACCTATACTTGTTAACTTATTTTTCTATACAATGCTTTTTCCGCGTACATACATAATCATCAAAGTTTTTCCTTTTCCAGTGGGTATTTATTTACAATCCGTGCATTATACACAACATACATATCAGAAATTCAGAACATTATAGTCATTCAATGCGAATGAAAGAATACAAAGAACAATTTAATTTATGTAATATTTAAAATTATAATAATATTAATGATACTGGCCATAAAATATTAACTAAACTGTGCTGGCCACTTTCACAAAATTTATTGAAACATCTAGGTTGTAAATTATTATTTTTGCTACCTAGTTCATTGTTGACTTTGCAAATAATCGTTACAGTTGGAAATATTTTAACTCTGTAATTAATTTTTCTAAAAGTGTTATTCATCCAAACGTAAGTATTATTAAACGGTTAATATCTTAATATAAACTTATACAGTAATTAATAATATAACTTTTCTATAGGATTCCACTATGTCCAGTTCCAGTTATAGACTATCGTTTTGTGTGAAATGCGGACAAAAAACTGGATGGATGAGTCCAGTAGTTTTAAAAATGACAAGAAATAGGGTGCCCGGATTGCGTGGAAAGTGTTGCAAATGCAAGTGTAACAAATCAACATTTGTATCTTTATGTTATTACAAGAGACAAATGGAAAAGTGGTAAGATATTTCGTATTTCTTGCACAAATAATTAAGAAGTAAAAATAAACTTAATAATGTATAGATCAAAACGATCACAATTTACATAATTGTTCTAGAAGAAAAAAACATTTAATAAGATTAAATATTATTTAAAAAAACGTTTTTCGAGTACCTAGGTATTTATTTTAAAAGTAAAAATTAATTTTTTTAGTAAACGCTCCGGATCACGGAAAAGCCGTTAATGTTTGAAAACAAGATGAAGCACACTTCTAGTATGAAAACCATGTTAATTCATATAATATTTCAGATGGATTAATAACGTGTATATAATGTATTTTAAAATACAAAATAAATAATCATTGAACACAAACGTGAGAGTTTTTTTTTAGTTTTTTTTCGTACAACCATTGAGATTTAGAATTAATAATGTTTTTATATTTACTTAAATGTTTATCATTAAAATAATAAAATTACTAAAAAATAATAATTCAATTTTACGTTTCGCTATTTTTAAATACGATGGTTTGTCATAAATTAATTGTTATTGGTAGTAAAATAATCAACTAAAAATATTCAATTAATGATTACCAATGAAAAATCTTCATGGTTTTTGCTTTTTAAAAATATGTTTTATTAAAATATTCCAATTTGTTTATTTAATACACAGTATTTTTAGGTTGTAAAATGTCATGGAAACAATAACCACCAATAAATTGTAAAATTCGTATGATTTTCCGAAAAATCACTATAATGTATATAACTTTATTATTTTTACAAATATTTTAAAAAGTATATAGGTTTTGGACTTTTGGTCTATATTAAATGGTCGTGAGTAAGGCCCGTGAGTTGATGCATTTGTACATTTTTGCTGCGAATGTACCAACAATTTGCTGGATCAGATACGAGTTTGAGTTACCTACCTCAAATTTAGAGGCTCTAAATAAATCAAAATATGAACATTTATTTTTCATTTTTTTTTCGCGTACCACGTAGAACGTAGATTATTAATTATATTTACAGTTAAAAATTAAAATAATTTATAATATTTAATAATAAGCACATTTCTGTTAAAATTAAACTTCTTACATAAAAATCTCTTAAAACCAATTTGTATACTGAAGGACTTCAGTTAAGAGGGGAATGCAAAAAAAAATCAAACGCAAAAAATATTCAATCTGTTCAAAACATCGCCTTCATAAATATAAAAACTAATTAAAGTCCCTCTCTAATCCCTACGTAACAGATTTAACATTACAAACAGGTATAAAATTCACAAATACAGTATTTGAAGAAGTCAAATGCTTCTATAAAAGACAATTAAGATACCGTAATCGTCTGTCACTCCATCCACATTCACTAATTAAAAACGTATCCTCTTTATCAGTTCCTGGTAATCCTCGTAATCGCGCCTGAAACATAAATTTTGTCGTGATCTTTAACAAATACAATAATTATTGATAAGCATAATAGAATGTGTCATCAATGGGTAATCTCTTTTATCACTTTTCTGCGAGGTTTTTCCTGTCACGCTTTTTTATTTAACTATCGTATTCTAATTGTATCAATATATAGATTGTTCAGAAATAATGATAATAATAATAATATTTTGTTCTTTCTAATATAACGGATCAGAGTTAATCGAGGTTATGGCCCATGATGGTTAACGTTATCATAGTAATATATGGTTATACAGCTTTAGGCAGGACAGTCCCCTTTTTCAGCTATGTGACCCAATATCCCCAAAGAATGCAAACATTTCCCACTTAGAAAAAAGGTGATCTGTGGAATTACATTAGGTATGTCAAAAAATATTTGGACCGGAAATCCCAAGGGGTAAAAATGATAAAGTAATAATTAAAGTTGTGATTGCAGCCGCTACAAGGACCACTCTTATATATAATATACTATTTACTATTTAGATAATCATTGAGAAAATACCGGCATTTAAAGTCTACTTGATGTTTTAAAGCAGATTTTCTCATCCGAAAAATATAGAAAACCTGCAAACAGAATTGCTCAAGATTAGTTCTATTTTAATTTTTTAGTTTCTAATAAATGAACATTAAACATCAAATATTATTTCATTTATTTTGAATAATTTATTTTATTATGTTCTACTATACTTAACTAGTATTTTAAATTTTTACTGATGTCATTTTACGCAAAAAATAATAAGAAAATTATAAAAAATCTATGTGTTTCCCTTGAAATGTACAGACATCCTGCTTTGATTATATAGATTGCATCAATACATCACATATGGCCGGTGACCAAGTACTAAACAATTAAATAAAACCTGTATCGTTTGCAACAATTTATAATATATTATTATTATTAAAATATAATAAAAAAGTGTCATTATACTGCAGTTGTTGGTTATAGAATAATTCAAGCTGGCGTGTTACATTTGAAGGTGACGATAACATATTGTTCAGGTCATTATATTAAATAAAATGAAAACGTAGTAATTAAAACTGTTACGATGTATGGTAATTTAAATGTAAAACTATAGACCCTCCTAATATCTCACAATATAGATCATACTATTAGATAGTATATAGATCATCAATCACATATTATTAAGCGTACTATATATTTATATAGGTAGACTTTTATTATTGAAATTTAAATGGTTAAGTTAATATGCATTAAATAATAACTTATAGTGTAGGTACAATTAATAATCTAAAACTAAAATTGTGCCAATTTGTAAATTCAAAATATGAATATTTTTTTATTACTCGACACTTTGATTATAATAATTGTATAGTTGTATAATTAAATAAATATTATTATTATATCATATAATATGTATTACCATTGCTCTTTGTTTATTTATGCGTTATTAATTATCACGTTCATACTACAAAAATTGAAAGTAAAATTAATATTTTAATAGGTTGTTTTCATTTTATACATTTTATTATATTCAAAATATTAGGGAATATTGTTAATTCTTAATATATTATTAAAAATTAAAATGGATAGGAAACATATATATTTATACCTATACATAGTGTATAATATCTGTACAATAAATAAAAATAATAATAGTCATTATTACTTAATCAATAACTATTACACTCCGTTAACCATTTTAGCGTTATAGGGTTGAAAAATGATTGATATAAATATATAATATGATGACCTTTATATGTATTATTATGTTTATTTAAAAACTAAAAATACATTATATGCTTTTTGTGCGATAAGTTTGCTATCTATATTTTCAATCCCATTTTGAAAATGAGTGCTAAAAAGGCGTGACTACCTATACTGACTTAAGTTCCATAAAAAAATTCCTAAAAAATGTATCCTATATACCAAATATTAAACGCAATTAAAGTGAAGTTTAATGAAGTAGAGTACCCGGTCCAACAATTTTAATGATTAGGAGGTATTCGTTAATTTGTTCCTCTTTTAATTGCCACTTATGGAAATCTAAATGCAAAACATGAAAATAGAATTATTGCTTTAATGTTTGATATTATAATTATTGACAGACGAAATTTCCATATTTATTTATTCTGCTGTAGTTATATAATTTACCATTTAAAACCCAAATGTTGATTGTGATTTTAGTAACAAATGTAAAGCTAAAAAAAAAAAAAAAATATTAAAATGTAAGGTTTCTTACATATTCCACACAGAACATTTTGAAAAAATATGCACCTTTTATATTGACGAATGTTAATTGTTATTTAAAAATCACAATGTAACAATATCGCATTTCGTTTTCATGAAAAACAAACCGCAGCGTATTATTATTATAATAAAATAGTATGGGGAAAAAAGTTAATATTTTACCAATAAACTTTACTATATGAATAATAACAATTCCATAAACCTATTTTTAATTTGAATTATTTATATAGCTGTAGACAAGGGTCCCCATGACTTGTGGATTGGACGAACCATCTGCGTATTCAGTAATATCATATTAATATTATGATATACGTATACATATACCTGGCACACGCGATTTTAAAAGGGAAAGTTTTATAAAAGGAAACGGTCACTATCGACACTACCCTATAGCCCAAACACGCTATATATAACCACGTATAAAAACTTGACGTAATCATAAAAGGAGTGTCACGTATCCCACATATCCTCTTTCTTCGCTGACCACGCTAAATGTTTGTAGTGGAAATAGATATCCTATTCCTAATATTTATTTTCTATAGGAACTCGCATTAGACGAGTATAAGCATAATATATAGGTACCTCTACTTGTGAGTTGAGTTTCCTGCAAGTATAGAAATAAAGGGTGTATCGTGTGTATATAGTGTACCTGAGGGCAGGGAAAACAATCGTAAATATATAAATAGTTTAACAAAGTACAGAATTATTTTTTCCATGGATATTTATATAAAAAATATTTTCTTAGTATCTACTAGTGCAGGCCGCATATAAGATGTTTCTATAATGCGTTTAAACTATTTCAAAAATTTAAGTTATTCATAAAAATTATTATAATTTATGAAAAATATTGAAAATAAAATTAAAAATATGAGTGACCTTGTTTTAAAACAGGCCTTAAATATGATTACATTTACATGCAATATACAAAGGGTACAACAGTATAACAAAATACATTGTTTATTTACAAAGGAACCACCAGAGCATATTTTTAAATTATGATTATTTGATTATAGTATAAGTAAATATTTTAGCTTGTCATTTTTACTAAAACATATTTTATTACAATTATTCAAAGAACGAAAATAGAAAAATGTAGCTCTTCATTCCCCGGGGTACTCGTTTTCATTATGGTGAGTTAGAATATATTTTTAGAATAAAAATAGGGATACGCTTTGTGACGTACTATTGGAGTTCAAATGAGTGGTTTTGATAAAAAATACGAAGTCGGAGGCCTTTAAAAGTATTTATCAAGTACAAAGGGTACTGATCATGTTCATATAGTGAATAATGATTTCATTAATTTTTTGGTCCAAAGCAATTTATTCCTTTTTATGCTTTTTGATACCACTTAATATACTCTTACATTGGACAATGGATTGTTATTTACTACTGTTCTTATTAATGATCAATGCGAACGTGAAAGTTTCAAATACATATATTAGCCATTCTTATAACTAGTAATGCCTCATTTACCAACAAACTTCGAAAAATGCACAAGTAACAAATAATTGAACAAGTATAAAATTGTACACCGTTTCGTCTAAAGCATCTCAAAATTCGAGATGTATAGTGACGAATATTGTACCCAGTATTAGTATTTAGTAACTAATTTACTGAATGAATTTAATGAATTTGGAAATTTCAATGGTGGGGGGTGGATATATATAGAGGGGAGGGTTATCGGTGCACAAAAAAACGGGCACTTAAAAAACTGCCAATAGGGGGAGAAAGTTAAACTTGACTGTGGTGATTATTTCGTTGGTGCAGGGAAATTAAATGACACTATCTACGACAGAACAGACGTTTCAAAATATATTTCAGCTTAATTTTAACCGAAAGAACGTCGATGTCTAACGAGTTGTGAATTTTGGCTGCAGGTATTGAGTGTTTCCATTATAGGACGATGTCAAAAAAAGTTTGTTCTGTTCACTCATCGACCGACCATTGTTGTAACAAAGACAATGCCATTGCTGGATTATAAAAAATATCATCATAATATACATATAGATTATAATATATAATTTAAAATGGTATAGACACGTATATAATATTGTATTTGTGCAGACCTATATTATAAATAGGGCTTTCAGTATTGTTGGGTCCTCTCCTACCAAGACAAGTATAACGATTATTAAATTACAGTAGAACCTCGATTATCCGTGCCTCGATTATCCGTATTTGCGATTAACCGTGTTCACTGTTCCGAAAATTTAAATGTAAGTATGGACTGTGATTATAGTATAGGAATATTATGTATATTTCTAACTATAATTGAATCTAAATTTTTAAAATTTCATTATTATAAAATTGTACCTACCTGGCTACCTATGAATTTCTAATTATAATTAAATAAAAAATTTCATTATTATAAAATGTCTCGATTAACCGTGATTTTCATTTATCCGTGTGACCCCCTCCCCATCATTACCCTGGATAATCGAGGTTCCACTGTATTATGTATAAATGTATGTAATGGTTTATTTTTCTTTATACAAAATTAACTATCATCTATGTGTAAAAATAAATAATGGTAATCGCCTAGCTATTGCTTAAATTATTGAATTTTGTTATTTGTTTATTACCAAATCTAAATTAACACTTGAAGCAATTTATTGTTCCATTAATAGTAGACTTTATATGATTCAAAAAGATTCAACTTTTGACTTTGGGCACCAACTATTATAATTTATACCGTTAGGTTTACTTACATACAAATGCAAAATGTTTAAATGTTGTACCTTCGTTACAATATGTAGGTATAATAACAATGGACGATTGTATTTTTTTTTTTTATCAAATATTGTAGAAAAATTAAGATTTTATTTAGGAACAACCGATAAAATACCTTCCCAGACTCAAGACTCAAGAGCATAACTTTTAGGGCCTCGATTACAAAATTTCCAAGAGGTGCCCTCTACATAATATGTATTATAATTTATAAATCTATATATTATGCTCGTATAGTTACCTATACTGTATTTCTGTGTACCACATGTTATACACGCATATAAAAAATGTTTAGAAATTCAATAATTTACTATAGCTACAATGCTACATATTTTATTACAAATTTCAAATTGTAGGTAATTATTGATTATTCACTTTATATTTTATATACGATGTACCAGCTCTATGCAAAATACTCATATTATACTATTCAGTATTTGGTTTGTACGTCTATAACACAACTATATACCTATTGGCTATTTCAATGGCGTATTCTTAAGACACATAATATATTTTGTAATTGTGCTGAAATCGAAAGTCATATAATTATATAATTAATATATTTTTTATCGTAATATTTTGAAAATATATACTTAATTATACATACAGTAGGTACTTTGATATTTCTGTACTTTACGGTATGCTGTTCATCCGCGGTATTTGAGTAATCATATTAAACGGTATACCGAAAAACTGTAAGCTCTTTTTTTGGCATTACGATTACATATTATTTATATTTAATATATATTTATTATTTATTTTCTATAAGCAATCACATTTTCAAAATATTTAGACTAATTTTAAGCTATTTGTATCACGAATCTGTTTACAGATTTAATTGGGCGTGTTAAGGGGAGGATGAAAGAGAGCAGGCTGCGGGTGAAAAATATTTAAGGGCTGCAATTTTTGTTAAGGAAAAACTAAATGAAAATGTTGTAGTATTCTAATTTATAAATTACAAATTGTTTGGCGTTGGAAATGCCATGGTGGTGGCTATAATATTGGCTATAATATTGTTTTTGCGGTGGTGGCAATAAATTATAACAATATGCGTGCACAATTATTTACAGAAATATCACTTCAGTTTGCGATAGTACTTAAATCTTAGAAAAGCCATATACACCTGGACCATCGCATTTCTATTTTCGTCAGTATTATTTTCGAGTTCAAATTACTTAAGTACATACAAATACATCCTGATTTCTGATACACAATGATATCTTTCGTGTTTTCAAGTATTATAATTTATAACTAGGTATAATTAGGTATCTATACGTCAGTTGAGGTCAAATAATTTTGTCATGGGGGGAAGGGGAATTTGGCTGATTTTTTAACATGTTCTATTTAATAATTTAAAATATAATTTATGGTTATCGGATCTTAAACATTGAAAACAGGTCGTGCAGGATATTCCCCCTCATTCACTCCATCCGTTTGACCGCCACTGGTATACGTACACGAATAAACATGGTTACATTAAATATTTGAATTTAATAATATTGTAAGGTATAATACCTGCCTAATATTATATTCATAATATAATGATGCAAGTAGAATTGTAGAAGTATAAGAGTATAAGACAAGTAATAGCTAGAAAGTCTAAAAAATAACTACCTATAGTTATAAAACGTAAGTGTATCCGGAAAAAATCTGATAGAATAAAAATAATAAAGATTTAAAAACATTATTTAAAAATAACACTAAATATCTATATTTATTATATTTATTTATTAAAAATTGTTAGAAATTAAAAATGTTCAAAACACATTTCGTTCAATTTTCAGTAACTATTAGCGGTAACGTAGTTCCTTTTTCGTTTGAAGGAACATATTAGAATTTCGTTCGTTTTTTTGAGGAACACGAATGATTTAATGTGTTCCTTAATTTATTTTAACTATAGGGAATTTAAATAATCTTTTGAGCAAAATATTTTGCAAATTTTTTTAGAAATGTAGTTAATATAATGAACTTTATAATTAAACCTATACAACAATAACAATATACGATCATTTTGACAATGTTTACAAAATAGCAAGTTAGTTACGGTGACTTTATCGGTCTTAACTTGTATGAAATAAACAAATTAAACATTTTAAAAACAAAATAACTACATAATTAAACAATTTATTACTATAAAATATATTAATACAATTTTAAAATTATTAAAGAATGAAAAATGTTATTTATTTAGGAACGAGAAAAGATTTATTTCCTTTTTATTAAAATGAACGTAAACTTTAACTATAATTCCATTTTTAAAGAAACTTTCCAAGCACTGCACAATTTTTTAATTGGTATTACGAGGATGTCAGCGCACTATTTGTTTTCGCTCTCTAATCCACACGCAATACAGACAATTTACGTTTAGCAGAACCAACCCTGTGTTATTAAATTTAATATTATAGTGAATTAACCTATTATCAAACTTTAAGTTAAAAACATTACCTGTGGCCCTAAGTTGGGTATTTCATGGTATTTTAATTTGTATGTAAGTTATGAGCGTGTAAATTATTATAATTTAAAAATGCTTATACATTTTATAAAAATTAAAATATCGTAAAAAAGCCAAAGTAAGGGCACAGGTAATATTCTTAGCTTAAGTTTAATAATAGGTGAATTCACTATAAACGCAAAAAAATTGTTTTTGTGATTTTAATTTCTCTTGAAGTCATGCACATTTCTTACAATTTGATGTTATAAAAGAAAAGATAAAAAAAGAAATATTTTTAACTGCTGTTTATCTTTATTGTCATTTAATAATAGTTATGACTTTAATATGTTTTTAAATAATCGTGTAGGTAACTTGTAATAATAAATAATATAAATATTTTGTTTGTGTACCTACTATATTTTATCCGTTTATTCGGACTTTTTATCTGTACTTTTCTGTAGACTATTATAGTGTGAGTAGTAGTATCATACATTAATAATAATATTAAATCGTTCACTACTACCTAATACAACAGAACTGGACGACAAACGATATCGCGATTGGTAGAGTGGATAGACACTATAAACACTTAACTGTTTATATGTGACGAACTGACGACTGATGACTTAAGATAATTTAATTAATATTATAATATTAAGATTATAATATGATAGTTAATTGTTGTTTAAAAAGAAATTTTATGAATAAAATTATAAGGGATTATAACCATTTTGTTATTGTACTGTTGTACATGCCTGCAAACAAATCATTGTAAATTTGTTTAGAGTTGCCTACTTGCAGGCTCTAAATATCCGTGTATGTCTGTTCGACAAAAGAAGAATTAACAACAATAGCTCGCACTTAAAAATACATGTATAGTAATATGTTCCACCAGTCTTCATACACATACACCACTTGTCCGCTTACATACACGCCCAGCCACAATAATTCCCATTAATACATACAATTATATTTCCTCAAAATTATAAAGATAGTAATATTTTTCACAAATTACTGGACACCAACCCATTGAGCTGCATTTAATATCAAACAGGGGCGAATTTCCCATGTACCCGTTTCCCATAAAATGACGCCACTGACTCGAAATTCGAATGTAGAAGTGGCTACCGATCTATTTAATAATGTGATAAAGATTCTAAAAACAAATTTAAATTTATCGTAAAGTCTATTTGAGATCTAATATCCCAAATTCTCAATTGTATCTCTATAGGCCACACCAAAATGAAATTTATTAGAAAAATATTATGAACATTAAAATTTGTTATGTTCAAATTTTTTTTGGTAAATGTTACTCGGCATGGCAAGTTTCAATTAGAAGTAGACTGGAGTACTGGATTTCATTATTGATAAATTCAAATCCTTGGTAGGATTAGATCGGTACGCCAAAATTATAATAGAACAAACGCGTAAATTCCCGTGTTTCGATAAATACTTACTGTAATTCATCTATACCAATATTGCCATTAGCAATAAATCCTTATTAATCGGCAAGTAAAAAAAAAAATGTCAGCGCCATGTAGTAGCGATGAGCCGATGACAATAATAAATTAATAAGTATAATAACTACCTACGCATTGTGTTAATAATTGACGATAATAATCATACGGCGTGCGTGTAATCGTCACACGCGAGTCTATGTGGCAGCCCTCCCGTGCTCATTGTTGTTGACTTCTCGTTGTCAGAGGGTAACCATAATAACCATATGGTAGCCATATCTATATACTATATAAAGTCTAATATTGTATTGGGTGAAGGAGAGAGAGTCAGCGAGTGGCGTGCCTAGTGCACGGAATTACGTCATTGTACAATAATATTATAATCCACTAAAAAAAAAAAATCATATACTTTTGAGTCTCGAATTGATAAGACTTAAAGACCTAAAGATTGGCCAGTGAATACTAAGTAGGTACAAACTACTAACAACTGGGTAATTACTAATTTTCCGGACGAAACTAGACCATAAATCACGTAGGTACGCCCATATTGTTCCGTAAATTGTAAAGTTGGACATGTGGACAGTGCAATTTGACGAATTGATAAGTATAAGTTAATTGTCCAATTTCTTAAACAAGATTGAATGGCTCGCGTCTTACGACCATGACGTGTGTATTGTGTATACTGTATTATTGTATTATATTTATTGTGTTCATATTATTATGAACCTACAATAATAATATTATATTGAACCAGAAGTTTCCCGTTTAAGCAATGTAAATTCCTTGTTAATACGTTAACACTATCAGGCTATAACTAATTAACATTAGGGCCAATTATGAATTAACTGATAAATATTATAGGTACTTGGTAGGTACTTATCAAAACATAAGGATAATAATGTGCAGATTATTGTTTTGAAAAAATTATATAAATCGGTCAAAAAGAATAACACTGCTCATCGCTCGAATAGTCAATAGATAATAACTTTTTTTACATATACCTCTACTTGTATATACCTACAGTGTGTTTAAAAAGTATGAAAACGTCTTTTTCCATCTTCCACAATATGAACATTTTTAAATTCTGGTTTTTTTGATATTAATGAGGTACAAATTATTTATTGCGAAGATAAAACACAATTTATAAATGATAATATTTTTAAAAATACAGAGGCTTTTATTTAAAGTGTAAAGGATATCAACTTGTGATTTATAAATGCCATAAACAATATTTATATATTAAAGACATTAGAAAAAAATAATAATTGTGGTTGAAATTTCAATACTTAATTAAAAATTAAAATTAAAAAGTAGGGAAAAATTAGATGTAGGATGATTTTTTTTTGATGTAGGTAGTTACTTTCAAGTTTCAATATTCTATTGCTATTGAATATTACAATTTATCTACATGACAAATCATAATAACAAATATTTAATAACATTTATTAGGATTGCATAATTTTATTACCTTTTTAAGGGGATGCTACTCCCGTATGTGTTGTTTCCGTTTTACAAGTGCGTAACATAGTAAATTTTCGCTCAACGTTTAGCTGCGTTAGTTTAAAAATTAGAATGAATCAACCTTTTATAAAACTTGATGGTAAAAACATAATATATATTCGTATATTGGTTTTTTACGAAAAAACATTTTTTTTTTTTTGCAAGTTATACATACTATATAATATAACGTAAATTAAAAATGCTCATAACTCACTTAAAAACAGAATAATCGTAAAAAAACCTTAAGACAAACACAGATAATGTTCTTGCCATCAAATTTCATAATAGGTCGATTCATTCTAATTTTTAAACTAAAGGAGCTGAACGTGATCTGCTGAGCGTACATTTCCTATTTTACGCACTTGTAATAACGGAAACAACATATGCGGGTGTGGCGTCCTGCTCTTAATCGTGTAACTAATTATCGATTCCAATTAGTAAAATTTAAATGTGCTTCTATATTTAAATAAGTACCTACCTAACTAAATTAATAAAACTATTAATATTCTTTTAAAATTTAAATATAAAATGTCCTCTAATATGCATATTAATATATTATGATCATTGATCACTGATCAGTATGGGATAACATAAAAAAAATGTCTATGTACCTATTATTTGATCACTATTAAGTATTAATTCATCCATATTCACCATTAAATTCGTCAATATTATGTATCTAAATGTATCAGATTAAAACAAACATTTAGATTAAGAATACTAAGATAAGTATAGTAATTTACTAGTGCCTTTAGTAATAAATACGAGCCTATAAGTTTGGCAGGAATTTTCAAGTAGTTTCAATATTTGTAAATAATAGTATTACAGTACTCCCTCGTTAACGCGAACTTGTTTAACACAAATTATTGGATAACGTGAACCGGTTTTTCGATTCCGAGAAAGGCTCTATACTATAAGATAGAGTTTTTTTATTTCCTCGGTTAACACGAAACTTGAACAAATTTTAGGTGCCATATTGTCGTTTTGTTGATTAACACGAACAGAAAAATGTAAATATGTACATATATATATCTATTTTCGTTTTATTACTCGTATAGTCGTTAGTCATTTAATCTTTTTAACACAGTTTTATCGATACGATCAGTAATTGTTTTAAGAAAGCCTGGAACTTTGAAAACGACGCCAACTTAACCCCTGAAATACACATTGAGGATGTAATTGAGGACGACTGGAATAAATTGTTAGCTGTAACTTCTGATGAAAATGCTCAAACTTTTTCAAGTTTTATACAAATGGATTATGATCACGAGGTCTGCGATGAAAATGCTGGAGAAAAGGGAGGAGATGAAAACACCGAAATCTCAGGTCAAGAAATTGAACCTACTGAACCTCCAGTGGATAAGCCCTCTCGGGCTGATGTGTTGGCAGCCTTTGATACCCTCGTCAAATTTTCCCAAACCAGTGCAGAGTTAGATTGCAAATTTGATGACCAGTTGAACAGCATCAGAAAACTGTGCCTAGAAAACTATGAAGTTACATTCACCCAAAAACCTATCACTGACTTTTTTAAACCGACGTGAGTTTTAAATTAATTTTTTTTTGAAAAAAATGTATTAAAAATATTTGTTTATATGTAGTATGTATGTACCAAAGTAATGTACATTTATATTTTGAAGATTACATAAATAAAAAAAAATTATTTGAGTGTAAAATAACGCATTGGATTTAACCTTCTCTGATAACACGAACAAATTCGTGTTAAATCTATCGGTTTACACAATTTTTTTTTAACACGAACAGGTTATTTTGTGGTCCCGTCGTGTTCGTGTTAACGAGGGATATATCTCTCCTTTTTTTGTGGGGGGGGGGGGGATAATTTGTCATTTAGAGAGGCTTAACTGCTTAAGTAGGATTCCTTATAAGTTTATGTCGTGGGTATTTTAGACTTGCAACAACCTTCATAAAATTACAATTTTAATACACGGTAACGTCTCATCAACGTCTTCAAACATATAAGATCAGGGAGTTTAATATTGTTATCTATTCTGCATCTGGTATAAAAAATAAAAATAAAATGTATTTCTTATTTTATAAGCTACAGACTACGTGTGCTTTGTATTGTCAGAAACGTTGTCATCAAAATATAACAACTAGGGTAGGTATATACTGAATTCATCATCATGAATTAATTTCTAATGTTTCACAATTAAACTTAAAATTTAATAAATAATACTCAAAAATATTTTCAATTTTTGGATTAAGTTAAGATATTTATTATTTGCTATTACTTTGAAATACATACATTAGGTAACTAAAATATATTACATATTAATATTAATATTAAATTATTTTTTCATGTTTAGATAAACAGTAATTATTTAAAATTGTATTATTATTCACGCTTTGTATAGTTAATCATTTTATTATATTTAGTTGAACTTAACACATACTATTTAATATCTTAAGTAGAGTGTATACTGTTAAATTATCTCTGTAATACAATAGATAAAAACTTTTAAGTAAGTAAATCATATTTTATTCATTAGAAAATATTTAGAATTTTAATAAAACATTTTATATTTTAATTATGTATTATATATAAATATATATAATATATTAGGTATGTACCTATTTATTTTATTATATTTAGTTCAGTGGATTTAAACAAAGATCATAAACTGTGGTAGTAACCATATTATGATCATTTCTTTTCTATTATTTGAGTACATAGGTACCATGATAGTTGTTACATTTGTAACAGCGTTGCTAATTTAAAATTATGTATATAAAAAAAAATACATTTAAATTTCAACTATCAAAAAGATTTCCGTGATTATTTAACACTCATTGTTGATCAACTTATTAATCCTCGTTTTTATTTTAATGAGAATCAAGGAAAGAGTAAAAAGTTATTATATTTATTTTAAGTGTTCAGAATATACAAATTATATGTTTTAATAAGAAAATATGCCTTGACCCCTCTCAAATATGCATCAATATTAAATATGTAGGTAATATAAAACTTCATGAAATCAGTTTGATTTGAAAGGCCTGTATTTTAAATCCCCGTAGTTATGCATATACTCAGTATTGGTATGAAAATGGCATAAGCATGATAACCGATAGGTCAAACTCCAGACTAATAATAAATACTGTTTATATAATAGGTATAATAAGTGACAGGTATACTCTTCAGGATATACTGATAACTGTTGTCTGTTCCAACAATTCGGAACAAATAATATTATATTTACCTTGAAAACCATTTTTTTTACGCCTAAATAATACTTATCTATAGTAATATATTACTTTTTTTTATAATATTTTAATTTTACTCAATTTAACATACAAATTGTTTACAATATATTTTCAAAGAGTTATTTTGTTAATTACCTATAATAAGTTATAAATTATTATTTATTTATATTTTGCTTTGAATACCTACTCGGTACTCGATGCCCTTTATATTATTATTGAGCTTTATAAAATGGTAAAAAACCTATAATAATGTTTCTATACAGTATTATTAATTGTATTTTAAACTGTATATAAGTATATGTAGGTATCTATACATAATATTGGAAAATATTAAATAATGATTTGCTTTCCTTGTAAAGGGATTTTTCCGCAATTCAATGAAAACATTATTAGTAGGTTATATAGTTTGCAACATTTTTCTTCCCATAATTTGTAATGCAAAATAAAGCTTGCTAAGTACTAATAAATTATCTTAAGTTTAATTAATAATTATAGATGTCGGAACTTAATGCACTTATGCGTTTATAACAGTACAAAATATATGCTATAAAAATAATAAATATTAACTTATTTTGTTTTCTCACAATTTTCATGAATACGAATAATTTACTAAAAATTATTTCTATATTTTTATAAAACTGAAAATTATAAGTCAATTAGGTATTTGAAAACCGTTACAATAATAATTAGTAAAAACTCTCAAAATAAATATACATTATAAAGTTTTTTTTTTTATTGTGAAATTTTCAAATTGTATAAACATATCATTAATCTTCAAATATGCACAATATACTTTTAATATATTTTTTGTAGTGTCGTTCAATGAATTTATTGCTTACTTAGTAATAAATCTAGTAGCCCAAAAAAAACATGCAAATGCAACAACCTCAAAAACCTAATTATTAATACCTATATAATAATAATAATATATATTTATCAAAATATAATTACGAAAAAAACTTTATATTTCAGACTGATTACTGAAATTAAATTATATTGTACTAGGTTGATTATCAATTCCAATGCAAATCATGCCAAACAAATGTTAAGCTATTTAAAAATGTATTATTATTTATTAGTAACTATTAACTTGAACATTGAAGGTTAAATGTATAGGCAGTAGATGATTCTACTTTATAAATCGTTCAAATATTAAAAATATGTCTGATGCATTTTATAATATTTAACGTTAATCTAGGAAGGTACTACCTATATATTTGAACATTTCCATTGAATAAATATACATTGATTACATATTTGTATTTCAAATGATTATAAAAAAATGAATTGTTTGTATGTTTTATTTTAACGTTTTATAGATTTTTTATGAAATTGTGTTAGAAGTAAAAATAATCATTTATTTGTAACCATGTTCCAGGTCCAGACTCATAAAGGTGTTAGGGTACAAATAATTGCAAAAAATAAAATCGGTCCGAACTCCAAAGTCGACAGAACAATGTTTACTCTTTGGGAGTGCAAAGACTACATCGTTGCATTACTTGGAAATTAGAATCTAATATTGAATTAACATCAAAGTGTATACTTATAGGTGACTAATTCCAAAATTGAGAGAACCAAACATAATAATATTAATTATTACAAATGGATTACAAAAAGAAAATAAATTGATAAAACTAATATTTACTTCCGGGTGCCGAGACTTTGGCCCTTCGCTTAATCGCTTCACTATAGGTACCTACGGTTTAATATTTATACATATAACAAAAAGCAGACTTGCGAAAAAATGTTTTTGTCCACCTGGAATTATTCAAATTTATTCATCGCATTGCGCCGTGTTATTATTATTTTAATTTGTCATTATTGTTATGAAAAATACACAGTAAAATTTGTGTACGTTGTATGAACGCGCTTTACTTTGCGATTAGCAGACTACGGACAACAGACAAATTATAATATAAAGGAGTAAAGGACCCTATGTACACGATCAATTTTGTTGTTCAAGTTGTTCAACGATAAATATCACAACCGTTTTGATATTTTAAATAATATTATATCGAATACACCGGCAATCGCCTTCAGTACACGGTCAATAACATTTATACATTGATGCAATTAAATTTATCGTGTATTTGGCCCTAGAATTATTATTTTATATTAAAACGTTCATATAATCGCGACGATCATAGAATAATATTATTATCTCTATTTTCTTGCTGTCGGGGTCATAAATTATAACAATGTTATTATTATCGTCAGATAACGCGAATGAACGATAACAACATGATGTGGTGAACACAACAAACGTGCGTTTCGGTCTTATCACGATCGGAGGCTCGCCGTTGATAACGGGTCACACGTCTACCTCCACGGCTCCACACGCACAGGTGCAGCAGCTGCTGCTGCCACCGCCGTCGACGGACGGACGCACTCACGCACCACGCACAGCAACACGGGCGCAGGGTGTTCGCGTCGGCGTCGGCGGCCGCGGTCATCGGCCGCCCGGAAAACACACCCCCGCGTGACTTGCGAGGGTTGGCTGTACCGTGGGCGCCCGAGGCGGCAGAGCGTCGTCCGCCCGCCGCCGCCGCCACCGGCCACACTGTCGGTCGGGACGATTCACCACCGCCCATGTGGTTTGTACCAGCGAAACTACTATACCACTTATCGCGGGCACTTCCTTTTTCGTTGATCGTACCAGGTTGTTGGATTTTATTTTCTTTCGGGTTTTTGCATATATATATATGTACACATAATTTTTTTTTTTGTTGTCTCCTCTCCGCGCAACCCCGCCCCCGCCACGCACACTCGCGCGCGCACGCACACGTACACGCACCGCACGACCGGCGCGCTCTCATAAACGCAAATGCGCGCACACGCACGCGCGACAGTGATATTATATTATTATTATTATTATATTATATATTATTATTATTATTCGCTATTATATTATTATACACACACTCGCACACACTCACACAGAAATACACACATGCGCGCGCGCTCGCGCACACACGCACACACACACACGCACACACACACACACCCGCGCGCGCACAAGACGTTATCTTCAATCGCGCATTGGGTTTTTGTTTTCGACCATTTCGTTTTTAATGCCGTGCGACGTTCGACGACGTTCTCATACTCGGTAATTATATCGTGTCGCGGTAATGATAGCTTACGACGACCGTTCGTCTTCAACCGGACACCGCACGCTCGGTCTCTCGCGTGTTCGTCATTTATAACGTTTCGCTCACGGTGTACCCAGTGTCTGGTCCCGTAAAACTATTATTATTATTAGTATTATTATCATTTCGGTACGTCGTCTCTCGTTTCCGCCGAGCACCGAGAGGAGCTACTACCGTCGATCGCGCGCGCAGCACCGTTTCGCCGAAAATGTCGTAGACGATCGCGCCGCCACCGCCGCCGCCGCCGTCACCATCATCGCCGCTGCACCTGTTGTAGTAGCTCGGCGACACACGGACGTATTACAGACAGCTTCATCGCGTCGTCTGACATGTCACCTCGCCGCTGATTCGGTTGGTAAGTCCCAACGATGCTTGTCACCGCCTGTCACTGTTACGGTATCCAACTCTCGCTTGCATTGCTCTTGTTGTCTCGGCGCGTTACTGCGTTTGGCGTTCGGTTGACTGCCGCAGTTGAACAGCGACAATGTATAATAATATTTGTGTCGGGCGGTAAAATAAATTTCCACTCGCACATCATTATATTCTCTGTCTGCCTTGAATAGTTTAAGCTTTGTATCCAACATTTTTTGTTTTGGGTACCATGTTTTGGAATATTGGTTGTCGACGACTTATGTTGTGGTGGTGAGCTTTCAGCTATCTACTCATAATATAAATTACAGATTATTATTTTCTTAAGATAACATTTGCAACCTTTGACTTTATGTGTGGGCGCTTGCCAAGTTTAATAATTCAATTTTATATTTTATCTATGACATTCAATTAAAATTACTAGGTAGGTACTTCTCATTTACAATTGGGATAAGCCCCGGGATAAGCAATTATAGTTAATCTGATACATCATGTTAAATGTTTATTGTTTTCTTTTCAAACTTCTGTTTCCATTTCAATAGGTGATCATTTAAATCAAGTATTTTATTCAAACATTTCTATTACCTAATTTTTTGTTTGATATCTGATAAAAATGAGATCAAATTTCAATAAGGATTATCCAGTGATATTTAAAAGAAAAATTAAATTATTGTTATAATAGTACCTACCTACTCAATAATTAATAACTAATAATTATCATATTTATAACAGAATTGACTTAAGAAATATTTGATTCCAATGTCATTGATCAAATCTATACTCACTCTCATTAGGGTAGTGATGTCGTACGCGATCTACCAAACTTGTTTTCAAGTAGTGCGTGATCTACCCAAATCCACTAAAAATAGTATTTAATTTCCGTATTTTCTTTATATCTTACTTAAAATATAATGAAAAAGTTTGACACCCTTTTTTGGTGCATCTTAATGTAACTGTCCTTTTAAATGATCCATCCGAATTTCTCTTTTTACTTGTTCTGGTAGTTTCTTTAAGATCTCCACCACAGCTGACGCCTTCTCTCACTTTATTGCACGTTAAATGATTTTCTTCATTTTGAGGTAACAACTGTTTGCTTTTTAAATAATTCATTTTAAAAAAATGAAATATTATTTACTATTGTCTAACGAGTAGAAAACGGGTAGTAGTTTCGGCGTAGTAGAGACGGCGATTGTGGCGAGTTGGTGACGGCGATGTGTCTGGACGTCAGGCTATCGTATATTTTATCTTATCGTATTAATTGAACTATAAAAGGGAAGTCATATAAACATATAAATAAATAGTCGTAAATTATCAAGATAATTTGGAAATTCGGAAATTCGGAATAACCGGTAGATCGCGTACGACATCACTACCCTCATTAGGTACCTAACTAACATTATAGACCCAACATACATGTTTTCGTAGTTATAATTTTTTCATATCCATGTAGGTAGGTAGGTAATTCTTAGTCACTAAGTGCTAATTTTTTTTTTTTTTGGTATCTAGGTAGGTACATTTTAATAAATATCTTAGATTCTGTGTAGGGTAAAAAAATATAGGCTTGTTTTCCACCGTAAAATTTTTTTTCTTTTGATAGTGAATACTTTTAGATCTAAAAGGAGTGCAAAAATTGTCCGTACATGGCTTCTTCTTAAATGATAAATTAAATTGTATAATATTTTTGACATTTTTTTCGTTTAAATATGTAGTTTTGTAGAAATTCCTGAATATTTTTTTATTTTAATCTTTGTAATTTTTTAAACTAGGTTCTTATCATAAATTTAAATATAATTGGGGACTTATATATTAAAAAGTACTAAAAAACCGTTATCATTTATTATTAATTAATTGTTTACTTAATATTATAATATTTACTTTATTACTATTTATTTATTGATATCATTTTTTTTTACAGAGTCGGAGGATTGAAAATCATAGATCAACTGAATTTAATATGCATCCAGAAAAAAAAATGCCGTCAACATCTTATTTTACTGCAGTTGAGGTTAGTACTACACGAGTATGCTAATATAGGTATAAGTTCATATTCATAAATATAATATATTTAGAATATTGACGTGCTAATTATTTATATATAAGATGTATAATTTTGTTAATTTTTTTGAATATATGTACTATGTTATTCTGTATGTAATTATGTACATATCTATTATATAAACAAAACAAAATAAATTCTAACATTTACAAAATGTATTAAAATGTACAGATTATCCTATTGATGGGTGTTTGTGATTATCAGTTTCATATTGATAATGATTACATTTTAATTTTGTTCTTTAAATTACAACATACCTATGCTTTAAAAATTGATACAGTAGTCATTTAAACAATAAAATAAAAATTAAGTACATAAAAATATACTTTGAAATGTACATAGATTGGTCTCTGGTATATGTTATAGAGAACTGATAATATTTTATCCCTCTCCATTTTAATAAAAATAATTTCTAATGGTTGAACATTTCTTCAAACTATATTGTAATTTAACATCTACCCTATTTGTCTATTCTCTGACATACCGGTTAGCAATGTGTGATTTCTATAATACTGATTGCATTGAAATTTAGTATACTTGTATACTTACATCAATGTTAATTTAGCTACAACATTGTAAACCTCGTTGTCAACTTAATTATAGAAATACCTTTAGGAATACCCCCTTTAATCTTTATAATATTGCTTATCATAGAGGTCCTTAATAAATAATTTACATTATATAGGTACCTATTAAAATAAAATACAATACAAAAATACCTATCATTTATTGTTTATAAATTTGACAAAATATCAATATTACAAGTTTAAAAAATGAGTAGCTGTTATTTATGGATTTGTTTTATTACCTAATTGATTTTCTTAAAACTGTTGGTATATAAACATATTCAATTTAGTGGATCTCATAAAATGTATAAAAGTTATAATTAAATTACTTAGTTCAATTTATTCAATAAACTAGAATCTAATACTTTTTTTAAATAAATAATTTTTGTTCATCTGTTACAGTTAGATTAAAAACTGTTACACTGGCCTAACTGTATGTTAAATAATACTTATTATATGGTTTACAAATGTATTTGTTTACTTTGTAATCGTTTCACTTTTAAATTTTCATGAAATAATATTAGGTATAATAGTTTGTATTTAACATGTCAAAGGAAATATGTAGTACAAGTTCCTTGGATTATATTTTTATGTACAAAATGTAATGTAATTAATTTTCTACTTGACCCTGTATACTTTTTTTTTACTAATATGCTATTTTTTTAACATTATATTATTTCTATTGTTTATTGTTTGATAATTTTAGTACTGTTATAGATTAAGATTGTATGTTATTGTCAATAACTTGAATTTTATTTTATTTTAACTGGCTAGTTTTAAGTAGTGTAATTATGTAGGTCTTAATTATTTAAAATTGTTTTCTTTCATTACCTTTTAATAAATAACTACTGTACCTATATAATATACCAGTGGTTCTAAACCTTTTTATATCAGCATGTTACGTACACAGTTTGAACATTTTCATAAAGGACCAAATAACGTTATTTTTTTTGCTTATCAAAAATGTATAGGTACGTTATTTTACAAGTATGGAATTTTATTTTATTAGGAACTTAAAAATGATGATAATATAACTATTAGGTATATAACTAATTAATAGTTATTTAATGCATAAAAACAAATATAAATATGTAGGTACAATAATTATTATTATTATTATCATCAAATAAACCAAATAGTATTTAATATGAATAATGGTCCATTCCATTTTTTTTATAAAGGTAGATTTTGTTATCTTACTAGTGGTACCACGTATAAGCTTTCCACATACCATAGGTCGAGAAATGCTGTAATAAACCATTTTACTACAATCGTATTAAAAAAACTATACAATTAATGTAATTAATGCTATCTTGTTGCACTTACCTAAAAACAGTAAAAATGAACTCAATTCATATTTAGATTTTATAATTATTCTATTAATATATGGTTGAAATCGTGATTTTGGCTACATTGCGATCTGAATATACCAAAAATAATATAAATCATACTAACACAATTAACAGTAATATTAACAATAGTAGAGTTTGCGTTAAACGTACTGGTGATTGGTGACTCCTCCCACCACTAGGCGTTCAACTCCTGGTATCAGAAATGTATTTGGCAAGCTATACCTAAGGAATCAGGTTTTTTGTGTGAACATTACCTTAAATATAATCTTTTGATTGCATAGTCATAGTGGCATCAGGGGGTGGAGTTACCAACTGCCAATACGTTTGGCGTAAACTCTAGTACAGACAGTAAATATTTGCTATCAATAATAATTTTCAGATTTTTACTGAGTAAAAAATTAGTTACCAATTATTTTTGACATGAGTAGTAGTGTTAAGTTCTTTTACCAACTTGTTTTAACATATTTTAATGAATGTCACCAATTGACTAATTATGATCTAAAGTAATAATACAAGTTCAATTTGATGAACAAAATAAGGTAAACTACTTCATTTAGGCAGAGGTATTGCTAATCTTATCTTAATTTATGAATAATTATCAACTGCCTTGGTGCGGTAGAGCACATAAAATACGATACCTTAAATTAGTAATATATTAATACAATACTATTTTAAAATCTAACTTATCCGTACCTATTGGATAAGGATCCGTATTTATGAGTGGCTTAATAAAAATTAACTTGGGTTAGTTGAGAATATAAAATTATTGGTTGAGCTTAAACATTTAATTTATTTATTACTAAAAATTGTTTTTATTTATTAATTTAATAAAATTAATATTAAAAATATCACCCGATAACCCCATAAAAAATATTTCTTAACAAACTATAGATAATCAAGGAGCGTTAAGGCTCTATAATTTTATGTTTAATTTCTTTAACAATTGAATATTTTGTTGTTGATTTATTAACTAAATATTTGCTAATATGTATTAAATCTTTAAATATGCAAAATCGTTTAAAATTGGTAAAATATATGCAACATACATTTCTGGATTTGAGTTGTGTGTATTATGAAACAAATGTGTGTCGAATCACATTTTGAATATGCCGTTTCCTAAAAAATATGAAAATACATAAGAGGTCTTCTGAGCCCCATTAATGAGAACAAATATATTAACTTAGATTTTTTGCAATTACAATCTTGTTCATCACACTGTGAATGTGAAACTTTAAAATTTTTATTCACTAAATTATTAATTCTAAAGATTTATTCATTAATTTTTAGAGTATGGTTATTGTTGTTATGGATATCTGTAATTCTGTAAACATGATTTTAACTTGACATACCTATTAATTAATTTTAAAACTATTTGAAAAAAATCATAGTTATTAAATTATTAAAATAGTTACATAAATTAGTTACTTAAGCTATTAAGTTAATTATGAAATAAGCTAGTTAGTTAGGTATGTTGTAAAGTTTTAAGAAAAAGAATTTCATTGGAATACAGCGTTAATAATAAAAATAATATACTTCTAGTAAATGTACTATATGATTATTTTTTAACATAATTTATTTTTCAATGATTTATTATTACGATATGGCCTAATTTTACATTAGTTATTTATATTGTATTTTGTACTTCTTTATTTATAAATTTCTAAATACCTAATATAAAATTAAACGACTAATATAGTCTTCAAAGATAACTATTTCACAAATATCCCATTATTCATGTTAAATTATTTCTATATAAGGTATCAATCCTTACTACCATGCAACTACTTAATTAATAAATTTTATAAAAAAATCTACGTACAAAGTATAATTGTAATTAACAAGTACAATTTTAATTCATCATGTATATACTTTTGCACTTTTGACCTTAGATCTTAGTATAGAAATTAAAACAAATGTAATTATAATGTTCTTAATACTGGTAATGTGTTGGTTTATAGCTAATAAATTCACTTCTTAACCTATGTAGTTAGTGATTAATTGTGTTATTAATTTAATATTTTTTTGTTAATTAGATGTTTGAGTCAGTAAATAAAGATACAAAAAAGGATTTTTTAAAAAGGGCACTAAGGCTATTAATCGCATGGGAGAAGTCTAGTACTTTTATATTTGCTGAATCCTTCATCCCTGATTTACGTATTTTTATGCATCAAGCCACCAGGTAATAAAATAAAATTTATATTTGTTTATATTTGATTTTTATACAACATAATATTTGGCGTGTGTATGTGAGTTACATTTTAAATCTTAAATTTAATTTTGCTAAGTGTATAATAGTGGTTAATATTATATATCACATTAAAACACAAAGCAGATATTAGAATGCATTTTTTTTTTTTTTTAAGGCCTTTAAGACCATCCGCCTCCTCCATTCTTCTCTATTCTCTGCTATCTCCTTCCAATCCATGTCTTCGTAGTCCACTCTTCTAGCGCTTAAGAAATCTTTTTTAATTCCATCTTTCTAGCGTAGCCTTGGTCTACCCAATGGGCTCTTTCTCCTTGGGTTTTCTTGGAGTACTCTTTGAACCATTGAATCTTGCTTTCTACATACGTGGCCTGCCCATTCCAACTTACTCCGTTTGATCTCGTTTATAATACTTGGTCTATTGAAAAGCTCCGTCAGTTGTTGATTATGCCTTTTTCTCAATCCTTGAAGATCTTGATCATATATAGGGTGATTCTTTTATCAAACAACACTCATCATTTGAAATGTATTGAAAGTGTTGTTTGATAAAAGAATGTATAGGTCCATATATTTTGCGAAGTACCTTCCTCTCAAAAATCCCCAATCTGTCCTCCTCAGTTCTTCGTAACGTCCAACATTGTGAACCATACATGACTATTGGTCGTATGATTGTCAGGTATAGCTGAGTTTTAACCTCTTTAGACAAGACTTTCGAGCTATGTAGTTTGCCCAATGCAAAGAAGCATTTATTTCCCATTTTTATTCTTTGTTGAATTTCAATTTGACACTCATTCTCCTGCGTTACAATCGTGCCCAGGTATTTGAAAACTTCCACTTTTTTGAACTCATACTGACACACTGTTATGGTTTCGGTTTCAGGAAAGTTATCTAGTTACCTTCTAACTTTCATATATTGCGTTTTCTCCATGTTGAGATGTAGCCCTACCTTTTTTGTCGATTCTATTAACTTGCCGCATAGATCTACCACTACTGCATCCCCTTGCAAGACTAGAATAAATTTAATTAATGGATTTGTGTAACACAAAATTATTTTATTGAATAACCATAATATTAAATGTATATGCCCAAACCATTGTTTACAAATATTATATTATACATACATTTATGATGTATACACTGAAAAATTGCCAGAGTTAAAATTCGTTAATATTTTTATAGATGATTTTTATTGATTTTTTATGATTTATTACATTGGGCCAATAATAACATTATATAGTGATTATAGTTTATAGTTGGTACTTGTGTTAAATACAATTGTCATGGATTACCTATTATTTTTATTATATATTGTCCAGCGCATATTCTACTTTTTTTTGTTGAAAATAAATAAAAAATGTTTAGCATATTATGTAAATTACCAAATATTGAATTGATTGTACAATTACTTAAAATAAGATTTAACTAACTGATAAATAGTATTATTCAGAGATAGACAGAATCTCAAGTACATCTATCTAGATATGTATCAAAGTTAAACTTTATATTGTTATCTTATATCTACTTGTTTATGATCATGTTGTGCCTATATTTTTAATTTAAAAACACAATATACATTTTAATTTTTCAATATATTTTTTTATGATAATCAATTAAATAAAAAATTTAAACTTTAACAAAGTTACAATATTTTAATAGTAGTTATTATTCTATTACTAAAAAACTTTATGAAGTATAACAGCATGCTTTATTCTTTGGTTTTTGTGTACATAATTTTTTTCCATAGAATTGTTGTACACTTGCCTAGCAGTTCAATTAAAGTCCACTCCAAACGTATGTGCATTTTTTTATTTGATGTCTGTATAATCTTACACCGAAATACGGTGGATTATAATATGTGAATATGTGTACTAATAATTATGCTCTTTAAATGCTCTAATATTTCGTAAAAACCTTAAACTATACAATAAAAACTCATTATATGAAGGAAAAAAAATTACATCAATTAATTTATTTAGTTTATAAATAAAACTTGATTGGGTCCACAAATTTTAGATTTCAAACGTGTATTAGTAAATACATTTTTTATTAAGGATTTCTATCATTATGTTTATAACTATATTTTATCTTGTCCAAGCCTGCTAATATATAATATGTAACACTCAGTATGTTTTCTCATAAATGAATCTTAAGAAAATGTACAGTATAGAGATTTATTTTGTATAATTTGAATACATTTTGTTAAATTCTATTATTTTTTGTTTTCTAGGGAATCTGCTATGTTATTTTTGAATTCTGGCTGGCAAAATATTCCAAAAAAATTAAAAAAGAGCTTAGCTTCAATTTTGGGACAGATTTTGTTTGCTTTAAAACAATTGAATCCAAAACAACCAGAGGCAACAAAGTATTGTCAGTGTTTGATATCTTTAATGAAAAATCCATGGGGTCATCGTAATTTTTCAAAACTACTTTGTGGAAATCCATCTACAACAGAAGGTAATTTGTTGAAATAATATTTAAAAAAAAAATAATAAGTATAATATAATATACATTTAATTTTTAAAAATATGTTTGTTTATTTTAGTTTCAAAATTTATCCAGTACGAAAAGGGTTTTGTATTTGTTATGCGCTTAAGAATGCTTTGTGAGGGAAAATGTGAAGATAAAGCACTTAAACTATCATCATTGGCAATGGATTTGCAAAACTCGAATTTAAAATCCAAATATCAGTTTGAAGAACACGATTATGAATTTATTAGAGATATTTATTATGCATGCCTTGAAAGGACAAATAATAAAAAGGAACTTATTGATCATGTAGGTTTTCTTCATATATTTTAATTAATAGTTAACTTGTAGTACTTACTTAACAGTTAAATTCAAATGTTTATTTTAGTTAATGAAATATTCTCCTGAAAATGACGGTAAGATTCTAATGGAAACTTATTGTAAAAAGATTCAGTCACTTACAAATTTGCAAAAAGAAATCAGACCAAGGATTTGCAAAAATATTGTACTTGTTTGTGAGATAGCTGCTTGTGTCATGGTTGTAAATTCATTAAAAAATTCTCATATTTTTGATAATATTGCTGACCTTATAAAGAAGTGGAGTCTTATAGTAATGACGATGATGGAAACTGATTTGCAACCTGAAAATATAAATTACACCTATATAAAAAAAATAATTCATACATTTGTTAATGCTGCACCATCAGCTAGTCATATATATCTGATATGCGATGTTCTTTATGGTGAAGTAAGTAAAAATATTTAAAACTAATAAATTAATTTTTTATTTGTAAAAACTTAAGTCTAATATATAATAATATACATTATTTTGCTTATGCAATAATTAAACCTCGTATTATATTAAAATTTATTATTAGATTAATTATTTAAATAAAATGACGTATAACACCTTTACTTATATGCAATATGATCACTTCAAGTGAAGTAGGCCACCAAATTAATTAAAATCAAAACCAAAAGTTATTTAAACATACAATAATTATGATATAAAATAATTTAAAAATATTTCTGTATGGTATGTAGGTTATATATTTATTACTAGGCCGAATTTGTCCCCTATTTTATAGTTATTAATCCATAAAACTATATTAATTATAAAAGTATAATGAATTTCCAACATAAATTATATAACATAGGTACCCGTTTTGCATTATCATGACTTAAAGTCTTAAGATGCATAAAATATATACCAAATAAGTAGTCTTCATTGAGTGTATAGCCCTCAACACACTTTTTTTAAACTATAAACATTTAAAAATAGTCTTAAATATTGTATAATAATGAATAATATAAATTTGTTGATACTACCTTGAAATAAAATGTCAACACATAATGAATTACATTTGCGTTTATATTCTACTAACTATAATATGTGAATTATTTTTTCACGTGTAGTTCGAAATATTTTGTGAATGTAATTAATGCGTTCCTCCAAAATACTTTGTATTTCTTTTAGTAAAATATTGTATAATATTGAGTTATAAGACTCAAGTTTACGTTTAATAATTTAAGGGATAATATTTTTAATGATTTTTTTAAAACTTGAATACTGTTTTTACTTAATTTTAATATAGTTTGTAAATCATAACTACTGGTCAAAAAGTTATTTAGTATTTGAAATTCTAACATATAAATTAGGGTTCACATTTAAAAGAAATTGTGTATTACCTCTGTAGTTATATAAATATCAAATAGGCTGTTGATTTATTATTCCAAACATATTATTCATACACAATATGAACTTATATTTTCTTATTAGTTAATATTATAATACAATATTTTTATACATTTTAGTTGATAATTATTGACATTTTATTAAATTCAATTATTTTTGAAAATAATTAAATATGTTACTTCTTAACTTCGATTATAATTTGTATCTCAACTATAAATAGATTGTTCTTTGAATATGAATCAAATTTTAAATTAAATAAAACCGTTGTTGGATATAATTTATTTTAGAACCCATAGTACTTGAATTCTTAACACTTCATTATGTTTTCTAATTATAGTATGTTTTTTTTTACAGTTTGGTTCTAAATTGCCTCGAACGTTGTATATAGAAATATATATCAGAGCGCTATCCACTAATATAAATGAAAAAGAACAATGCAAACAATTGAGTGATGGAGTAGGATCGTTTGAATCATTGAAAAAGTTAGTCCAAGGGTATTTAAAATTGGCTAATCTACTTGAAGATATTTTAAGTATATGCCGAGAATGTGTTTTAACGGCATATTCTTTAATGCCTTCTAGTGATCTTATGATGAGAGTAGAAAGTTTGGCTATTAAAAGTGGTAAGCTGATTCCAATAGATCAAACTAATGTTCCTGAAAATTCCTGTAACAAATCTAAAAAGGGAGCTTCTTCAAAACGTAAACCTGGTCGTAAACGTAAAACAAAAGCCAGTAAGTCTAATAAAAACCCAAAATCTATTCTTGATGCTTCTGAAAAAAGTTATTCCAAGATTCATTCTGACCTTAGTGAATTGAATGATCCATTAACACCAATCATGCAAGAAGACCTTATTTCAGTTATCAAGTACCCTCGTTATGGGACATTCAATTGGAACCTAGAATGGCCAAGAATGAAAATTTTATGTCAACAATATTTAGAAAATTTAGATACAGTGTTAAAGCGAAATACTCTTCAACGTTCTGATTTAACATATCTTGACATTGATATTGATGAATATAATAAGTGGACAGAAATAAATATGAGACAATTAACGAATGATAAAGGTTATTTCAGCAGTGATTTTAGTGATGATGAGTCTATTGCATCAATTGCTTCATCAGGAGAAATTGTATGTTATAATATGAATAAATCATCTAAGAGTTATTCTCGAAAACGAAAAATTGGTTTACGTAAACGAAAGGCTTGTTCTCAAAAACGGCGCAAGGTTAGTCCTAAAACTAAACCAAAACCCATTATTACTCCAACACAACCTAGAGTTGGTTTGCGGCGAAGCTTAAGATACAATAAAAGTATAAGTATTGACGAAACTGATGACTCAACTGTTGGTTCCTTGTTAAATGATGAAGCTCAATACAAAGATACAAATACTAATGATGAAATTGAAGACGATTCTGTTGATTCTGTTTTAGAAGAAACCCTCATAAAAACTGCAAAAAATGATGGATCGCCTAAGAAATTTAAACCTCAGCTTAAACTAACACGAGAAAAAAGGACTGTCAACAAAAATCAACACAAAGACTTTGACTATTCATGGTCTCTCAGAAAAAAAGGAAAATCCATTAAAAACGATTTATTGATAAATGAGGCGCTTGAAAACAATACAATCACTTCAATAGGAAAACCATGTAATAGTGACAAAACCAAAAGCTACTCTACTAATTATGAACTTCCGCATTCCAGTAATGAACATTTAAATATGTTATCAGAGCGAATACCTCAATTAAGTTCATTAGATTTCATAGTGCCAGCAAATAGAGATCACATTGTTAATGTAGTACAAATTCAAACAACATCAAATACTCTAACAAATGTATCACAAACACAAACAGAAAGAGGTTCAAATCATCATTCTAATAACGAATTAGAAAAAAAAACTACTGAAAATCAAACTAACACTCATTCATTGGATGATTTTGTTTCGGGGTATCAATCTAATTCATTAAATAATAGCATGATCTCTGTTCAAAATGTTGCAGTTCATCAAGGGGAATGTAGTTTCACTGGAAGTGTATCTGTAAGCAATCAAAGGATTACTACTGATTCAATTACAAATGTTCACAATACTGTTCAGCAAGATTCAAGTAAACCAATTGGGACACAGGATGTGTTGTTGGATCAAAATCAAATTAACTTGGATCATCAACATTGGAATGATATTCAACTACAAAATTCTGGAGAGCGTCTACAATCTACTATTGAAAGTGCTGTACATTTATCCTCGAATGTAATAGTTCGAACATCTGATGTGATAAATCCAAGTCATTGTACTCAAACTACTGGACAAATGACTTATAATACAAAAAAGCCATCTACTTATTGTGTTAAGACACGAGACCGATTTATTGATTTATCATTGCCAGCATCAATTTCTTCTACATCAACCAACAGTAATCGTTCTTCAAATGTACCACTAACAATGAACACAAATAAATCAAACTTTGACTCAAAAATCCAACAAAAATCTCCAATTCAAACATCAGTAGGCTTGCAAGTCAATTTCAACAACCAACACTCTGACAGTATACAAAGTATTATGTCCCCAAACGATCAAGGAACACAATGTGGTACCAATATCACAGACAATTCGACTTCAACTAATATGTCTTTATTAAATGATCAAATAATGAATTCCACAAATAGTAGAATAAACAGCTGCTCAATTGTGAATACTTCATTTATAAAGGAAAATTCGTTTGATAATTTAAAATCAAACGTTCCTATGATAAATCCAGTTTCAAGTATACAGACTCAAACCTGTGTTGGATTACGGCTACCCAATGAAGTTTCTCATCCTAATGCTTCAGTTATATCATTGATGATTGCTTCAACTCAAAGTCAGGTTATTAAGTCTAATATACATAATTCAGTTTACACATCCCCACATAATCAAAGAATGCAGCTGAATGATTTGAGTCATACTTCTCAAACAAATAGATCCGATGAACAAAAAAAGATTGACAATCTAAAATTAATAAGCCAAACATTTACTGCTACATCAGAAGCAATTAAATTTGTTACCAGTAGTACAGAATCACAACGCCTTATTCAAAGTACAGATAAAAACAGTGCATCAAATCTTGCTGTTTTTCAAAGTTCTTCAGAAGGTGTGTCTCATATCAGCCGAGATTGTGATTTAAGTTCTAAATCATCAACTAGAGGACGAGGTAATATGAGAACTTACGAAAGTAAAACTAGAGCTCTTAAACAAGCTAACATGTCTGATATGTTTGTATTTGAGAAAGGAACATTATATGCAGTTCAAGACGATATTGTTAGTCATATAGAGCCTACCAAATCCGTTATCTCTCCCAGAAATAATACTACATCTAATGTGAAAATGCAAAGTCGACAGTCTAAAGAATGTTTGGAAAAGCCAAAACTTTCCCCAAATGCCTCTCCAAATATCACAATTACAGGCTCGATGTTACCAAGATTTCAACAAGTTTTCGGTAAAACAAAATTTCCAAATTCAACTGTTATTAATGACACTTCATCTTTGTGTTCAACTAGTGTGGCAAGTAATCTTTCTTCAAATCTTGGGCCAATTGTTAATCGGACTAATATATCAACATCGCGAGTGTTTTCATCCTCAAAAGGTGTACAGACTAATCATGATGTTGATACAATTAGCTCTAATATGAATTGTATATCACCAAAAGTAGTAGAAAATAAGCTTCAGCATACTATTAATATGTCAAAATCTAGTAATGTTATGGCGATTGGAAACAATAAAAACAATGTTATAATGACATGTAAAGCCGTCACTTCTGCGAACAATATTCCTCAAGTTTCAGCCTCGTCTACTCATCAAATTCTTACTAGCAACATCGAAATTAAAAAAGGACTCTCTAGTATGCCTTTTTCAAAAGTTCCAACTACATTTACCACTAGTTGTATCAATTCATCAATTGCATCATCTAGTTCTAATTTAATATATTCAATTCCTATACTAAATGACTCTAAATCCACTAATAGTAATATAGATAAACCTTTACAAGGTGTAACACAACTACAAAGACAACTTAAGATGTCCCCATCAATAATTCAAACAGTGTTACGGAAACATCCTACTTGGCAACAAAATAGTTTTCGTCAGGGTAAACAAAGTACAGAAGTACAGACATCCTCAATAGAAAGGATTTTACCTGCAAATGTGGCAAATATTGTCAAAACAACTATAGAGTCTTCAAATAATAAAATATCGATAAGTTCTATAAAACCAAATCTTCCGGAAACCAATGTTAGCACTTTGATGATGGAACAAGTAAGGGAGTTTGAATCAGTATTAGAAGAAGTAAGGAAAACTTCATTGATGAATGAAATGAGCACAGCTAACATGTTACCACAAATAAATCATGAAATAATACAAATTCCTTCTCCTACAGAAAATGTTGACTTACTTAACACCGATAGCAATCAAACATTATTTCCTTTGAATAATAAAAAGTCTAATATAAATAGTGAACGAGATCGTTGTTCATTTTCATTTTTGAATCAAACATTGCCAAATGTAAATGATTTGGCTAGTGACGATAAAGAACTAGTAACCATACAACCAACTATAATTTCAGTTCGTAGTGTTACTCCCACACCCCCGTTAGCATCGCCTAATAAAAATGGGTCTGTTAATCCAGTTGATTCACAGTGTGCAAATCAGCAGATTGCAAGTAAAGTAAAACCTGTCATTAAGTCACCAGCAAGTTCTCCATCAACTTCAGCTGTAAAAGTTCCAGTTTTGCAAAAACCTTTGCCTAAATTACAAGAAGATGAACAAACAACTCAGCGAATTTATGCAATACTCGATAAATATGCTGAACAACTTCGTAATTCGCCTGAGTTAAAAAATAAACCAGCACCAAGACGTAGAACCAATCCACCAACAAATCCAAGCCTGAATGCCAAACGTAAAAAGACGAATCAATTAAATTTAAAAACATGCTCTCAACAAACATCTTGCTCATCATCTGGTATGGAAATGAGTCCTACGTCTGATATGCAAGCTATTGACAGTGAAGATAGTTCTAATGCTGTTAGTCATTTTTCACATATTATTAACTCTCCATCCAGAAATTCAGATGAACAATCTACAGTGATTTCAGAAACCCCTTTAATTGAAAATGCATTAATTAATGTAAATGATGTTATTAAAAAAATTAATATTGAAGCTGAAATGAAGTCTAAAGTTTCTCAATCCACCCAAATTGTTGTAAGTGGTACATCTGGATCTTTTTTATCTATACCTGATGGTAATGCAGCAAATGTTAGACTTCTTGTTGCAGCCGGGAATAATCAAAAAATGTACAGGCTGCATTGTCCAGTAACTGGACCAGGACCTGTTGTTTTTCATCAAATTACCGCTAAAGATTCTTGCTCAAATGATGTTAAAATTGCTTCTAATATATTAGGACAGAACATTGGTGAATCATCTATCTTATCAGCTTTATCAGCTGATGATTTACAAATTGCAAATTCAAGTTTAGGAAGTGAAATATTACATAATACTTTACAAAACTTTGATCATAAAATAAATAAACCTGATATTCTTTTGGAGTCAATGGAAAAAGCTCAAGTACTTGATAATAAAGAAAAAAAATTGTCATTTCCAGTTATGAAAAAAAATCAAGCATCTCAGAGTACATTTAGTGTCATACATCCTCTACCGTGTACACCGAAATCAGAACCAACTGATAATAATGAATTATTAACTGAAGCTCAAAATAATATTTCAGAAAGTATTCATAAAGACCATTGTGATAATGAACAAAATACAAACATGGACCAAGAACAGATAAATAACTCTAATATGAATCAATTTGTTAATAAACACGAAAAATTAAGTACAGCTCTTAAAAATGAGTCTTCTTATGAAGATATTGAATTTTCATCATTTGACACGCATGAAGAAGAAGAAACCAATGAAAACTTGACCATTATTAATAACACAAATACCCGACAAAACACATTAAACTCAGATGAAAACAAATCTGAGAGTACAAATGTTAATCAAACTTTGGTTGATTGTTTGGGTGATAAAAAAGTATCTAATAATATAAATGATGGGAATGTGAGGTGTGAGGATGGTACAATAGTTAAGCAAGAACATGACGCATGTGATATTTCTATTGCGGAAACATCTAATATTTTAGAACTTGCAAGTCCTAAAAAAGAAGAAGGTAACAAATCAAATATAGTGTTAGACAATGTTGCTGCTGCTTCAGCTGCTGAAATTATTTCGACCGTCACTCAAACATCAAATTCTTGTAAGTAACAATTTTTATTATTGTTTCTTTAAACTGTGAAATATTTAGTCATATAAAAAAAAACATAGATTAGTAAAAATTCAAAACATACTTCTATTTTAATTTTTAATGTGTCTTAAAAAGATGTTGCCCCAAAATTTGTCGTCTCCGTCTTACAAGTGCTTAACATACCAAATTTTACGCTCAGCAGATCATGTTTGGCTCCGTTAGTATAAAAATAAGAGTGAATTTATCTCTTATAAAATTTAACCTTAAGATTATCATCTAGCGCATCTCATAGGGTTTTTATTATATTTTAATTTTAAAGTAAGTTATGAGTATTTTAAAATTGTTATTTGTTTCTATACCTTGTAAGACATACTAGGAAGACTGAGACAATAAATGTAATGTCTGTGTAACGTTCTCTTAAGTTCCGTAGCTTATATTCTTAAAATAAACAATTTCAGTACTGAGTATAAATTAATATCATTTAAGTAATTTTAAAATGTACATTGGAACAGAACGAATAATAGTATTCAAATTTAGACGTATTCTTTTACTAATAAACTAATAAAAAGAGTAATAAGGAGGACAAGTGGGTACTGCTCTGCTGTACAGTAGTTGTCGAGTATGTCATTGTAATGGATGTGTTAAATTTGATTAAAATTTGAATGATAAATTATTGCATACAAAAAACAGTTCTTAGTGCTGACGGTGCCTAACACACTTGAGTAAATAAACAAATTTAATAATTTGAAAAAAAAATGAAATCACTTTCCGGTAAACTTTTTTTGTTTAATATAGAAAAACGTATGAGGAATTTTTTAATACATTTTTAAATTTTGGTGGTTTTATGTATTTTGTTAAAATTCATACTTCAAACAATCATAAAAAGTTATTGTGGATTCACGCACAACTTTTTTTTAATTACACTATGAACAGCTTATATTGAAAAACCTTGTATCAGATTGAACCTTGTATTACATTTTTAAGTTTTATTGATTGAATGAACAATTATTTATTATGATATTTGCGGTTATAATTGACAATAATTGAAAAAAAAATCGTACATTTTTTATAGCTTAAAGTAGTCAAAATATATTGAAAATATATTATGTATAGAAAATGTGCAAATTAAAATGTTATGGAAAATTAAAGTATCTAAGGACATTAGTTTTAGTTACTCCAAAAAAATTAAATCGATAATGTCAAAAATTAGTTTCACGTAAAAATTACCATTATTCCTTAATTTTTTTTTTTTGTTCTTCTTGATGTTTTTTTAAACAAAACTATTTTTCAATTTTTAAGCACCTACTAGATTTACTTTTCTTTCAGAAAAGAGTTTGGAGTAGAAAATTGGTGTATTCTTACTGTCCAATGAATTATTGACTGACAAAAAAAAAAAACACATTGTAAAATTAATATATTTATTTGCTAAAATTACTTTTAATTCTATGTACATAATAATAACAACTAAATAAATTTATAATTTTTATGTTTTATATTTTCATTGCTCATTTTATATAATAATTTTGTGATAAAAAATTGCAAATTTTATTAAACAAAATATAAAATAATTTATTTTAACTTAAATTGTATTATTTTATTAATTGCAATTAATATAATTAGAGAATCTTGTATATTAATAGCTAACATTCTTATTTTTTTTTATTGCCAACATATTATACATAATTTATAGGTTTATTTTTATTGATTTGGTAGAGGGTCCTAATTGATTTATTTGGAAAAAAATAATATTATATCTCTGTTTTCTTCATATTATTATTAAATCAATACTTTTTTTTACCAATTCTAATAACTTTAAATTGTTTTTGATGAACTCAATTCCGTATTTGTTCTGTTCTCAGATAAACAAAAAGATGAATTTTCACCAAAAGCTGTTAAGACTGAGTGTGAATCAGAAAATGAAAACGAAAATACATTAAGTAATACCGTGTATAATATGCTAGACAATCAGTCTGCCAACAATACTCATACAAAAATTGGATCATTGACACTTCGTTTAAAAAATGACAAATCAGCAAAAAATTGGATTAATTGTTTATCTAAAATAATGCTTCCAGGAACTGAAAAAATGTTAGAAGGTGAAAATTTAAAACAATTGCAGGAATCGTTTCAACATACCAAAATAAAAACTTTTAAAGATTTGAAATTATTTGTATTTGAGCAATGTAAAAAATTTGACAATAATGTTGAAACCCCTAAAGAGTATGATTTGTATGAAGATATTGATGGTCTTGGTGTTGATAAACCAAGTACTAACGAACTCTTTCCTGAAGTGGCCATATTAAATGATTTAGACAAATCTATAAGTCCGACACTCTGCCTATTACAAGCATCTACATCAAAGTCAAATGATACTAGTCCTTTACAAGCTAGGCGTAAATCAGTATTGTCTCATACAACTACCACTACAGTTATGCCAACTGGTGGGGAACAGACAACTGTTGTTTGTAAGAAAAACAAAACAAAAGTATCATTTTTAAAACAAGCTTTGTATAATGAAATGAATCAAGACTCTAATGATAGCGAGACAAAACCGTTTATAAATGGTATTAAGACTGTTTTAGATTCAATTGAACAAATTGATTCATGTCCAGAATCACCATCAAATACTACTGCCATGGATTCAGAAACATGTATGTCGGAAGACAGTACTTCAACAATTAGCAGTGGCACACCACATTATAACTTTCGCAAAAGTAAACGCAAAAATGTTGAAGAAGATGGATTTATTGAATCTCAAGTAATAAAACGAATGTATAGAGGTCGCACGTCAGAAGAAAATGAAGAAAAATCTGAATTCCCTAAACTGAATAACATTAAGACCCAGACTCCTGAACAAAAGCCAATAGTTGAAAAAAAAGAATGTAACAATAGAAGAATATCGAGTCGTCTAAAAAACAATAATGTCAAGAATAATCAGCAAGTATCAAGCAAATCTCCACAGCTCGATACTCCATCTTATAAGCTAACATCAAAGCGTGCATCCCTCAGGAGAGTTTCTAGAAAAACTACTTGATTCATTTCAGAGTTTATCTATACAAATATGTTATTTATTAAATGCTACTTAAGTTACCATTACTAATGCTGGAGGATTATCTAGCTCAAAAATCAGTAAATATGTAGTCGTTGTTAATTTATAAGATTATATATTTATGTATATATATGTATTATACATAAAAAAAAAATCAAAATTGTACAATATCATTGAGTATTGCCATTATTTTCACTCAGTTTGGTTTTGCTTGTTACTAAAAATTATCATACCCATTTTTACCATTTTTAAATTATTTTTGAAACCAAATTATATTTGTTTTTTTAAAAAAGGCGTTGAAAAAGTATTTATTAGTATACATTTTTTTTTCTGTTATTTTTAACTTTGATTTTAGTTGATACATTCTATCCTATTGAATTCAACTACTTATATCATTAATTGAATACCTAATTAAATATTTAAAGACATCATTCTTATGCATCATAAAATAAATATTTTGTTATCATACAATAATTTGTGATGAGTAGCATTGTACATAATATACATTAATAATTTAGAATTATATATGATATATTTTTTAAATACAAGTCTCATGTTTATCTTGTTCACTTATGTGATAAAAAGTTTAAAAAATATTTTAAGTGTACCATCATAAATTATTCATTAAATATTTTGATTTCATCTATAATTGTATGTTTACAATTTAAATTATAATTTTTATCATAAAACAACAAGAGATAATTAGATTTGTTTTTCCTAGATTGTGTCATGTAATTAAGTAAAGGGGTAGAAAGAAAATTGAATCTATATAATTTTTATTACCATTAGGATACAGATACATTTTAGTTACATAATTATATATAATATTCATATATCAATAAATAAAATAAAATAAGTTCATCAATATACAATTTTACTAATTCACAGTAGTATTTATGCATTTTTATTTATTGTGAAGATTTTAAACTAATATTTTATGATACATAAAGCTTTTGAAAATTAAATGTTTAATTAATTTAAAGAATTGGATTTTAAAATATTCTTACTTGTACCCTTTGCTTCTATGTTAATACATATTTTTTTTAGTTAAATAAAATGTACTATGTATTATTTATACTTTTTAAACAGCAAACTTATAGTTGCAATATGGTTCAAATTTATTTTACAGTTAGCACAACTATTAAAAATTTAATTTTTATTCATTATTTTATTAATATTACTTTAAACTAAATTATTATATTATATATATATATATTGTATTGTTTATATTCTTTTTTCCCGGTTTTGAGTGCAATTTGACTTATTATGATTCGAATAGATGATTTAATGAGGAAAAATTATCATATTTTGTTTTATTATATATTTGGTGAATTTATTTCGTTATCCTATTAAAATAATTATAACACACAATAGTTTTAATGAGGCTAGAGACATTTGTATTTGCATGAACACTTGGCAAGTATGATGCAATGTATAATTTATTTGTACAAATACATTTGCTTCCCATATAATGTACTTAAATTTTTATCATAACCATGTACAAATATTTGTTATATTTAAGACAAATAAATATTATTAACAGATAAAAATTCAGTCAAATATGTTGTTCAATAAATATATATTTTTTTTTTCTAGAACACAATAAACGAAGAGTTATTTTCGATAATGTATATAGGATTAGTAATATAAGGTGTAAAACTTTATAATTAATTTAAACATTGTTTTGTTTAATTTGTAAATCTGTTTGTAAAGATTACAATAGTGTACTATTATAATAGATAATTGTTTTTGTTTATTATTTATTTATAAATTATGCTATTTTGTTTTTGAAAATTACCAAAGAAATTGAATACATGAGAATGTTTATTGAAAAGTTAAAAATTAAGTAATCAATTGTATAAATATAATTTTAAAATGCAACATTTTGAGAAAATAATGTATTGTTCATGAAAAAGACTTAATGTATTTATAATATAAATTATAATTATTTAAAGAATCCCTCGTCTTTCCAATATGTATTGTTATTTTATTAATTAAATTTGTATAAAATCTTAAGTAAAACAAAATATTGAACTACATAAATCTAAAACTAAAATAAATCTTTATGTTATTAATTTGTAATTGAACGATTTTAACACATAATTTTATAATTTAATTTGCTCTTACACAGAATTTTCATTAATAGCTTTATTTTATATTAATTTTATTTATTCATATCTGAGTATTTTCAATGAATTACATTGTTTAATTTTAATTTATTTTTAATTGTCACTGTTAATATGATAATCTGTAGTGAGATTTTGTTTAATTGATTGTATTTTTGACCCACATCCCATTTTATATTGTATTAAAATTGATTGTTTTAAAAGTGATTGGTCATTAATAACATTAAACCAATGTTATTTCATTCTAAATAAAAAAAATGACTTAGGGATTTTTACATATTATAAAAAATATAAATCTAATTTGCTTCAGTAGATAAGTAATGTGATAGTTTTAAGGATTTATCGACTGCTGTTCATATTAAACACAAGCTGATTTTGATTTAGTTTAATATGTCTTTGATTTTAATACACTAAATTTGATTTTGAAAATTTGTAATGATTTTTTTTGTTTGAAGTTAATGAGTTAACTTTTTTTCCTATTGTAGATTGCATGGATGAATTTTCATAATAATTATTAATTATAATAAGCAATTTCAGAATTATAACTAACCAAACATAAATGTATCATATAATTGGGATATTTAAATTAAGTTTTATGTTCTTGATCTTAACATATATTATATTGATGTAGTGTAAAAATGTCTTTAACTTTAAATTTCGAAGTTAACAAAAAATTAAATTATTATGTAGGCTACAAATTAACAAATATTTGCACATTTAGTACAGTTAGCCAGATAGGTAGGTTTGGTTAGGTGGGTATGTTAAGATATGTCAAATGTGTTAGACATAATGTAAGACATCATCATTCATGAATTTAAAAACAAATTTAATTATTTATTTTGATAAATTGATATTATTTATCAAATTAAAAAAGTAAATATAATTTACTTAGCTAGTAATCCTTTATTGTTTAATAGCTATAATTAGTTGCTGATAAAACAAAAAGAACAATAAGACTAATTTTTTTAAACATTATAAAATGCATTAAAGAAAAGAATCAAGAAAGTTATTTTTTGGATAAAACGCAAACTAAGTACAAAAGTATGAGTCATTCAATTATTTGAAAAAATAGTACACCAAATACCAACATAAAATTAACTTTTTGAGCTTTTAAATATTGTGCAATGATTTATATAATTTAAACTTTTTAAAAACAAAATATTATACATGGGTAGTTATTTTTTAATTTTAACTTTTAATTAGTTACACTGTATATCTGTATACCATGCTTTGTGATAATTAATAATATTTTGAAGGTTTATTTCAAGTAGATTGTGGAGAGATTTTGGCGTGCAAAAATATTAAGTAACTGCCCATGTACAATTTACCAAATATTAAATCTTTGCCAACATCTATTATTATTATTTTAACATAAATAAAATTTTTACTATACATATGGGAACATTATATGCACTGTTATAACTTTAATAGTATATATCAAAATCAAATTTTTTTTAACAGCTTAATATGTTTACAATAGTCTTAGTACCAATATTACTTTGACTGGCTATTAACAAGTTAATAAGTTAAAATTAAATTTTAATTAAGTTATATAACGAGTTACTTTTTTTAGAAGTAAATTCTAATTTAATGAGTTAAATTTTTGTCTATGTTATGAAGTAACTTATGAGTCAATTAATTTTCTTTTCAGCTAAAGTTAATTTTTACTCTACAACCACAGATTTAAAATATATTCTATTTTATAAAAAAATAATAATAATCAGAAATGTGTATCAATTATTATTTACAAAAATAATGAGTAATAAATTATAATTTATAAGAATGGTTATACATTTATAATATTGCATATTAACAGACTATATTATATAATATTATAGGTAAACAAAAAGTCTTAGGGGTAACCGCCAACAGCTTCATTGAGAAAATAAAATAAAATAATTTACTCAGTATTAAATACCAAGCCTTGTATACTTATTAATTACTAGCTGTCACGCCCGACGTTTTTCAGGCCAATGATTTGTATATTTTTTAATATTTGTACAAAATGTATATGTCATATTTTTTCTAATTTTAATTATAATTAATTATAATTTAGCTGATCCTGCACACTTTATTGCCCGTAAAAAAATTTCAACTCTTAAAATTTGTGATTGTTCAACTTTTGGATGTAACTCGCTGCATTAAATGTTACTCATCCACCACGGTAGGTAGGCAATCCGACTACGTCGAGAAATCAAGTGAATATCCAATCTTGGAAAAATATGAACTTCAAACACTCATAAAAATTTAATTTGACTTTTTTGTAGACATTTTTTTTTTGATAAAGGTAAGCAAACTCATAAGGAATCTTGTATTACATTTCAAAATCTTAGATTTAAAAAGAACAATTTTCATGAATTTCTAACTTAAAATAATTTGCACATTTTTGTGATTTTTACATATTTTGTCAACATTTTAACTTTAAATGTTCATAAAATTTTTTTACTAATTTACGCTTAATTTTTTATTTTATTTCCACTAGGCACTAACAACAATAACTTACGAGGAACCTTGTATTACCTATACATTTTCAAGTTTTTTTACACAACAAATAAAATTTTATTGACATTCATAGAAAAAAATAACTAAAATATTGGAAACTCAATATGCCCGTAAACAGTTCAAAACAAATCAAAATATTTTGAGTTACACCTGTTGTATACGCCGATCACAGACGTACACAAATAAACAAACAAATTAATTATAATAACCACTTTTATTAAAACTTCGACGTCCGGTGACATCGAGTCACACGATCACCACCCACTGACCCTCTTTCTGTCTTCACATATTCCTTAAATATACATTTTATAATCGAAGCACTATCGCCTATCGGTAATATCGATATTAAGTTTAACCTAGTTACATTGTACTTACTGACTATGCTTAAAATTATACTAATTGCAGTTATTGTATTACATACCTAACTGTTATCTTAACCTAGTTGCATCTTTTCATATTATGTTTATAGAATGTGTCAATGTGAGCTGTTTTGGTTTTATATTAATTGTTTTCAGTAAATGTTTTCTTAACTTACATGATAGATAGTTTTAATTATAATATTTTTTACACATTATATGCGTGATACAACACACCAAAATCGATTTTTTCGAAAACCAACCGATTTTACGTGAAAATTCTGGATTCTAAAATTGTTATTTGTTTTTCCCTGCGCATTTGAAAACTATTAAGAATTTTTTACTTTCGACACCCCCACAACTAGATTCACTTTCCTATCAGAGAAGATACTGTTGAAGAAAATCGAAGCAGTTTTACTGCCGCAAAAAGTGATGACAGACACAAAAAAAAATAAATACCTACATAAATAAAAAAAACATACATCATTGTAAAATCAATACATTTATCGCTCCGTTCAGAATCTAAAATTTGTGAACCTCAAAACCACTGTTTGAGCACCTCCCCGGGTTGGACCTCTAATTTACTTTTTTTTTAAATTACCTACCATATGTTATTTAGGGATAATGTAGCATCTTAATGGTAAAAGAATTTTTCAAATCGGTCCAGAGGTTTCGGAGACTATTCAATGCATACAACCAAATCTTTCTTGTTTATAATATCAGTATATATTATTAATTATTAAGTTTTTGGTTCTAATATAATTTTATTCGTTCATAGAATTACAACTGAATCAGATAATATTTGATATAAGATAACATATCGCACCCCTAGAACAAAAAAACACAACTAGAAATGTATAGTTTTGAAAAAAAATGATTTGAACTTTGAATCTAAGATATTTTAAAGAGTTTTTTACTTATGCTTTTGAAATTAAAAACTTAAATACTTACAAACATACTATACTTCATGACTTTTTAAAATATTATGAAATACTCACTTAAGCCTAAAAAGTTAGACTTATGGCCTTTTACAATTTTTTAAGTTAATGCAAGACTGCCACATTTTGATATGTGGTTGTATTGCATACAGAAATTATCATACTTATTCATACATAATAAAATGCAATACCACCAAAATTCTAAATTCTGCTGTTTTGCACTTAACATATCACTCGATGATTAGTTTTTTATTTAACTCAAAAATGCCACAAGTTGAATTAAGCAAGTCTTGCATTTAGACTTCAGTGATTAATTGGATGATATAAAACATGTAGATTGTAGGTACCTATACTGCCATACATTAAATACGGCTCTCTTGTTGTGAAAATTAGCTAGAAATCAAATAATTCAATACTGGCACACCTTTTTAGTGCCTTATTGAAAAATGGTATTGAATGTGGCGTTCTTGTATTATATAGAGCTATTTTTTTAATACCCGTCAGTAGTTATATTATGTCAAAATTGATGAATTTTGAGTTGAGCCGTTCTTGTTCTAGGGGTGCGATATGTTTAGTCATGTAAGCAATTATTTATATAAGTATATTCCATTATTCTAATAATTAATTCGGTAATTATAATTTAGTACAGAAAGTTGTACCTACACCATAAAAAATGGTAAACAAATACCTACGTAAAAATAGGTAATTTTATTTTTTGGTTGGATTTGGTCATTGATTAAAGTATTAAAGTACACCTATATACGTAATTCTAGCAGATAATTTTAATACATACATGTATTTAAAACTCCAAGATATTAAATTACTATGTTATTTGTTAGCTTTAAAAATTGGTATAACTATTAATTGTATACGAGTAACTGATTTTTAATTATAGGTAAGATATGCTACCTACTTTTATTTTCTAGTTTTTATAGAAAAGTATCTATGTATTTTAACTTTAAACTTAACTTTCATTTTTCTATAATAATTTAACTTAACATGTTTAAAAAAATGTTAATTTGCCCAGCCTTGTATATAACGAAATAAAAGTAAATTATTTAAATTATTAATGACTAATGTTAAATAATTTATATTTACCTAATAAGAAAGCGTGTTTAGTAAAAATAAGCTTCTCTTGTTAAGTAGGTATTTTAAAAATATCATCATTGCCTATCTATTTTGTAAAGAACATCTCTTTCTATCGCCATGAGATAAAATCTTCTAGTTTCATTCACTTAATGTAGGTATGACATGAACAAAATCAAAATGCAAGGTCTGTGTACCAGTACCACTGAATCTAGGTATAACTTTTTATTTTCTAAAATTATTTTCTATGCTTGAAATTGTCTTATCCATAGTCATGTTATGTACAATTAATGTACAATGCATCTTCCGACAAAGTGCCCCCCAATTTATTGTTAGCTTGATATAGACGATAGACTTGCGTGACTGTGTCTTTTGTACAAACAGACCTAACACTCTAGCTTTGGACTGTTGCAATAATGTTGCATGAGATTATCTGACCAATTTTCGGAAATAATAGTATATTTAAAAATAATGATTTTTGTATACCTATGTTTTTAAAATAGGTCGAGCAAATGCATGCTAATTATTGGTGTAAAAAAAATTCAAAATTGATTTATAATAGATTAAGCTTTAAATGCGTAACTACCTAATAATGTAGAAAAAAATGTTTTAGAAAAAAAAAAATTTTTTTTATCATTTACCTATTTGACATACCTAAAATATTATTTTAATATATAGATATTTGAAGATGAAGCCCATGCGGAAATTTATTTATAGATTAAATAAATATTTAAATTTTATATTAATATTTATTTTAATACATTTTTAGATTCTAAGCGGAGCGATGATTGATAGCGATATTGATTTTACAACGATGTGTGTTTTTTTATTAATTTTTTTACTAATTTTTATTTTTTGTGTCTATCATCACTTTTTAGGACAGTAAAAATGCTTCGATTTTGGTATAACTCTAAAAGTAATGACCGTAAATACATGACATTTTGACTGAATGCTTATATTAGCATTTTTTATATAGGTACCATAACATTTTTAAAATATTTTGATTTATCTTGAGCTGTTTACGGACATTTTCATTTTTACATTTTTTTATGTTTTTTTTCTATAGATTTCTATAAAACTTTATTTGTTGGATAAAAAAACTTGAACATTTAATACAAGGCTCCTAATATATATTATTTTTTTTTTTGTATTGATCTTGAAATTTACAAAATTTCCGCTTCGACTACTAGGGGCCATTATAGCGTTACATTAATTTATACAATAGGAGAAAAAAAATTAATTAATTATAATATATAATATAAAATAAAATATATAGTACGATTTGATTTTTATAAATAGGAACAATGTACATTGGACCTATAGGCTTTCTCCGATGTCATGGTTTATGTTGAATTCTTCTCTATGTTTGTGAGGTGCCATATACTTGGCATATTGGTGGGTCATCTTTTGCCATTAGGTGTGTCATATTTGTGTGACCAATTCTTAGTTTTTTTTCATTTGTGATACTTATGTTAGGATTTATTTTCCATATTTTTACTGTTTGTTTAATTTGGTTTAATTTGTTTGTTTGGGTGTTCCATATATATGTCTGGCAAAGGGAGGGTGTGTTTTGTTTAATCTGTTTTCTAACGTCTGTGTACTGGGAAATGTTAATATATTGTGCGTCATTTGAGCGGGTAGCTAGTTTGGCTTATTTGTCTGCCTTTTCATTGCCATATATTCCTATGTGCCCAGGTATCCATATAAGAATTATGATTCTAACATTAACAAAATACATTGACTCAAATCATAACACAGGAATGCGAATGACTATAGGGGCATTTAAAAGCAGCCCAATCAAAAGCATTTACAATATAGCAGGAGAACCAACACCAGATCTAAAAAGAACTGAATTGATACTATTATATGCGACGAGATTATCCAGATTAGCAAACAACACAGCATCAGCGAACAAAAGAACACTAGAACTACAAAATAACTAAGACTATTCCAAAATACCACAAATAATAAAAAAATAAAAAAATAAAAATAATAAGCCTTCCTAATATATTGTTACAATAATATATGAAAAATATTAAAATTCCGTAGTCACAATTTTTTTTTATAAGCATTTAAAGTTCAAATATTGACAAAATACGTAAAAATCACGAAAATTTGCAAATTATTTTGAGTTAGAAATTCATAAAAAATTTTCTTTTTAAAATTTAAATCTAAGATTTGAAAATGTAACCCATGATTAAATGATTTCTCATAAGTTTGCCTAAGTTTATAAAAAAAAAAAATATTTAATACCAAGTCAAATTACATTTTTATGAACGTTTGAAGTTCATATTTTTACAACATTGGATATTCAATCGGTAAATGCAGAAAGGACACATGTCCAAGTTTCAAAATTTTTCAGGAAAATTTGAAAAAATTAAATTACAAATTGTATGTTATAGAATAATATAGGGTTTAAGACATGGTATACATGTTTCTTCAATCACTTTAAGAAAAATAATTAAACTGTAGGTATCTGAAGGACTTTAAGGTTGTGGACATGTGCCGTTTTTGCTTCAAATTACTATTTATACTTCGAAAATAACCGTTTTCTTATAAATAAGTAGCTTTAATATGCATACAAATTAAAATTATATGATTAAATAATATACAGTAGATTATATACTAATATTGAGTCACAAATATTTTATATCTTTATACCTTTATAGTTTATATCTAATTAGAAATTTAATTATATAAATATGTTATGTTCTATTTTGCCTTGCTTGAGGTGTCTCAGTTTGTAACGAAAATATATAATTCCAAAATGATTGCAATGCTGGCTCTGGAATATATTTCGCTAGTTGCTTTCATTTTTCTTTCAAGAATTGGTAAACTTGAAGACTGAAGCATAAACTAGTGTTTTTGGGAGTTGTATGGGCATTGCATTGTTTTTTCTCAATTTGAAATGGTTTGATATTATTCCGTCAATAAATTCACTTGCCTTAATTATTCCACATTTTTCCGATACACATTCAAAATAATGGTACGTATAGAAATTAAAAATGTTTCTATTGTACGACGTTGTTTCAATGTTTTATTACGGCTTAAGCATTCTAATGCCTTAGTATTTTTTATATAAAATTGTAGAAACCACATTTGATAGTCATAAATCATACTTTTATCAACTAGAAACACTGAACATTTTTCTGGGTTTCTTGATGATTTCAAAATAAGTTATACATAGTCTTCTAAAGTGTATAGACGATCCACTCTGTTCAGTTGTTTTTTTATCAATGCAAAGTCATGATCACAAAAACGAGTGTCCTCTTTGTGGAAAAAACACCTGAACTTTTTTGAATTTTTAGATTCTGAGCGGAGCGATGAATGTATTGATTTTATAATAATGTGTGTTATTTTATTTTTTTTTAAATTTTTTGTGTCTGTCAACATTTTTTACAATAACAATTGAAAAATATTAAAAATACATAGGCACACATTTTTTTTATAATGTTGTGATATTTGAGTTACAATTATATATGAGTACCTAAACGATTTCCTTTTTTTTTTATATAATAATAATAATATAAAGAAAAATTATTTTGGAATATAAAACAACTATACCTTATAATATATTATTGTTATGCATTTTTAGAGTACCTACACAATTAATCATAAATAAACCAACATTTTTACTTAGGGATGCTAAGTTCAGTGACCACTTGAAAACATACTATTACAATACAATACAATATTATGTATGATTACACAAATTATTAATTAATTAACATATGTTTAAAAATTTAGAACTAAAAACAATTTTGCAAGTAAAATGTTATATATAGGTATATACTATACCAGGATTATGAATAATTACAATATTAAGAGGGAAGAACTGAAAATGGATGTAAGACGAGGAACTATGTATACTGTGTTAAATTTTATTTAAGGGACTCGATAGAATGTACACGGTTTTCGAACCAGTCTCGTATCCTTTCTCCTACCTCTTCGTTTTTAGATTTTGAGTGGAGCAATGAATGTAGGCCTAACCTTTTGATTTTACAATGATGTATATTTATTTTTATTTTTTTTTTTTGTGTCTGTCATTACCATTTTGGACAGTTAAAATGCTTCGATTTTCTTCAACAGTATATCTTATACGACGGGAAAGTGAATCTAATTGGTGCATTCGGGAAGTCAACATTTAAATTCTAAATAGTTTTCAAAAAACAAAACAAAAATTAAGGAAAACCCGGAATATTTACGCAAAATCGGTTTTCGACAAAATCGATTTTGGTTTTATGTCTACCTCTAAAACAAAATATGACATGAACGATGAACCTATAAACATGTATAAAATGTTTTACTTTTATAGCTAAGGATTGAAAATTTAAAACAAGGTTGCACGTAAGTAGTAAATTTGGTAACCAAAAAGGAGGTTAAGTGTATGTCACTCTACTATACAGTAGGTCACTGTTTAATGCATGGTATTAAATTTGAATTAAATGATATAATATCATTGTATACGAAAAACGATTCTGAGCTGAGACGGTTTGTCAGTGTGGATATTTTATATTATATTTATATTTTTTATTATTAATACTGTAACCGGTAATAAGTTGAATTAATATTATAAAATTACAAGAAAATAACTAAAATCGTTATTCTTGGTTATTTAATATTATGTAATTTCATCCATATTTGATCATAAAATATCTAAAAAAAAAAAACTGTGTGCTTATATTTATGAGATTTTTTAGTTACAGTACCTATAACCTACTTACGTGAAACATTGTTTTCAGTTTTTAATCCTTAGCTATAAAAGTTGAACATTTTATAAATATTTAACAACCAAATAAATTGTATATTTTCAATTTGAGAAATGTTGTTAAAAATTGAACTTTAAATGCTTATAAAAAAAAATTGTGGCTATGTAGTATTAATATTTTTCAACTACTATTGTTAAAATATATCAGGAACCTTGTATTAATTTTTTAAGGTGTTTGACCCAATAAATTAAATTATATTGAAATTTATAGAAAAAAGTTCTAAAAAAATTCTAAACAAAATATGTCCGTAAACAGCTCAAAACTATTCAAAATATTTTGAAAATTTTTTCTTGTACGGAAATTGATAAAATAAACATGATATAAATTTCAAGTATATATTATTCGTTTTAGAATTACAGCTAAATAAGAAAATCGCTGCATGAGAATCTTGGAAAAATGTAATTTGACTTTCTTATAAACATTTTTTTTTTTGATAAAGGTAGATAAACTTATAAGAAATCTTGTATTATAATTTATATTTTAATATTTTAGATTTAAAAAGAAAACTTTTTATGAATTCCTAACCTAAAATAATTTGCACATTTTCGTGATTTTCCCTGTGCTTTTGAAAACTATTGGAAATTTTGATCTCCCGAAGCACCAACTATATTAACTTGATTTCCCACCAAACAAGATACTGTTGTGTAAGAAAATCGAAGCATTTTAAGTGTCCCAAATGATGATGACAGACACAAAAAATAAAAATAAAAAAATAAACATACATCATTGTAAAATCAATACATTCATCGCTTAGCTCAGAATTTAAAATTACAGTGATTGTTGTATTCAAATGGCATCGTAATAATCATATATAATATAATACTTAAGGTGGTTCTAGTCAGATTGGATTTTTCATGCATTTAGACCAATAAGCTGGCGAAAAATACACATACTTCTAGTAGTCATATTTTAATTTTGAATACTTATTTGAATTCGTTAGCCTCTTTTCTATGATCTGTAGGAAAAACTTTTTCATCTTTTTGTCTTGTTAGCACTTAAAAGTGCAAGTTAAATTTGAGAAATCAAGCAGTCATTTGAAACCGTAGTATACGTAAATTATCCAAAATATCCAAAATTGGTTTCCTACAAATCATAGAAAAGAGGCTGACGAATTCAAATAATTTTTCAAAATTGAAATTGGACCACTAGAAGTATGTGTATTTTTCGCCAGCTTATTAGCATTTTTCACTGTTGCGAGTGTACAAAAATATTTTTCCAGAGTGATTACGTTGACTTGTGCATGCGCGTACGTGTGCTATTGAACCGTGTACCCGCAGCTGGGCGATATAAAGTCTATTGTTATCGAGTTCGAATTTCTTCGAAATTAAAATTATATATTTTACTTATTATATTATTATTAATACCATTGATTAAAATACTTTAGTAGTAATACTAATAGGTACTACTAATAATAATACTATAATATTTATAATCAATGAAAATAGTAAGTTGTTACCGTCAGTTGCCATCACGTGTTTCACTACGTTTAACGTTTGTGTTCATTTTATGCATTTGCAAATAATAATACATTTATAAAAATGAGTGATTGGCGATTCAGTAAAAAAACTCGTCCAAAATTATCTGCACCACGGAAAAAATCAAGGCATAATTTGAAAAATCTGCAATCCAAAATTACTAAAACCTTAGAGAACAACGATATTCAGGTATCTATGTGTTTATTTTGTATAATAAATTAAAATAATACCTTGTAATGTTATAGATATAAATAACTAGAGGCAGGTTTTTTACCGTTATATGGCATAGGCATTTATTACAATTTTCAACATATTTTAAAATACGCATACGCTGTAAAAAATAAGTGTTATAATAAATTTTCCGCCCTAGGTAGTGCCTCCCTACAATGCCTTATGGTAAATCCGTCTCTGATTATATTTTACATTACATAAGTAAATATAATAATAATTATGGTGTATTATTCATTGATGTTTGTGATAGATTTTGGATCATTCTAATAATTCAAATGAAAATAATGACAAAAACATTGATTGGTCTGATAGCAGGTAATTTGTATTTTATTGTTCTATTATTATTATTAATTTTTAATTTTCTATTATTTTTTAAAAGAAATACAAACGATGACACAATGACTCATACTATAAATAATAACATATTTCAACCCACATACAGATTAGTAGTATCAGACAGACATAAAATATCATTAAAATATTTTTTTTTATTTTTTATTTTTTTTTGTGTCTGTTATCACGTTTTGGGGCAGTAAAAGTGCTCAGATTTTTTCGACCAGCAACTTTTCTGATGGGAAAATGAATCTAGTTGGTACTTTGGGGGGTCAAAATTAAAAAATTTCGAAAAGTTTTTAAACGCGGCGGGAAAAACAAACAAAAAATCGACAAAAATACGGGAATTTTTACGCAACGCAAAAATCAAGTTTTATTTTTGGTGTAAAACAAAAAACAATAATCGTAGATACATGAAATTCTTGCTTTTTTTACATACCAGCTATTTCGTACATTTTGACAATTTCGGTGGTTTATTAATATTTTACATTTATATTTCGATAATAGCAAATACTCGGCAAATTGTAAGTGTACCTATAATGTATATAGGAAATAAGTAGGTTAAAATAAATATTAATAACTTGATTTTAGTTTATCTTATCTGCTTTTGTTCGATAACCATACCTTTATGATCTTAGATTATACTTTATGTTCAATTATTATTTGACAAAATATATTTATGAATTTACAACAGTGACTACTGCCTATCAGTTCTTGTGTTCGCGTGGTTGTTAAAACATCTTTACCTTTCGAGTTTTAAATTATAATTTATAAACTAAAGACTAAATAATAAATTAGTAAATAATGACTAAAGTAGCTCGATCTATTTCAACTAAAATTTCAAATGTTATCCGTGATTTTCCTAACGAAACTTTTTCGAGTGATAATAATTTACTTTACTGCAATGCATGTGATATAAGTGTTTCAACTACTCAAAAATTTCAGATAACTCAACATATCTCAACATCAAAACATAAATCTAACAAAGAACGATTAGTAAAAAAACAAGTACAATCAAAGCAGCAATTTCTTACATCTTCAAGTAATTGTAGTTTTAATATAGAATTATGTCGTGCAATGATAAAGGCTGCAGATATACCTCATTAATCATTAAATCCCAGCCCTAATTATCATATATTTTGTTTTAAACTGCTTTTTTTAATATTTTTTGATTTTTTGGTTATAGAAAAAACTACTTACGTAGAATCTTGTTTTACATTTTCAATCCTTAGCTATAAAAGTTGAACTTTTTATAAATTTGTAACATAATAAATATTGACAACATTTTAACTTTAAACGGTTATAAAAAAAACATGCCTATGTATTTTTAATATTTTTTAACTGCTATTATATCAACTTATGAAGAACCTTGTATAAAAATTCCAAGCTTTTTGACCCAACGAATAAAGTTGCATTGGCATTTATAGAATAAAATACTAAGACAATTGAAAATTTAAAATGTCTATAAATAGCATAAAAAAGATTCAACATATTTTGAAATTGTTATCAAGTATAGTAAATGATTAAATAAACATTTGATGGAAATTTCAAGTATTTACGGTTAATAGTTTTTGATTAACAACGAAATAAGGAAACCATTGTTTGAGAAATCAACTGAACTTCAAACGCTCATAAAAATTTAATTGGACTATTTTATAGACTTTTTTTTTTGATAAAGATTTGGCAAACTGATAAAAAATCTTGTATCATTTTAAAAGTTTATGAATTTCTAGCTCAAAATAATTTGCAAATTTTCGTGATTTTTACACCTTTTGTCAAAATTCGAACATAAAATGCTTCTAACAAAAATGTGACAATGTATTATTAATACTTTTCAGGTATCATCGAAAAAATATATTAGGAGTCTTGTATCAAATTTTCAATCTTTTTGACCAAACGAATAAAATTTCATTGATATTTATAGAAAAAAATAAAAAAAAAATTAGAAACTGAATTTGTCCGTTTACAGCTCAAAACAAATCAAGATATTTTGTAAATCTTATAGTGTATAGAAAATGCTAATATCAACATTCAGTGAATATGTCATGTATCTACGGTTGTTTGCTTTAGAGTTACCACAAAAACCATCATCTATTTAGTATAAAACTGATTTTGCGTAAAAGCTCCCGTTTTTCCTTAATTGTTCCTTTGTCTTTCACTTCACTTTTGAAAACTATTGGGAATCTTAAATTTTGACCTCCCACAGCACCAACTAGATTCACTTTCCCATCGAACAAGATACTATTGAAGAAAATGGAAACAGTTTTACTACCCCAAACGGTGAAAAAAGACACAAAAAAAAAAAATTTAAAAAAACACAATCAATATATTTATTGCTCTGCTCAGAAACTAAATACCTAAAAAATATACATAAATAATTTTTTTTTTTAATAGTTTTATTTTAAGTCGAAATTAGGAAGAAATTATACATTTTATAACCAAAAATATCAATTTTAAATATTTTGTTGTAATTTTATAATAATAATTCAACTGGCTTAATAATTACCTATATTTAGTATATACATACAGAGGTGTAGTTAATCTATAGGTATTTTTCATAGGATGACCACGCACCGTATAAGGTGAGGTAATGCCTCTGCAGTCAATGACTTTACCTCGTACGCATATTATTGTATTAATTGCATTTATGAAGTCCTCGCAGTGATCCGGAGTATGCTAACGAGATAAAGTCGCAGACTGCAGGGGCTTTAGCTCACCTAGATGTGGTAAAAACGTGTACGGGCGATATGGGATGGATGGCGAGCGGATATCACCACCATCGACGTTACCTTCGTTTCAACAACATGTACATAACGGTATACAGACATGAAAATTAGTATAAAACTTGTGTACAATCCGGGTATAGGTAAGTAATAGCCCCTTCGCCTGGTCGCTGCTTCTTCGTGAGCTCACTCACACCCTGACCGGCCTGTGTATGTGTGTATATACATTATACATGTGTACATTAGCAATTCAGTAGAAGTGGACGGGATTGTCCAGCAAGACTATTGTATGTGGTGGATGTGTAAATGCAGTGGCGTAATTGGGGGGTCGCAAGGGGTCGCAAGGGGTCGCACTTGCGACCCCCAATTTAATGAAGGGGTTGCATAAGTATAAATTTGCAACCCCTGAAATTTCCATATTATTTATGGTTTTCGTTAATAAAAAAATTAAAATAGGCTATAGTTAATATTTAGTCATTAATTAACTATGAAAAAAAAATGTTTAGAGAACAATTATGTTAAACAACATATTTTAAACTGTTTGGGGTATAAATGAACCAATAAACTTCACTTCATTTGAAGATGTTAGTACAATGTATGGTTTTAATGAAAGTGAACTCAAGTCTGAAAAAAAAATATTCAACAGAATGTATAAAAGCTTAAATAAAGAAAATACTATTCAATCTAAAATTAAATATATGAGATCAGGCGATAATGCAGTTGGGTTTCCAACATTGGCAAAATTATATGAGCTTTTTCTAACTATTCCATCAAATTCAGCATCATGGGAAAGAAGCTTCTCATGCCTTCGTCGTTTAAAAACTACTTGAGAAATACTATGGGACAATCCAGATTAAATCACCTAGGAATTTTGCAAATAGAACATGAAAGATCGTCAACTATTAATAACGATGAAGTCATAAAACAATTTGACTCATCTAAAGTACCACGTCGTTTAAAGCTAACTTAGCTAACTAAAGCCTACTAATAAACATTTAAAATTCATAGTTTAGGTATTATAAGAAAAATTAAAATATATACTTGCTTATAACGTATTTTATATTAATAGTGAATATAATAATATAATTATATGATTACGTATGTTAAAACATTGATTATTTTATAATGTTGGGGGGGGGGGGTGGGGGCAAAGCCTCCACGGGTTAGTGCATCCTAACTAATTTTTGCAACCTCTGATGTTTTGCCCAAATTACGCCACTGTGTAAATGTGTATATTATGTTGTGTGCGTGTACTATTAAAATAAAATGCCGACACGTATTTTCAATATTAAAATAATATAATAGGTATAATTTGTTTCAAAATAATACACGGTAAATCAATTTATGGCCCTATTGGCCCAGCTGATAAAAATAATAAAATTGGTTATCTGACACAATTGTTCACAATATAATAACAAATAATAAGCTATTTGAGCGGCAAATAATAATAATAAATAATATGGCTAAATAGTATATTATGACTTAGCTATATATAGAGCTGTAATATAATAATAATAAATGTATAAAAAAAAACTCACAAATATAACGGTGCTCGGCTGGCCAGCTGCTACCTATCCTATACTACTAAGAATAATAATAACACGACACACACATTATGTCAGAACAATAATTCAATGATAATAATATTGGTGGCGATTCGCGCCTACAATTTAATATAATAATATAGGAAATATTCTATAACTTAAAGTGTGGCGCTTTGCGCCCACTACAGTAAATAATACAAAAGTGTGGTGATTCGCACCTGACAAAGATGCTGCAAACTTACGGCGTTTTTCGAACACATTCCGCGTAGACACTACGGAACGGACTGCCATACCCCGTTAGCCTATGCTGACCGATGCTGCATCACGGCGTAATCTACATAATATTATTATATAATAGTTTAAATATAACTAATGGTTATCATGCTCGCGCGCGCGCGCGCGTGTGTGTGTGTGTGTGAGTCAACCGGTGTTATTTTTTAATTATCAGCTCCGACAATTTGTTTGATAATGTTTGATGACCATCAAATGTTCTATAACATAACACTCGTCATAAGCTCTATGATGGGAATGACGAAGGTAATGACGGCAAAGGTGATGATGTTAACCTAATTAAGTAAAGTTGGGGGCCTTTAATGGCACGAAGCGTTGAGAGCTATACCCATATACCACTATACCAGGCTTATGAGCATGTGGTAATAATTGTGGTGGAGTATTTCCAATCGCTGAAATACGGACTGTAACAAAGTATTTATTATCAGTCGTCAACTTTTACCAACCTGCTGCATAGTCAAGTCCACGCCGATAACTACGGACGTAACGGTCAAAACCTGCAGGGCTTGAAACCGAAAAGATAAATTCTGGTTTCGGTTTTGAACTTGGTTTCCGGTTATTGATTTTATCGGTTTCTATTTCACTTTTAAATACCGGTTTTCAGATTTTCCGGTTTCAATTTCGATTACATATAACGGTTTACATTTTTTCCAGTTTCCATTTCGGTTATATAAATACCAGTTTTCTGATTTTCTGGTTTCAATTTTGGTTATATATAACGTACTACACTTTTACCGGTTTCTATTCGGATTTTAATACGGATTTTGTATTTGAACTTTTTTAGGTTTTTAAAATCAGTTTTTGTCATTTCCGTTTTTAATAATGGTATTTTACTTGTTCTATTGTACCAACTATCAAGTATATTTACATTTTATTATTTAGTAAATAAATGTGATAGTTAATACTTTCATTATGTCAAATAACAATTTTTGTAGATGTGTTGGGGCCAAAGAGGATAATTTGGTAATTAAACTCCGTACTTTGGTATAAATTATTTTTATTGTTGTTTAAATGAACAAACGCAGAATACATGTGTTATAATTATTATTGAAGCAAGCAGAATGTGACGAACGGTGTGTATCGCCGGATAGCTATGACGCTAGTACTTCATAGTGTTTCAACACAGTACAACGAAGTCGCCCGACCGACGTTTTATCTAAATTATATCGATCTACCTGCTGTAGTGATATAATAATATTGGATTAAATTGTCTTGGCTCCAACACACCACCCCACATTTTACGCTCGCGTAAAATTTCAGCAAACTAAGGTACTGATCTTGTAACCCATTAATAAATAAGTAATATATAAAAAAAATGGTTAATAGTTGCGGATCGCTTATTACAAGTGATAACTTACCAAATTATAGTGGACAACTATACATATTATATAAAGAGAAATAAGACACAACTAAATTTACATAAATATAAGCTACTTAATCTTCAAGTGGCAAGGGACACAAATTTCTCACGGCTTGTTTGGACTGACCCCTTTCCGTTTTTACGGTGACCACGTGAATGACATCATCCTGACCGGGATGTAACTCGATAATTCGACCCAGTCGCCACTGTGTAGGTGCCAAATTAGGTTCCCTTATGATCACCAACAAATCCTTTTTTATCAAGGGACCGTTGTTGAATGACCACTTGGTTCGTCCCTGTAATTGGCTAAGATACTCCCGACTCCAACGCTGCCAAATGTGCTGTGTCAGTTGAATTACCAATTGCCAGCGACGGAGACGGTTGGCGGGCACGTTTGCCACGTCTTTATCTGGTACACAGGTTAGAGAGCCACCTACAAAGAAATGTCAAGGCGTGAGCACATTTAGGTCGGATGGATCAGCAGATAACGGGGATAAAGGACAGGAGTTCAAGCAAGCTTCTATACGGTTTGGTATGGCGTATAGTTCTTCGAACGTTAAAGCTGTACCACCTAGCTGCCTGACTAAATGATGTTTTATCGACTTAACGGCGCTTTCCCACAATCCGCCGAAATGAGGGCTATATACGGGAATGAATTTCCAATTTATTCCAACTTCAGCCACGCAACGTTGTACCCTCGCTTGATGTTCCTTGGAACTGAACAAATCGGGTAACTCCTTTAACTTTCGATTGGCTCCTACGAAGTTTTTGCCATTGTCGGACCATAATGTTGTACAGTACCCGCGCATTGACCAAAATCTTCGAAGCGCGGCTAGGAAGGCGTCCGTGCTTAGATCGCTCACCAACTCTACATGTACTGCCTTGGTGGCGAAATATACGAACACGCATATAATATATTATATGCCTTCAATATCGGCGCATTTCGGCGGTTTCGTTTTAAAACAAATAATGCATTTATTCACAATATTGCTCGGGCGATATTTCTGCCGTTCAATGGCCAGTACTGCTCCCTAATTGACGTTAATAACGCCTGAGGACCTGCATGTAGTTGGCGATAATATTCTTCCATAAATATTAACGTTGTTAATTTAGATTGTGACGGTAATAATATCGGATTTCGTTTATCGGCCTCGATAGATGGCATATTATTCAAACGCCCGCCGACCCGTAACGTGCCGTCCTTATCGATAAATGAACATAATAATTTCAATTTGCTTCTATTGTTAACGTTTTGTTTTGCAATTAAACATTTTATTTCTTCGTGAAAATGTTGCCCTTGTACCAATTTGATTAACAACATTCTAGCGGCATCGAGTTCATCACTTTCGATTTCCGCCGTAAAACGATTACTTTTACTCTTATACGTCTTCCAACGAATACAATACGCCGTAATACGAAGTAGTTTTTTAAAACATGAATATTTATCGATTATACCATATTCGACCTTTGTGTTCAGAACAACTGGCTTTTCACCTTCAGCATCTGGGCTTTCTTCTGGTGGTGGCGGTGCCTTTTCTCTGGCATTAGGCCATAAATCTTCCTCTACCTGCAGCCATTGTGGACCCTCCCATAATTTATTTTCACGTAACTGGTTTGGACTACAGCCTCTAGAAAATATGTCCGCGGGATTATCACCAGACTTTACGTGTGCCCATTCTGTTACAATGGAAAACTGTTGCACTCCTCCGACTCTATGTGAAACAAAAGTTTTCCATTTGGACGCTGGCGCACTTATCCATGTTAAAACTATTGTGGAATCTGACCATTGACCAAAAGTAACGTCGAACGTAATTAACTCGCAAACTGGGCAGCATTTTGTTAACTAAACGTACAAGTAAGACAGGCTAAAGAAATTACCTTTAGTGGTGCTACTCGTGATTTGGCAGTTATTAAGCGAGTGGCGTGATTGCCGTACTCATCTGTTGCGCGTAAATACATCGCTGCCACGTATGCTTTTTTTGGGTGGCTACTAATTGCGTCCCGCGGTAAAAATGTCTTCCGAATTGCGGTCCGAGTTTTTTTGGGGTGCATACGAATTGCGGCCCGAGTTTTTTTTTGGTTACATAAGAATTGCGGCCCGAAATTTATAATTAAATTAATTTAAAAATGTAAATTTAAGTTTAAAAAGCATCATTTTCCTTCATATTTTTATACAGACTTAGGACTGTCTGTAGCATCAGTAGATACTGCAGGTAGGTTAAAAATGATGTTTTGTTTTTATTTAAACATTTTGGCACTGGTTTACACATATATGATATTTATTGAAGGTTAAAATTAGAAGTTAAAATTTGAATTTGAAGTTAAAAATGTTAGTATAATTTAGTAAAATTCTTAGGTATTATGGCACTAGTAAAAACTTGTATGTTAGTAGGGGTGGGATATAACTATATCTGCATTAGTCTTGAGCCTTATCCATCAAAAATATGTGTTTTCTTTTAAATTTTCATTTGAAAACTGACTACACCTACGGTAAAAACATTAATATAAGCGGAGTTCTGTGTTTAATAATTCTAGATTTGTGATGAACTAGTATATCGATGGCGCAATATTATAACTGCATTTAAACTAATACAGTCATAATTTAGCTCCAATAATATACTAGTTTATCGAAAATCTAGAATTTAAAACTACTGAACTCAGCTAAACTACCCTTTTTACTCTTGAGGTATTCAGAATTTCAGAAAAATTAAAGTATTTCTGTTGAAGCCTATGGATAAGACTAAGACCAGTACAGATATAATGTAGCTCCAATAATACACTAGTTTATCACAAATCTAGAATTAAAACTAAAGAACACAGCATAGATAATAGAAGAATGGATAGGCCATGCATCCTTCATCCATTAGTAGAACTTTATAAGGTTTCCACACACTGCAGCGGTGGTGATAAATGGTTTTCGCACTTATTTTACCGCCACCGCTGCAGTGTGTGGGAACCTTTATCATTGGTGTAACTATGCGGACCAGATTTTCCCCTGACTAAGATTTATCCATCCCCCCAACAAAAAAATATCCAATATTGATTTAGATATAATCCTCCTATGATTTATTTAAAATAAATAGTTTTGTTATGTGGGCTGTAGCCCCCCAAAATTTTAACCCTAGTTGCACCTTTGACCTTTATACTGTGATAGTTATAAATGTAAAATAATGTTCTGTTTTGTATGATTTGCTTCAATTATTATTGTTCGTTTTATTCTTTATAAAATATTTTTCTGATAGATTTCGTTTTATTAATGTCAGCAGACTGCAGTAATACGAGCTACTGGAATTTGTCATACCTTATCCTACTTATCCCACATTATTGCCACCAAAAAATATGTTTTGGATCCATCCAAATAATATGGCCGTGCTACAATAATTTAACAAACACTTTCAAACTAATACTAATTGCTTTCTATATTTAGTATTATGTAAAAACAAACATAAAATACAATTAAAACAATAATGCTCTGAAATTATTCTGACAATGTTAAGGCTAGGTATGTCTTACATATGATTGACACACTCGCTTCATACGCAGGTTAAAGACTTATTCAGCACATATTTTGAGATCAACGAAAGCTTACATATATAGATAATATAGATAATATTATTAATAGGTACTATAAACTATAACTAAATTAAAACAGTGGTTATGAACAGAGCAGTAGCAAGAGCTTGGCTAGACTGGCCCAGGCCAGGTTAGGTTAATTTATTTTAATTCATATTGAATATAAACTAACTATGAAGTGGGTAATTTTACCATCATACTTATAGTGTACAATAATATTTTACCTAAAATAGCTTATAGTTATATATAATAGCAAATATAATATAAATAGTCAAATAGGTATGTGCCGGATCACAAATATTAAGCCATAAATATATAGGTATTGTGTTCAAAATACAATGTAAAATTTAGTCAGCAATTTTATATTTGTACTTATATTATACTACTATCATAATAGTAGGTATACTAATTACCTACTAATGTCTAACATACTAATACTTAATAACTAATCAGCAAAACAAGTCAAAAATAATAGCAGAGTGATAATAATTAATAAAATAACATTGACATAATAAATGGGTTAATATTATTTAAAACTAAAATGTTAATGATAATACTTTTTCTCATATTAATAGCGATTTTAATATAATAATTATTTATTGTATGAAAGATTTAATTAATTTTTAATTAGTTATCAATATAATAACAAAATGTATTTAAGCTTTTTTTAAGCTATATTGTATTCTACAACAAATCATAAATATTTGCAATTTGGTTTATTTTGAGTGATAAACCATACCTACTACTTAAGTATTTATACACACACCAAGGGTAAATTTCAATTTTAATTATGAAATTATTTTGTTTAAATTATTTATATTTAATTATTATTTTGTATACAAATTTATTATTGAAATAATAAATAATTTTTTATAGTTTTCTAATTTGTATTCTTAAAGCAATTCAGGTTTAAGAACAGTGTTTTATTATTATTATTATTTCATTGTTTATTCTTGGATAATACTACAATATAAAATATTAGTTTTAAATTATGATTTGTACCTATAAATCCATTATCCTGCTATAAGAGTAAGGTATGGGGTTACAGATACAAAACATAATTTAAAACTAATATTTTATATTTTAGTATTATCAAGAATAAACAATGAAATAATATTAATAATAAGTCAATACCTAAATCCATCTAAATATTAATCTATCATATTGGCTATAGCGTATAACTAAAGGTCTATTATATAATATAACTTAAACTGTACTGTTGTGTACTAGAGAGTATATTATGCAGTATCATAACCTTAATTCATAAGTTGTAGAAATAAATATAAATAATAAAAAACATACTTTATTATTATACTACTTGACAGGCAAAAAAAAATATGATATTATAAATAAGATTATGCTATGAACTAATACTGTGACTTAACATAACTGAAAACATACTTAAATTTAAAATAAATGAAAAGAAACCGTAAGTTTTTAGAAATTCAATAATAAAGCTTACTGTATTACTGACTTATAACTTGGTTGACCACAACCATTTTTTCATGTACACAATAATTGTATACACTCATACACCTGAAATACAAAATTATGAAAATTATTGTAATAAAATGTAATCAACGATTTGAAGGAACAAAATACTAATAAACATTAAGCCTACAAAACAAAAATATACTCACTTAATATTAATCACTTCCTAGCATTTTTTATTTCAGCTAAACAAATATTTGCTTCTTTTTTGCCTTTGTCGTAATGATGTATATTAGCATTTTTCATTCCTTCCACACAATATGTTTCTGCTTCTTTTAACATTCCTTGTTGTAAGTAAATGTTTCCGAGATTTATATACACCGTCGAAAGAATTTCCATGTCAGGAAAATGTTGCCCAATTTGTTCTGCCTTCCTTAAGTAGTGTAATGCTTTATTCAACTTTCCTTGAACATAGTATAGAGTTCCCAGATCATTCAACAAAATAACATTCATTTTAAATACTTCTCCATTTGACTTAACACTAGCTTTATATGCCTTACTAAAACAAATTCTTGCCATCTTAATTTCTCCTTGGTTCATTAAATAACAGCCATATGTATCTAATGTTATAGCATATAAACCTAAAAGGTCTTTATTTTCAGGATCCATTTTAATCCTCTTTTCCAAATGTTGTATACAATATATGTAACTATATTCAGCTCTTCTGAAATAAATGAAATATAACAATTTTGTTAGGTATAACAAAAATGTTGTATAACGGATAATACAATGTATATATACATGTAGACCATGTAGTACCTATAATGAATTAGGTACCTACTGAACATTTACTAAAACGATGGTTGAATATTTTAACTTGAAAGCTATTAATTCTTTAAACATTATTTATTCATACATTAATTTAAACATGATTGGTGAATTCAATTTTAATAGACCATTAAATTAATTAATATTTAAGCAACTGACTATTTATGCTTTTCCCCTGCCCCCCCCCCCCCAAAAAAAAAATGTATACTCATGTAATAATAGATATAATAGTAATAGATATAATTATATAATTATAAATTATAGATAATATTAATTATCAGTAATTACTTATAATCTTTTTGAATTTCGTAAATTGTTGAAATTTTAAGAAATATGTGTAGAATTTTAAGATCATCTTTAAGGCCTCTTTTTTCAATTAACCGACGAATGACTTTGTTAAATAAATTTTCCGCCTTTTCATACTCCTTATTCATAAATGCTCCATTTGCTACTACATCATATACATGTGTAATACCATCAAAATACTTTAAATCATAGGCCATTTTGAGAGCCTCAAGTAATGTTCGTTTAAAAGCATTGTAATCGTCATTCTAAAACATAGATACAAAACAATATAAGAAAATTATTACCAATTTATTATGTACCTATTTATTTATCATGAATAAATAAAATAATTTTATTAATTCTTAAAATATGATAAAATATGTGTATGAGACTTTCACAATCGTGTGCATGGCCAGGATATTACATCAGTTATTGTTAAAGCCTAAAATGTACTAAAAAAGTTTTCAAAATATTTTATTATTTATTTAAGCGTACCTACCCACAAAAGTGTTAAACAGTGAACACTATAGACGCGCAAAGCACAGATCTAATTCAGGAGAAAAATGTTAACATGTTAAAATATGGCTTAAGTAATCTTTATACTGTTGATACCTAACTAATGTCATCGGCAAGGATTAGTGGTAGTAAATTTCAGTGTTGCCATTTTTAGTTAATCACTATGTAAGACGTAGATATACTAAATTAAGTTAAAAATTTAAGTAAATGTATCTGAAATGTACCAACATTAAAGCATTCATATTACATTTAATAAGTTTAGAATAAGGTGTATGAATCGATCATAATTATACTATCCATTTTATAAAATGCTCATATGTTAGGGCCAGGATTTAAATGCTCTAAAAACCATAAAAAATGCTTTAACAAATAGCCAAAAATATATTTTACAGAAATAATGCCTTCAAAAATGCATATAAAAAATTATTTTTTAATACAATATTTTATAAGGCACTAACCTATCCAATTTATAATTTACAATAAAATGAAAATGATTTACTAAACATTTATAAAAATATTTTATTAAAATTTTAACAATTTTATCAAAATTTGATCAGTTGATGCGGTGACGTATCATAGCATAATATTGTCAATTTGAAAAAAAAAACCAGAAAAACCTTAGTTACAGTGGTTATATGGTGTAATTACGGGAGGGAAGCCCTATGACTTTTTTTAAAAATGGCTAACCATTTAAGTACTTATTTAATTTTAAATATCATTATTTATAGGTATTAGTATATTTTATAGAAATGAATAATAATACATATACATACAAACCTGACTTCCCTAATCCCTATGATGTAGGTATGCATAACCAAGATAACATTACTTCGTAATAAACATTATTCACTATTGCATAAATATATTTAAATACGGCACAACAGTGCTGTTTAGCTCACAAGCAATTTTTGGATATTTTTTCGTAAACTTATTTACATATTTCATCGATTTAAGAACAATAATTGAATCAAAATTTGTCAGTCGGACTTAGTTTCAAAGTTATAACCTTTTGCAGTTATTTTGATAATTTTACGTCTACGCAGATTATCCTATAATCTACTTAACAATATTGATTAAAAGTATGCAATTATTTATGATGGATTTATACATGTACTTACATTATACCAATCGATTGATTGTACTCACTACTGACAGATGCTTATGATAAAAACTAATTTTTTATTTATTGGTTGAGAGGTAGATGTTTCCCAACCCCCGTCACCCTCCAACCCACCCAACAAACATGACTTAATTACGCCACAGCTTAGTTATTAATAATATTAGTAGGATACACAGGCATATGATGAACAAAAGCAAATATAGGTACCTACTATGTTATATTCTAAATAAGTTAAACGATTACTTACTTGTAAATACAATAGGCCTCTTTTAATAATATCGTTAAATTGACGATTTTTTTCACTCTCGTCAAGTCTAATTAATCCAAGTAATGAGAATCCGAAGACTACTGATTTTGCTGTATTTGAACGTTTTGACAAAATGTAGCTTATAGAATTTTGTACACTTTGTTTTGAATTAGGAAACGCTATTGCTTGTTTATTATCATTGGTCGAAATATATTCGACAACAGGAAACATTATTTTTATGAATTTAGCTAGTCTCGCGTTAAACAAAAAAGACATAATGATTTTTTTTTTGTTTTAATATTAAAAGGTACTTTTATGATTAATTTCTGTTAAATATACTGAAGTATAAAACTTACTGTCCCGTAAAATATTGCTCCGTAAATATTGTTACAACTAACAAGCCATATAATCAATCTCAGGGACTAGGGTTAAGATCACAAACGAAACCAGCCACAGGGGTGTACTAGTGTGTAGACGCTTAGTGTGTGTGGACTGTTGAATGTTGAAATCCGTAGAGTTTAAGCCAATCGCAAGCGACAACAACTTTCAGTAGGAGATATTAGATTTGCGCAGGCGTTAAGCCCTAGACTTAAAATATAGATTTATATATACATATATATATATATACTTATCTTAAGTCGTGGATACGCCGTTCCTCGTCAATAGACAATCTGTTTTAACAGCTGTTGGAATTTATCATAGATAATATAAGAATATAATATTATCTATAGCATTTATTATTACAAAATGATAGGGAAAAATATCCCCGGAAAAAAAGTTCCATAGTAAAGTCTCCCAGAAAAAGTCATCCTGAAAATAAGTCTATTTTCTATTATACTTGTTGATTTATTCATAATTAAATTTGGTTTACAAATAGTATCTGTAGATAGTACAATTGACACAAGATACCTACGAGTTTGACATATCTACGCTATGATTTATAATATGTATCCAGTGACCAGTTTGTGTTTTTACTTTTGAGTTGTATGCGAATGCCATGAAAATTCTTAAATCGTATACGTAGAATGATAAAATTGCACTACATGTGTATACTTATATTATATATAATAAATTCCAAAATACCATTCGATGGAAACTGGAAAGGTTCATTGAAATATGCAGCTAATATCAATTATATTAACTACAGATATAAACTGTAGGACAATCGTACGATTTTAACAAGTCATACTGCTAATAAAGGTTCAATGTGAATTGTGAGTCCCAAAAATCAAACAAGGTACCTTATTAATAGGAATCAATATTTTCACTTACAATTACTGATAACACCCATTACTGTGGTCGCTTACATTAACTTTTATAAAATTGCGTATACTGAGTTAGGGACGTCATATTATGTATTCTGATATTTGATTTGATACTTAATTAAATTTTTTATGTTACACCTACAAATGTATAAATAGGACGATTTAAATGACAACAAATTATCGATTGACCTAATATATAAAATGGTATATCTAGTTATGTATATGAACACAAGATAGAAAATATACATATTAAAACCACCTACTCGTTATTTCGGTTCATCTATTATCTGTATTATAATATTGTTTTATATAATATTAAATGATAAATATTATTTAAATGATAAAAATGTATAGTACAGACTCATGTTATATCTTATATAGGTTTTTTTCTGAATCAGATGTCCGGTTTATAATGTTTACATCTACGTCTTTATTGTCCACATTCTTGAAGATACTGAAAAGATGGCTTACTACAGTGCTGTAGCTAAATTGTCTATCTAGAACGCCGTGTAATCGTAAATCCATATTTATATCATTAATTATTGAAAATTATAACTGAAGGCCTAGGGCTACATTATTTTAACGACTCAAAGGTCTTTAAAAATATGGTTATCAATTATATATTTTTATATACTTTACATAAATTATAAATACTTTACACGTGGATGGAGTCACTTCCAATGAAGTGGCTCCTGCCTTAATATAATATATCTTTATCTTAGTTATAATATAAATTATAATATTATATTTATATATTCCAGCATGTGTAGTGAAAGTGATTTGAAAAAGTACCCATTGGAAATTAAGTTGGTTTCAAAGAAAATTAGAAACTCCCAGAGAAATATCATATAATAAAATATAAATAGTAGTACCTATAACCTTTAGTACTTCCAATTTCTTCTAAAATATATTATATATTAATAGGCATAGGCGTGCCAACAAGGTGTATCAGGTGTCCGTGGCATATTCCATGGGCTGTGGTTATTAATTGTAAGACTTTAATTCATTAGTTAATCAATAATTTTAAAATTGTATTAATATAGTTTGTAATAATACATTCATTAATAAACTAGGACATTAGGTAGTTGTTTTGATTTTAAAATATTTAAATTGTTAATTGCATGGAAGTTAAGACTGACAAGACCACCGTGACTTACTTGATTATGTAAACGTTGCTATTATGATCACACCTATGTTGTCGTATATAATGTATATAATTAAATAGCTCATAGTATATTGACTAAATTTCTAAATTAAATTATAAAAACTTTTGCACTACAAATTATTTTAATTTCCTATATTTAAGAATAAAGCCAGATTCACAGCTACGCCGTGTCAATCAAATGACATTATGCATTTTTAGTATTATTTAATAAGTAATAATCAAATTTAATGCAACCGAGTATACCAAAGATTGGTAAGATCTCAACTTTTAAACTAATGTAGTTACCAGTTGTATAAACCATAGTTAGCAAAATATTCTCGGACGACGTAACTGCGAATGCGCCATATAAGGAATAAAACTAACTTATGACTACACTTGTATTTAATTAACGAAGCTTTTTGACGACATGAACATTTTTTGATTGATAACTATAAAAAAAAAACTAAAAAAAATTGTATTGTCTATAAACAATTAAAATCAAAATATTTTTAAAAATTATATGATATAATATGTACAATGTACATAATATAAAAAAATCTTATATAAGCAGGTATTAATATATTATCAAGTATCTTTGATTGAGAGTTTTCGTGTAGTTATTAACTCAGAAAATTATTGTGCATTTACGATCAACTTCTTTTTTTATTACACTATAAATATATATTACTATAGTAACATCACAAGAGGAGTCAAATCATTTTAAATTTTACGATTGATAGAAACTACTGATATAAAAGTTCAGTGAATAACTTAGGTATCTACTGCAGATATATTTGTTTCATATTTGAGTTACACCAAAAAAGCAAAATGAATTTATTTTTAAACTGGTTTTGCGTAAAAATTCCTGTTTTTTTTAATAATTGTTGTTACTTGTTTCTGAACGTATTGATTTTACACCAATGTGTTTTTTTGTGTATACACTATAAGTACTAACTATTATAATCTAAGTCACAATAACACGAACAGTCTAATGCTACCAACAAGTGGCAAATGAATTTTCAGTGTTTTTCGAAAAATTAAAAAAAAAAATTACCTCCATAGAAAATTCGCTCGGCACGAATTTCGATCTCGACCTCCTTCCAAGTTTGACGCCCAGTCAGGCATCCAAAAGACTGTTTGGCAAAAGAATGGCAAAAGAATTTTAGGTGTGTTTTGAAAAATTTTAAAAACCAGGAGAACTTCAAATATAAAAATCGCCTCTTTTAGAATAATATATAGGTATCGAAAACGAAAATGATAACCATAACCCTCGACAATTTTCTCTGCCTAAGTAGAAACATTTGAACGCCGTATCAGATGTTTTCACATCAAAAAGTGGTAATATATTTTTACGCAAAACCATTTTTTGAAAAAATCGATTTTATTTTTTTGGTGAAACTCAATAATAATAACCACGGTAGTCCCTTGAAATGTTCACCAAATATTTATAGTAGTATTTTCCATAAATGGTAACATTTTCTAATATTTTGACTCTTTTTGAACTAGTATAGCGTAGAGCCTTGAGAAATGTTTAAATTTGTTAAAATGATTTTAATTATTCTCGATAAAAACTTTTTCATTTAGTAAAAAAAAGCTTGAATATTTAATGTTAGATTCCTTATAATTGCATTAATACCAGCTATAAGTTTAAAAATTATTTAAGATATATAGTCATGATTATTTTTTATATGCATTTAAATTATTTAAATATTTAAATCATATCTTTCAGTTAACATTTCATAAAAGTTTATACATTCATAGCTTGCAATATATATTTCGATAGAAGACTCCCCACAGTTAATCTCACCTTAACCAATAAATTTTACCGGAAAGTAAAAGTAATTTTTTATTATTTGAGTGTTTGAGTTAAACATTTTTACATTGGATTTTTATGGGTAGGTAAATATACGAATTTTTATTTTTTTATTAATTTTTTTCGAAGTGCCTTTTAAATTTGATTATTTATACAAGTAGGTATACTAGGCTGACACAATACCGTAATTCAAATACAACACATCCATTATAACGACATGCTTAACTGCTGGCAGCAGAAAGTCATTCACTTGTCCACCTTTTTTGTTATTAAAACCCCTTATAAGGTTAAGAAAAATAATGGAAAACAAATAATATTAAAAACTATGTAACAAATGACTAAATAGAGAAATAATTAAAATAATATATATAAATATTACACACAAAATCTGCATTTAGTGATATATTGACATTTACCCTAGTGCACTCTACCAACGAGTTATTGAAACAAAACCTTCAGGATTTTTATTTTTCTTGTTGGGAAGTATTGATCCTATGCCATATAAATTGTTATAATGTTATGTATTCAATTATTAAGCAAACAGGTAATTTCATAAAGAAAAAAAAATTACATAATAGTTAGTCATATAAAAATTATTATGACTATATGATTACCTATTTGAAAATATTTTATTATATTAGTTAATTTGTAAAAGGAATTAAAGTTTATCAACTAACCTAAGTAGTAAAGGCCTGCAAGGGCCGGGTCGGCCCGACCCGGTCCTTAAAAAAGCCCGGCCCGTAGTGACATGGACCGGGCCGGGCCTTTAAAATAAAATAAAGGGTTTGACCGGGCTTTTTTAAACCTTGGACTTTTATTCCGGGCCGGGCCTGGGTTTTTTTTTTACAATTTTTCGGGCTGGGCCGGGCTGAACTTCGAATAATAAATCAAGGGTTGGACCGGGCTTTTTAAGGATTTTTCTTCGACAATGAATAATCACAAAATAATAGATAGATAGTAGATAGTTACTAGTTAGTAGATAGACAGAATAATAATATTGTATTGATTGGTGGGTACTGGGTATAATAAAGCTATTTACAAAATAAAACAACAACACACCACGAAAATATTTAGCCATCTGCGGCGTTATAACCCAAAACTGGGCTTTTTTTAAACAAAACCAGCCTTAAAAAAATCTCGGGCCGGGCCGGGTTTTTTTTTCACAATAATTTTTGGACCGGGCCGGGCCTGAGGATAAAATTGATGGACCGGACCGGGCCGAAAATTTACGGCCCTTGCAGGTCTATACTAAGTAGGTAGGTATACCGTATACAAACAAGAAATTTAAATTTAAATGTAATTCAATACCTAGTTCATTAAACATAAATTTATACCCACACCAAAAATAAATCATAACTACATTTAAATAAATTATTTATCTTTTAATATATAACCTTTTACAGGTAGATAAATAAATTAAAGAATACTTGCGATTTTATAGAAATTAAATTTATTGATATTGTAGGTAATTTTTGTTTCAATACAAGTAGTACCTGAATCACAAAATAATGGTTGAATATTTGTCGTTCTCTACTAGCTACTTTTTATGGTAACCATTACTTAATATGTCCAGTCAATAAAGTTGGAAGTTATTGTGATTTGGGTTATATAATTTATACTTTATAACATTATAGGTCCTAACTATAACTACTATAGTAAGACTCATACCTTAGTGTTTGGAAATAATATTTGGAGTGACTGAGTGAGTATATTATTGCTTACCTACTATATTCTCACCAATAAAAATCAAGCAATTATATAAAGTAATATTATTTTTATAAACAATAATTCAAATTTTTTACATTTTATTTAACCTCATTAATTTATAGTTTTATGTTTTTAATTTTTTAATTTTTTCACAATATTAATTTTTATTATTGTTCTAAAATCTCTTTATACTAGTATATATAGTGAATTTTAACATGACAAAATAATTGTTGGATATACATTTTAATGCAGTTGCTTCCTTGTATTTTGAACTGCATTATAAATTACCAAGCTGCTACCTGAGTGTCTTATGTCTGTCAGTCATTTGTTTTTTAGTATTTAGTAACCAGATACCTACCAACACAGCTACACGCTAATCTGATATGTTGGTAAGTCCAAAAATTAATAATGTAATACTTTATTTTAGGTTAGTACCTACTATAATTGTTTTGTTGAATGGAGTACACTAAATTTTCTCCTTTTGAATATTATTAAATACAGTATAATACTTTTTGTTTGTAATACAAGTCCGATAACTTTTCATATCATATTAAATATAATATTATAATATTCAGTTGGAGCAAGTGTCTACAATTAGAATATTAATTAATCCAACTATTTTTTTCAGTTCTGATTACTTGTTTAGTACTAATTCTAAGCTAATTGTGACAAAGCTTTGAAAATGCTTGGTTTTTAAATAGAAACATTTTTAATTTTAATAATAAATTTTGTTTAAGATAGGTAGCTATAATGTTCTTTGCAGGTTCGTCGTGCCTTCAAGCTTGGCTTGAAGAGCCATCTGGATTTTATCCCAAGTTCAATATGTGTTTTGATTGATTTCAATTGGCCTCGACACCTGTGAAATTAGGCTAAGTTTCTGACATGTTTACTTTTGACCTTATTAATTACAATATCGATTGTCCTAAATTATTATTTCATGTTATATTTCATACTCCAGTTTAAAGGGTAAATAATATTATTTTATATAGATTACACGGAGTGAATTGTTTTCAGAAAAATATTGATATTTTGCTTAAAGTAAATACATAATTTTAAGTTTTTGATATTTGTGTTGAAATAGTAAGACATCATCCTAGATGGTTAATAGATAGTAGCGCATATTTCATTATTATGTGCATATTAATAATATCAACATACATTTTATTAAAGATAGAAACAACAGAAATATGTCAATTGATATCTTAACTCTACGGGCCATAATAAAAAAAAATGGCAATTAACAACTTTACTCTTTAAAAAAAGTTAGTGATATTGTAATTATTATTTTTTGATATATCTTGAGATCTATTTAAGAATAGTATTTTGTAAATTTTACTTCATTTTTCTTCTTCTAAATTAATTTATTATATATTTATTTTTATCAGTATTGTATTATGTATTTTTCCATACTACAAATAAGGCACTGGACAACGTTGATGAATAATATCACCTCAACAATCTCGACATTTGTGTCCACAAATTATGATTATTAACATTGTTCAAACAATTCACACAGCAATCTTCTAGTCTAGGTTCAACTGCATCCATATCAAGTGGAACATGGAAGATGTTTGCCATGTTTCTCACCAAACTTCTTTCCTCCATTCCCTCAATGACAATAAATACCAGATCACCTTCTTTGGCCAATTCAAAATTTGATTCATCTATATTAAAAAATACAACTAGTTAAAAACAAGACAATAAATAATATTTAAATGAATAGTCATGGTAAGATTACCAATTAAAATAATGAGAGCATTCTCCTGTTGCTTGTTGCCATCTGCCTCAAACAGTTTCGTTGTTCCAAAATCATCTGTTGTAATTGATTTTTTCTATTGAAACCTAGTACAAAATTGATTTTAATCTATATTTTTTTATGAATTAAACATTTTTTAACATCTAATTTATCTAATTTATATATTATTCGTTTAGTTATAAAAATAAATTTCTACATGAAACTACCTCCCAAACATTTATAGCTATACATCACGTAATGACTGTAATATAATACAGTAACGGCTATCCGTAAGTATAAGTGAACAACCTTTTAATGTTTATTGATATATTTAATATTAATAATACCATTAATTTTAACTAAAAGTATTTATAATCAATGATAATAAATAATAATTTAGGTATATGAAGTGCATAGATATTTGCGCTGGTTACCAGTTACTAAAGTTACTTATTAATAATAAATCATACATATATCAACTATAATTTTAAAGTAACCACTACTGATATCTATAATATACTAAGTGTACATTATTTCTCAGATTAAATATAATATATTTAAGGGTGTAATCATAGTAGTTAGATACAATACATTATTATACATAATATAAATCTAACCTTAAACATTGGCAATATGAAAAATATATTTCAGCTTTTAATTTTCTTGAATATAATAAAAAAACATTATAACAAAAAATTTAAATTTATTAACTTTTTTGTATGGATATGGAGAATTTAAAAATTGTGACAACCAATTAATTTAATTGAATATGTAGAAGCTACTTTGAAAATGTTTTGCTACATTTGTAATTTATTATATTTATTTAACATGTGTACATTAAAGTTAAAACTGATACCTCGAACTAATTCATTTATTCAATATTCTTAAAAAAAAAATTGGAAAATTAGTATTAATGAATTATTGAATTATCTCTAAATATTGATATAAACATTGATTATAAATACTAGTATTTATAATCAATGATATAAATAATCTTAAAAATGAAATAAATAAGATTATCTAAACCTTTGTGCATAGTATTTTTAAGAATAATTTAATTTACTTGTGAAGTACCTACCAGATTTTGGCCTATTTCCACCCATATGATATCTTGATCATCATATAGTTTTATAATTATTAGGATATTATTTGTTCTCATATGAACATTGTACACAGTAAAGTTAGCAGCACCAATACCTGTAAAAGTAATTTTTTAAATTTAAAAATGAAATATACACTTAAGAGTCAGTATTAGGTATTCATTACAGTGTATTGAAATGTTTAATTATAACTTAAGAATTAACCATCAAATAATGTTTAAATTTTAGAGTTTATACCAAGTTAAATTACTTACGCTCTATCCACTGTCTCTCGAACTATCTTACATAGTGTCTAGTAGTAGCTGGATTTGGAGATCGACTAATTCTTCTTAAGACTACTTCCTAACATTCTGGTAACATGTTGAGTGAAATCAACGCTATGGATTTTGACATAAGAAACATATTGTACTTATGTAAGAGAGTTTCATCTCTATACACTTGTGTCCGTATGTCAAATTCTTCCATGAACCGCATGAACCTTGAAAATTGTGTATCAATATATATAACACCGAGAATGCCTGTAATATAATATATTATATGAATATACCTATTATTTATAGAACGTTTTAAACACTGACTGGGGCGGGCCGGGTTACGGGTCAACCTACAGTTTTTACACATTGGGCCTTCAGACAGGGACCCAAAAGCTACAAAACCTCAATACAGAAGACGGGTCAACTGTCGATTTCCGGTTGATCGCACGGTCCATTGCCTCTGAACACTAACATGCTAGTACACTGCTTATAGTAGGTATGTAATTCATTAAAAGCGTTTTTATTTCTACTTCCACATTTTCTTGTTTAACACTGTGCATCTGTGTGTTAAATGATTGTATAGATGAGCACTAGTACAATTTAAACCGTCTTTACACACGCACATTCATACTGTGTAATCCTCTTATTATTATTCTAATAATTCCAATTTTGAAATTTTCAAGATCTAGGTCCTTTGCGTATTGTTTCTTAAACTCACAGCCACACTTAGACATTCAACATTACTAGATATTAGTAGATAATGGGTTTTATACGGATGTAACATCAATACATCGTATTGTATTCATGTATCATGTAAATGATAACTTCACGTAGCGTACAAGCGTCAATAAAATGTAAGCAAACCGATCAGCTGATTAAGCAGTGTTGCTTCAATTTTGTTCTACGACGACTGTGATGGTATTTCAGCAGCAATAATAATAATAATAATAATAATTGTACAGAAAACAGTGACATTTTCGCTTATTGTGACTACGACTTTTTTATGGAATCATATTATTACTAATCATCCGATATGTATTACAACGTTAAATAACCATTTTCTCAAACGTTTAAAACAAAAATGTAATTTGTTCTCGTAAATTATAGATTTACAACGCAAAGTTTGAAAACGATAAAAAATATTTGTTTGACACTTAATTGTTAATTCAGTTGATAGACATACACCGTACGTCCGTACATCACAATACACTCTCTCATCACTTTCTATCCATATTCCTTATTAATATACTATACTTCCCACTTCCCGATTGTATATTTTCTTTACGCGCTGCCCATCGCGACATCGTCATCTATCGTCCTTGTTCTACCCATTAAACTATATTATAATACACTACTAAATACTAATATTATTATATACAGTTTAATGGTTCTACCCACCACGTTATCACGATATTTTTGTGATACCGAAACAAACACAATATTATTATTATTTGTTTTGTACAACTGTTGTCGAGTGATAACGGCCCAGACGTACGCGGATAACGACTAACGCGATTAACGACTCAAATCCGTGACCACGGTCGACCCGAGCGCCGCCTCAGCCGAACAGCACTGTCCCGCCGACGACTTCCACGATACACCCGCAACTCGTCAAGTGTCCCAGGCGTCTCGTGTTTCGGTAAGTGCACCCTAACACCCGCTGGCCATTAGTGTCCGACCGATCGAGCGCACGCGCCAGTGCGATTCGTCCGGTCCCCGTGATCCGTGTTCGGTCCGATTCCCCGTGTCTGGCTTTAAGTCCGATTCCATGTGGCCCGCTCTATGTCCGAGTCCCAGGGGCCGCTTTAGATCCGATTCCCGGTAGCCGGATATGAGATATTAACGTTCTGTACTTTGATAAATGTGATTTGCAGATTAGTCACTCCAACCTATGTTCGCCTAGGAAACAATGGACCGACCGCCTGCACCGTCATTCGACCCGGCTCTACTCGACATGGAGAATATGACCGCCGATAAGTGGTATGCGCTTATATACACCAGAATAGTACAACAGGAAGATGTAATTAAATCTATTGAATATTTTTTTGATATCAAAAATCAAAATCTGTTTTTTAATCGAATAACTTTCAGATTTTTGTTGGTGATTTCAAAAAGAAAGTAGTCGAAATAATAAACATGTGCATGAACAAGCCTAATGCAACATTAGAAAATATACAACAAGATATTACAAACACAATCAATGAGTAAGTTAAATATTTATTTATTATAGTTATTTGGTATAAAATTGTGTTTCTATTCTAACAAAAAGTTTTAATATTATATTTGTTTTGATAAGTAATTGAAACAGAGTGACAGACTTACCTACTATTTTGTTCTTTGAATTAATTAATCACAGCATTTATATTTTATACAACTTCATGGGTACACCCAGGGCCGTATTAAGGGACAATGTATGGGGGAGCAAATATAAATATGCCGCCCCTAATCTAGTATACGCCTTTTTTTACAAGCAAATAATCAAAAAAAAATTTTATCGCTACGCTCGAACAAACGTTAGGTATACAAATATACAATATACTACCAAAAAAACTATTTGCTTACTTACTCATTAGTAATCTACTTATCTACTCTTGCTATTGTCTTATAGAATATATTTTAACACATGAACTAGATACAATTTATACAAATTAATAAATTATTACCTATAGTACATGTCATTATTAATTTCAAACAGATGTCTCGTGGTATCTGGTATATTCTATACCTAGCTAATAGCTATGAATTATTTTAATGATAAATGACTATAGGTATACTATCTGAGGATGGCCTCATAATCTAAAATTTAAAAGATCTAAAAGATTAAAGATTAAATATTACCCATACAAATATTATATTATGTATGATCAGTTAAAATTAGGATATAGGAGAAATAAAATATACAATAATATAATATAAACCTACTAATTTAATTTTAGAAATTACTAAAAAACTTTAAAAAGCGTTCCAATTGAGACCAATTGGTAGTATTATATTTATATAATTAAATAATCAGTTACTTTGTAAAAATACAATTAAAACAATAGTTATAAAATGTACACTTAGGTACCTTTAACTTAAAATAGCTATCTAATTTCTTGGTTTTTTTGTTTAATTGTTCTTCACGTTCTTTTTTTGCTTTCGATATTCGTTTATATTGGGAACCGCTTAACCTTATACGTTTTAAGCTATTAGGCATTTTAAAAATATTTTTATCGTACAGTTTATTAGCGTATAACACGTGATTAATAAACACAACAGTAAGTCATCACTACACTGACTACCCTGTCGAGACCGTCTACTACTGACTACTCGTCTGTCAAGAGTCAAGACTATGATATTATTATAACGATAAAAGTTTATTGAATTGAATATTATAATCGAACAAGCTACAGATTCGCAATAGGTACTGCAGTAGTAGGTACAATGGTCAATGGTACATTGGTACATAGCAATATCGTATGCGGGTAGGTTCGTGCGGCGGTTATAACATGTCAATATAATATATTATATATTATATAGTGAATAGTGATAATACTAAAAATAGTACGATTAGTACGTAGCCACGTAGGTACTAGGTATTACAAAAATAAGGTCCATAAACAGAGTTCTCTCCCAATTAGGTAATAACTAATAAGTACTATTGTTCTAATATTAGATTCCATTACGATATTAAATATTCCGACAATTGACATCGTAAATTCTTAAACTAAAATAATTAATATTAATTATTCTACTAAATATTTTATTTTTATTATATTACAAATAACATTATCGACTTTTTTTTGCCGCCCCTGCCGCAGTGCCGCCTGGAGCAACTGCTCCTTTTGCCCCCCCCTTGATGCGCCCCTGGGTACACCATAAAATCAAAACTCATTTAAATAATTTTACTAAGTTAGGTAATCGGAACTCGCGTCGTGTGCTATCTACTTAAAAAATGTATTTACCACAATTGTGTGTTGGCGACTTGGCGTTGTATGTTATCTACCACGCAATCTGTAGAGATTGTAGGTGTCGTCTAGGCATCTGGGCATTATTACATTAAAGAACTTCTTTTCATGTCTTCAAAAAACTGGTCAAAAAGATTCTTTGATGCATTGAGTGAATGCCACCGTTCTTCCATCAACTGCCGTTCCAATAAGTTAGTGGCACCACGTGTTTTTATGCCATATTTTACTTTGACGCGTCTCCACGTAGACTCTATAGATTGGGTATTGGCTCCTGTTTCTGGATCAATGAAGTGGAGCTGGTGGTTTACAGTTTTATGCACATAGCCGTGGTCACTTAAATTGCTGTAAGCTCTCCATTTGTCCGAGTGAATTGTTGATCCAACTTCTACTTCACGTAGAATGATTGGAAGTAACGTAGCTCTATCTCTCTTTTCAACCATAAAAAATCTACGGTCAGTAACACCATCATCTCGTTTACAGTACAGTCCAAAGACCCATGGACCCTGTACTTGTGACCCATAATTTTTGTAAACAGGTTCAGAGTCATCAGAACTATCAGATTCAACATCAGATGAGACTGGTGAAGTACAAGTTATTACGGTAGCAGGCGTACGATCGCCTACATACAGACGTCCTCGGTGATACTTACGCTTCCCTTGGAATAACGACTCGTCAATTTGGACTATTACACCGGGTCCTCCCATTTTGGAACGACGTTCAAATTCATCAACGCAAACGTCTCGGCATAAATTAAATCAATCTGTAACAGTATGTCTTGCTTTGCCGGTCCATTTTGCAGTATTTGTTACGTTCACTTCATTGCACCAATACCAAACTAATTCCACTATTTGACACAAACTTAGACCAATGTTGTTTTTTCCGTTTACATTGACATAAGTAAAGAATTTATTTTGTTTTCTGATGGACTGAAATGTTTAGCATCCTTTCTTCTGACAACGTAAGCACTTTTCTTTAATAACTTTACCTTCTCCATCACGTTTGCGAGTATTTTTCATATACTCCTTAATGGCCCCTCCACATACTTCATTATTTGAATTAACTTTTTGGCATACTTTAGCAGTGGCAAAACACCACATTGTTTTAAAAAATTGGTGCAAGATTCGTCATTGTAAATAACATGTCTATAAAAGTCAATAAAATGTTCCATTTTGATTTAATAAAAAATAATTATGTATAAATAATTTAATAAAATAATTAAATAATTTAAGCACACTCCACTTTTACGAGCCAAACCGAAAGTCATAATATGTCTACTAGTTATAAATATGTGTAAAGTGTAGGCTGTAGAGTGTATTGTTGATGTTTATAATATTATACGGTTATACCGGCAATATTAGTCTCCGTACAAAGTAGATATCGGTGATATACGATTGCGTACGTTTTTGCCTTTTAGTAGAACGATTGCGTATGTTTGTACTATTGCATACGATTTCGCATTACGAAAGGTCCATACGCAATTGTATCATGCACAATCGTAACACACCCGTAGATATCACTCGAAAGGTAGATAGCATATAACGCGATCAAAATACAGGTAGATAGCATATGACGCGAGTTCCAGGTAATCTACTTTATAATGATTTATTAAAAGTAGTTTAAGATATTAATTTTTAAAATTAAAAAAAACATTTGATATCATATTGTAATCACCTACACACATAAACACACACACACACATACATTTGTAGTTATACATACAATTTTATTAACGTTTCTTAACGCTTTAGCTGCATATCACATTTAAGTATACTTTCGTGACACTGTAAAAATTGAAGTTTTAAAAAAAAAAATTTCCTTAAATTTGAAAAATTATAATATCAGTGTACGAAAATGAAATAATGCTTATAAAAGACGCTGACCAAATTTTAGTGCATTTAACAATAAATAATAATAAATTATAATTATAATTTAATGTAATTTTAAGTGTTGGGTATTGATAAATTTAAAATCTTCTTTGGTACAAAAAAGTGTATACCACAGTATAAATTTTATAATGAAACTTAAGTCACCTAGACATTTTTGTTATAGAAAGTATTTGGAAAAAAGATATTTTTAATGATACCTACATATATTTTTTTTTGTTTTATGTTTCTTACAATAATTATGTATTTACAGTTTAAATCTTATCATGAACCTTATTTCTTGTACCTTACATATGATTTATGATTAAATGAATTATTTAAAACATTTTATCATCTTTGCTCCTTCCAAAGCTTTGGAAATATTAATTCAGTAATATCAAATATCCAGAAAATTTTTCAACATTTTAGACTTTAAATTGTATTCTTCAGAGCAGCAAACAAGCAAAGACATCCAAAATATAAAATTTAAAATTGTGAAATATATTGTTTATTATTGAGAGTGGTCAATTTGTTACAGAGCATGAATGAATGTGTTAATATATTATAAAGCAAACAAACCAATTAAGTGAGGTTTATATTATAGAGAGTATTACATTATAAAGAGTTGCATTGTAGTATCTTATTATAATAATGTTAACTTGTAAAATAACAAAATTTTGTAGTAGTTATCTATTACAAACTTAATGTTCAAGATTCAAGATTCTGATTGAAGGGATGAATATATATAGAAGTTAATACAGTATTGTAAAACTCTAAAATTGGCTGAGGGTGATTAACAAATATTAACAAAGCAGATCAAGTACTAAGCAATTCTTTTATTACTGTCAGAACAACTCACCTAACAACAACTTAAACTACTCGGTACATCACGGCTCACTGACTACCAGGACTGTGTGTCATTGTGACCACAATGAACAGACGATAGTAACAATATGATGATTGTTACAGTATGATGATAGTGACAATATGACAATAGTAACAATATAATAATGCAAATAATCCCACATTCGCCCCCATTTTAAGCAGAGTCCGCCTCGGACACTGAATCTTCATCATTTTCATCTGAAGTTGGACAGCTTTTCCATTACTTCATAAAATCCGTTCTCGTGCTAATTCTTACAGGTCCTTCACCTGAGCTCACCTTCAACACCACATATCGGTTTGGACCACATTTACCAGCGATACAATATGGTCCAAGGTACTTGCTTTTTATCTTGGATAGTGGAAGAAATTGTGTTCTTTTAATGGCAACTAAATCACCAATCTTGTAATCTGTTGCTGCTACCCTTCTATGATCAAATGTTTTCTTTTGCTCTTGCTGAGTTTTTAGTATGAATTGCTTAGCCTCTTGACGTTCTGTTTCTCTTTTGTCCAAAAAACTTTTTGCATACTCTTCTTTTATTAAACTGCATAATGTAAGTAGATCTGGATGTTTCATTTAAATTCCAAATGTTAACTTAAATGGAGTCATATTAATTGATCGTTGCCATGAACTATTCAATGCCATTTGTACTTTTGGACAAACTTAAACCATTGATCTGGATCATCAATAGTCGATTTTGCTATTACTGTGGCTATTGTATTGTTCAATCTCTCAACCTACCCATTTCCTCTTGGCATTCCTGTGGTAATCTGTACATGATATATTTGTGAATCTCTACAGTATTTCTTAAATTCTTCTGATGTAAATGCAGCACCACGGTCAGATATCAATCGCGTTGGATTGCCGAATGTAGCTTGTAATATATTCATTTTGTCAACAATTCTTTTGGTGTAGTAATTTTTGTCGGGAAGAGCCAACAGAATTTTGTAAATGCATCTATAACCAGAATATGCTTATATCCTCGAGGGGTATTTGTTAACGGGCCTAGAAAATTAATGTGCCAAGTATGTAATGGCAGGTCACCTTTATCAATTGTGTTAAGGAATCCTTCCTGATTACCCTGTTTTCGGTTGATTAAAATTAGGGTACACAATTCCGTATGTAACGTTCCACCTTTTCACGAACATTAGAAATGGAATATTCTTTATCCAACAGTTCAACGACTTTTTTAACACCAAAATGACCAACATTATGTGCGTTTCGGATTAACTCTTTTTGCATACCTTTTGGGATAACCAGTAATTTTCTTTCATCTCGTGTTTCATAAAGCAAGTCATTTTCTACAATATATGAACCACATCTATTCATCCTCGCTTCTGAAGTTAAGGCTTTCACCTCAATATCATCCTGCTGTGCTCTCTGTAATTGGGCTATAAATTCACTATTGATGGTCATGCATATCAGATACCGGCTCAGTGCATCTACATGAGCCATATTAGATCCTGCTCGATGCTCAATAGTGTTGTTAAATTCACTTAGCAACAATGCCCAGCAGGCCACACGTGTTGCAAGTTCTCTTTTCTCTAATGTTTTGGTAAATGCAGCACAATCAGTTACTATTTTGAACTGCAATCTTAATAAATAGGATCTAAACTTTTTCATAGCTTCAACAATTGCTAAAACTTCTATTTCATAGCTATGCTATCTTTGTTGTGGCTTGTGTAGTTTTCTTACTCATGAAGTATATGAGGTGCAATAAATTATCACAATCTTTTTGTAGAAGTATAGCACCAAACCCATACATACTGGCATCTGTGTGTACCTCTGTAACTGAATCTAGATTAAAAATTCCCAAAACAGGTGCCTTTGTTAATTTTTTTTTAGCATATTAAATGCACTTTCTTGTTGAGGTCCAATTACGCATGGTGTTTCCTTCTTAAGCATTTCGCTGAATGGACGAGCAATTAAAGTGTAGTCCTTAATGAACTTTCGAAAATATACGGTAAGTCCTAAAAAGCTTTGTATATGCTTTGCACTTTGTTTAATCTTGGATATTTTATTACAGCAGCCAACTTTAATGGTGATGGACTCAACTTGTTTTGTTCGACTCGGTATCCTAGGTAATCGATTTGTCTCTTAAGAAATTGACATTTCTTCCAGTTAGTTTTCAAACTATGGTTAGCTGAAGTTGTCTATACTATCTTTAGTCGTTCAATATTCTCATCAACTGTACTTGAAATTATAACTAAATCATCCATCTAAACTAACAAATATCCCTTCTGTATTATATCTCTGAACACATGGTTTATAAAACGTTGAAATACAAGTGGAGCAATACACAATCCAAATGGTGTCTTTAGGAATTTATACTGTGCATCTGGTGTAATGAAAGATGTATACTTAATACTTTCTTCATCCATAGCCACATGAAAAAAACCATTCTTCAGGTCCAATGTTGTAAATATTTTAGCTCCTTGAAGCTTATCCAGCTGGTCTTCTATCAGTGGTAAAGGGTAACGATCCTTAATAATTTTACTATTTAATCGCCGATAGTCAATACATACTCGAAATGTGCCATCTTTCTTGGGGAAAATTACAATTAGGCTAGCATAATCCGAACAACTAGGTCTTATAATTTCTTCTTTAATCCATTCTTCTACTTGATTTTCCACAACTACTTTTTCTTTTGGTGATAGGCGCCTTGATCGCTGGTTGACGGGTTCTTCATCATTGACTATAATTTTAGTCGTAATCGGCGTTTCTATGGTATGTGGCGCATAGTTAGATATCATATTACTTATAACTGAGTAATGTTTTCTAGATCCTACATCAAACTCATTTGTTTCAATAGTAATTTTATTGATTTCAATCACTCCAGGACTGATTTTTAGTTCAGCGTTGGTTTGAAGTAATGATCTACCTATTATAAAATCGCACATTATGTCCTCATCAGGTACAGAGTAAACTTAAACCGAATAAGTAGCATTATCAACTTCTAATTCAGTGATGAATTTTTGCTTGGTACAAAATATAGTTCCAGCTGGTCCACTGAGACTAACTTCTGTATTGATAGCATCAATGCCTTTAATTAAAGATTGTCGACACAAATTTAAATCGTAGCCAATGTCTATAAGAGCTAATGTCTGGATTCCTAAGACATTAATTCCTTTAAATATTCGCTCATTAGTACTTATAGCATTCATCTGATAAACTTGTGGTTTTTCATCTTCATTGTTCCCATGCTTTGTTTGAGTTTCTTTACTAGGGCATTCTGTTGATTTGTGGCCAAAATATCTACAAGCAAAACACTTAGGACTTTTACTCAAGTCTGGACATTCCCTATATTGATGTGTTTCAGATCTGCAATTATAACATCTAGTTACTGTGTTTGAAACGCCTGACATCAAATTTTGTTGTATATTACCTGTGTTATGATTACCTGCAGCACCATTAAAAACTTTAGATATTCCTGGCTCAGAGATGTGCATCCTTGACTTCATTTTAACATATAACTGTAGTTTTATTTTAAATTCACTTATTGTTGTTGCACCATAAAGCAAAGACTTATTCACTTCACTATCCTGAATGCCAGCAATGACGTAGTCCAATAGTGAATCTTCAGACACATCTCCTTGTTTTGCTATTTCCATCATTTTAAACAAATATTGCTGATGAGATTCGTCATAATTTTTTACTCTGGCTGTAAGCTGTCTATGCATGTCAGCAGAAGTTAAATTATTACAAAACTCATTCATCAAACATTTCCGCAATAAATTCCATGACTTAATTTCAGTTTCAGAACGTAGATATAGGGCAGCAGTCCCTGACAATAGCCTTTTGCTATATATAAAAAGTTCAACATCAGACCATCCACATACTTCGCTCATTTCTTCCAAGTCTTCTATACATTTTGTGATTGAATAAGTATCATCACCAGTAAATACATTAAGAGATTCTCGCACATCGTGAAATTTAATCAATTCTCTAACCTGACCAATACCATAATTTTCTTCAATGGTGACAGTGCTTTCGTTAGCTCTTGCATTTGCCCTAGATTTTGCGTGTCTTTGGTGACTTAGGAGGCATCTTGTAACATAGACAAGTTCAAAAACAAAATACAAATCACGATTCACTTCACGCACCGCACGTCCACGCGACTTGTATAAAACAAAATAAAATGCAAATTAATTTTGAGGTTAGGATTACAAAGTTCACGACCAATTCGTTAATGAGTGTTAATATAAATCAACAACCTGACAGGCGGCCCCCAAATGTAGAAGTTAATACAGTATTGTAAAACTCTAAAATTGGCTGAGGGTGATTAACAAATATTAACAAAGCAGATCAAGTACTAAGCAATTCTTTTATTACTGTCAGAACAACTCACTTAACAACAACTTAAACTACTCGGTACATCACCGCTCACTGACTACCAGGACTGTGTGTCATTGTGACCACAATGAACAGACAATAGTAACAATATGATGATAGTAACAGTATGATGATAGTGACAATATGACAATAGTAACAATATAATAATACAAATAATCCCACATGTATTGATTTACCAATGATATGTGTTTTTTTATTGTGTCTATCATCACCTTTTGGAGCAGTAAAAAAGCTTCTTTTCTGATAGGAAAGTTAATCTTGTTAGTATTTCGGGAGGGGGTCAAAAGTAAAAAATTTTGTTTCAAAAGTTTTCAAAAGCGTCTGGAAAAAGAATTTTTATTCTTATTAAAAAAAACAGATATTTTCACGTAAAACCACTTTTTGAAAAAATGTATTTTGTTTTTTAGTGTAACTCTAAAAAAAATAACAAAATATAGATGAAATTCTAACTGAATGTTTATATTTGAAATTTCTATGCACCATAATTTTGCAACTCGTTTTGAGTTATTTATAGACATTTTCAATTTTCAATTTCTTTAGTTTTTTATTCTATAAACGAATATACAATTTGGATCAAAAAGCTTAAAAATGTAATACAAGGGTCCTTATAAGTTGTTATAATAATAGCAGTTGGTAAATATTAAAGATCCATAGGCACACTTTTTTTTATAAGTATTTTAAGTTCAAATTTATCAAAATCTCAAAAACTATCAATTTTTGTAGTTAAAAAACTATAAAATGTTTATAGCTTAGGATTAAAAATGTGTAACAAAGATTCTCATAAATAGTTCATACTGTAACCAAAAAAACTAAGAATATATAAACTCAGATATTTTTTTACAGACATTTTAAATTCAAATTTGGAAAAAATTACATATTAAAACCAAGAATAATGACTATAGTAATTTATAATTTTAAAATATTATTTGTGGGCATATGAACCTTTTAGAGCATATTGTTATATTTTGTACATTCAATGACATTTTTAAATGTAAATTATCTGTTAAAAATCATGGTTAAATGACATAATAATTAGATAAAATATAATGAAATATAAAATAATTAAATTTTTTTTTTTTTGTACTACACTTCAAACAAAGATAATATGATTAACATTTCATTACAATGTTAAAAATAAATTTGTTGCTGCTTAAAAAAAAAGACGAAATGACAAATAAATAGCCAACATATTACATATTATATTATAATTGATGTTTTATATACCAAAAATATAAAACTCTCTTGGTTATAGTAAATGTTATTAATATATACATTTATTTTTTAGATCGGAATTTGAATTTGAACACCAAAAGTTTATTGATGGTATAGTTGGAGGAACTTATGAATATCTTTGCCAGTTCATTATTAAAAATTCAATGGAAAATATTAAAAGAACTCAATGTGCTTTAAATTGTTTTTCATCAACAAATAATTTAAGTAAGTACTATACTATTATTTGCCTAATGGTTTTAACTAATACAACATGCATTTTGTTTATAATTGCTGAGCCACAAATATTTTTAGTTAGTTTACTTTTATAAATGAGTACAGTAGAACCTCATTAATCCGGACTAATTGAGGCTCTAGGTTGTCCGAATTAATGAAAGTCCGGATTAAACAAAATAACCAAAAATCGTAAATTATAAAGTTATAAAAATTTTATTGCATATTTTATTAAACCATATATTATTAAACCTAAAAAAATAGTAGATACACTCCAAAGCGTATCAAGCAACCGACTGACGTACCGAACATATACGTATACATATATATAAATGGATTATATGTAATTAGATAACTTTAATGACAATTGGTATTGATAAATATGTTATCGCAATAACCCGCATTTATGGGAAATTTGTAGAACTCGTTTTCATGTTTATTTTAATCTACGGGGAAAACTAGCGTAATTTCTTATTTACGTATTATAAACGGCTGTCCGGATTAAGCGAAGTCCGGACTAATGAGGTCCGGATTAATGAGGTTCTACTGTATTTGGCAACAAAATCAGATAAATAATTTTCCATTAATTTAAAAAAGAAATCGATGAAATTATTTACTTCAATATTTCATGTAAATTGATACACATCAAAATTATCTTAAATTGCATTATAATGTCTTTCCACTTAAATGGTATTAGGTAAATTCAAAACATATATTTGTTTTCCGTTAACATTATTATTTTTACATGTGTTTTGAATATTGCAGTTGTTGGGTCAAATGTAGTATTAATCCAATTTATATTATTATTAAGTATTCATGAAAGTCAAATCAATGTTAAATCAATGTTTAATACAATATATAAATTGTAAATACATATTATATAGAATGTATACATCTTTTATTTTGGATTTATAATGACCTATTAATATTTAATATGTGTCCTAAGTCACTTATCCTTTTCAATTAAACAAAAATAAAGAGTGTTTCCATTCCCCTGAAATAGGTATATATAATAATTATTAAAAAAATTGTCTATAGCTATTTTTATAAATGTTAAATTTTAAATCTGTTTCAGATTATAGTGCAATCAAATCTTACTGTAATGATAATATTTTGTTTCAAGGATCTTCTAAATTGAATCAAATCCAATGTTTACCAGAATCAAACAATAATACAACTGATTCAGATAAAGCAATTCAATCATATATATTGAACAATAATTCTACTAATGATGCAAATTCGATGTTAAATATTAAAAATACCACTATTAATAAAATAGAAACCTCAACGTTTCATAATTATAGGTCGACATTACAAATAAACAACTTGACTGTAGAATCTACAAATGATTTACCATTGTTAAATAATATTCACACTGATGATAGTGTGAATTCTTCTGCTCATTCATCAGTAATTATTGACGACGATGAAAAAACTACAGAAGCTATAATGTCTTTAGCTATGAAAATACAACAAACAAATTTTAATTTTGTTGATGATTTTGAAGCTGATGACATAAGTGTTAGCAATGTGTGTACCACTAATGAAATTCAAACAACAACCAAGTGCATCATAGAACAAAATGGAGACCAACATACTGATCCACTTAAGCAGGAAGAAGAATATAAAATTCATAACAGTTTGAAACTTTTAGAAAGCTTAGTTAATATTGAACATGATAAATTGGAAGTTCAAAAAAGTTTAACAGGAAATGAAATACAACTAATTATTGAGACAAATGATAAAATACAATTAAAAAGTTCTAAAAAAACAAATATCAAGAAGGAGAGAAGTAGAAAATTGCCAGAAAATATACATAAAGAAGAAAAAGAAGAAGAAGAATGGTTGCCAAGAAATAATAAACAAAATCGTAGTTCTAAAAATAAAACTAAAACCAAGAAAAGTAAAAGCCATGTAGATAAAACATCCAAAAAAAATAGAAAATTGGAAGTACAAAATACTTTGAACAAATTATCTACATGCGACATGAGTTGCTCTATTGAAACTCAAAGTGATGAATGTACATCGGCAATGAATGGCTCTTTGTTTTCTAGTTACACCAAAAAGCCTGAAACAGTAGTTTCTACTGTCAGAAGTACTAAATTATTGGATACTACCAGTTCTGTAGGAACTCAACTGGCATATCATAATACAAAAGACTGTTTACCAACTAATGAATTTAAACAAAGTCTAGATAATATTGAAAGTATGTCAAATGATGAAAAAAAAAATGATCTTGTTGCTGTTGATAATTCAAATGTGCCATTAATTAAAACTTGTACTGTTGCTTCTACTAGTGGTTCTAATGAAAATGATGACAATATCAAAAATAAATCATCCGGTCTCTCGGGTTCAGTTATGAAAACTTCGGACTATAAAAAACTGTACGAAAAAGACCGTAAAAGTTTATTCAGCCCTGATGTTGTCATAATTAAAAATGTTCCATTAAAACCTTCGAAAGATTTTGCAAACGACCTACACATAAAAAAAGAAGATAAAAAGCCAAAATCTAAAATATGTAAGGAAGAAAGTAATAATAAAACTTCTGATAAAAAGAGAAAATTAAGTATACCTAAAGTAAAGAAAACTAATAGTAGTCCTAAAATGACACATAGTTCAAAATCCAAGCCAAATAATGCATTGACATCATTAGAACAGAAATTGCCATATGTAAGGTCCAGTAATAAATTTAAGAGAATTAAAGTCACTGGCGAAGCTAAGACTAATGCTGTTAATAGTATAAAAAATGAGTTTAATACTACAGATATGCCAGAAAACAAAGTTTCTGAGTTGGATAGAACAAACATTTTGAAAAATAACGAGTTCGGGGAAGGTACTTCAAGACATCAAGAATTGAACGGAGAGAATGTTTTGGAAAATACAGATTTTAATAAAAATACTTGGGAAGATGAAACTATGCCTGAATGGTTAAGAAAGAAATGTGAGCTTTATAACATTAAACATGTGAGAATTGTTATTAATCCATTCATTACATATTAGATTTCATATTATTTTCCATTGGTGCGATTAAAATATTTTCTTAGGGAATTTATAGATAGTGAAATAAGAATTTTTACTTTTTCATTAATATTGCTACAGTAAATATATGTATTTTAATGTATATGTAGAAAATAAATACATAAATAGAAAAAGAAAATATTTTGTCTCTTACTATGTCCCTGTATACATTTGCATACGTTTTAAATGATAGACAAAACAAGTCTTTAAAATAAATTGGTAGTTACTTAAGATAATACTTGTTTGTTATCGCCTTGCCACTGCTTCCTATAAAATGCATAACCTTACCACCTTACATTAGCTGTCTCTAATATAAAATGTTTATATTCATTATCGATATAATGCTAGATGGTAGAGCAATACATTTAATACGCTACAGCAAGCATGCCCAACCTTTTTCAACTTGCTGGCCACAATCGAAATTCATATTTATATGGCAAACCAAATATACTTCACGATTTTTCGTTTTTTTGCGGGCTGCGGGTTGGGCATGTCTGCGCTACAGTGTCTGGGCAATAACAAACCTTTAAAACTCAGTAGATTCCATTTTACAAAAAAGTACTGTAGATTGGATATATTTTAATAATACAATTTATGAAAATGTTGTTTAATTTAAACATAACATTATCAAAACTTTATTTTAGATTACTTTTAATTAATTTAGTTTATAATTGTAATTTATTATTGATGTATAAGCTTACTTTTCATAATTTTGTATAACTTTTTTTTTTGTAAATAATACAATATGCATGTTGTGTAGTACAAATATATAATAAATTAAAATGATAAGTAAGACATGGTATTAGGTGCTTGGAATCCAAATTATGTTCTGTAAATTGTTATTAATTGAAATTCAACTTTATTTTCACCTCAAATAATTCATATTAAGATTATTGTATTCAGATAAAACTATTAGGAGGATGCTACACAGTCATTGGTTGTCTCCAATTAACAAGCGCATAACATATCAAATGTGTGCTCAGTAGATCACGTTTATTTCCATTACTTTAAAAATTAGAGTGAATCAATCTATTATGAAACTAGATGGTTAAAACATTATCTGTGTTCGTATGTTGGTTTTTTACAATAATTAAATTTTTAGCGAGTTATGCTTATATTAAACGTAAATTACGTGAATTAAAAAATGCTCATAACTCGCTTAGAAATTGAATAATTGTAAGAAATCAACATAGGAACACAGATATGAGATAATGTTCTTACCACCAAGTTTCATAATAGGTCGATACAGTCTAATGTTTAAACTAATGGGGCTAAAATAGGATCTACTGAGTGTAAATTTGATATGGTATGCACTAAGCACTTATAACATAGAAACAACACAAGCGGGTGTGGTGTTCTCTTAATAGTTTAATAGTTTCTGGAGTGAAAAATTATAAAAATATTTATTATTATTGGAAATTTTTTTTTAATATTGAGCTTATTTATTTTTTAGAAAATGTATGTTTAGCTATTTAAATCACATTAATTAAGATTTTGATCTGAGTTACAATAAATTATAACCTATCAATGTTCTACTTTATTTTAGATTATTAGTTAAATCATAGGTAACTATTGTTTGTGCATTAAATTATTGTTTTTAAAACATTAAAAATTAAAATATTTAACTGTTCAAAGTAATTAAGTATTTATTTAAGTTTTAATTTTAAACTTTTTCATATGGGTATTTTTAGTTATTGTGATAATTAAAATACTTTTAAATCAACAAAAATGAAATAGGTACTAAATTTTAATTTTAAATTTATAATTTTAATTTTTTTGTTACTTTTTTGGATAAACTCAGGTTCCAAGCCCTTTTTACAATTTGTGAAAATGTTTATGATAAAATTATGTAGAAGGTATATATAACGATTGATTCTAACACTAATTATCATTATATAATATATGCTAACATTAATAACTAATTAAAATAACAAAACATCTGCTATAATTATTATTTTATTTTATTTAAAACTATTATTGATTTTAAGTTTTTTTTAGTATTTTAATTTGATTTGTATCAAGGTTTTATAGTTTTCATATTATAAAATGTATTCTTATGTTATTGCTTCAATACTATTTAAGCATTGATTTCCGTATTATAATTATAATTTTTTTTTTTAATTTTTTGATGAAATCTGTAGTGAATTAGATACATACAAATATATTTGTTAACAGGTTTCTATATATCAAAGAAATATTATGTATTATTATTGAGTTCTATGTTAAAGGTAAATATTTAAATACAACTTTACATACGTCAATTATATTTTGTAAGCAATTTCTCTGTATTAAGTATGGAATATATTGTTAAGCAAATATAAAAACCAAAAGAACTTTTCAGAACATCAATAAAGTACAATCATACATTTTTTTTATTAATATATAAAATATGAATCCAATAAAAATGTTCCCTGGTTATTATTTTGTGTGATTTATCATCAAAATTTAATGCAAGATTATTTTGTGTATACATTTTTTTGTTATGATAAAAACAATATTGAATGTTTTAAAATTTGTATGAGAATAATTACATTTTTTAGTATAAATATTAGTGTTTAGTTAGATGTCAGGGCTGTAAAAGTAAAATAATTTTGATGAAAGTAAAACAATGCCAATATGTGGTAAATAATTTATCAATGTTTATATTAGATTACATTACTACGTTAATTTGATTTAAATATTCAAAATTTAGCAATAGTTTAAAGAATACTTTTTTCCATGAATTTGCAATCATTCAATATTTTGTTGTAATAATTTGTATGAAAAATTAATCATGTTATAATATGTTATTTATCATTTTTGTTATTATTACTTTGATTCAATCCACCAATGAAATAAACTAATAAATTAAGATGCTATAATTTTTGTTATTTGTTAACAATATTTAATTTAACGTTTTTATTATCAATGGATTTTTCCTTATGATTTTTGTGAAGTGAGAGTTAGAAATGTGAATTATACTCAAAGACTGTTGAGAATTATCATTATGATTCATTGTTTCATAGTTACATTATATTATATGAGGTTGTCCTAAATGGTAAATATTTTACATTATTTAAAATAAAATTGTTGGTTGATTTTTGAGTGGTTTAACCATTATCACCGTTTGATGTATTGTGTTTCATGTTATGTCTGTATCAATTATGTTAATGAAAAAAAACTATATCACACTACCAATATATTATATTTTCATTTTCATTTTAAGAAAAAACTTGTTAAAATATATTATGTGTAGTAAATACTTTTTTAAATTACTTATAATAGTACCTTAAATTCAGTACAAACTAATGAGATCATTCTCTATAAAACAGTACTATATAAGTAGGTATAATATGTATTTTATTTTTCATATATTTAAATGATTATAAAATTGTATGTATAAAAATTGTTTTATTATAATAAAAAGAATATGGATTATATAGTATTTTTTGCATTGTAAAGTAAATAGTGTTTAATATGCAAAAATTGTTTTTACTAATATTGTTAAACCTTAGGTAATTGTGTTCAGGTAATTGAAAGCACCACATTTAATTAATGATTTAGTCCTAATTTCTAAACGCCTAACATACATAGGCTTACTTACTTACTTTAGTGCATAGAATAATCGGATTTTAATTCTGTAAAAGGATTTTAGGTTATTTGCCTCTTTTGTAGGTTATTGTGAGAAATGAGAATCCATTTTTGATATTCCAATTAATATTGTGTACAATCATATTTTGTTTTTTAAAAAATTTAGAGTATTTAACTAATCGTTTTTTTAAGAAACTAAAACACTATTTTCTTATATTCAAAAATATACTTCCAGAATAACCTAGTTAAAATACACGTGCCAACGCACAACCATGCAGTATAAATACCTTATACCAGTACCGATGAATAACCATGTAACTTAAATACAAAGACATTTAATACCAGTAACAACACAATCATTTAGTAATATTTCTCTTGACCTAGTTAGACCTTATCCCATAGCCTGTCTACTTAAAAAATTACCAACTGTGGCAGAAAGAAAGGCAAAACTGCCTGCAATATATATAACAAAAAAATTAAATATAAAAAAATTGCAACAACCAAAATGCTAAAAAGAAACTATTCAATATCAAAGCTATGAATAAAAAATAAAAACTAAAGAAACAAAAAGAAGACTGGCTGATGTAAATAATAATGAAGAGGATGAGGATGCTGAACTATATTCCAAAAGTAAGAGCGAAGAACTGTGGATTCAATAACAAAGATGTACATTATGGTCAACGAAGCTTATACCTCACTAAATCGTACAGCTATTGTACTATCCATGTATGTGACAACTCTGAGCTGATGATTAAATTTAATTAATGTTTATACTAAATTAAAATATAGGTACTATTTGTAGTATTGTTATTAATTTTAAGATTTCAGTATGATGCATTTTTATTATTTTATTTTTTAAAAAGGTTTAAACAATTAAATTAAGTATATTAAGTGATTAAAAAAAAAATGTATTATATTAATTGTTCCTGGCCTTGTTAAAATTGTACCCTTACTGCAGGTATAATTTATTGTAACTTTTAGTTTTCTTTTTGATTCTTATTTACTTGACAATTTTTGAAATTTTAAAATCAATTACATATACAGGATGTTCCAAAATGATTCATCCGATTACGAACTGATATAGTTCGGCAACGGTTAATCGCAGGTTAATGACCAATGTATTAACGGAAAGATTAGGTAACTAAATTTATTTTAAGTTATCTAGTTGATAAATTTGGCACCGTAATGGTTAGTGAACTAGGAAACGAATTATTTTGTCCATGCCCCGTTCGCCGGATCTTACAATCTGTGATTTTTTTCTCTGGGGTTACATAAAAAGCATTGTTTATGTACCTCCCCTTCCAAAAGATCTTACCGAATTGAAAAGTCGCATTACAGATGCCATCAACTTGGTTACAGTCGACATGCTTCAACAGGTTTATGAGGAATTTGAATATCGCTTAGATGTGTGTCGTGCAAGTAAGGGGGGGAGGGGGTCACGTTGAACATTTATAACTTTATAAGCATTGTACCTAAAACTTAAAATAATCCATTAAAATGAAAAATTAATTCTAACATGATTAATCAAATTTTACAATAAATATGATTTTTTGAAATCGGATGAATCATTTTGGAACACTCTGTATAATGGGAACATATTACACAACAGATTAAAAATATAAACAGATAAAAAAAATTAGTTTCCTCATTGAAATAGGAGGTCATTTCATAACGATTGCAACAATAAATTGTACCCAGTCTCCTCTACCTACCAGAAAATTTTGATTAGGTACACTGGAAATTATTAAGTTATTGTGTATCAACTATAGACAATGTGTGTATAATTATTAATAATAAGGTACCTATATTTAAAAAAACATACATTTTAGGTTTCTAAACATATGTTTAGAACACATTATATCCTAAATGTAACTGTACGTTTGTTTGGTACCTACCTACCTCCCTAAAGTACCAGCAGGTACATATACCTAGTTACCATTGTTCATTTGTATTTATTAATTGTTCGTATTTAGATACTGTACATAAATTGTACATTGAATTATAATTTTTTCCGTTGTCCTGGGTATACAAATCCTAATGCTTCGCTGAGCCTAATTAAGAATCTATAATATTATATACTTTCACAAAATCACGCTTGGCCTTAACAATTTTAAAATATAAACTATATGTTTGAATTACCTAGATTTTTTTCACCATTTTCTACAGATTCTTTTTGGTATTATGTAGTGAGCAGAAAAAACATCTGTCACTACGGTTACTTTTTTTTGTTACAAAATTTAAATTAATTAAAAATTTACACGATTTAAATTTCTTTTGATAACTGACTACACTGATATTAAGGACTATAAAAATTAACTAAAATAGTATAGACTATAGGTAGGTGGTGGCCGGTATGGTGATATACGGTAATATATATTATTTGGTTTCACTTAAGTAAAATGATGAATGTTTCATCTTACATCATTAATTATAAATATTAAACCCTATTATAATAGGTATTTATTATATAGGATCACATTTCCGAAAAAAACCTGAAAAATTCTGGGTTTTTTGCAAAAAATGCAAAATTTTAGTTTATTAAAAACTTGCTTTTACACTGATTATTTTTCAAAAAAAAAGGTAAAGATTGTTTACTAGATTATTGGGTATTTGTATGCTGAAAAGTTAAAACGATGGTACAAAATATGTGAAATTACAATATACATTTACAATTTGTAAATTATTTTGAATTAGAAATTCATAAAAAATGTTCTACTTATATTTAAGACTTAAAAACTAATACAAGATTACTCATAAGTTTTCCTATCCTTAAAAAGAAAAATACATCCCATTTCAAAGACCACTCTAGACACCTACTGTACAGCAGAATGGTAGGTACCCTTTTGCCCACGTTTTTTTTCAATTTCCCGTAAACTGTGTTTTCTTTGGAAATATTCTTCTGTTATAATATTCTCCAACTTGGGCTTTGGGGAAAAAAATATTGTTTTTCTAGAAATTTTCCCGAATAATATTGAAAATTTTCCGGCATTTGATCCCTATTTAGAAGTATATTATTAATACTAGTATTTATAATCAATCATTGCTAAAATATAAAAAAAAAAAGTAACGATATAAATTAGAAAGTAGGTACTTACCTATAATTATTTGATATTGATCGAATATTTTTGGTTGAAAAGAAATACCAATGTATTATGATTAGGTACTTATAGGTATGCCTGTATTTCATAGTCAGTTATATATCAAAAAAAATTCAAGTCGTAAACATTTTCATTTGATTTAAATTTTCTAACAAAAAAAAGTAACCGTAGTGACAGATGTTTTATCTGCTTATTATATAATTTATTAAAACCAAAAGAATCTGTACGAAATGGTGAAAAATATCTAGGTCATTCAAATTGTTTGTTCCAATTTCAGGTTCCGTGAATTTGAATGTAAAGGTAGATAGGTACCAATTCTAAATCTTTTCTATGTAATGATTTACTGTTAACACTTTTTCTTACAATTATAAATACCTTATATAACGTATAAATGTATTATTTATAGACAGTCTATAAATAATACATTTAATATGGACTTGAGTAGGTACAAGATAATAAGTAGGTGCTTATTGCCTATTTACAAATTGAGTATTGTTTAATTATTAAAAATTACGAAATATAATATTATCATGAGATTTTGAGAATAGGCATTAGGCACTCCATTCCTATTGTAATTGTTCTTAAAAGATTAGATAATATACCATTATTAGGTATTTCGAATACATAGGCTATGTGCCATCGCCAAACATTAGGGTTTTTTTTTTGTCAGAGGTAATATTTTATGATATTTAAAAATATTATAATTTATAATATAATACATCATATTTTATACTTGAAAAACAATGGTAACATCATACTTTAGAATGTATTGTAAAATATAATGATAATTAGGGCTCGGAAGTTGTATAGGAGTTGCATATTGTTGAATTGTTCTATATATGTTCTTGATTTCTAGTAGACCAAGTTAGAAATCTGAGCTATAATACAATTTGCATGTGAGTTTAAAAATCAAAAATTAAAAATGCATGACGTGTTGTATTTGTCGTCAACTTTTGGGGAAAAGTGAATATTTCTTTATTTTCATACCCATATTTTATGCATATTTAATATTTTCTAAAAATCATTGATATTTTTCTTTCTTAGACTGTATAGTTTAATAATAATATATTGAATATAATACTCAATATTATTTAATGTAACCAGGTATTTCGTATTTATTGTTATCGTTGACTATACATTTAACGACAACAGTGCGATGCGCATTCTATCACGCTAACATTCCGATGTAGGTATGTAGTATGTACTCTTTTCGAATATATTTTTTAATAATAACTATTTTTATGTCAGTTTAATAAAATGTCAAAATAGCAAGCTGTTATTGCCATATTTTAAGTATTTTAAATTAATTTTTCTATATTTTACATTTCTATTAGTCCGATTAGTGCAAATTAATAACAACATAAAATGGTTCATTGGGAGTTTTGAATAATTTTAAATTTTTATGAATATATTAAATTATTTAAATTAATTTTTTTTGCATATTTGACATTTTTTCATGCATATTTTATTTTACAATTTTTTGGTGCATATTTTTAGGCATATTTTTTGTTTTTTAGCTCCCATACTTCCAAGCCCTAATGGGAAAGTGGTAATGTACTAATATAGGTAGTTCAATGTTTTTAAATGTCCGCGTTCGTGTAAACGCGTTTATCGTGTAATTCACACGTTAATATTTTGCTGACCAAACAATATGAACATCACTCACTATTGTAAATATTTGTAATAGAACGTGAACGTGAAAGAAATTCATATTTTTAAGGAGCTTGTACGATTTTCAAGTCCGAAAAAATTAAATTGTTTTATACATTTTTTTTTTTTAATATTTTCATCTTACCGGTGATTATATTGGATATAATATTTGTAAGTGTATTTTATAATTATATATTTATTTTAAATTCTATAATTGATTGTATTGTAATTACTAATTGTTTAGGCGTGTTATTATTATATTTAAATTTTATATCAAAATAGGTAACTAATAATTTTAAATACAAACAAAGGAACTTTTTACGAACTTACATTAAAAGTATCCAGTATCTAGGTACTTACAACTTACAAAACTTACTTTATTTGTTACCTATATGATGTTATTGCAATTTAAAAGTGTTATTTTAAATTATTTGCATTTCAATAAATCATTATAGGTAGGTCGTAGGTACAACATTTTTAAATGCCTACTGCTTACAATATTATTATACCGATATTAATATTATAAGTTGAATTAAATGAGATAATTTTTTTTACTTGGAAGGATTATACTAGCTATCAAAACTAATATGTATCTACTAAAATATAAGCTTCTAAAATTCTTGATAATAATAAAATAAAGGGCGAATGTAAGTTCCTACACGAGAGTAGCAGGTAAAAAAAATACACACGTTAGTTCCTACACGGCGGAAAAAGGTACGTATGTAAGTTCCTACACGGTAATATCCAGGTACGTATGTTAGTTCCTACACTGTGGAAAAAAGGTGTAAATATGTATATACGAATAAATACATATATGATGATTATACAATATAATACAAATTGCATAATGCATTTTAATTTTTCATAATTGAATATAATATAATATAAAGAGTAAAAAATCAAAAAAAAAATCGCATAACGCATCGTCACAAATAAATATAATATGATGAGTAAAAAATATAATAAAAATCGTATAATGCATTTTAATTTTTCATAATTGAATATAATATAATGCTTGATGCATTGCTATTTCAAAATCTAAAATAATTTTTTTTAGGTATTACTCTAGCTATTTTTATTGTTTTCAATAATGCAATGTAAGTCTTTTTTTCTTTATTTGGCAATAAACAAAACATTAACGGAATGTACACTACATTTTTAATGCCATGAATCGTGTATAGTTGCGTATAATATTTATCACTATAGTTAAAAGTACCATCCATATATAAAACATCTAATTCTTTTAACAAATCTATATTTGTTTTACATGAAAAAATAACTATTTCATTTAGCGCATCATTTTCATATAAAAATAACTCACCTCTATTTGTCTAATAAACTTAATATTTCGTGAACTTCTTTTCTTGATGTTGGCAGTTTGGGGAAACAATGCATCCTTGCATTATGAATATTCCTTGCTGTTTTAAGTCGGTTGCAATCAAATCTCCTTCGTTAGCATAATTTGATACTTATTTTCGTATTATTTTTGACAGTTTTTCAACTATAGAGTCTACAGCTTTTCTTTTGCAAGCATTGCTTATTTGTTGCCGATTTAAAGTGCTATCACTTGCATAGTTGCATGGCGGTGATCAAAACACGATTTATCTGTATTAATTAATTGGGCATTTGGACCCAAAGTATAAACTTTTGCACTACACTTATTTAAAACACAACGCCACGTAATTTCATTTTTTTTAAATGTATGATGCTTAAAAAATTTAAAATTATTCAAAACTAGTAGTTGTTTGCCTTTTTCACTCAACACGAATGATACATTCTCGCTCATTGTGAATTTGTATAACTGTATATGATTAGTATAAACGGATATGTACGGACACTCAGATGTTTCGAACAATACTAACAAAACTTTTAAGAGAAATAACTAGATGTACATTTTACTGTGTATAGTTATAAGACTTATAACTAATTTTAAGATTATCAAATCAAAATCAAGTTCTGTATTATTTTTATCGATGATGAAAAGTCATAAATATTTTGTATGTCAAAAATATAGATAATAAGATATTTTATCTTTTTCCTTACGTCGAGTCGGTATAGGGGATAATATTATCAGCTTGTAGCTTGTCGTATTTTCCAGTGATTTCGTATATACATTTATAAGTATATTTGAATGTAGTTACCTATATTAAATAGCTATACCGGCGTATAAAGTTTCAATAACAAATCTAATTATTATATGCTTATTTGTGAAAATGTGTTATGCTATTTGTATTATATAATATATAATCATCATATATTTATTCGTATATACATATTTACACATATATACACATATAGGTACACTTACATATGTATCTTTTTCCGCCGTGTAGGAACTAACATATGTAATTGTTTACCTGCTACTCTCGTGTAGGAACTTACTATTAATAAAAACATTTAAATAAATTTATATTAAATAAAAACATCTTGTTTAATATCATATTGTAATAATATTATACTGGTTAAAAGAATTGTTTTATTAGCATACTATTTTATGCCTTATTTTAATGTTAAAAAGCATTATAGGGTTGTCTGGATTTATATACTTATGTAGTTATATTATATTATATGTATATTTAATGAATTCTTTTTCCATATAATTATTACCTAACTACCTACTTATTATGTTTTTATTGTATTTTAGGTTCTGAGCGGAGCGATGAATATATTGATTTACAATGCCGTGGGTTTTTTTATTTATTTATTTTTGTGTATGTGTACACGATAAGTAGTCGAAATAGTGCTTCAATTTTCTGCAACAATATCTTGTTTGATGGGAAAGTGAATCTAGTTGGTGCTTTGAGAGGTTAATTTTTAAAATTCCAAATAGTTTTCAAAAGCACAGGGAAGAATAAAATAAAAATTAAGGAAAAACTGCAATTTTTTACACAAAATCGGTTTTCAGCAAAATCGATTTTTGATTTTAGTATAACTTTAAAACAAATGACCACAGATACATGACATTTTCACTGGCTGTTTATATTAGCATTTTCTACAGACGATAAAATTTTCAAAATATTTTGACATAGGTACTCAGTTTCCTATTTGTTTAGGTTTTTTTTCTACAAATGTCAATTAAATTGTATTTGTTGGGTAAAAAACGCTTGAAAATGTAATACAATATATTGTTACAATGAATTTTGAAAAACATTAACAATCTATAGTTACAGTTTTTTTAGCATTTAAAGTTCAAATTTTAGCAAAATACGTAAAAATCACGAAAATGTGTAAATTTTTTTAGTTAGAAATTCTTAAAAATGTTGCCTTTTAGATCTAAGGTTTGAAAATTTAAATCAAGATTCTTCATAAGTTTACCTTTCTTTTTCAAAAAAAAATGTATACCTGAAAGTCAAATTAAATTTTTAAGAGCATTTGAAGTTCAAATTTATACATTGGAAATTCACTCGATTTCTCATCATGTAGCGATTTTCTTATTTTGATGTAATTCAAAAACGAATAACTGAAGATACTTGAAAATTATATTATATGTTTATTTTATCAATTCCTATACTTGATACAATTTTCAAAATATTTTGTTTCGTTTTGAACTATTTAAGGACATATCCGGTTTTTTTAGTTTTTTTTCTATAAATATCAATAAAATTGTATTCATTGGGTCTTAAAAGTTAAAAGGTTAAAAAGCTCTAAAAGCTTAAAAATTTAATACAAGGCTCCTAATATATTATTACAATAGTAGGTAGTTTTTTTTTTTTTTTTTTTTTTTAGAACCATCAGCTTAAACTATTACAGTTCGACAATTACAAAGTACTTAAATTGACATTAACAAGAAAATAAAATAAAAATAACAATAGAATTGTAAATAATATGACAAAGATAATGATAGAATACGTATCAGTAAAAGTTAAGGCACTGATACCGTGACCGGTTGTAAGCGATTAAGAACAGAGGTTAATAGCATGATTAATGGATTAATTATCGTTTTGAATTCTTCGATGAACTTATTTATGGAAGTTGAATACGAATCTTCAGGCGGTGTGTTGGCGGTGACGTTGGCATAAGATCTATTATTGTGAGTGGAATTTGGAAAGACTGATCGGTTTTTTGATGAAGACGTTGGGTTGGTTGGAGTGGGTAGTTTTCTGTTGTTTGCGGATTTGGAATTCTTGCGGGATTGAATAATATTCTTGTACACAGGACAGCCTTTATATGAAGCTGTGTGTGGTCCAGCGCATAAAGCGCATTTGGCGGGAGTCGACGGGGGTTTTGTGCATTTGGCGGAAGGATGGTTATCCCCACACTTTACACAGCGAGGGGACTGGTGACAGTAATTACTCGTATGAAAGTAGGCCTGACAGTCTTTGCATTGAGGAGGGGATAATTTTATTTTAGGCCGCTCGATTTTAATTTTTGTGTGGCACAGTGAATCAATGTCGAAGATATCGCTGTTGTTATCTGCTAGCTTTAAATCAACCCGGAAAAGAGGCAATGCGCGTTTATTTATACGATGTAAAATATTTGTGACCTGGATTACTTCGTGGCCTTTATCTGTAATGCTGGCTTCAATGTCATCAACAGAGGTGGACGGGTGGAGGTGTCTAATAAAAACGCTGTACGGTCTAAGTGGCTTGGGTAGATAAGAGTGGAATTTGATTTGTTTATTGTTCAATAAGTATTCACTGATTGCGTTGTGGGCAGATATACTGCGAGGATGGATAATCAGGTATTTGAGAGTAGTTTTAAAATAAATACTCGATGGTTCGAGTACTTTAAATAAGGAATTTTTGAGTGTAGAGAAGTCGTATCCGTCACTTACGCAGAAGGGGGGAATATGAGGTGTGGTCGTTGGTGGCAGTTCCATGTAGGTGTGCGTAGAGGTGTCCTCTGCTTGAGGCGAGACTGTGACAGGCGGAGGACTGAACACCTCCGGGTGAGGATCGGCCTCTTCGGAGAGAGAGGCAAATCGGTTCGGCGAGACAAAAATTTTGTTTTTATTAACTCCATCATCGCTAGATGATGAAGATAAATTACGTTTAAAGGATTTAGAAGCAGACATATTAAGGTTGGGAGGTCAGAATGCCATTAGTGAAAGGCGATAACGGACGCACGCAACGAACGTCCGCTCGCGATAAACGGTACCGAACGACTAGTTAAAACATATTAAAAATACATAGGAACAATTTTTTTTATAAGCATTTAAAGTTCGATTTTTGACAATATTTATTAAATTTTAAATTTTAAATATTTTTGTTATTAAAAATTGATCACATTTCAACTTTTATAGCTAAGGATTGAAAATTTAAAATAAGATTCCATGTAAGTAGTTTATTGTGTAACTAAAAAATCTAAAAAATATAAATACACAGTTTTTTTATAGCTATTTTATGGTCAAATTTAGACAAAATTAAATATTAAATAACCAAGAATAACGATTTTAGTTATTATGTTGTAATTTTATAATATTAATTCAACTTACCGGCTACCGTATTAATAATATGAAATAACAATATAAATATAAAATAAAATAAAATATCCACATGCACTGATAAAGCGTCTCAGCTCAGAATCGTTTTTGGTATACAACGATATTATATCACTGAATTCAAATTTAATACCATCCATTATACAGTGACCCACTTGTAACCTACTGTAGAGCGACATTCACTTACTCACTTTTTTTTTACTTTTAAGTTCCTACCCCTTCGGCCCTTCAAATATCTATTAAGACATTGTACCTACCTAAATATTGCCTAATAGATTGTTTAAAATAATGGTTATAGTTAGGTCGCATAAGAGATCAACAATCAAAACGACATTTTTAGTTTATCCATCAAAATTTGAAATTTGTAAGACGAAAAACAAAATTTCACTCATCACTATTATAGTAGGTAGGTACGTTTAAATTACAGAAAAAAATATGTTTTATGTATTTACTTTATATGTTGATATCTACCAAATTAATTAATCTGTAATAACTAGTTACCTATCTAGCAATATTTCTGAAAAAATTTAAATATTTAAAACAACTCTCCTGCAGTATCTACCTATAATTTGATGTTGTATGTGGCTATGTGAGTTTGTGCGGCCACTAGCTACTTATAGGGACGTACCTACAACTTTTGGTATGTCAACCCTAGTATTATTATACATAGGTACTACTTTTAATTATTATCGTCATAACTGAAATTATATGCATTATTAACTATACTACCACCTGTTTCTAATGTTTCTATAGGTAACAAATGATCAAAAAAATTGATCACGTGACATATACCCGAATGAAGAACAACACAACATTATTAAGCCACAGTAATACCCATAATTGAATATTATTATGTATTCTCAACGTGAACAATACTATAATATACCTATTATTGCAATCAGCTTGAAACGTGGGTTTTTGGAGTACCTGAAGTAGCAATTTTGTTATATATAGGTACTCGCTATTATTGATAACTTGATGAGTATAAAATATATAATATTAGGTAGGTACCTAATACCTATATATTATGTTATTTATTTCTAAAATAAAATAATTATGCTTAGAAATTTTATAGGTACCTACTTACAAACCCATTAAATTACGTGAACAGGTACATATGATACACCATGCTATAATAGGCAAGAGGCACTAAGCAAACATTCTTGTTGTCACGTAGACTTATCGCGTACTGAGACGTACTCGACACTCGACAGGTGGTTTTTTTCACTTATCGCCGTCTTCATCAACAATCAAATAATAACATGATTATATATTATTATAATATTGCGAAACGCTCTTCGGCCGACCAACGACAGCTATACGATATAATATTATATTTTTATGCTATATACTCATTATTATCTATATACTCATGCAAGATAATTTGGTATATTTATTTATATAAGTATTATTAATTATTATACATACGTATATACATAGATGCGCCCAGACAACCGGCGACGACATTGCCGATGTATATAGAGGTATGTTGTATATTATACTGTTTATAACACAATATGTCACCGGTTATTACTTAGTTTAATCCCGTGGCGCCGCAACCGGAGCGAGAGATCACATTGTATCCAACAGTATAATATCATTATTATAATTTATTATTTACGATAATTTTATATCGAGTAATCGCGGCGAATACGACTATACGACTGCGACATGGGTAAGTTTTACCAAGAATTTTAAGAACAGCATTTACCTGTAATACAATGCAATCCTATAAGCAGCATATAGAGTTTACATAGGTAATTTATGTATTGCTAGATATAGCCAATGGTAAAAGTAAAAAAAACTGGGCCATTATTTAGTCGAAGTTACGGACTTCGGTATACCTACGCATAGGATTAAATTCGACTCCGACTATTTGACGCCGGGTGTGTGTGTTTAGCAAAGTATATAGACTTTACATTATTTGTTATAATTTATAGATAAGTATAACCAGTATAGGATACTGAATAACACATTGACGATTGACACTTATTGTTACACTTTTTAACCGTCATTATTTGTTCCCACGTCACCGTATAAATGTCAGTCCCATATGGCCATATTGTATTGAGAGATATGACATTTTTCAGTAAATACACTTTGGAAAATATACGAAGGATTCGGTTAATACCTATTTGTTAAACATTTGTAGGAGTAATTATTTATTATTTATACATTTTCATTATCTTCTGATAGAGTATATGATACTTTATCATACATGTTCAATTTGTATTATCTCTAAACGTTTATAAATTAACTTTATTAAATATTATGTACAATCACTGCATGTACACTATCTATAAAGGTATTGTATTACGAATATATTTTTTTTTTTGAATTTTTATCATACCTTTATCTAACCTATTCTTTAAACTATTGTTCATAAAAAGAAACTAATCATTAATCATCAAATTCGTATGAAATAATATAAGCTCAATACCATATCATACGCATCCATTTTTATCTTTTAAATAAATATATAATTTATGAATACAAAACAATAATGAAGTATAAAAATTATATTAAATAAATAAGTATTACCTACCTACCTAAATTCAAACCTTGGAAATAAGTAAGTTATGATATAGATAATATTAATCACTCATCGTTTTAATCAGTCTATATTTGATTTAGTACAGTACCTATAGGCCATAATATATAACCTATATGGCTATATATATATATACACATATATCCACAAGGGTAGTCGTAAAGTAAGACTACTCAAGTCCTAAATAATACATTAATAAATAGTTACTACAAAATATATAATAACATTAAAAATGAGGGGTCACTCGATTTTGACGGCAGTAAAGAAAACCTCTGTGAAATCAACGTAAATTAAATTTTATCCTTAACATTTACCGAACTCATCATATCTCTAAATTTATAAAATAGATATTGCGTGAGGGGACAGACACGCTCTGGTACAATGAGACCGTGCACAAGTTATAATTAAATTATATTTTATTTCTGGTTATATATTTATTTTAGCTTGCGATCACGACAATACAAAGTTGGTCTGGTTTTCATCTGAGAAAAATAAAAGGCGCCTGTCACGTAATGGGAGGGCGTGAGGGTGAGGGGTTGACCAAACCTTAATCCGGCACAAGCATACTATTACGCGGCAATGATAATAATAATAATAATAATAATAATTACAGCTGTCAAAGTTAATTTATCAATGCTCTTATACGGACTGATTAAATACAGATTTAAGCAATGTTGATCGTTAGTTTTGTTTGAGAGGACCCAGCCACAAGTCCATAAATGGTTTGTGTTTGTTAAAACCCATTGGCCATTTGACATGGACGACAAGATAATAATTAAAAACACAAATGTTCGCTATACATAAAAATATCTTTGTCGTGCAAGAAATAAGTAAAGTTTATTTTCAATACCATGACAAGATCGAAAATTAAAAAAATATATCTAAAAATACATTTTTAACAACAATACCATAAACACTTTCAATATTTTGATTTTGTTAAAATTAAAACTTTAAATGGTTATAATTTACCTTATAAACATATAATTGACCATATACATTTTTGAGATTTTTAATTAAAGTAAGAAAATGTATGAGAAACGCTGTAATACATTTTCAAATTTTTTATTTAATAATAACAGTCATTTTATCATATATAAATCAAACATTTATTTTTTTAAATTTTAAATGTCTTTAAATAGAACAAAACATTCAAGTTTCTACTGTTATTTATTTTGAAATTCTAATAAAAAAATGTAATTGCATGTATGGTTAATTTTTTTGGTTTTCCGAAAGAAATCCAGTTTTTGTATTTCTGATTATTTAAAAGAACTGACATTTTTTAATTTTAATTAAAGTATAGGCATCAATAATCAACATGATATAATTTTTTACCAAAAACTGTCCTAATAGTTAAATTAAAGCATTTCTAATGTTCCCAATGACAATAATTAATAGACACAAAAAATAACATATCATTGTGAAACCAAAACATTCAAGCTCCGTTCAAGTTGCTAATCAAACTAAATTGAGAAGGGCAATTTTACTTTGATTTTGTTCTATTATAATATGTTAGAAATTTAATTCAAACATACATTTTTAAATTCAATTTAAAAAAAAGTGGAAAAGTGGATAACGCTTTGTTGCACAGTAGTTGTCGAACATGTCGTTGTAATCGATATGTTTTATTTGAATTCAATGATGAATTATTGTATACGAAAAACGATTCTGAGAGAAAATGTTGTATGAGCCTAGCATGCTTGTATAAATACTCATATTTAGTAGTTAAAAAAAACTTATAGAAATCGAACATATCGAAAATATCTCGTGGCTTTAAATAGCGTAACTTTCCAGTGAACTTTTTCTTTTAGATAGTGTTAGAAAAATGTCTTGGGAATCTTTTATTAAAACTTCTAATGTAAGCTATGAAAAGAAAAACTTTTATGAATTTATAACTGAAAAATAATTTACAAAATGTTCATAGCTATAGAAAATGGCTCAAAAGGAGTCAAAATAGTTTAAAAAATGTTACCATGTAAAGAAAATACTAATTTAATTATTCGGTAATCATTTCAAAAGTTTATGGTTATTTGTTTTGGAAATACAACAAAATATTAATAATTGATTCATGGGATTTCGATCCTTTACTGCTGAATATCGAACATCGTAAAAATTATAAGTTCAAACGCCCAAAAAAAGGTAATGTTGCTTTCCAGACCCAAAATGTTGATGACAGACGGAAAAAACACACATCATTATAAATACAATATAATATATTCTGTGTGGAGCTATGAATGTAATTATTTTCCAATGATGTTGTTGTATGTGGACTATCAGTGATCCAAAAGTTGTTGGTTTGAAATAATGTTGTAGTCAATTTCAACAGTAAAATAAAGTGTAAAATAGTATATTTTTAGTAATTATAATTGTACAGTAGTCGTATATTTTTGTGTACATGGATGAGTGTCGTGAAGTTGCTCTGGTCCAAACGGCTCTAGTACATCTGAATATGCTGTGTTCCTGTCCCTTTTATATACGATGTTGGCTCGTTTGATATGAATGACACGTGGACTTTTTGCAGGTTTCATTTGTGTGAGGTAGTTTGAAAGTTGTTGTTGTCGCTAATTTTATTACGCTTGCCAAATTTTAAAGACCGGGGTTCGAAATTCTGGTACGTGCGCCTGGCAGTTAAATGTTACCTATGAATCTATTTTATAGTTTTGTTTACTTAGATTGTTAATTAGATTAATATATGAGTGGAACTCGTTGTCCTCTACACAACCTAATATAATATAATATTATATGATATTACTCCGTAAGACCGTGGCTCAGGATAATGTGTGTTTTTTTTAAATGTTTAATTAATTTTTTTTTTATGTGTCTGTCCTCACTCATCACCGTTTGAGTCATTAAAGTGTAAAAAAATACTCGGTGCTATTCTGTAATCAAAAAATCTCAAAAATATAAAAACACAGTTTTTTTATAGTTATTTTATGTTCAAATTTAGACGAAATTACATATTAAATAACCAAGAATAATGATCTTAGTTATTTTGTTGTAATTTTATGATATTAATTCCACTTACCGGCTACCCAGTGGCGGAGTGAACATATTATTTCAATGACGCAGTAAAAAATGTTCAACACCCACCCACCCACGTTTTATATCAACACCAACATATTAAAAAAAGATAAGATAGGTACTAAATAATAATTTAATCGATGATGTTAAAATAAGTTCCTAACTTTTACTCAAGACTTAATTACAAAATATGTCAACTTTCAACACTCACACACCCACCCACCATTTTGTTTCGTGACGCAGCTGCGTCAAATAATCCCGTTTACGCCGCCACTGCAGCAGTCTTGTAAAAAATACTTTTAAAAAAGTATTAAGATACTAATACTAGTAATCTAATAAAATAGTATTAAAAATAATTTTGAAATACTATTATAAAAATGTATTTTACGAATACTCACAAAGTATTCGAATACAAATATAAGTATTTTTTTTAAAGTTTATTCTGTATAATATTTATGTATATTTTAATATTTATTATATTATGTTACTAGTTTGCTACTTACCATAGATTTTAATAATTTTAAATATTAACTAACAGTATAGAACCAAGCAAAATAATATTTTTAAAAAAGGGAGGGTAAGTGTATGTCGCTCTGCTGTACATTAGGTTATAAGTAGGTCACTGTATAATGGATGGTATTAAATTTGAATCCAATGATATATCAATGTATAAGAAAAACGATTCTGAGCGGAGGCGATATGTCAGTCTAGGTACCTATATGAACAAAAAATATTTTTAATTTTGTCAAAATTCGAACTTTAAATGCTTATAAAAAAAAATCGTGCCTATGTATTTTTAAAAATTTTCAACTGATATTGTAACAATATGTTATAAAGCTTGTATTAAATTTTCAGACTTTTTGGCCCACCAAATAAAATTTTATTGACAATTATAAAAAAAAAAACTAAAAAAATTGAAAACTGAAAATGTCTGTAAACAGCTCAAAATAAGTCAAAATATTTTGAAAACGGTATGGTATATAGAAACTGCTTATATAAACATTCAGTAAAAATTTCATGTATTTACCGTAATTTTTTTTAGACTTACACCAAAAACCAAAATCGATTTTATCGAAAATCAATGTTGCGTAAAAATTCCCGTTTTTTCCTTAATTTTCCATTTGTTTTTCACGGTACTTTTGAAAACTACTGGAAAATGTTTACTTTTGACCCCCCAAAGTACCAACTAGATTCACTTTCCTATCAGAAAAGGTACTATTGAAGAAAATCTAAGCACTTTTACTGTCCCAAAACGTGATGACAGACACAAAAAAAAATAAAAAATAAAAAAAAAACACACATCATTGTAAAACCAATACATTCATCGCTCCGCTCAGAATCTAAAAAATTATCAAAAAGAGTCTTTACAACATTTTGAATTCTTTTTAATAACATTATTTTTTCAAATATAATATTGAAATCAATTGTTTTTTCAATATAATTTTTATTAATGTCAAATTGTTGTGAAAAGTAATTAATAAAACGAACTTTATGGTATTTAAATACAAGTATTTACATTTTGTTAAAAATACTTTTAAATGGCAGTATTCAGAATCTTTAAAAAATACTTTAAAAAAATTGTATTTAGAATACCAAAAAATACTTCAATAATAATTTTAATACAAGTATTCAAATACTATTCAAATACTTGTATTCGAATACTTAACAAGACTGCGACTGCGGCTACCGTATTAATAATAAGTAATAACAATACAAATAAAATATAAAATATCATTGAATTCAAATTTAATACCATTCATTATACGGTGACCCACTATTGTAACCTTCTGAACATCTGATGATGCATGGTGACATCTTGCACTTACCCGCTTTTTTCATATAGTTTTTTAGTAGGTATCTACCATTAAATAATAAACTATAAAAAACTTATTAAAGATTGTTTAAGAAAAAATGGTACATATAATACTTAATAAAAATTGTTAAATAAGAGGCATTAATTTTGTTTAATTTGTAGAAAAAATATGACATGCTATTAAGACATGGCATGCAGTTCAAATGCGCCTATAGATGTTAGTCATAATATATTAAATGTGTACCGTTTATGTTATTACAGGATTTTTTAGTTTCGTGTCACTAGCATTATTTGCAATTGGATCAGCTGCTATACATGTGCCATACAGTTATAGGAAACCATGTATCGATTCGGAAAGCGTAAATAGTTTTTTCAGAGGGAAGAAATGGGTAGTTTTGGTAGCCGGTTCGGAAGGATGGAACAATTACAGACATCAGGTCTCGAACAATATTTATCATATAATTATAGCTTACTGAAAATGTGCATAATTTAATTTAATAACGAATGGTATGATACGACGGCAGTGTAAATTAGTAGTTAGTACTTATACCTAAAGCCTATATATAGTTGTATACTCATTACTTAGTATAAATGGTATCAGTTCATAGCCACGTTTTTATTTATTTTTTTTGGAGGGAAGGAAGGGAGATCTAATCAACTTTGAATACAGTTTTTCTAGTTTTTACATAGTTGATATACAAAACCTTTTATTTTTATAATAATTATAATACAATACAATCTACTAATTTTCAACTAATGTCTATTTTACCTGTACGGGATCATGGCATGCGTTGTTCACACTGCTGGCTAAATATATCATAAGTACCTAATATAAGACTATCATTTTTATTATATAGCCATTGTATTCATTACATCACTATAGAGAATAGAGATAGACACTTCCCAGTGTACTGAAAAAATCAAGTACCGATAAACTTTAATTTCCAGTTTTATTACGACGTAATGTTTTTAATTGTTTCAATGTTCAAAAGGAATGCTGTAGGTACTTCTGTTGTAGAAACTGGTAATCGCCAAAATTATCAACAGAAAATTTATATTTAGTAAAAATGTGCATCGTAATTATATCTTAAATTTAATTTGAATCGAATTTTCAGTAGAATGTGTAGGTATGCCAGTTTTAAATATAAGAGTTTAAATCATTAATAATTACTGGTACAGTGAGATACCTGCCTATAATTATAAATTGTTATTCTTTATGGAAAAAAGTAAAAACCTATCTTAAGTAAATAATATATTTATTTTATTTTATAATATTTTAGCAAAAAAGATAAAAAATTAAATAATATTAACAATTGAATTTGACAATCATAAACAACATACCATGGATATATAAATACTAATGCATATAGGCGAAATAAGTAGTATAGGTGGTTGGTTTTACTTTTTTTGCTTTATTATCTACTTTTAATATACACCCATATAATATACTATATACTTAGAATAGCCCGAATAAATAATATAAATATTATATTTAATTATTATGCAGGCACGCCATATGTAAATATTATCATACAGGCATATAGTTCCTATACAAACAATATAATTTAAGTACGTATTCATGGTCATACAATGAATAGTAAATAGTTATTATTGACTGATAGAATCATAATTGAATATTTAAGTATAATATGGATACTTATATTAGATTAATCTATTTTACGTTTAAAACGGAGCGATAAATTTATTGGTTTACAAAGATGTGTGTTAATGCCGTTTTTGGCCTGACGTTATTTTTTGAGCTAATTATTTTGTAGTTATTAACACATAATAATTTGTATTTTATACGCCTAGCCGGGAGGTTTGAGAGGGACGAAGGCGTTGCTACCCCTTCAAGTTTGAAAATGTATTAAAACGATCGTCTTCTCAGCTCAAAATCGTTTTCATATACAGCGAAATTTTCATTAAATTCAAATTGAACACACCCATTACTGTGACATATTAAATATGACAATTGACAATAACACTCGACAACTATTATAGACACACGACAAAGCAATGTATTCGTTTTTTTTTCCGTACTATCATAGGTAGAATAGTAGTATAGTAGATAGGTACACATTTAAATGAAAAAAATATATATGATTTTCAATTTTCATTTTAGATTATATTTTGAAACGTACCTACTGTTGTTTACAAGCTCATAAAACTTAACTAAGAAATTTAATATAATATGCATTTAACCACAAAAGTTTATGTAGACTATAGAATATAAACTAAATTATGTATTATTAACTGTCTTAGGCGGACATATGTCATGCATACCAAATAGTTCGAGAAAACGGAATACCGAAAGAAAATATCATTACGATGATGGTGGATGACATTGCAAACAATTCAAGGTTAATATTTTAATTTACAAGTATAAAATGAACCTATATATATATTATAAATACTAATGTATGTATTATATTATAGTAATTTGTTAACTATAATACTTAAGTACCGTTAATTTATAAGGAATGACCAGTTGTGTAGTCTATCCTTATATTATAATATGAGTAGGGGCCGGAACTATATTCTATTAAAATAGATAAAATAAGAAGCTAATATTCTATTAAAAAGTTGAAAATAATCTTCCAATATTCTTTAAAAATCATAATAAAATATGCAAGCAATACTTTTTTATTAATATATTCTCTTGAACAAAAAATTTGCATTTATATGCAAAATAATACAAAAACTGATATAAATAGGTAGGTATGTAATAAAAAATAATATGCAAAAAATATGCAAAATAATACAAAAATCGGATATAAATAGGCACGTAATAAAAAATAATACATGTTAAAAACAATTTGATTGAATTATTTAAGAGACACATTAGACTTTCCTAAACTTCTGATGGATGTTACGAGAACAAGAAAATGGGCCTTAATAAATATTAGATCGTTTTGTATGGTTTCTAAGTCAAAAACTGTTTTACATTTAAGTACGGACTGGGAGATTTTTGACTACTTAATTCTTCAATAACATTTTTTAAACCTTAGAAATTATTACATTTAAAAATAGGAACTTCCAACCACGTTCCCCATAGTGATTATACAATATACTATGGTTATAATACGTATATAATATATCAATATCATATCACTATTCTCGGAAATATAATTTATATTATTTACGCCATTGCAACAAAAAATATCGAATATCTATAAAAATTAATCAATATATTCTCTAATATTTTTTATTATAAGAAATATTCTTTGATCTTAAAATATTCTAAAATATGCAAAAAAAACTTTTGCCATTAATTAACCTATTTCATGATTTGTATTCACTATTTATAGGTTTTAGATTTTGTGGAATTCAATAATAATAAACAAAGAAAACGATGTAATATGTTTTAAATTCTGATGATAATACTTCTATACATTTAAAATAATTATTATTTACAAGTAGCTTGTTCTTTTTAAGGGGAGACATAGTCTCAAAGTCTCCTCTGACGAGCCGCCCTTGATAAGTTGTCATTCGATTTCAAGACTAGTATAATATAGAGGCACGTGTTTAAAGAATTAAATTAATCTTTTGTCTATTGTTTATCGGTGGCATATCAAGTGGCTTATCAGAGTGAAATCAAGGTAAGTTCATATAATATAGCTAGGTATAGATATAGCTGGTGCTATAAAAAATGTAACTAGCTTAATAAGCTCAACAAAATATATAGATAAGTTAGCTAGGTATATATTTGAGTCTAAACATATTTCTATAAACGATTGTGAAAATATACTAATAACATGTTGATTGTTTTTATATTTATTTTTACTCGCATAAGACTTATTGGCTTATTAATAATCACTTGTTGATAACATCTAGCCATCTAGGTACTTATAATAGCTCATAAAGCTTTTATACGCTTGCTACATTTAGGTAAAGCCGTATACCAAATTTAGATTTTATACGACCATGATATAAGTTTAGTTTAAAAGTTCATTTGAGTAGGTACCTACATAGAATTCCGTAACCTACTCTTAGTTAGTTAAGGATGGTCGGGGTGCATTCATGCGCCATGAGTGATGGAAGGGAAATACATATATTTAACACCTCTTCCCACAACTGGTCTTTCACTGCCATTATTATGTCACGAGCTCCGTTGTTTATTAATATTTTCGTTGGACTTTTACTACAGGAATCCCACTCCAGGAATGATAGTTAATCAACCCAACGGAACGGACGTGTACAAAGGAGTTGTTATCGACTACAAGGGGGTGGTAAGATAAATTTCAGGTTATTCGGCCATTAATGCAATACTGCAGCTGAAGTTTATACGATAATACGAACCTTCAAGGTTGTGGGATTTGTGACATTCGATTTTTCAATTACACAAAGTGCTATGGCTATTGCGTTTCTGTTATATTGATTAAACCGATAATGGATATTTACCTTTTTGGATATAAATATATGTGTCCGGAATTCCGGATATTAATCTGCTGTCGCCGACACCTGAGCTGGTAGTATGTCCCTGTAGTCGGTGCGTATACCGCAGCTAAATATATATAATTAAATAAATAAAATATTTTTATATTTTAAAAAAGGTATATAAGTTACATTGTACATAGAAACGTTTTTAGAAATCAATCGGCTTTAATTTGTTAGTTTTAGTAATTTACTTGACAGTTGACATATTATATGGGTATAATGTATATAATACATAGATGTAATGTAGTTTAAATAACTAATACAGCTTTACCGTTTTATTCCTAAATTAGGATGTAAACAGCACAAATTTCTTGAAGATTATCACTGGTGACAAAAAAGCCATGCAGTCCATTGGAACTGGAAAAGTAGTTGAAGGGTATGTATAATATGTAAACGTTTTCAATTGAAAGGATGTTTAGTGTAAAAAATAAAAATACATCTTTAGAGAATCTAAATTACTATCGTTCTATCCCTATAGAACCCTATTTTTCCTATTCAGAGGAAAAAACTATAGTCAGAGGCTTATTAGACGGAGAATGATCCACGAGCGTCATTTTTTAAGGCCCTATGTTTAGTGTTTCGTGTTAGAAGGTAGAACACTATTTTTATTTCAAATAAATTGTTTATGACTTGGTGATGGCTACATTCGAAGGAAAGAAAAATAAAATTTAAAATATAAAATCATACACAACGTAGGTAATGCCGTAAAATAATAATCGTCATTTTTATATTAATTACTACACCGCGTAGCGAATATAGTATAAAATATGACCACAATGATAAAATATGCATTATTTTGCCATTTGTGCCCAATAATAATAAATTATGATCGTGATTCGGAATTCCAGATTCGTAGTTTGGTCAATTGGTCATCCAGACATCAGTCTAAGTTCCAAAAATTTTGGGTTTATGCATAGATTCACACAAACACTATAGTTTTTAATATTTTAATATCGAAACCTGGCATAATGTATCGATGCTGTGTTTTCGTTAAAATTTCTGATACACAATAACTTTTATGTCGTATCAATCAACTTTTAAAATATAATATATATATATATTATATATATGCACTGATAATTTATTAGATATTAAACTTTTTTAGATTCTGAGCGGAGCGATGAACGTACTGATTTTACAAAGACGTGTGTGTGTGGTTTTTTTTGTGTACGCGATAAGTAGTTGAAATGATGCTTCGATAACTAAAAATTCTAGAACAATATTCATATAATTGATAAGAATTTGGTTATCATTGGTATTGTATTTTGGTATAAACATCCCAGTAGTATTTTTAGTTTATACAGCGTTTAAAATATTCAGTTGTGATGGTTCAAAACATGGGTGTAAATCCTGTTCAGTGAATCGGTTTTTTCTGATTTTGAACACCGATTTTTGTATAGAATAAAGTTTATTCTATAATCATGGTTTATTCAATAAACCGTAAATTTAGAGCGCAAATGTCGGTGTAATAACCGTGTAACCACGCACATGTGAGTTGTATTTGGACTGTGCCTTTTTGTAATAACTGTGTAATTTCATGTGTAATAACGGTTTAATTTGTTTGACTCAACGGTTCATACATTATTTATCAGCCGGTGTTATAACAGTTCAATGTTTAATACTTTAACCGCATATATTATAATATATATAGGTAATATACACGAACGAACATGATCTTAAGAACACGACACGACACGACACGGTGTAGTGTGAATCTTTAACCCCCCCCCCTTTAGATGTCGGCGTAGGTACTAGGTATCTGGTATAGGTACACATAATATATTTTATAATTCACGTGTATTATATAAATATATTTTATGAAATTGTTTGTTTAATAAAGAGGACCGCACGATAAAGTATTCATTAATTTTGTCGATCATGGTACCACAGGAATATTAGGTTTCCCAGACGATTTATTATACGCTGATGAACTGAACGACGCGCTCAAAACTATGTACGCATCTGCACGTTATAAAATGGTACTATTTTCTTTAAATCAAAATGTTTGTTATAATTGTATATTTTAATTTATGCTTACAAACGTTTGTTGATATAGGTGTTGATGTACATTGAAGCGTGTAAGGCGGGTTCTATGTTTGATGGGATACTCAATGACAACACAGGTGGTAAGTACAGAGATTCAGGATTTTGGTAGGTACTATTTTTTTTTTGCTCATAAAGTATCCAAGGAGTTAAACAATTATTTTAGTTATTTTCTATGAGTTTATTATTTATTTATTTTTATCTAAACAAAATCAAAACATACTAGGTGTATAAAGTAGTTTAATATAACTGGATATGTAATAGATAACGTAATATATACTAAATACCTACTATAATATAGCTGATAGGTTGATTCACGCAATATAATTATACTCACCATCCTTTTTTTCCTTATAAATAATTAAATCCTATTCTGATGTTTGGAACTTTTAAGTATACTTAAGAGTTAAGAACTATATTTCTGATTACTTAGATTTTTATATAATTTAAGGATTGTCCTGTGGTGATACAAACTCTTTTTTTCAAATGTGAATCATAATTTTTTTCTTGGAAATTGTTAATTAGATTATGTTTTTTAAAATTGAAATATGTCTAAATCAAAAAATGAAACGAGTTTTTAAATTATTTAACTTTGTATACTAAAGTTAATAGGTTCATGATAATTTTTTATTAATAGTTTTTATATTTTTTCTGTAATACTATTTTTAAAAACTGTTATTCATATTTCATACTTCATAGTTTATATATTTTAATAACTCATAATAACTATTACCTAGTTTATACGTTGAACTTTTTTAGGCAGCGGGCGAACAATTATTTTTTTTAAATCTCACGAGTTCGTTATAAAACTTGTATTCAATTATTAAAAATGTTTTAAAATATACATGCTATAGTAAAAATGTATTCGTGGGCCTGAAATAAAAAAAAAGTGTGTGACACATAAATGACACATTTCATAGTGAAAATGTTTGGTCATCTTTTGAAAAAAAAAGTTTATATACATTGAACTCCTTTGGTAAATGGTATAAAAAATCAAAATAACTGAAAATGTATAGTCCTTAAGTATATGTACCTACTTAAAAATTATAAAAATCATAGTAATTTGAATAAATTGAAGAAAATAATAGGAGTAGACACCATGATGCTTGTTGAATCACTCTGTATACGAACACGGCGCACGGGGCGTGTATCAGAAAGATCTAAACATACATATTACATTTTAATGTATCATATTATCTGTGTGCTATAGCAGAGCATGAAACCGAAAATTATTTTTCCTATTTCGATTTTGGTTTCGGATATCGCTAATTATTTTTTCTGAATTTATTTTTGGTTTTGAATACCTACCAGTTTTTATTTTTCCGAATTCAATTTCAGTTTGAATTCCGGTATTGATTTTATTCAATTTTGTTTTCTATTTCGGTTTTAAACGGTTTCAACTGGTATTCAAATTCGGTATCCAATATTGGTTTCAAACCCTATGATATAGTCCCTTGCATGTGTACCTAACCTAACCTAACCTATATGTATAATAAAAAATAACCATCTAACCCTCTTTAACAATTTTCGAAGACGCTCTGAGTATCTGGGTTTCAATAGTCAGAAATTTGGTTACATTTTATAATATAACTTTTATTATTATAAAAAATAAATATTATAAATACGCGCGGGCTGTAAAAAAAGGACCCATAACACACTAAAATAAATATGTCACCGGTTGAATATCAGTTTTTAAAATATGTAGGTAGGTACAGCAATAGATTAGGTACTAACAAGTCAACTAAACATTTATACATACCTATTATTACCTATTATATTCAAATAAAATGTTAACTTGAATTATAAATTTAATACAAACCAATTTTGTAATTTATGAAAATTGGCAATTTAGAATTTAAACCAAGTAAATTCGTTTCCGTAATTAAAAGTAGGTACAACTAAAAGTATAAATCTGTTTTTAAAACTAGTTTTGGCGGTAACTGCATCAGGGCCCAGGGAAAATTCGTTTGGAAGCTACTGTCGATCTCAATCTGGACCATACAAAACATGTCTTGGAGATTTGTTCAGCGTCACATGGATGGAAAACTGGGATGCGGTATGTAGTAACATAATCAAGTAATTTTTAATTCATCTGCATAACAATATTAATGCATAGGTGGTATTTTTTTTGTTTTGGGTGAATAGATTTCGAAATCACGAAAATTCGAAATAATTTTTTACTTAAAAGTTAAGAATGCATAAGACATTAAATTTAAAGTAGGTAGGTAGGTACGTATATCAATTTCTACATTAGATAGCCAGAATTTCAAACACCCTAATGGGTAGTCTGATCGCAATCAGCAATTATTAATGGGATTATTATTTAATTTTAGAGTATGATGGTAGGGTGAGTGGTAGTGAGTAATGATTCGTATTCACACAAACTGTTCATGGAAAATAATAAATGTTTTTCAGTCTAAATATTTGTTTATATCATACTTAAATACTCAGTCACATTATTTTTATTATAAATCTACCTACATACAACCATTCTCTATATCGAAAAGATTTGTAAATTAAAAAAATTAAAATTATTTTTCAATAGTTTTTAGAGGGGCTAGTATGACTAGCCCCTCTAAAAAGCTTGGTTTAATCTCCTTAAGCACCTACCTATATTGATTTAAATTATAATCATCATTTAGATGGTATCCGAATCGTCTAAGAAAAAGAGAACAGTTTTCTTTGACTTCAAGGAGGCCAGAACCGGCGTCACCGACAGCAACGTTATGGTGTATGGTGATTTCAGAACGGGTCATGAAACGCTCTCCTCGTTCATAGGTTACAAGAACCACAGCAAAAAACTTTCTTCGGCCAAACCAATAATGACCCTAACGAGTGTACCAAAGGTATCATATTATATAATACATATATATCGACGATTATTAACGGAGCAAATTACATTTACACTAATTTCTTCGTGAAACTTAGAACACAGTGTCCAGTAGAACCGTTCGTGAAAATTCCGTACAACAAGAATTGGAGGGCCATGAGTTGTCAGTCTCGGACAGGCACCATTTGTCAACAGAATTACGTTTGAACGACGAAGTATTTCAAAAATAATAAATAATTATTAACCGTTTTATTTACGCAAACCAGTGTTTGGTATTTTCGATCCAAGTACATTATATTATTGTTTTAGATGAGGACGATCATCGACAAAGCACTCCGGACAATTTATTCGAAGGTAGTGAAGGCCAGACCAGAAATCATAAGTAAAGTCGGCGACTTTTACGAACCCAATCATCTAGAACTCTCGTTAGACATGTTCCCGTGTTACAGAAGTATTCTAAATAAAATCACAAAGAGCTGCTTTTCTTTGCCACGGGTACGTATATTTCCACCATATTATTATTAATATAATTCGTTTTTATAATCTGTTACACAAATATTGTGCCTGCAGACTTAGAATATTTAATAACACCTGTCGAGCTTAATATGTTTATCGGAAAGGTAGGTATATTGGTAGAAGGGAATCGGTGCACACTTAGTAGTTAGTACACTACAGACGTTACTTACAAGTCGGTACAGGCTGTATCTATAGTTACTGGTATGATGTCATTCAAAAAAGTAAAAACTAACAAAAACAATAATGATAAAAAATAGTAAAATATAATTGTTTTTCAAAAATTTTGTTTTGGAATGACTTACAATTATGTAAAAAATATTTCCATAAACGTCATAAGTTTTTGAAATAACGAATATTCTTCGATGAAATAACCACACGGTACCTAGGTACCTACTTGTTGTGACTTGTCATTTGTGGCACGTTTCACACCCCGAGGCCCGAGGGCATACGTGATATGGGCATTCGTGTGTGTGAATTGTGGTCTCGTTTACATGTTAGAATATTAAGACAGAATAATATTATATCTCCGTCGACCGTCATCCCGAATACAAGGCAATTGAATATTCTACGGTAGTTTGGAGAGTCCGCGGTTGTCAGCCATATTTTTGTTAATTGTCATATTATATTATCTTGTATATATTATTCTATGTCTTATTTTTGATTATTTATACTTCCGTGAAATCGCACTATGATAAACCTTATATATGGGTATAATTATTTATAATTATTATTATAGTATAACGACTATAACGCACCTCTCATGGACCTAACTTACGACCCCTAAAAATGTGCGTAATACAATATATAATAAATAAATTATTAGTTTCAATAATAACAAAAATTATAAATATATTTGATTGTATGTCTTAACCTGATTCCCCGTTGTCCGATATTAATTTTTATCATATGTTGTTGTCCAACTCCGTCGATCGTTGACCAAGGTATGGTACAACAAATATCCTCGTTATTTCAAAAAAACTATTAACATTTTTTTAAATATATTTTTCACATAATGGCAAGTCATCACAAAAGAACATTCAAAAAAATATTAATTTCCTATTCTTTATTATAATTATTTATAATTTGTTCACTTTTTTGAACGAAAACATAAATTTTAATTTGCTATTGCGAACTCCGGGGCAAAATATTTTTTAGTTTTTAAACAAGCTATTAATTCTCTATATTATATACCTACCTACGTATTTGAAGCATAGGTGTGCGGAGTAGTGCACATATATAGATATATTATTATAATGAAGCTACGTTTGTATGATTATTGATTACAGAATCCCTACGCTTTGGATCGGTTGACGATTTTCGCAAACTTTTGTGTTGTCGATAAACACATACACCAGATGGTCGAAAAATTGGTCAGTGCATCGTGTTTGAATGTTCATAAATTGAATATAAGGAACGTATATTAGAATCACGACGTGTTGTATACGTATTGCACTGCACTGCAGTACACACCTACGTGGCAATAACGAGTATAATGTACTAATCAATATATATCTTATTATGAACAATATGAACTATGATAAAATAATATTTTGATTACATAAATTCTTCTTTGAATATAAACGAAATTAAAATACCAATAATACTCGTGTGTTTATGTATACAACGTACCTGTGTATAAATTGTTCATCTTTGATTTTAACTATCATCAGGCATTGTGACGGAATTTTTTTCCGTTGTGGGCAGTATTAGGCAAATATATTTTTAGGAAGGCAAACAAAATGTTGAACTTTTTAAAGCCAAATTGGTTTAACCTGTATATTATTATGATATACTCAATATCTATACTAATATTATAAATCTAAAGAGTTTGTTAGTTCGCCAATCTCTAGAACTATACTGGTTTGAATTGAAAAACTATTTTGGTGTTGGAAAGTCCATTTATCGAGGAAGGCTATAGGGCATAGGCTATATAGTAATAACATCACGCTACGACTAATAGGAGCTCGGGGAGGTTATCAAACAGAGATTTGAGATTTACGATAGAAATATTTGTTTATAAATGGTTGCTATTGGTTATAGGAGACATAAATAGAAGAAATTGTGTTTATTTATTATTGGTTGCCATTGGTTATTCAGGCAGATCAGGTACAAGCATGCATCAAATCGAATTTTCGCACATTGCCTATCTAGGTGACTGAGTTCTACTTATAAGTCGCTCATTGCCGTTGTCTGTGGTCCGACGTAATCGGATTGCCTACCAGGGTGGCCGAGTCGCACTTACTGCAGCAAGTTACAGCCAAATGTAGTTGAACAATTTTTACAATTTTTTTAAAAGCTGTCATTTTTTACAGGCCAAGAGTGCGTGGGATTAGCTAGTATATAAATAAATATACCTAAAGATGCACGTACAAAATCATAAAAAAATAATTTAAGTAACGTAAGAACATTTTAATTTAATACCCTAGGTATACTTTATTTTTAACTTTTTTTCGTTGGTAGGTAAAAGGTCACTGTAGTATGAACGTACGGTTAATGGATATACATTTACTGAAATATAATCCATGGTCTATAATCTATATGGTGATAGGTAATATAGTTATATGACTATACAGTATAAAACATATGCCTTGAAGTATACTTGATAATATAAAATAATAGAGATGAGACAACTATATGATAAAAATAATGAAACTGCTTTCAACACTTATATTGATTTTATTTTAAATATAATAAAAGGTTGTAAATAAATAATTATAAATATTTTACAAAAATGGCTAAAGGAAAATAGGTCCAATCACAAAACGGCCTAAATAAAAAAAAAATAGAAAAATTAGTGAATATCAATTTAGTATACATTTTTTTAATAGTAAACTTTTATTAAAATGAATAACAATGTCATCGATGTGTTTTAAAAATGTATTAATTTTTATGCTATAATAAGATTATTTTACGTTAAGTATTTGAAAATTTGTATCTAAGCAGATGGTAGGTATAATATAATAGCTATACTTACCTACCATATTATGATTTCAGCATTTTGTGGCATTGTCGCATTGAGATATAATAAAATGACTACAGTGGCAATTTTTCATTTTATAGACGATACTATTTTACTACGTTGATTATTATAAGAAACTTTGCACAATATCTAAGATAATACCTTAAAATTGTTAACAAAACGAAATACGATTTGGAAAACCGTCACATCAGGAAACGCAATAAAAAAAAACTTCGTGTCTTATTACTCCGTGAAGTCAAATTAATCCCACTGTTGTATTTCTCAAATTCTATAATGTTGAAACTAATTTTAGCTGAAGTGCTACTGTAGAATACAAATAAAAATCAATAATGTTTTGATGGTAGTTGTTACACATAACACATAAATAATATTATAGTTTTAATTCGTTGGCATTTAAAAAAATTCAATTTATTTCATAAATAATTGTGAGGCAGTTTTAAAACTTAGATGGACTACTATTAAAATGATTTGATATTATTTTTGATGTACCTTGCATATTTGGTTTGAGTTTATTTTAAATTACTACCGGCTGAATTACCCGGCGTTGTCCGGAATAAAATTATGATTGTTCACCTTCTTTTGGGTGTAACACGCTGTGAAAACAATTTCTTTTTAAGTGTAAATCATATTATATTTTAATTTATAGCCATCCCGACCGGCGTTGCCGTGAGATTCGCTTGTGATTATGTGAGCAGTATATTATCAGATAGGCAACCTGCCTGCGTGGTGCGTACGTAAGTGTATAATTTAACTTAAACGTATAAAAGTTATACCAAGTTTGTCGTTTTTACATAATTCAACCTACGGTGGATTAATACAATCAATTGATGCAAAATCCTAACCTAAACTAGCCATACTAAAATCCGATGAGACGATGAATAACGAAAAACCAAACATTCGTATACCTATATAGATAAAGAAGAAAAATAAGAAAAAAAACGATGTAAAAAATTGGGCCACCGAAACCGTGGTAAATAAACAAAAATTTCCATAGTAAATCTCAAAATCCCTGTTGAGAACCTCCCCGTGTTGGAACTCTTATTTACCTTTATTCACGGCAAAATGTAGCCCATCTTCTTTCCCAAGGTCTAATCTATCTCTGTACCAAATTTCATCGCAATCGGATGAACGGTTTAGGAATGTATAGAAGACGTGCAGACAAACAAACATTCATATATTTATATGTATATTATACTAGCTGATCCCGTGCACTTCGCTGCCCGTAAAATATGACTACTCTTAAAAAAATTGTGAATATTCAACTAATTTTGTGTGTAACTCACTGCAGAAAGTGCAACTCAGCCACCCTTGTAGGCAACCCGACTACGTCGGATCGTAGACAACGCCGATGAGCGGCTATAATATGTGTTAAATATTCGATTTAAAGCATGCTTGCACTTGACCTGCCCAAATAACCAATAGCAACCAATAGTAAATAAATACTAATTTATACTAATTATTTATCCTATAACCAATAGCAACAATTTACAAACAAAAATTATTAAAATCAGCGAACCTATTATTATTATTTATTATTATTAACGACATTATTTATGATAATTGATAACTCCTTTGTTTTTAAAGTTAGAGAATCGATCAAATTCCATAAACCTTCTCCGCAATGAGCTTTTCAATTAAAAAAAAAAATCATAACGATCGGTTTAGTAGTTTCCGAGAACATATCACTCATAGGTTTTCATTTTCACATTTATATATTAGATTATTATAGATTAGTTCCTTACCTATTTATGTAACATATAGATTTATGCATATTATGCAGGTACTAATCACTAATGTATTATTAATTATGGTGTCTTGAATTTGAGTTAAAAATTGCATATAATTTTCAAATAGGTAAATGTTATTACTTATTAATTACTATTGTATTTAGCCATATTTTCTCCATGGCCATTTTTTACCTACACTCGTTTACGGTCTGATAACATGGTGGGCGATGCTTTGAATAATGATGTAATAATAATGTTTATTTGAAAATAGTTTTATTTTTTACATATCTCACAGAATATGATATATTACTATGAATAAAAAATAAAAATATATATTACGATGATAAGAGTTTGTAAATATTTGCACCCTCCGATAAGCTGACAGCTATTGATGGAGTGTTATAAAGAGTTCACAAAAACAAACACTAAGTATACAAATAATAATAATGTTTAGTCATCAATCGATTTTTGGCATCCGCAGCTTATGTGCTGAAAACAGACCACCCTCTGCATAACTACTATATAGTTTTACGCATGCTCGATCTTACCTCCTTAGCTGGTATAGGAGGGTTAGAGTTTATCTAATATTTTTACAAAGGTTAACTAATGGTTCAATTCATGCTCCTGCTACGCTCTCACAAGTGAACTTTAAAATTACACCTAGTTCCACAAGATCTCGAGTTCCCTTTGTGGTTTCTAGGCATAGTACCAACTACATATTATATTATGATAGAAACCAGCCGATCGACGGTACGATGCGTCTGGGTTACGAGGACCCAACTTTATTATTTTACTGCATTTTAAAATTATGTCGTAGTAATTTGTTTTGTACCATTATAATATTTTGTATTTTATATGTAGTATAGTTTTATTGTATCTCTGTATAGTTATTATAGTTTTGTATATCCAATTGCTTATTATTATTTATTGTATCATGTGAGAATTATTGTATTTTTTGGCCTCCGCCCGTTATATGTACATAAAATAAATTTATAAATCAAATTAAATCAAGTTTATACAATTTCAATTTTATTTTAATACACAAGTTTTAAATAGGTACAACTCAAAATGTCTTAAGTTATGAAAATCAAATATATTAATTTTTAGAATCCTACATAAGTGTATAGCAATAGGAATATAAATTTTTGCACCAAAATGTTTATAAAATTTAAGAATATTTTTTGTATCTAGTACAATATTCATGGTGGGCAGTAGATATAGTATCATGTCTGTATTTATACAAGGCAATTAAGATATAATTAAAATACAATAAAGCTTTGATGTCATATACGTTTAGTTCACGGTACATATGAAATATTCATTATTGGTATATTTTGGTTTTTTGATAAGAATTTAATAAGACTATTACAGTTGATTTTAAAAAAATTGTATGTGAGCCTACCCCACAGAATTATTTCGTAATTCAAAATTGATTGAACAAGCGTTATTTGTCTTTTTATTTGTATATATCCATAAAATATTATAAAAAGGAAAGATTTGGATGTTTATTACGAATAAACTCAAAAACTACTTGTCCGATTTCAAACATTATTTCACCACCATAATGCTATATTATCCCTGAGTAACATAGACTATTTTAAAAAGGGTAAATTAGTGGTCCTACTCGGGGAGGTACCCAAACAGTGATTTTGAGATTTACAATGGAAATGTTTGTTCGTAAATGGTTGCTATTGGTTTTAATAATAATAATTATTAATTATTATCAAAGCGATACGCTTGTTAGTGCAGTGGCACTTCTATGTATTTTAGTACAGAATCTGTGCAGATTACATCAAATACTATAGATTAAAGGAAGCTTATGGGATTTCTGGGAACACAATAGCTCTCAATTTCACTATGGGTTGCCTATTTAATTCCCTTATTTTATTTTATTTATTTTTATTTCTGAGATTAGATAACTAATTAATTTGATAAGTCGATGAGTAGATAATATACAATAACTTTTTACTAGTATTATATCAATTCAAAATTTCAATACTTAATTGACATATTATTTTATATTTTTTTATTTGTTACTTTTATTACAATCTACAAAAGTAACTAAGTGTATTACTCGTGGAAGTTAATATTGTTATGTAATATATTTACTATGAAAATCATGAACAAATACAATTTATCAAGTCATTATCAATTACTGTAGATACAGAACAATTCTAAACACATCAGAGATGAAATCATTTGGATATTCTGTGTAGCTCTATATTTCTATGTATATTTTTATGAATATTTATGGTGAAAATGAAATACATATTTTGACGCCGGACAATTTATAGTCGTTTTATGCAGATTACCAGTAAGGGGCTGGATAGGAAAATTCAGTGAAATTGAGCGCCAAGTCGCCAGGTCGTTTTCAACAGAGCTTCCTGTATTCTAATCTACAGTAATAATTTGCTTACATTTAACATGGTTGAAGAATAGGTTAATCCATGGGTATTTAATTTGTCACGTTCAACGCCGTACAGGATCAGCTAGTTAAATATATTTTTGACATAATTAAAGATATAATATAATTTACGTATTGTACTGGTTAAAGCATTTAAATAATGATCCCATTTATGTTTATTATCTAGTGTTATACAAAAGTATTTAATTTTATTTACAGAAAACAAAGGAGTAGAATTATTATTGGCTATATTGCCTATAATATTATGATTGCATGATGAACTAACGAGTATTCTGTAATTCGGATCAATATTTTAAGAATCATGTTAAAATAAATGTATTTCAATTTGTCTAGATTTATTTCTAATAGATTGTTATCAAACCAGGCTTTAGTTTTATTTATACTACCTACTATTTTCACACAAATTTAGGAATACAGATTTTCTTAGTTTTATTTTCATTTAGTTTGTCCTACAATGTAGAAATTTAAACAATAAAAACATTAAAACGTATAAGTGACCATTTGATATAATAGGTACGAAAAACACAAAGCCTTTAATATATACTTGGCCCTGAGACGATCCTCCTTGGTTCGCCCCTTCATTCTGAACATAATCGCGTACAATTCTTAAACTGGAGCGTCAGGAGTATTGAATTTCCATGTATATGCATTTTTTATATTATAATATTAACATAATTATTATAATTTATATTGTAAACTAGCTGTATTACCAACTTCAGCCAGGTTAAAATCAATTTATCTTTCTATAGTTTTTCAATTTGCTTCAGTTGAATATATCATATATACCTAATACAAACACAATATTACAATATTATTCATTTTATAATTTTTTACTTTTTAATAAAATCCTGGACATATTTTTTGACAAAAAACTGGAAACAGTTTCAACTTAAAAGCCGACGTAAATCAAATACCGGAAAGGTTAGTAAGTATTAGTCTTTACAATAATGTTTTATCAAATGTTAATCAATGTTTACATACAAATATTTCAAGAATTAAGAAAGAAAATCATAAAAATAATTATTTTAATATTGTGTTCATAAGTAGGTATATGTACTTAATATAAAGATTTGTTTTTATAATATATTTGTAAATATTTTTACCTACACCTATACAACATTTCTACTAATTCATTATTATAGTAATATATTATAATATGTAAGCAATGGTTAATATTTAAATAAAGTAAAAAAACATTCATGTGTGAGTCACCATATGTAGCAATATCCATAGGGGTTGTACAAATAAGCTATAAACACATTTTGAATCTTTGATCCAACTATTATCAAGAGAGAGATTAATTTATCCAAAGTGAAATCAAAGAACATATTGTATACACAATACTACACATGTATAACATAGCTATAATTTACACTTATACGTTTTCGTTTTGTGTGCCTTTATATTAATGATTTAGATGTTCGTTTGATGTCAAAATACTGTCCTTGACGTTATTTGTACTCGACTTGTGGGTTTCCAATGAACAAATAGTTTTAATTGTTATTGTATCCAAATATGAAATACGTAATATTAGACGAAAGCAATCAAGCACAGATATTGTGTTCAAATTAATTAAACTATATAATCTCAAAGTAAAGGTTCAGAAATTACAATTACTATTGTTATATCGACCCCTATTCGGCTATTGTCTGATCTTTGATTTACTGTTGTTTGAAACCATGTTCAAAAATAGTGGTTAAGTTTACGGTAGGTAAAAGCGATACAATCATTAGTTCTATGTTGCGGGAACCATACTGCATACTTATTTAAAAATCACTTTGCGAATTTTGTTTGTATTATCGTTTATAACATTCAAACATTTTCTGCTAATATCAATAACGTCTAAATGATAATTGTTATAATTAATATGAAGAGTTTTTTCCAAAGTAGTCACAGTGCCTTAGTACAAAACCACGGGTGACGTGCATAAACCCTTGCACTCGCGGTGTGCTTACAAAGTACACAATAGAGCACTGCTGAAAGTTCAAAGGTATATAAGCAACGATGAGTGTAATTGACATGAAACAAAATAAAAATAATACTAGCTGTAGTTAAATGCAATGTTGAAATTGTCGAGACACTGAGTTCCAACAATAACAAAATTATATTATTATACACACATTATATCACATTTCGTTCAGAATTTTTTTTTTTAAATTACCGACCACCAAAATTTTTTTTTATCAATAAGAAACATAAAACTATTACTCGTTGATCTAATGATCTAATATTAATACTTATAAAGGACCAAACTTATATTTTCCTCAACTTATTATTTTTACTAAATATATAGTTTAAAATAATATCTTTGATGCTCGGTTGCTCAGTACGAACAACTTAGCCAAAAACAGTAATTTTTTAAATATTTGAGAAATAAATTCTCAGTTTGGTATAAAAAAAAATAAGACAGAGGGGCCAAATTCACACAGACTCCTATTTTGAGCTACGAATTTCAAAATGATAATAATATAATATATAGGTATTCATTAATTATGACGTTTTTCTGATCTCCAGATTCACGGTAGGTGCACATAAAAAAAGAATCAACCACGAATTTTGAAATTTATTAATAATTTTATTTTATTAATTTATTCTTTTTACCTACTGTATATTTGTAGGAACATAATATGGGTTGTTGAATTATATGCATCATCGAATAAGAGCTCACATTAATTAACAAACATTTTTATTTCTTTTTACTAAATTTTAAATTTATTTTATTAATATTTAATTATTTAAGTTAGAAATTATTGTTCATAGTTCTCGTGTAATCTATAAGTGGTATAAAAATAACAATAAACACCACTTATACAATTTTATATTAGGTAACTATAATTTAATATACCATAACGCAGCCTGTCCATGCAGCCCGCATGGTATCACTGACTTCAAACTGGTATCAACATATTTTGTCAACTTTTATGCAGTTGATTGTATTATTCTCGAAAAAAATTGCAATTCGTTTATGTGATGGTATAACTCAATTTATTTTAACCTAATGGAGAATTACAATTTTAGGTTTTCTTTTGTAATTTAATAATATGGGTACTTGAAAGTATATTATTATATTTTTAGTTTTTACACTTTGAAATAATTAAATGCAATATTTTTGGAAAAAAATAATTCAATAAATGTTTAGTGATTGTTCATGTGACCTAGCTTTAGTAATAATATAGACACTTCACCATTTTTTCTCAGAATTATTTTTCATAGATACTATATCATTACTATATATCATTGAATTATTTGAATTTAAATTTAAGTCATAACACTAAGACCTACTCAATAACAAGATACACACATATAGCCATAAAACATTTTTAAAATGTTGTAAATTATTTTTCAGTTAGAAATTCATAAAAGTTTTTCTTTTCATACCTAAAATTAAAAATTTTAAGAGAAGATTTGACATAAATTTTTTTACCTATAACAAAAAAAAGGTTACCTAAACGAAATATTATTTTTTTTTGAGCTTTTGAACTTATTATTTTTAAAATAATTGATATTCAGCGGTAAATTATTGATCGGTTTTTGATATTTTGTTGTACACTTGTACTTCCAAAACAAATAACAGTAGAATCTTGAAATGTTCACCAAATATTTATAATAGCATTTTTCATAGATGAAAACATTTTTAAACTATTTTGAATCTTTTCGAGCTTTTTTAGCCATGATAATTTTTCAATTGTTGTAAATTATTTTTTAATTAGAAATTCATGAACGTTTTTCTTTTCATAGCTAACTTAAGACATTCTAATAGAAAGTTCCCAACAAGTTTTTCTACCTTTATCAAAAAGAAAGAGTTCACCGAAATGTCACGCTATTTATTCATTCACGATTTATCATGGAGTTTATAGAACACATCTATTACAACGACATGCTCGACAGCTATTGTGGAGCAGAGCGGTACCAAATTTTTTAGTACCTAACTGATAATCAAGTTTTTACGATAGTTATTGCTGGTTGTTAAAAAAAAATATATAAAATTAGTCTTAAATGTTAATATCCTACAACTTGTTAATCTAAACAATTATGTGGGTCCAATGACGTCACCATCCATAAGCCAACTTTTGTGAGGCAATGACCTCATAATATAAAGTACGTGACTTAACAGCCGTCACTACAATGAAATATACTTCAATATTTGATCTATCGTCAGTTTAATCGTACAAGCAAAATATAATATGACTTGTATATAAATTACGCATTTTATATCCAACTTCAAATTTTGAACCATAAACGGTTTTGTAAATTTGTCATGGATTATTTTCATAATAGGCCTACAAGTCTGCAGTTATTATAAATGTATATTAACATGTTTTAATCTATTCTAAAACTAAAAAAAATCCTCCAATGCTATAAACAATTATAATAGTATATTGCAGTGTCGTAGTTGTATGCAGAGAAATTATAAGCAAAAAAGACATTTTTGTCCATGTAGTTTTGGAGTTGGCTTATTTATTTAAAATATTCTGTTTTTCAGCAAAAGTTTAGGACCCAAATAATTTGATTATTAATTATTCAATATTAAATTTACAACAATTATAAAATATAAATAATATTATAAATTAATTAATATTCAAACCATCACACTTGAAGAGCTTGATGCAATACAAATAATACAATTTATACAATTAATTTACTATAAACACATGAAAGAGTCCAGACATTCTAAACACACAATTATTTGTTCTAATAAAAATAAAACAAAACAAATTACAAATAAATAAGCCGTGTATTGTAGAATTCAATATCAATAGTGCTTACAAGTAGTGAATAAGCTCTTTTTTTTCGACATTGGACCTATATTGTATCTATAAGCTCACCCAAAGGCCAAAGTAGTTTCAATGCATTATACATGATGAGTACAAATTATTAACTCAAACTACGAAGGAGGTAATATAAACTAAGTGGTACAAAAAGTAAGTACCTAGGTAAACCAACAGTTGTTGTTCTGCACTAGAATTCATGAAAAAAATGAATGTTCTACGATCTAATAATCACCCGGGAGAGAAGTAAATTTTAAAGTATACAGAGCAAAGCGTAAATCTGTTTTGTCATCAACCCCCTTAAGGACATCCTAAAAACGCTAATGATATAGATATATAACATAGAGGTATACTAATTTCTAGAATAATATTATTTTTAAAAAATAATATTTTACACACCTAGTGATAAAACATTGTCTACACAACACGCCGTGTTAATAAACGACCAGACAATACTATTATATAAAGAACAACTAGACGTCCAGACTATTGATATAACTGTAGGTAACTTATCAAATCTGAGTAATTTTAAACAGAACAAATACCGGTTTATTTGGGCTTTCTAAATATTATAGAACAAAAACGGGAATTTTAAAAATTCCATACTACTTTTTATAGTAATTTATTATAAAAAAATAATAATAAAAAAATTAAACGATTTTCTTATCTTAACATTATCAATTTTTACAAATGGCAAACTGTGATTTTAATTTCGTTAGGTAGTATTGATCATGGTAGTAGTACACTTAAGCTAGATCAGTGGTGCCTAATATTTTTATTCTATGCCATAACCGTTTTTAAGAGGTCGGATTTAGGCGATATTCTATATCCATCGAGAGTGATGTGTCACTGTGTGTGTAGTGACTGACCATTAATGTGCGAGAGTTTCCCAGACACTCAATGTAGTAAAAGATTAACTACAGCTAAGATTCTTGGAAATCCGTAACGTACATTAGCGCAGTGACACGTCACTTATTTTGCGACTAAAAAAAGTTTCAATATGAAACTCCTAAAAAGCGGAAGAAAAATTTACTCAATTCCAAAAGCCCGATTTTAATGTTGAAAACATATTTGAATTTCTTATTCTCTTTTCTAGGTTATATATGAAATGGATTTTCGATTTCTTGTATTTTTTAATTAGTATGGTACCAAATTAATTTAATTTTTGTTTTTTCAAAATTCACTTTTACTTTAGTGTAACTAAAAAAAAATTAATTTTCTTCAAAACAGAGACAAGAAGCGAATAATTTCAAATATTTTTTCAAAAATTAAAATTGAACTTCTGGAAGTATATTTATTTTTCTTCCTCTTATTGATCTAAATGCTATAAAAGCGACCCGCTTTCGCGGCCAATTTATAATATTATTTTATATTTTTGAATACAATTTTATAAATATTTTTATATCAAATATTTTAAGTAAATTGAATATATTGTTTTAAATGTTGTTAATTACTGACTAAATTATCCGACATTGGCTGAAAAAACAATTCTAATTTTTCAACTCTTTTTACGTATAACACTCTGTGCAAGCAATTTTTTTTTAATTATTAATGGTATTATATTTTAGACTTTTAGAGACATATTATATGTGATTACTTACGGATCGACCTATTATTTCAATAATATAGAAACTACAACTGCAGCAATGACTCAAATAACAGGGACAGTATTGCCAGAATGACAGTCAAAAATTAGCCCAACATTGCTATAGTAGGTATTACATATTTTATTTTACCAGTAATTATACTTTTTTGAAATCCCTTTTTTGGAGCACGCTGGAAAGATTTGCCCCAAAAACTGTAACTAGTCGCCCTTTTCGTGCACAGGTTTATGATAGTTTTTCAGTGATATTCTATTATCACGAACTTTGTCCACCTCAGTCATGACAAAATTGACGAAACTTAAATCGTACTCCTAGCTCAGCTATATTGAGTAGCTTATGCATCTTCAAGCTATTTCTTCTGGCTTTTGAATCATTTCTTTGGAGAATAGGTATGGCCCAATAAAATATCCATATCCAGATCACTAAAATTAAGTATTTAAGTTTATTTTATTTCGTTATATTGTAATGCGAATTCCAATGTTATGAATAAAAATCAAAACAGAAATAATGCCAAAAAGAAATAGCTTTAAAAACTGGTTAATACATAAGGCCAAGATAAAAAAATAACAAGTTTTGAAATAAACTTTGTCATGATATATAACAGTTTGAATTTAAGTTTTAGTTATACATTTACCAATAATTTTGATTCAACTCCTTAATGGCCAAATAGGTATAAAATAGTTGACAAATTTCAAAATACAAATGTACCATACAATATACCACCATGTTTTCTAGTCCATAGTTTAAAAATATATTTTAGTTAAAGTTAGGTTAGGCTAACCGAATGACCGGAGTGAGTATTCCCGTGGAGACAATGTCGTTATTATTTTATTATAGCTTTGCGTGTATTGTATCATACGTCTACAGTCAGCCAAAGCTCAGCCAAAAGTTTGACATCGGTAATGAGGTTTGGACGGTTTGGGAATATAGACTTTGTGTTGTTGGTTCCACTAATTTAGTGACCCAATGCTTAGGCGGTCTTGTTTCGAAGGTTAAACGATTTTGAAAGACAAATTTATTTTAATTATATCTCTCATGACCCATTTAAATCGATAGCTGAAGGATCGGATACGTCCCCCGGCGTCTACCCTATGCTTTTTTATACTTATGTAAAAAAGTATAATATCGAAAGCCACGTTTAAGTGTCAAGTAAAGTATCAAGTATCAAGTCTGTCATCATTGGTGTAAGATGAAATGAGATGCGAAATCACCTACCACAGATTAGGTACTTCGCGTGCCAGTTTCCATAATTTTTCTGATTTCTTCATTTATTTTGAAATGTTTTCTTTTGACATTATATAGCACTATGTCCAATCTGTTACTAGAATCCACCCTCAAAGTTGAAGATTGAAGAATCTTTACTGCACTTAATGATGTGACGACAGACAAAAAACACGTATACCTATAAATCCAATATACATTCATCGCTCAGAATGTAAAATGTAAAATTATAAACAGATCTTAGCACTTTTTCATTTTTTTAAAAAAAAAATTGTCATCGGTGACTTCTTAAAGTAAATTGTTATGTGGAAACATCTAAACACTTTTGGGGTGAAACGAGTTATTAATTATTATGATATATTGTTTAAAAAAATAATATTTATGTTTATTTTTTTTTTACAATTCTCATAACTCTTATTTGTTTATTGTTCGGTTGCCGTGATAATTATTTAATGAAACTATTTTTTGTTACTGTTTTTTCTTTAGACTAAATTACTTCAGCCATACATGTTATTGGAGGGGCGTGCACCTATACATCCGTGATACACATCTAAAATATAAAGAAAACTAATTTTTTATCCACATTCAAGTGAAAAACAGGATAAAAACATTTTACCTGGTTAAATGAATATTATTCTGAGAGTAAGATATGACTTAAGGGTGCCATAAAAATAATACAAAATATCTATTATGGTTGTACTTTAGTATAGTTATAACATCTTATATAACTTTACTAAATCTAATTTCGTCAATCAATGAACAATATAAGAAACATTTTTCCATCTATCAAATGCTTACTATTTTTCCATGTCACTTATTATCACAAACCGCAATTTATTATACTTGTTATTATAAAATCAGAATCAGTGTTTGAATTGGAAAAGTAAGAGAAAGACTGTAATTATGGATACTATTAAACTAGGTACCATCCTTGCAGGTAATGATTCAACAACACAGGTAATTAAATAATTCAAACAGTGTGCAGTACTGCAGTGTACACTGAATAAAATAATAAAACAATTATTTTTTATATTGAATTAATTGCCAACGTTATTACATATAAGTTATTATTTAAAAAAAAATGAAAAATATAAACCAGTTTGTCATTTTTAACATACAATAATTACAGCTATAAAATTATAATATTATTAACGTACCTACACCTACGTATCCAGTTATACCTTTTATAAATTATTATAAGCTATCCACAGTATTTTTGGCCATTGGACGTAACACTATATATTTTATAAAATGGTGTCAATAATAATAATTAATAATAATATATTGTTTACAAAGAAAAGAAAAAAAATCTATGTATATAAATTATGAAATGAAATAATAATATAAACATATTTATATATTCATATCTTTATATACTTGATTCTAAGTAAATTATATAAATTTAAATAGTACAAAGTTTTTGTATCGCATATTAACATATTTTTGTGCTGTATTTTATCAACGAGTTTTGTATATAAATAAAATTATGAGGTTTGACTGGCGGGTGTTTATATAATGGTTATATAAATTATAATAGACACTAATACAATTTTTATACTTAAAGATAATAGGTAATTGTTTCATTTTCATTATAAGACGTTTGGAAATTGTTTGATAGTATGATTATTTTTTTGTTTATGCTCCCTGAATAGTTTTTAAGTACTAAGGTGTGTAAGAACCTAAACAGCTATACAGGTACTTAAAGATAGTCAGCTGGAGGAACAGAATATTTATATTACAGTTTAAAATAATAAATAAACAACAACAATACAATCTTATAAAAAAACTCAAATATAACAGATTGGACGTTATAACTTACCGTCGATAAAATTGAGTACTTGTTTCATAACCATTTTAGTTGTCTATATACTGTTTATTAGATACCTACCACTTATTATAATTTATAATCAATATATTTTCTTAAATACATAATATATTAATATTATAGTTATCTAGTTGAAAGTATAAGTCATGTGGAAGTTTACCGGGATAATTAGACCAAGGAAGTGGTTTGGATTTTATTAAATTTTCTAAATAAGTACTAAATTTATTGTCAACAGCCAATTTCTTTCATAAAAAATTTTTTTTATATATACATATACACAATATCTTGTTCACCTGTTGTCTCAGAGATGTAGAACTTCTACCGAAATGATAAATTAAATAATCTAAATGGGTAGACTTGAATATAATATATTTGTTAGATAAATAACTTTCATTAAAATAAGTAAAATTGTATCATTTGTAATGCTTATTGTGAATCAAATTTAACAAAACTATAATAATATGTCATGTGCCTAATCTTAAATATTTTAATATTATAATATATTTATATAATGATTAATAATAATAATAATAATAATAATAATAATTTATAATCAACTTAGATAAATTATAAATATAGTATTTATTTGTCGATACACTTCAAGACGGAGCACGAGTTTCAACAATAAAGTAAATATATTATTATTTCTAAGCAACCACTCAAAAGGAGTGTGTGAAGTATCAAATGTCCACAAAGTATAATGGTCATTGGTTTCTTTGAAATACTTATAGTAATTGAACATTTTCAATCTAGAAGTATCACTTCAAATTTTACCTCACGCTCACTAAGCAAATAAATTGTCAGTTATTTTTTTTTTTTAATATTCAATTATTTTACTATATATGGTCCAACGCTATCAAGATTGACGTTATAGTGTGTATGGTTTCTATGAAAGTGCGTACAATATTATTGTTAAAGAAGTGCATTTTTTTGGTTGATAATCGGAATAACCAACCATAACGATAAAAAATGGGTAAGTTGTATTTAGGATTTTTCATTTTAATCGAACTCTAAGGTAATAACACATCAAGTTTGAAGTGTTGAAAACCTCAAAGCACTACGATACAGTATTTTTAAACATAAAATGTCTTTATAAAATATGTTTTATGATTATTAATCAGCTATTGATAGTTTATAGTTATATTATTAGTTATTACTAATGAGACGTGCCAAAATATGTATGAAAACTTCAATGGTTCAAAATCGGTTAAACTTTTCGTCTATCCACAATATTGAACACCAGTTGTCAAAAAGTATTGATAATAAAGACATTATTGTAAAATGTGCTAAAAAGAATATAGCAAATATCTTACAATAATCGTTTTGTGATATTTTTTGTACTATATTACAACAAATTAAGAATATAATACAAGTAAATAAATACCTATAAACATGGGTTAATATTTGTTTGTTCGTTCATTACAATTCTTAATGAAATAATATTATAATTATTATCTGTTAAAATAAAATTATTAAAAATATACAGTATAAAACATACTAATATTATTTTTTTGTACCATAAAATAGGGGTGTCTGATCAATTTTCTTTATTTTCTTTTAGGAAGGGGGTGGTAGTGGTGTCCCCAGCGTCTTATAAGTACGTTAAAAATATTTGATCCCCTGAAATTGTAATTTATTTCCAACACTAAACAGACGAATGCTTATATATAAGCTTATTATTTATTAATGGATGAAAGGCATGGTAGGTAATACCGCATACCGGATTTAATTGCATCAATTTAATTAATTAATTGTAAATAACACACAAAATGTACATAATAAAATATTGTATAATTGCACCATAAAAATGAAAGAGTTATCCAAAAAAAAAAGTTAAACTTCTCTAATTTAGTAAAATTAATACAAAATAATAGATTAATATTGTTTTTTTTAATAAAACATTTAAATTGATAAGTATAAATATTTTTCCAAATTATATTCTGAAAAATATTTAGCAAAATTTTAGATTGAACGTTCAAACATTCCAAATTAAATAACGTTATTTGGACAGTATAATAAATTAATAAGATCTATATCTAGGTGCCTAGCCTGTCTTTGTAGAGGAACGAGGAGATGTATATAATGTTATGATTGTTATATCATAATAAGGCCTTATATACACTACTGAATACTACAGTAGTGCAATATTATTTCATTACCTAACTCATTTGAAAATCCAAAATATGTATTTCCTCTCTTGAAATTTGTTAGGTATCCGTCATACGATACCCGGTATCGGGACTAGTAGTACCTACTTTATTGTTATTATTTTTATAATGTAACCTTTAGGTACCTATTATAATAGATAGAAGATCAGGTTTTATAATTTTTTTATATTACTATTGTGTCATGTGCAGGTATTTACTACATTTTAATATAATATTATACTAAAATGCAGTTTAGGAAGTTCGCAGGTAAATGCAGTACTGAAATGAAAAGTACTCATAAAAATATACGAACCCACCATAAATGGTTTTCAATGACATATTATAAAACAAAATGTAGTTAACATAACTCATCACTTTGATTGTTAATAATAATATACCTAGTAAAATATTCTACAATGAATTATAATAAATATCATGGATTGGTGATCCTACATGTTATGAACATTTTGATTTAGATTTATATTTAAGTACTAATACGTTGATCATTTTAACATTACAGGAGTTTTCAATTTGGTATCATTAGCGTTATTTGCTGTTGGATCTTTTGCTGTACATGTACCGAAGTCAAAAAATGAGGAAAGTTTTATTGGAGGAAAAAAATGGGTAGTTTTGGTAGCTGGTTCAGATGGATGGAACAATTACAGACATCAGGTCTAAAAAATATTTAAGTCGTCTAATAATACATTGTTTATCTGTTTAAGGCTTAAAAGGTGGTTATCATTTGTGATGGTTGGGCAAGATACTCAAAAAACAGTATCGCGATGCTAGATACTCGATACTTGTAAAAAAAAAAAAAAAAAGATACTCGATACTTGGCTTTGAAGTATCACGATACTCATAGACCTTATACTATATAAGAGTATAAGGTCTATGACGATATTAGATACTCCATACTTGGCTTTGGAGTATCGCGATACTATAGATACTATCTACTTAATACATTTGAATAAAACTAGTCATAGGTTTTTAAAAATTAAATTTACCTATTATTGTGGGGATGACCACTTAATCAATTAAGGGGAACGGCAAAGAAAATAATATTTTTCAATGTGTGTGTGTGTATTTGTGTGAGGAAGAGGGGGCTTGGAAATTAATAATTTCTCACAGTTGTCACAAATCACAAGATTAGGTTTGAAAAATCAAGTAGGTGCTTTCTTAGTTCTTACTCATAGAGTTATATAATCATAAATTTTTAAGTAATCATACAGTTTTAAGTATTTTGATACAAGAACCTACTAAAAGTATGTGGATTTATTCTGGATTTTGTCTGAAGTATGCATTTTTGTGGATTCAACGATATATACATAGTAATATTATACGAAGTGTTATAGAATAAACAAATTTTCAATTCCATTTTGCCCATTTTACTATTATGCATGATATACCTACGTGTTTACTGTTTTATTCCAATTATTGAGTAACCAAATCTTTAATTTCATTTTGTTGTAGTTTGCCTCATTAAATAGTTGTCTTAGAATATCAACATTTTGTTACATACTGTATCACACACAATCAGACAAATGAGAATTTCGGTATAAAAAGTGTAAAAATATAACTGAAAAATGCGACCAATTACGAAATAAATTGTATTCTTGATAATATTAAAACATGTATTTTAAACATATTTTACAGTAATCATAATTTATTAAGTTAAACAATTTTATAGAATTAAAGTTATTGCATTTGTGAGTTGTTACGTGTTATTATATTTACACTCTGTGTCTCAGTTTAAAAACTATATATTTGAAATCAGTACTACGCTGTAGAACAACTTGAATTTTAATATTTTGTTTTGTACGTTATTTAAAAAAATTCGCTGGTAAGTAATCTAATGTTTGATCAGTGACCATTGTATCTAAAAATTAAATTCCATAAAAATATAAAATAATAATAGTAGGTACCGTTATATTTTATTTATCATAAATATCTTTATGGATATATCACTATAATATAATTGTAGAATAAAGTTACAGAAGGTACATACCACGTGGCTGAGTCCTATGTAGAAGGTATATAAATATTACACGATTTTAACTTTTGAATGTTATTTTATTTGTTCGAAGTTCGAAGTTCGAACTAAAAAAATATATTATGTTTTTTTTTCATTAAGCACAGTCCATTATATTTCTTATTTAATTGTACAAACTTAGTGTTTAAATAAATTTGTACTTTCGAGTTAATTATTAAAATAAATATTATTCAATAGGCGGACATATGTCATGCATACCAAATAGTTAAAGAAAACGGAATACCAGAAGAAAACATCATAACAATGATGGTGGATGATATTGCGTACAATTCGAGGTAAATATATTTGTACATTTTATAGTGAAATCTAACGTTAAAAAAAACACCTATGAACTAATTAATGGTATGTTGAAATTTTGGACTACCTACTCGACGTTCATAAGAATTGTATAATTGTTTTATACAAATTGTATATAATTTAATAATTTTTGTACACGATCTATGATAGTTATTGTAACCGATTAACAATATGACTAATATTATAATTATAAGTTAGGTACCTTACATAGAGCTTTGTATTAAATTTTCAAGCTTTTTGACCTAACGAATACAATTTTGTTGACATTTATAAAAAACTAAAAAATTGTAAACATATAATCTGTCCGTAAATAGCTTATAACAAGTCAAAATATTTTGAAAATTTTTTCAAGTACAGTGGAACGTCGATTATGCGGGGTAATGATGGGGAGGGGGTCACTCGGGTAAATGAAAATCACGGTTAATCGAGACTTTTTATAATAATGAAAATTTTTATTTAATTATAATTAGAAATACATAGGTAGGTACAATTTTATAATAATGAAATTTTGAACATTTTAATTTAATTATAATTAAAAATACATATGTAGGTACAATTTTATAATAATGACATTTTAAAAATTTTGATTCAATTATAATTAGAAATATACATAATATTCCATACTATAATAACAGTCCATACTTATTTTGAAATTCTCGGAACAATGAGCACGATTAATCGCAAACACGGATAATCGGGTTCTACTGTATAAAAATTGTTAAACTAAACATAATATGATATAACTTTCAAGTATCTACAGTTATTCGTTTTTTAATTACAGCAAAATGAGAAAATCCCTACATGAGAAATCTAGTAAATATCCAATCTTGGAAAAATTTGAGCTTCAAACGTTCATAAAAATTTAATTTAACTTTCAGGTAGACATTTTTTTTTTTGAAAAAGGTAGGCAAAATTATGAGAATTTTTGTATTAAATTTTCAATTCTGAGATTTAAAAAGAAAAGTATTTTGTCAAAATTTTTACTTTAGATGCTTATAAAAAAAATTGTGACCGGATTTTTGCGATGATATTTTTCAAATGTCATCGCAACAATATATTCGGAACCTTGTTAATGTTCAAGCTTTTTTACCCAACAAATAACATTTTACTGGCATTCATTGAAAAAAAACTAAAAGAATTAACTGAAAATGTTCGTAAACAGTTCAAAATAAATCAAAAATTATATCGTGTATAGAAAATACTAATATAACCAGTAAACATTTCATGAACATACGGTCATTTGTTTTAGAGTTACTCCAAAAACCAAAATCGATTTTATCAAATACCGATTTTACATAAAAATTCCCTATTTTTCTTCATTTTTCTTTTGTTTTTCCCTGCGCTTTTTAAAACTATTGGGAATTTATATTTTGACTTCCTGAATGCACCAACTAGATTCACTTTCCCACCGAACAAAATACTGTTGAAAAAAATTGAAGCAGTTTTACTGCCCCAAATGGTGATGACAGACGCAAAAAAAAAAACACACATCATTATAAAATCAATATATTCATTGCTCCGCTCGCAGAATCTAAAATAACTTTACAAGAAGTGTACTGATATGCAATTAAAAATTTAAAAGAGGATAATTTAATATTATTATTCCAACACGGAATAATTCCATGACATTTTGATATATAAGTCGTCAGCAATTAATTTATAATAATTTACATAAGCGTATGTGTGGACCATGTAGTTATCAGGTAGACATTATTTCAGCATATTAGACACAGCATGTTAGAAGTTAAGTTGTACACGATAACATGGGTAATAGACACTTACACCTATAAGTACTTATGCGGGTAACTAGAATGAAACAATTTATATTTTGGAATTCTGAAAATGTCAAGGTCATCAAAATAGATATTTATGAATATTATTATTGAGTGCATTTACAATTTTAATTACCCACCTTGATAATAGTTGAAAGTGAACGAATAACAGGTGACCACTATCACCTATCAAGGTAATAATAATTCCATATTATCATAAAATAGAAAATGAAACACGAATATTTTAGTTTTGATAAGTTGGTAGATTTAACAACTCAACGACATAATTTATGTGTACAAATGGCAAATTTTATAAATATTTTTTTAAAAGTTTACATGCTGCCCGTGATAAAGCAAGCATTCTATAAAATACCCTATTACCTAAAATTCCCAAAAATATAAAAAATGTTTAATTATTCATATTACCCGAAAATGTGAGTTTTACATTATGTCCGGGCAAGGTATTGAATGACCGAGTTTTCACATCATGACATCTATGTAGGGATTTTCTTACTTTAATTAACTACAACGAATATTGCAAACATAATATATTATCGATTCTGATTGGGACAATAAATGTACTGATTGCATACACATATACAAAATAGTTTTTTTTTTCAACGCCGGTTGTGGTTTTTAGTAACAGATTGGATCTAGTTGGTATTTTATATGTTAAAAGTAATAAATAATAAATTATCAGTATTTTTAAAAACACCTAATAGGGAAAAACCAAAAAAAAAAAAAATGTAAGTAAAAACGGGAATGTTTATGCAAAATCAGTTTTTGACAAAATCGATTTTTTTATAATCATTTAAAGCGATGATGGTAAAAAAATTTTAAATTTAAAGAAAAAAAAACAATTCTAATTATTTTTTCAATACATATTTAATGTATTTGACAATATTATTATTAATTATTAAGGTTCAGTGCGATATTTTTGAAAATAAAAATAAAATGTTAATTTAATTATTATAAGGTTACTTTTTTAACTTTATAAGTTTACTAAATAAAAAAAAAGGTAGACAAGTGGGTACCGCTCTGCTGTACAGTAGTTGTCGAGCATGTCGTTATAATAGTTGTGTTATATTTGAATTCAATAATAAATCATTGAATACGAAAAACGATTCTGAGCTGAGACTTTGGGTCAGCCTAGCATAAAGAATTTTGTCAACATATTAATTTTAAATGCATATAAAAATAATTAAGCCTATGTATATTTAATATTTTTTCTATACTTTAATAAGGTTTTCGACCACTGTTGAAGCGTTAGGAAGCGACGTTTTTCCGTCCAGCGGGCGGTAAAGTGGGAATCCCCAAAAGGCCGGGTGGAAAAGTGTAAATCCCTAAAAATGCCGGGCGGTAAAGTGGAAATCCTCAAAAGTGCTAGGCACGTATTCCCTGCAGAAACAGCAACTGAAATGTATACCACCGCGCGGTCCAAAACAAAAATATTAACTAATCTTATATTCATATTATAGTCTCCTTGCATGACGCATAAACATTTAAACATATTTCATTTTTGCTGTTCCCACATAAGTGCGATGAACGTCACCGATAAGTTTATTCTTCAATGAAACTGTTTTCGTAGAACAGTCCGTTGTTGCATAGATCCCCGCATTACCTTTACCACAAACGCGGGGGAGTGACAAAAAATAGTACCTATGTGTGGCTCGCGCGGGAAAGCGATTTCAGTCTTGGGCAAATTGCGGCCCTCGCCTGTGTCTACGACTGAAATAGCTCACTTCTCGCCCTTTCCATACAATACACTATTGAACTTCCATTAATGAAATTTATAGAGAACCTAGCATTTCAAGCTATTTTACCAAGTGAAAATGTTTTTATCGAAAATAGTTTTAAAAAATTTAAAAAATTTGAAAAATTATATAACTCAAGGCTCAAATAGAGTCAACATATTTATAACTAGATTCACTTTTCTATATCAGAAAAGAAGCTGATCTCGAAAATTGGAACATTTTGAATGTCTTAAAAAATGATGATAGACACACAATAAAAAAGTGGGTAAGTGGATGTCACGTTCTGCTGTATTGTAGGTTACAAATAGGTGATTTTAATGAATGTTAAATAATGTGTTAAATTTGAATTCAATGATATAATACCATTGTATACAAAAAATGTTTCTGAGATGAGACTGTTTGTCAGCCTATGATATATTATATTTATATATTGTTATTATAAATACGGTGCCGGTTAATATTTGTAATAATAATAATATAGGTAATAAAATAATACAATATAATTGATTATAATAATAAATAATATTATTATTTAATATCATATTTGTTTATAATAATGTACCTTAGAAGTTTCAAATATACAAAACTAAAATTTTTCTACGTTTAAATATCTAATTTCATCCAAATTTGAACATAAAATAACTATAAAAAAAATCGGTGTTTTTATATTTTTATATTTTTTGGTTACAAAATAAGCTACTTACGTGGAACCTTGTCTTACATTTTCAATCCTTAACAATACAAGTTGAACATTTTATAAATTTATATTTATTTTTTTGAGTCTGTGTACATGATAAGTAGTCGAAATAATGCTTCAATTTTTAACTTCGGTATCTACTTCGATGGGAAAGTAAATCTAGTTAGTGCAGTGAGAAGGTCAAAATTTAAAATTCCCAGTAGTTTTCAAAATCGCCAGGTAAAACAAAAAAAAATAAGGAACAATGGGAATTTTTACGTAAATTTGGTTTTAGACAAAAACGATTTTGGTTTTTGGTGTAACTCTTTTTTATACATCATAAAACGCTTAAAATATTTTGACTAGCTGTTTAATTTTCATTGATTAAATGATGACAATTAAAAAATTGTATTTATTGAGTCAAAAAGATTGAACATTTAATACAAGACTCCTAATAATTGTTACAATGCTAGTTGAAAAATATTAAAAATACATGGGCACAATTTTTTTTTTATAAGCCTTTAAAGTTCAAATTTTGACAAAATACGTAATAATCACGAAAGTGCGCAAATTATTTTTAATTAGTAAGTTATAAAAATTTTCTTTTTAAATATAAGGTTTTAAAATTTAATTCAAGATTCCTCAAAAGTTTGTCTACCTTTTTCAAAAACGAAAAAGCCTGAAAGTCAAATTAAGTTTTTATGAAAGTCTATGCAGCAGAAGAACACCTACTTTGTCAAATGTTCAATTTGATTAAATTTGTCAATAAACCAAGAAAATTGAAAATTAAAAATGTTAGTAAAGTCAAATATTGTCAGAACATTTTCAATTTTGTAGAAAACCGATTTTGTGTAAAAATTACCGTTTCTCCTTAAATTTTTATTTGTTTTTCCCGGCGCTTCTTAAAACTTTATATTTTAAATTTTGACTTATACCCAACGCATCAACTTAATTTACTTTTCCATCAAATAAGATAGGTACTGAAGTTGAAAATTTAAGCATTATTTCGACTAATTATCGGTGTACACAGTCATGAAATAAAAAAATAAAAAATAAAAACACACAAACATCATTGTAAAATCAATATATTCATCGATCCTTTCAGAATCTAAGAGTTATTTAAGAATAATTTATTTACAATTTTGAAAGGTAATTATGTAATTTCTTTAATACCACATATATCTAATTGTTTATCTGTTTATAATATGACCATATTATGAAAGGAATCCAACGCCAGGAAAGATCATTAACAAACCCAACGGCAATGACGTTTACCGTGGAGTATTAATCGACTACAAAGGAAACGTAAGACAACTATTTGACTTTATACTACAATACGAATATATTGCTAATTAAATATGGAAATACAATGTGAATAATCATAAACTCATTCGATAATAATCATACACATAAAACAATGTCTCAATATAGTTGTATACTGATAAAATATATACCTTATGATCAGAACATTTTATATTATTTAGTACCTATCGGTAAATCATAAACATTGTTACTGATGTAATACAGAGTAGATTCATGATAGCTTTCGTAAAGATAATATGGTTTTTCCATAAAAAGTGTTTTATCTTTAAGTATAGATAGCATAATATCCATGCTGGTTGATGGGGACCGGGAATATAATATGAAAAAAATTTTCATTTCTACATCATAGTCTTCAGCCTGCCGCCCCCAATCTTCAACACTATTTATATATCTAAAATAATATACCTATTACTATATTATATATTTATATATAGGTAGGTACTGAATGGTTTTCCATCATCACAATATTAAGAATATTGCATAAACCTATACCTACCTACCTTATTTTTCTTATTGATTCGCGGCTCATATATTTATCATAATAACATCATATTCTAATCATGCGATGGTTATATGTGAGATTGTTCTATTACATAGGTATACCTGCATTATTTTTTACCTACAGCGATTAATATTATATAATTGTGAATTATTTGTGTCTCAAGAAAAACTTTTCAAGTAGGTTGGGTACCTGCTTATATGCGGATATATCTACTCCAGGCAAATCAATAAATTAAAAAACAATATTTTTTTAAGTTTAAACTTAATTTGAACTACATACTATTAATTTTTAATGTGATGTTTCCTTTCGTTATACTAGGACGTGACCAAATCAAATTTCCTAAAAATTATCACTGGTGACCAAGCAGGCATGCGATCCATTGGAACTGGCAGAGTCGTTCTAGGGTAAGTTTACAATCACACTTTCAATCCAAAAATACATTTTTTAGCGTTTAAGAGGTAAACCATTTTTAATTTGTTGAGCCTGTAATATTTGACATTTAACATTTAACTGACGACATAATTATAATACCTAGTTGTTATTTTTTAGGTAAACCCATACTAAGATGTATTTTATTAATGATAATTCGTTGCACAATCCCCAATGTAAAATAAAAACAAAAAAATAGCTGCGCATCATATTATATGATTTTATATAATACGCGTTTAAGTTAAGTATCACCAGAGTCGTGTTAAAAGGGGGTCGAACTGCCGACTGGCGCCATAGATTAGTAAAAGTAAGTGGGTGCCTATATTTACACTTGATATACTACCCGTGGCCCCGAAGACCAAATATGTTATAACTTTATAAATAATAAATAAAGGGCACCTTGGTGAACGATAACAAAACTAATCTATTTAGCTTTTCTAATCGAAAATCCCTACAAAATCCGTTACAATTTTAGCGACCATGGTCTGTACTGACACTACTGACTACTGTGGTTTATTTATTATAAGTACCTACTAGTACTAGTAAATATTAGTATTTATAAACAATGGTATTACGAACTGCAATGATAAAGTATTGAACCATGGATTTATAAAATATATCTACTCGTATTATATGGTCTCTATCAAATGCTAGTGATGAACGTTCGTTTACTGTTTTGAAAAGAGTAAAAACATATCTCCACTCATTTTTAGCAAATGAAAAAAATTCATCTTTATCACTCTTGTGTACGGAATCTGAAGTTGTAAAGAGTATTGATTGGAGTACCTACCTTAGTCCAGAGATTTTCCAAAAGATAAAGCAAGGAAAAATATAAAATATTGTTAGGTATTTTTGTATATTTATTTGTTATTAATTTTTTTAGTTAAAATAAATTATAAATTATATATCATAAATATTTCATATTAAATTGTCGTCAATTGTCGTGGTGTGTGGTAATATGGTGTCCCATGGAAATGTACATAAAAAGAAAATAATTAGTAATTAAATTGTACGGAGGAGGCGTGCGAAAAAATTGTAGTAAAATATAATAAATATAAGTAAGCAATCTTTATGAACACATTTTTAATATTAATTATATTTTTTTATTCAATTGTTTATACCTATAAAGAGGACCACTCGATAGGATTTTCATTAATTATGTCGATCACGGTTCGACTGGAATATTATGTTTCCCGGATGAATATTTGTATGCCGATGAACTAAACAAAGCGTTTAATACTATGAATGAAAATGGATCTTATAAAAAGGTAATATATTCTCGTTAAGAGAACACCACTATCTATAAATTATTATAAACCTTAAAAGAAAATCAAATATTTACCTTAAGTTTAAAATCTTTGACCGAGCATTATCATTTTATTTTTAGATATCACTAACACAAAAACAATTATTATTTATGTATTAAAATCAATTATATTTGTTAATTGGACTTGAACAATTTTAAAAATCTCTTTTTATGGTTAAAATATATGTGTTCTATCTTTCACTTAATAGTTTTATTTTCTATATAATATCTACATGATTACGTAATTACTAACAATGGTTATAGGTACTATAGTTACTAAAGTAGAACCACTATTAATATTTAATAGCTACTTTGGAGTACTTTGAACTTAGAACTAATATAGGTAAGAAAAACTGAAAACATTGATTTTTGTTATGAATGTATGACGGCCTCTTAATTAATATTTTCAATATGATTATTCACTATAGCTAAACGTTTTATTATAATATTTCCTACTTAAAAAATATCCATGAATAGATGCTGTTGTACATTGAAGCATGTAAAGCCGGATCTATGTTTGATGGAATACTTAGTGAAGACACAAACAGTAAGTTTTAAATTAGAAAACATTACAATATTAAAATTTTGATCAAATCTTTTTTGTGACTCCAAAAACTTGGTATTGGCCATAAGCTTATCAAAATTTTTTTTTTAAACAAATCTATAAATGGAAATACAAACAAGGTATAAAAAGTAAACACATTATTCAATGTTCAGTACGAGTGGTTTTTTTTTTTTGTTCTCGTATATATAATATATCAATATAGGACAGGTACCTACTATATAATAACAAATAACCCTACAGAGCTTGAATTAAAGGAATCACGAGGGACAGAGTTGCTCTTCTTACGAAAAATATTTATGCGTACTCATATTAATTATATCCTAACCAATAAGACATTTAAATATTATTTTTATTTTTTTATACTTTTACATCCCCCTACTGTTTTTTTCTTATTCAAGTAGGTACTGCAAATAATAATCAATAATGTAGTTAATATATATATATATATAATATATATAGTATATACAATACCTCTCCATTATACGTATAAATTATCTCCTGAAATATTTAAGACCAATTGGCAATATCAATATTGGTTATCAAAATTGTCCATATTACATAATAAAATAATAAATAATAATAATTAAACTATTATTTATTGTTATACAACTATTATAAATTGCGATTAAAATATTACAAATTCAACTAAAATAATAATTATAATACATTTAACTTATTTAAATATTTTGAAACTAGTTTTTGCAGTCACCGCGTCTGGGCCTAGAGAAAGTTCATACGGTTGCTACTGTAAATCCGAATCTGGGCCATACAAGACATGTCTTGGAGATCTGTTCAGTGTCAAATGGATGGAAGATTTAGACATGGTTCGTCATTATCGTACATAGACAATATAGTTTAAAACTTTAATACAATACTTCAAACGCCTATCCAAGCAATACACTTAACACTCATTAACCTCATGCAATACATACTTATAAGTTATAAGTTATAAGCTTTATAACTACAGATGCGTCCACCTATTCGGGTAGTGATAAATGCTCAAATAAATGTTATGATTTACGACTTATGTAACTATGCGTTCGATCAATTGGACATTAATTTCCAATGATACTTCAAAAATTATATATTTGGAATTATCTAGCAATTTTATTTATGATTTCGAATATCAATACCACCATCATCCACAACCTTAAAAACTTAGTGATTTACAGCACTTGTTAACCAAAATTAATTGTCATGTTATTTTGTTGTGAATGATATTACAAGATATACGAAAATATGAAATTATTGATTTTCAGTGATTAGTATAAATATTACTATATTAGGTACGTACTAAGTATTTTAGTATGTTCAATTTTTAACCAATTCTTTATATTTTTTTATGTTTAATGTAATATAATGTGTAACATAGAATTGTCAACGTATATAACTATCAAAATATATCGATTTACATTTTTCATTTCTATTCAGCCAAGGTCCAGACAGTCGGCAAGGAAACGGACCATTTTCAACGACTTCAGGGTAGCCAGATCCAACGTCACCCAAAGCAATGTCATGATTTACGGAGATTTGGAAACAGGAAGCGATAAACTATCCTCGTTTATTGGTTTTACTGGGAATGGCGGTGACGTCTCGCGGGATTTGCAACCCTCAAATGATTTCAATATAAAAGTAAAATACCATATTATTATTATTATTTGTTCTACGATTATTATTAAGATAAGTGAAAAATTACAACGCACACGATTCTTACACAATATTATTATATTCTATTGTAGAACACGGCATCCAGTCGAGATGCTCACGAAATCAATATACAATATGAATTGGAGCATGAAAAGTTGTCACTTCCAGAAGCGCTCAAATTGTCAGCGGAATTACGTCAAAATAACAAAGTAATTTCAATAACCATACGTAATTTTGAATCGTAAACGCATTATGGTCGTTCACAGATCATGTTAATTTGTATTCCACGGGTCAATGAACATAAACTTGTTAAAAAGTACAAAGGTTAGTCAGGACTTCTCAAAGAGACTTTCTGCAATGTTTCAAAATATTCCGATTCCTGGCAACCGTAAAACGTTCATTGACTCATAAGTTTTAAAATGTTAGTTTGTACCTATCTACAAATGTTTAAACTGCGTCCTAGATGAGATCCATCATAGACTCTGTACTCCGGGACATTTACTCGGAGGTCATGAAGGCGAGACCGGACATCAAGAGCGAAATCGGGGACTACGATGAACCCAACTATCTCAAATTGAATTTGGCCATGTTCCCGTGTTACAGAAGCATTTTGAATAAAATCACCGAGAGCTGCTTTTCTTTGCCACGGGTGAGTGTGTATACAACATATTGATGACATATTATTGTCTAATTTATAATGTCTTATTAGTGATTTTCACGTTGTGGAGTTGTACACAGTTACGACTAAAACGGGAAAAACTTGCTTTACGTAAACAGTAAATTGCGTCTTGATTCGATCGAATAGGTATAATATATAATTAAAAGGACGCTCCACAGCCGTCTGTTGTCTCTGTCTTACAAGTGCGTAACATGGCAAATTTACGCTCAGCAGATCACGTTTGGCTCAGTTATTTTAAAAATTTAAGTGAATCGACCTATTATGAAACATCATGTTAAGTACATTATCTGCGTTTTTATGTGGGTTTCTTACGATGGTTAAATTTTTTAGCAAGTTATGTGTATATAGTATAGCGTAAATTAAAAATGCTCATAACTCTCTTGAAAACTGAATTATCGTAAAAAACCTACCTAATAACACAAATAATGTTCTTACCATCGAGTTTTATAATAGGTCGATTCACTCTAACTTTTAAACTGAGTTATCTGCTAAGCGTAAATTTGCTATGTTCAACAAATGTCTGTGAGCGTCCTCTTAACTACGAGTGTACACTTAGACTAACTTATTAGTGTTACATACGCTTGAACAATATAGTGTAACCATAAAATTACGAGTAACATTAATTGTGTATTGTTATTGGTTATAGAATCCCTACGTGTTGGACCACTTAACGGTTTTCGCTAACATGTGTGTCGTCGACAATCAAATCCAGCAGATGGTCAGCAGTATTGTCACTAAATCATGTGCGAATATACCAAAAAACATAATAAACGTACAATAAAATCGTGTCTATATACAATTTTATCTGATGTATGAAATTTTGCGGTCACAGTGTTTGTTATTGAACTCCTCCGAAACGGCTTGATCGATTTTGATGAAATTGTTTGTGTTTATTTGGTAAGTCTGAAAAAAAGTCATAGGCTATTTTTTAAACCCCTAGGTATTAAGGGCGGCTCACTCCAAATATTTTTAAATATTTTTTTGCAACCTATTAGGATTAAAATCTTTCTCTCTCAGTGGTCGATAACTGATTGATCGATAATTGATAGGTTATAGGTGACAGGAGTAGGAATGAAATATAAGCCAGTCTATAATTAAATATATCCAAATAAGTACGTATAAAATCATAAAAAATGATTTAAGTAACATAAGGAAATTTTAATTTAATACTATAAAAGTATTATTGTATAATTATTTAGTGCAATAATTTGATAAATTTAAGCTCCTCCAATTAATGCGACATAATAAAATATAAACTAACATCCATCTTGAATTTTAGTTTTTATTCGGATTGTTTGAAATTTATTTTCTTCAAAACAAGACTAAACTAATTTAAAAACGTAATATTATAAAATACTCTACAGTAGTTATAAATGGGTATGCTATTTATTATAGTTGATAAGTTATACAACAATTAACTAGGTTTATCTATTACAACACTAATTAAACAATAATTTGTCTGAATTATAACATAATAACTTTGTTTTGTACTTACTATACATTATTGTTAAAAATGATAATATTGAATATTATAATTACAAATTAGTAATTATTACCATTATAAATAAAAACTATTTGAAAGTAATTGTAGATACTTATATTATTTAAGTTTTTACTTTTAAAAAATATAACAAACCTACCAGCTAAGTGACATTAACATTTTTACCAAATTTAAAATCTTTAACAATGTTTTAGATCAAAATGTATATAATAATAATAATTAAATTTATATATAATTAGGTATAACTATATATATTCCAAATATTTTTAAAAATGTATTGTTCGTAGTTAATATAGAGGTATACTAGCTGATGAACACCAACGCCAATAAATTAGACAAAAAATTAAATTTACTGTACGTTCATATTCAATTCTCTGATAATTATTTGTTTATAGTGGACAGCATAAACAAACAACCTTTACCTATCCTTTACCTACATAATGGAATAATAGGATTTCAAAACTTTAAGATCCAATATCAAGATTTGATAATGGACCCCCCCCCCTATTTGAGTATACATGATAACCTACCTACTACGAACTATACACCGATTTTGAGTCTTCTCGCGGGGATCACTCAGCATTTCCTGTTACTGACAATTCTAAAACTTTAAAGACATTTCCACCTGAAATGTGCATTGTGATCGGTATGATTATATGATATAACTGTCCAGACTTCCGGATCAATACATTTTATTCAAACCACGGTAAATATACAATGCCATAATAACCGACGATCGTACTCTCAAACTTATCAGTATCAAAGTATTTTTTTCAGAAGTGACTGCAGCACATATTAATTACTAAACCAACCCTGTATATATCTTATAGTACTAAATCTTACTATAAATCACTCGGATACTTAACTCTACATGATACTTATATAATACTAGCAAACTTCTGACACGGCAATGGTTTACTATTCCTTGGTCTTTGTGATTGTTCAACATCTTGTGGGTGTAACACGCTGTGGAAGCAATGTCTTTTTAAGTGTAAATTATTATATTTTAATTTATAGCCATCCCAACCGGCGGTATCATGATATTCACTTTTGATTATGCGAGCAGTATATATTATCAGGTAGGCAATCTACCTACGGTAGAACACAGACTCCTCGGGGTGCGTACGTAATAAGTGTATAGCTTAACTCTAAAGTATCAAAAAATGCAAAAAATTGGTAAACCGAAAGCGTGTTTCGAACTCGATACATTCTGTACTAATATACACAAGCTTATCACATTAATAATAATGATTATTATTATTAAAACCATTGGAACCGTTTATAAACAAAAATAATAATAATCTCAAAATTCCTGTTTGAGAACTTCCCTGGGTTCGAGGTTGGACCTCATTTTTACCTTTTAACGCGACAATATGTAGCTTATCTTCTTCACGAAGTGTTTTTCCAACTACTCAACTTTCGAATCATCGATAATTGACATTTCTTGTTATACATAAATAATGCATATATTTATGTATATTCAACATGTAACACTATAACTACAGACAAACAATTAAAATAGAACATTATTGGTTATTACTTAAAGCTTAGGTATAAGTACCTATATGCTTATACATTATAACAAGCAACGGATTCATAAATACTATGATGGCAAACACAAGTTATACGATAGTATAACGTGAACATTTTTTATAAAAAAAAAATTAAGATTAGGTACCTTGTTTAAACTTTTCTTACCAATATTTTCCAATTTTAATATAAAACTAATACCTATACGAGAAAATAATATTTTACTTCCCCGTTATCCACTCTGTGCTTAGCAATAACTCTTTCCAAAATCTTTAAAATAGTACCAAATAATATAACTTTAGGTACACCCATCTAACCTATAGCTTTGATATCTATTTAGCGAAGAATTATTATATAAATACTTCGAGTATACCTACTTGTTATTAACTAAACTAGATTATAATATTATGCAAGTTCTTATACTAAAATATATATTCTATCTTAAATTACTTTGTATTGTATGTTTATTGTGCAATAATAAAACCAACACTAAAACCTAATATTTAAACTAATTGCAGATATTTTAGTATAGATACGGCGCCTCCGCCAAAATGTAACGGGGTTGGGGAATCTGTTATATATTATATAATTAATCCAGCGAGGGTTTTCAGGGCCTTTTGAATTACAATTTTAACCCATGGTTAAGGAGCTCCAGGAAAGATAGTTCAAATAAGTCCCAGCTGATATAGTTTATAAGTATATATTATAATCTTAATCAAATAATATTACACAATTTGTATTTAAATATTATATATTATATGATAACTCAGGACCGACAAGACGTATTATAGTCGTCCATCGTCCCTTAATGTTCGGGTTACTGTTGCCCTAGAACTATTGGACTTGACATGGTGCTCACTTATATATGTAAACACGAGTGTACTATATACATATTATGTGTGTGTGTGTCCACGGATGACTGTAATATGTCTAGTGAATATAGTAAGCATTATTCCTTATTAGGTACCTACAACCCAACTAATTATGTTTATAGTTTGTAACGGTGTCACACATCTGTGATCCGTTACAATATACAGTCTACCGCTAACTAATCGGTAGTATTAGTGTTACGCTCAGTTATAGTATTCAATTAAAATCTAGGTACCCAATGACTGAATATAAAATAATCAAATTCTTACCTCCCGTAAAATGTAAATATTTGTCTTCATTTTTATCTTATTATTTTTGATTCTAAGCACAGCGATGACTATATTCGTTTTATAATGCCATGTTTTTAATGTGTAGGTACCTAGATATGCCGAAAATGTTTGTATGAGTATAGAAATAATTTGATAAATTCCAATAAAAACCGCCGTGGCTTGGTCTACTCAGCGACAGTACAATAATGTATAGAAATCATTATTTTCAGAATATTGTACAAAATTAAAAATCAGATAATATATCTAGAAAAATAATTTATTTATTACAGTGCTGCAAAGTTTAAGAAAACATCCTCTTCAAATTATGTTTTTACCTTAAAATATTATTATTCACTACTTATAAGTAGATATTTAGCTATAAGTTTATATTAGTGAAAAAGCATACTTTTAAGTTCTTTAAAGTTTAAAATGTGAATCTAATACGCTCAAAAAAAAACCTTAAAATATTCTCTTAATAACCCTCATACTGATAAAATATGATTTTTTTTACTTCAAATCAATTAAAACTTTTTATATAGTTACAATAAGAAACAAATTTATAATAAGATATAATTATACTAGTAGTTTACTTAAAACTGTATACATGTGTGATATTTATATTGACCATCCATTAATTGCACATCATATCTTAATAATATATGAATAAACTTGAAAATAATTATTGCACATATTTTTTTGGTAAATTATTTAAATTTAATCACAGTTCAAACAATTTCAAATTTAGTTACCAACAAGTTATTAAGCTAGGTACATATTTCTTTGATTTTTAATTTTTAAATTATAAACATTTTTTTTCTCGAGATTAAATAATTAAAAATTACAGAAATGAATAGATATGATTTTTTTATGAACAGTAATTATATTATTATTTTCCTATAAGTATGAAATATAAGCTGAATATTCTCTAATCTCTGGAATATTCATTAATATTTAAAATACATTTTTTTATGAATGATTTTATGAATAAGTTGTCCACATTTATCTGAAATGTAAAGCTTCATACTAAACTCTTCCCTTTAGATTTATTACTGTAAAGACTACTTTATAATCCATTACTTGCATTATCAACCACCGAGGCACCGTGTTTAAAATTTCTTTATCTGAATTTTATTTTTAATGATTATCAAGTAATTTTTTAGTAGCCTGATCTGGAGCAGTCCTTATAATGTGGTAATTATTAATAGTTTATTATGACTCACCTACTGCATGGAAAAATTTCAAATTACCCATAACAATAAAAAAAAATGCAGAAATTAATTCTTTAAATACCACACATTTGAAGCAGATTATTTTGTATGGATTTCGTAAAAGCTCAAATGTTGAATATATTATATTATTATTAATTATTTATGTACAGACACTATATAAACAATAAATAATAATTAACCCAATAAATTTATGCGTACGCAGATCGTCATGGTCTTGGGAAATTTATCCCAATGCTACGCTGAATTAAGTAAATATTAATTACCGAATACTAATAACCGTGGAATTATATATGCACTAACAATTCCTAAATACGTATGCGAAATCATGCAAAACAAACTTAATAAAAATAATTCACGATTACCTACGTATTTACCATATTATTATGTTCCTACAGGTAGCCGATAGGTAGGTATATGGCTTAAAAGATAGCAATAATAACAGTATATTGTACAAAATTGAAAATATTTAAGTTGTATACAAACAAACGTATACATTATAGGTATGTATAAATAAAAAAAAATCAGTTTTATATGCGATTTAAATTATCATATAACTATTTTTTTGAATTCAGAATGCAATTTATTGATACATGTGAAGACTCATTAAATTCATAGCCCTGCTAATAACGGAAATAAAAGTAAAAATATTATGTTAATTTGTAGGTGTCATCTCGCTGAATTGGTTATCAGTTTTGCACTCCATAGGTTAATCAAAAACTTAATAGTTTGCTAGTTTGCATGTATTATATTATGCTGGTATCATTATATCAATATAAATTCTATAGATAGGTATATTAGTATAGGTGGTGGTATTTGAAGCTTGGTAAGCTTAAAAAAGACCTCTGTTACAAATTTTAACTATAATTTAAAAAGAAAACTGAATAAAAAGAACTAAAACTTAAATAATGGCTATAGATATCGAACCGGTGATATTATGTGAATGAGCATAAGCTTTGTCTCCATGTGCAACGGCGGTTGGCAACCCGCATGTGGCACTCATATAGTACTTGTTTGTGGCCCGCGAGTAAAATGTATAATAGGTATGTAATATGTATACAAACCACGAACTAAGATAGTATGGACAGGAAACTGCGAATTAAAGCGTTGTTTGTCTATAGATAGTAGATACCTTGTTAAATTAATAAACCTAACAGTTGATAACTTAAATAAATTAAATCTTATATGACTATACATTTTTGTTTAAGATAAATGTTAAATTCAAATTGTGGTGTGTGAAAAATGTATATTTATTTTTTGTCACTTTATATCAAAAAGGTTGCCGATGGTGTACAACAACATAAACATTATTATAGGTAATCATATATTTTGTATCATATCTGTGCTTGAAAAAAATTAAAACCGTTCTGTATAATATTGTATGAGAAAATTATAGGTTAGGTAAACTATTTATTTAAAATCATCCATGGGGATTTATATCTAAATCAATATAGGATATTTTTGGGGGATGCTAAATCATAGTCAGGGGGGCTCACCTCCCCTAGTTGCATCAATGACCATATCTCTCAGAATCTAAAATACATTGTCGTCAACACAACGATATCATCTGCTATTAATTCAATACTATTTTACAGTTATTGAATTGAGAAATAATGAAACATTGATAATATTTCGACGTAAATATCCTTAAATATTTTGTAACCGATATAAATATAAGTATTAACATTTTGTATAGTAGTTAAAAGTTAATTACATTTTCTAAACCTTTTATAGAAATACATTTTATTATATTTCTTGTATCAACACATCAGCTGTATTGTCTTTACTGTATAATAACATATTTCTAACCACAAATCACAATCATTAATAAAATTACCTATGTGATATAATAATATATAGGCTATGATTTTATATTCTGGTTTTAATAATATGATTTTTTTTCTTCAAAATATTATAACAATATTTCCATGCGAATTTTAATAAAAAAAACTCTTTTTTATATCATATAATTATAGTACTATAATAGACCCTCGATTTCCTGATTGGCCTATCCGTCCCTGGCCAATTTACTTAAAAACCTTTGTATCTCTCAACTACTTATTCGTTAGGTAACTTATATCTTGTTGTATACGATATATATATATATATCTGTTAACTATGTAGGTAACCATTATTTTTTACGTAATTTTATGTAATTCTAAAATTATTGTTTAAATCAATATCTGTACCCACAATGGCTATTGTTGCCAATGATTAAATTAAATAAAAATAATTCTTTTAAATCTTTTGTTAAATAGTCTTGTGGTTCAGGATTCTACTCCTTGAGAAACGTGCTCAAATCGAACTTTTAAGTAGGTAACGCCTACTATTTAACTGCAGTCAATAGCAGACACAAGGAATACCAATTTGTTTTTTTATAAAATTGTTATGCCGGTACTGGGCAGCATGAATAATCATCAAACATTAAATGAATCAATAGTGAACTAATGGTCCTTAAACATGATTTAATGGCACATGATTGGTCCATTCAAATTCAGTAAACCATTAAATTAATACATATTTTGTTATGCAAATATGCAACCCGGCATTATTAATTTATAAATTGTACATTTAATGATGAACTCGCATTACGTTGCATCTATTGTTATTGGTTAACGGTTTATACAAAATAAATGCGTTTTTTCATATACATTACATTTTAAAAGATTAGGTAAGTAAAGATTAAAAGAAAAGACATCATTTTATATATTTAAAATTACTCTTCTTTCTACGACAAATTATATCAAGTTAATAATTTTTGATCAACCATTTACGTTGAACAATTTCAAATTTTCAAGTACCTAGGTAATAAGTTTTTTTTAAGATCCGTAAGAATTTCATCATTGTTTTATTTGAGAAGAATATTTATTGTATGATTACTATTTTATTAAGATAAAATATATTTTCAGTAAATTGCAGAATATTATGTATGTAATAAAGAAATAACTAATAGGATTCTATAAGTAATTCGATCTTTAAAAATCAATTATTGGAAAATAAGGTTATTAATATTGTAACATGTAAATATTTAAAGTTTAGACGAGTGTAGGTAGTAGTGGACCTACATTTTGTGGAGTACCATTTCACTCAGCTCATCTCAACTTAAATATAGATAAACTACTCATCAACAATTAAATTTTTCTACATCGGAGTACTTTATGAAACAAAGAATTAAAAATGCAAGTTGTCATTAAAAAATTATGACGATAGAAAATAAAAAAACAAATATTTCCGGAAACGTTAGTATTTTTTGAAATAATGAATACGTTAAATGGACCACCCGGTATAATGTCCATAGTATAATAATATGTCTTTTAATAAACTTGTGAGTAATCGCAATATTATATTGGTACATGCCAGTCCAACAAACCGGTAAAATAATATTACATTTAAATATACCTAATCCTTATATGGCCTCTATTTTATAAACAATTAATTAAAACATCTTAAGAAAAGTAAAAAAGTATTAATGTTCAATATTATGGATTTGGTGTTGTCTACCTATGGGAACTTTTTAGAATAAAATAATTGAAAAAAAATTATAGCAGTTTAGAAGTAGTTATTTTTGAACAATGATCACAACCAACAAAATCATAGTTTTTTTTATTTTATAAGAATGCGTAGTAAGTATAATCATTAATCAATAACTGTACCAATTATGGTTGAAAATCTTGTTATCTATAGAGAAAAAATGTGTAAATAATTAAAAATACTTAAATAGATACACCATATGAAGCTATAATATATTATAATAATAGTAATAACCTTTGCTGTTGAAACTCTAACTCAAATAATAAAAAGAACAACTGTAATCACCTATCACTTATGTTGATGTGCAGGTCATCTCATTATTAAAACTACTTGACTTCTATCAAAAAATACAGCTATTGCTTATAAAAACGAATAGAATAATATAATAGATGTTCAGATAATAATGGTACACAAGAATTACAGAAATTGTATAATCCGGCAGCTAATAAAAAACAGCGTGAACATGTAAAAAACCAAAAAATCTATGATAAAACGTTTCGATTATATTTTAAATTTGTTTTTTTTTTTAAGTTCAAACGTCATAAACTGTATTATACACGATTTAGGTGATACTTAAATTTTTCGTTTAGGAGCCTTTACTCCGAGAACACATGTGGTTGAAGTGTTGAACTATAAAATACTATATGGCATATTTATTATAATCTATACACAAGTTTCTAAAATACAAAAACAAAAAGTCACCGGTCGCACTCGTCCAAAAAAACTAAGGTATAAAATACATAATTTAATATTTACGTATGCGAATAAAATTGGTATACAAATAACAAAATGTATAAATGTATAAAAATGCGTACAAATATGAGGACGAATTCTCAGAAACTCGAGCGGGACTTAAAATCAATACACACTCGGAATTTTACAGTGAGCGGAGAGTCCTATATTATAGTACTAAGACGCACATTATAAATATTATTTCAATGTAAACGTCACGAAGAATTTATTCTTTATTTTTGTTCCAACGAACTGAATAACAATATATCAAATGATATTTTACCAGCCAATTTTAAACTAGTCATCGCGTTAGACTATATTATTATGACATACTATGGGCTAAGACTAAATAAATTAAGTGTCGGAGAAATTATTTCTTTGCTGAGTATAGGTAATTCAATAATTTATATTATGTCATATAGGCACATTTGAAATTAATATACCTATAATAACGTTACTATAATATGATCACTTGGTTAAATTAATTTGTTTGATGTTACCTATATCAATTTTAGATTTTAAAAGTACCTAGTGAATATTGCAATGTGTGTTATAAATATTATTATAAGTTCTACATTTAATACTCATTTGTCAGTGGATAATAATCTAGTTTACTGCTTCCAATAAAATAATAAAATATATTATAATTTATAGTATAGTAATATAGTAAATGTACCTATACTCATTAGTCATTGTTAAATATACTAAATAGTAAATACATTGAACTTGTATAAATACTGAAATATGGTTACTTATTATTTATTATAAATAAACGATATAGGTATATCGATATAATATCAATAACACAATATCTAGGTACCGCTATAACTAATAATGCTATAAGCATATAACCGTCTTTACCTATCCATTAGTTATAAGTTGTAAAGTTTATATTTATTGTAATGCGGAGAGTGTAGACCTATATTATAACAAATTAATACAACTTCGTTGTTGTTTAATGTGTCAAAATGTTAAAGCAGCCGAATGATCATTATTATTATTTTACAAATTAACAATACAATTTATGGTAGGTACCTGCAGTAATGCAACGCGACTTCGGACTCGCTATATTTTATCATTTTATACTATTTTGGAAACTATAATAATTGAACATGAATAAATTGAACGCTAACAGTAAGTTAAGCTTAAACAAATGTACTGCAAAGGAAATCAAGTGTACGACCTTTGAGAGTAATAAAAATAATAATAATAAGCATAGTGTACAAATTTACAAATTAAGTTAAAAATTCAAAATATTATAATAAAATACGAGGTTCCAAAATATACGTTTATGGTAAATTACACAGGTAGATACAAGTACTATTATTAATCAATACCTAAACTTATTATAACTTGAGCTCCATAATTAATAATAAGTAGATGCGCACAAATATAGTGTAAAGTGTAAATAAATTACAAATTAAATTTAAAAAAAACAACTTTTATACATTTATGATAAAGCGCACATTATTATTAAAATTAATCTAGGTCAATTGCCACCCATAAAATAATATTTTATGTAACCAATATTAAAATATTGTAATCGCTAATATAAAAAATTCACAGAATCAAACATAAATATTAGGTTTTCATAAAACTAAGCTACTCTACATATACAAATTTAAAAGTATTAACAAGGAAAATTATTTATATAAAATTATTGATTTGAAATAATACGAATGATATAAATAAGTATAAATATTATACATAATACATTTATACTACCTAATTTGTATTATACTTGACTGATACCTGATGAATAATGAGGTTATTGATAATAATTTGAGTAGATAGTTCGCGGACGTTGCTTGGTTCTTAGATTAAAGCTTCAGAAAAATAGTTAAAAAAGTACATAAATATTAATTAAAATAAAGTTTTATTTTTCATAACATTTCGCTTGTTGGATAAAGGTAGATACTTGAATGTAATATAATTGTATATTTAATTAATTTAATAATATATACCAAATAATAATGTTGAAAAATATGTTTATGAAGTATTTATATTAATATATTATGATAATAATACATAATATTTTTTTTATTATTTTTTTTTTATTGAACTTAAGCCCACTTACTATGGCTATTAGCAGCTTTAGAGGATTATGAACTGTGATTGTTACTGTTTTTACGGTAAATAAACAAATACTTGTATATGTGGTAAGGTTTTTAGTTTTTTACTACTACGAACCCGGGTGGTCACCCATCCGAAACTAGTAGCAGCGGGCGTTACTTATTCTCAGTCACACTGCGTGACTGGTAGCAGCCAACGCGCAGCGCCAAGCCACCATATTATTATATTTGACACTAAATCTTATACTTACGTGATAAATATAATTGTTGTGTATTTAAAAAACAAAAGCTAGATATAATATCCTAGGTATATAGTAACGGCTTAAACGTCGTTGGTGTCGAGACCTTTTAAACTGAAAATGAGCTAGTTTAGCAGTCACGTCTACGGGTCCTATCACTGGATACATTTTATACATATAGTTCCCTTTTTGATATAATAATTAATCACATTTTTCTTGTATCATAATATGTGTATGATGACTGTGACTGAGGATTTCAGGATTTGTTTTATATACAAAGTTTTTAGGTATAATTGTGTCTATAAATATTAAAATGAACATAAATAAGTACTAAATCAGTTTTATTACCTACCTATAGAATATTCATAAATCATAATATTTTAAATTACCTATTAGATGAAAAATATAAAGATTCTAATTTTTGTGCGTAGCGAGAAAATATGTTTTTTTAATAACTCTACTTAACATAATAAGTACCTATTAGATAATATTGGCCCGCTGAAAATTTGTTTGGCTTGTTAGCATAGGTACCTTTCAAAAAGTTGAAACGACACTCCTGTAATAGTCTATAGCCTACAAAAATCCGTGTTTATTAGTTATATAAAATATATAAAATACTAAAATAGGTGTTCACGGAATAAAAATAAATGATGACGGGCCCTAACCTATATAGTATGATAATATAATATTCGCCGCTTATCCATCCGTCACTATACTCTAGTTAGAAGTTGCTGCAGCAATTAGTAATATAATATAAGCAATATGAACATTAAAAGGAATAAAATAATATATTATATTATATTATTTATACAAACGTATATTTATTACTATATTATGTATTACTATATATTTCATTATTTAATAATATTCTACCTTGAAGCACGTTAATACTTATTTCTAGTAACAATGGTTTACAAATAATAGGGTATCAACAAAAAATGAGTGGTACCTATCCAAACAAAAACACTCCGTGTAAAAAAACGCAAAGAATAAAAAAAACGGCTCTAAAAGTTGTGATATAATTTTATAGTTAAGTCTTTGAACTGTAGATATCATTAATATTTGATGTTAAAATAGTCTGCTAAATAATCGAACTTAGTTTGGCGACTTAAATAAAAAATTTAAAAATACTACAGCATAATGAGTTGTAGGTATATACTACATAATAATATAACATATAATCATCATTGATATCATTGAAATACGTAGTGTATTACTAATCAAGTGGTTTGAAATCGCCAGACTAAGTTATATTATTTTAACATCAATGATATCTGTAGCAATAAAATAATATCACAACTTTTAGAGCTTTTTTTTCATTTCTTAGCGTTTTTTTACACGGTATTTGGCGGAGTGTTTTTGTTGGTAATATATTATGTGTAACGTACCAGACATCTGCACTGATACGCAATAGATAAATACAACAATCAACAGCTGGCTTTGTACAGGGCCTCCCAACAAATATGGATTTAAAGTTTAAAGAAGAGTTTAATACAGACTTTTTTTTACTCATATATGATTATACTACACGATTAACTAAGTTCACGATGATTAACTAATACGTTTTATAGCTTTGTATAATTTTATTTGTGTCCCAATCAAATAGCTGATTAAAACTTATTATTTAGAATGCTGTGCATAAATATAATTTTTAAATTTCATGTAAGTACACTTATAATTATTGAACTTTTTTTTACACTTCATATTATAACCTATATTTAAAAATATGTTTTGGTCCTTGGTTCAAAAGGTAAACTTTGTAATTTTAATTTCAAAGGCTCAGAAATATAGTATTTTATTACATGCTCGATAATAACAAATATAGGTATACCGCTATAATATACCGTAACTATACCTATACGTTTATAATATTCTAAACATATTATATTCTTGAAACTTAGCTTTGATGTCAGTCTAATATGTGGCATATAGAATTTAGGTATACCTATAAAAAGCTCTGGACGTTTGCATTATTAAAAACAATTTTATTTTGAATTAAATTAACTAAATTAATGTAATTTTGTTATATATGCCATACCTACGTATTATTAAGCCATATTATTATTATATTACACTTGTCAAATTGAGAGGTAAAACAAGTAATGAAATTTCCAATTATACAATTGTTATGTAATAAATATTAGGTAACTATAATAATACGCGTATGATCATATTCTAATAAATATTACAATTTGAGTGGTTGGGGTGGACACCCACATCGCTATACGCGCTCGAGATGTCCTTGACTTTATGGATATTATCCCGATTAATATTAGATATATACCTAATAATAGAACCCTGGTGGAGCTGAAGCCTGAACAACCAACAATAGCCTCATATTATTATGTATTTCAGCATAATTGAAAATTGTCAAGTATGAAAACGTGTTTTGATTTTTTAGGTATACCTATGTACCTACATACTTCACTTCTACTTGTTACGACCATAATATGTTTAAAAAACGGCCATACAATGCTATAAGAACAATTTCGAGTCCTATATAATTTACTTATAGTTATCTAAATAGTAAATCAGTAAATAGTAATACAACAAACCTATAGTACCGACTTACCTATACTATAATATTTAGTTTGCATTTATTTTGCACTTATAGGCATTTTAGCTATAAATGCATTTTTTTTTGTTTTTTAACGTAGTTTTTTTTATATTTTAAGATCATTTTTCCTTGGCAATTTTTTGTAGTTTTTTGTACAATGTGGGGCATTTTTATCGAATTTTAGATTACATCACGTCTAGAATATGTTAATATAAATATTTGGTGAAAATGTTAAGTCCCTACGTTTATCTGTTGTTATATAACAACAAAAGAACAAAGTCATCATTTCATAATACATTGCTCTTTATTTTTGTTGAAATATAAATTTAGATATATAATATAAAATACAATCTTATAATGTAAATATAAATATAAATTACAATGAATATTATTGTTTGGCGACATGCTTTTGATTTTCAGCCGCTTGTATTGTATAATATGTACAGTTAGTATAATAGGATGATAGTGTTTGATGCCATATGTCTTGCTTCACATTTTACTGATATATCTATATTATGTTGTTAATAGTCTATCTACACTAGTTTTTTTTTTTTCATGAGGATGAGATGGTAATTGGTCACATTTTTTTATTGAAATAATGAAAGAACAGTAGGTATAAATGTATAACATAATATAGAATTATGGTAAATTAATACAAATATATAACATTATGTTTTATGTGAGCTATTCAGCAATGAGCATTTTACATAGATATCAATGATTATTGATTAAGCATTGCACATATATGTATAATAAGTACGCCAACAAATGAAATTATTAAAATGAATATATTATACTATAGGTAAGCGTTTTAATTGTTTATTAGTTTATTACAATATATTATAATATTCATAAAATATTATATTAACCTTATCACTAAAGACATTTGCATATTTGTTTTGTTTAACAATTCAAATTGCAGAGTAGGATAGAAATGTCTTTTGTAACCTTAGGGAACACAAAGGTAACATTTTTAAGTTGCATATGATATTTGCATATTTCGAACTATTTTCTAGTGATAAGTTATCACTATATTTACTATTCAGAATATTTACCTACTTACTTATTCAAGTATTAAGCCAACAAAATATCTGAATATTATATATATTATTTTTACCATCAAATTTAAATTTCCTGTTTCATGTATTTGTTGATCAATATTACTAACAAATATAACGGAAAGTGGGTATTTTTTAAGAATTTGATCGGCAATAGGTACCTATATTTTATTGATGTGGGATTGCTGTAGTGTTATATTATAGTAAATTGTAAATGTGATGTAAGTACGGGGTTTCTCCGGATCATTATTTCGATAGTCATTAATCATTATTCATAGGTCACATTTAAGATTCATATAAAATATAATATTATGATATCTTGAATTCGAGATTTCGAGCATGCACACTTCACCTTATGATACTGTCTAATATTGTGTTTTTATTTATTACTCAGACACGACTATTATAAAAAGTAGGTACCTACGGGCTACGAAGAAACTAAAAACATCCAGTCAGTAGGTAACTATAATAGGTAGGTATAGAAGTTACCCACATACCGATCAATTTTAATTTTGAATACATTTTGAAATATATTTGTCTTTTTTAAGTGTTGTATTAATGGATTTTTTGATTTCTCGTTTAGTTAATTTATTATTATGGTGCTTAATGAGTTTCCTTCTTTTGTTTAAAACAAACTTTAGTATTCTTTAATCCAAATTGTCAATAAAAAGATTCAGATAGGGTTCAAAAGTTGAAAATTGTATTATTTAGTTCTTTTAAAAATAATCGGGAAAACTGCAAAATTTTACGGTTTTGCAAACTACGGAAAATTGAAACTGGAATATTTCCTATAAACCGGTTTTTGTCAAAAATTAATAATCGTATAGACTTAAAATGTTAATCAAATACCTACCTACACATATAAGCATTTTCTAAGCTTGGATAATTTTCAAAATATTTAAGCTTGTTCTATATATTATGAAAATTGTTAGATTTATGTATGATAACATTTTTCCTTATGAATAAACTAACTTGAAAATATAACAGTCTAGACGGTTCCACATAATTAATTTTTTTTAAGACAGATTAAAAATATCAAAAATGCATACGATGTAGGTACAATTCCAAATTTTTATGAAATCAGATATTTATATACCTACGAAAAATAACGGTTTTACATATTTTGTTGAAGTTTATTAAAAAAAATTGGTATGCTTTAATCTTAGACTTGAAACTTTTCGCTATTAAGTATATTATTATTTAGGTACTATGTAGGATCAAAGCTATTTGTTATACTTTTACTATATTAAATATTATTCAGTTATTTTATAACTCAGACAGACAAGGACGGTGGAAAAAAAGATTAAAAAGAACTTTGTACCTCCCTACCAGATTAATACAATAGTACCCAAGTGGTAAAATAAATATTTCATGTTTTTTTAAACTCAGTATGAGAGATACTACTCGAGTAGTGTTATAATTAACTGCATTGTCTGTATGATTGTATTCATTAACAATTTTATTATTCAATAATTTAAATTTTTGTTTATCTTATTGGACATTTTAAATATTGAATATGATAATTGCATAATAGTTTTATACGATATAGACATAGAGTGTAAGTAATACATTAATATTTAAAGTACCAATTTTTTTTGTATAGAATGTTATATACTGGAAAAACTTTTAAAAATACCTCGTGATAATTATATTTATTAATTTATAGAATATAACAAGGTATACGAAATACAAAACAAAATATTTGTTATTATAATTGTTAATTTTCTCAATACTATAAAATGTATATTTAATAGGTATTTATTTTCAACATTAGGTAATTAGAGTTTGATTATTAATTTCTATTAAATTATGATTAGGTACCTACTTAGTTAAAACTTGTTTTTCAATAATTTTGGAACTTCTACAATATTAATTAAATAGATTCCTGTAATATAATATTTGTAATTGAATAGGTATCAATAATGTTGTAATAGTTATTCTCAATGTTTTAAAAATATTTATTCAATCACTTAACACTTTCATTGAAAAACTACCTACTGTGTGGGTATAATATTATAAATATTGTATCCCGGGTTAGGGAATATGTTTCAACAGATTTTTTTACCCGGGTATTTTTATTTCGCAATTATTCCTTTTACTTGAAATACACGAGTAAATTTTCTCCAAAATAGGCATTGGAGTCTTTTTAAAAGAGTATATCTTTTTTATTCGCAACAGTACATAGTTAACATTTAGACATTTAGAATGACTGACAGTCTTGTAAAAGATACTTTTAAAATTGTATTTAAATACAGATATACATACATCCATTCAGAACATATTTAAAAAAAATTTCAAATGGTATTTAAGAACAAATACAAATACTCGCCATGTATTTAAATACTTTTGAAATAGGTACTTTTTTCATTTAACAAACTAAGAAGTTGGTTTGCAAAATTAATTTTGTAATTACTAATTTAAAATAGTGCATTGATACATTCAATTAGGTAGGTATTATTAGAACTTTGTGTACCTCCTTCTTAAATGTTTACTGAAAAATGAAAATAAATAAAACTTGTTTTATAATAATTTTGAAATACTTTATTATTAGGTAATTAAACAGTTGTTAATAAAATCAGAAGTTAATTTAATTACCTATTTTACTAGGTAAGAAATAATTAATTTTAAAGGTATATTCAATTTAAAAAAAACTGATTTTAATTGATAAACAAGTGTTACTTGGGTTCCTATAGAGGTCTCAGAAGCCGGTAGGTATATTATTTGTAATAATCATAAACGAAACATCGCCTATATAGTGGGGATTTTTATCAGCAGCGCGAATGGTTAGAATCTTCGACCGACGACCATACTATAATTATAAACTATTAAAGTATTAAACTAATAATTAGTTTATATGGCCGAAGGTTAGAATGATTTTATATACCCAAGAGATCAACTGCAAGAGTACACTGCTACTCTACTACAACTGTTTACAGCAGCTGAACATAACATTATGTTGTTTATATTATTATTATCAAAATATACAATATTACTGTTCACGCGTTCACGGTCGTTTGCTGAGATTTTGGGAACCACCGGCGTCTACGGATCGGCCGTTCCCGTCCCACCCTGCCATCAAAACGGCGGGTATGCGATAACAATAATTTCTCCGCGGCGGAGGGGATAACGCAAACGACAACGACGACAACGGCTACAACAACAGCAACAACAACAACTACAACAAGGACGGTGACGACCGGATGACGTTATCACCCACTCGTCAACTGCCGCCGCGTTATCACCCTAGCGTTTTGACCGCCATTCGACGACGACGACAATCGAGTAAACTAACTACTCCGCAGTACGATATTATTCGCTCGCCCGGACGACAGCGCGCCAACCGCCACTCGCTAGTCGTCAGTGTCAGGCACTCGGCGTCCGACGCCTCTCATAATATTGGTACGCATTACCCGGTGTAGAGCGCTGAGCAGAAGCCGCCGCAATGACGTCCTGCGACCACGGTTGTTAGTTAGCCGCCGTTCGTTCGTTCGTCTGTTCGTCTACGCCCTCGAACAGGGACTCCGCCGCGGCTGACGCAATCCAGATCCGCCGGCCTGCACGTATCCTGACCTGACCGCCATGGCCGACGACCAGGTAAACAGTATTTTAAACGATTAACAATAATAATATATTCGACAACCGGGGCGATGACGGTCGTTATAGGGGGGTGGGTGGGCCGCGTTCCGCAGTTGTTCGGTTGCGTCATTCCGTTCCCGCCCGTACGATCTTCAATCCCGGATCGGATCGAATGTACTCGCGCCAATTACCTCTGCCGATACGGTAGTTAGAGGACGCGACGGAGACGAGGACGGGGTGGTTACGTGAAGTGGGCAGAAGAAAATGTAGAAACATGAGGTATCTATCCGTGCGCGCCGAGTCTGGTCTGGTTCTCTAGTTGAAATTTTTTCGTGGGTTGTGATTTTCAACAAGTCTCTGTGTCATTGGTTCGGGTGGTGCCACACCGATACGAGTGAATAAAACCCCGCTGCTAGATAGATAACTCGGACAGGTTACTGTCGTTTAATGATTTTGCACACTTGATCCAATGTGGCCTTACCATATCTGTTTTGATAGTAATTTTTTTTACCTAAACCGTATAATAATATTAGGTAGTGTTTGTTTTTTCACTCTATTACCAATTTTTGCTATTATACTTACGTCTCACATTGCATCTAGTATAATATAACCTATGTTAGATAAATGTATTAAATGTATGTAGTTATAGGAAACTATTATATATAATAATGTTAATTTCTTTGATATTATATTCATAATATGTTCTTGCATTGCTTTAATAATAATAAACATTGTTTATTAATATGGCAAAAGTAGTACTTGCTTTTTAACCTTAAAAACATTTAAAATGGAATCATTCAATATTTTAAAAAAGTTCTAAATTGACGATTGGCATGCACAAAAAGATTTTTCTAACTATTTAAGAAGGTTTAATTATCTACATAAGAATAAAAGCCCTATAAATATCATCATAGAAAAACATTTATTACTCTTTTAGTTAACGTGAATCATCAACATGCCTTTACTTTAATTATTTTACTATTATAGATTGTACACAATAACTTAATACTTATATTAATAAATGTTTAATTTTATAGATTGTCGCTAAACTTGAAGAATCTCAATCAATAAGTAATTAATTTTATTATAAATAATTAATGTAATTTTAAACACTGCATGTTCATACCTTTATTTTTTGTAGATGATAATATTGATATAATAGAAGATAATGAGTCACTACCTGTTGATGATTTAATTAAAGACAAAGATTATGAACAAGTAGATGAAGCTGATGATGAAACAACGATGGAAGAAGAAGAAGCACTTCCAGAATTGGAGGATCCTTCAAGAGAAATAAGATTTTTAGAAGAAGTAATATACTTATAGTATAATTATAAAATATAATATAATTTTATTATTATTATGGTTTAAATTTGTTAGATATTTGTTACATAGTTATTATTTATCTTTTTTTTTTTATAGGAAAGTAATATGCCGATTCATGAACTTATGGTTATGTATGGATATTCAAAACATGCTCTCCCTGAAACCAGTACAAAAAAGAAAAAGAAGAAGAAGAAGAAGAGCTCATCAAAGAAAAGTAAAGATAAAAAAAGAAAGGTAAAATTGTAGTTTTTGACCAACTTTGTTATTTTCTTTTTGTATAATAATTATTGTTTTATATTAGAAAAAGCTTTCAACTTCATCTGATGGCGTCGCAGGTAAGACCAAAATATTAAATAATGTAGTTTGATAATCTACACCTATCAATAATTTGTCTGGTATACTTACTTTTCATTAACATAAATTTTGTTATATTGTATTTTGAAAAAAGTATTAGAATAAACCAAAATCTGATAAGTACTCTTAAACACTGATAAAATATTATTTAACCTTTATTCATACACAATAACTAGGATCTGGAATTATATGGATTAAAAATTTATGAAATTTGTAATTTGTTTATTGTGGTAAATATACTCTATAAAAAGCCTCATCTTACCATAACAAGTTATATTAAAAATAGTTATCAATTGTTAAGGTTGTAGTTAATTAATTAACCAATAGGTCAACGAAAAACAGTCAATATATGGGTATAAATTTAGTTGGAATGTGACTATCTCTTAAATTAATTAATAGTACAAATACAATACTATTTTTTTTCAATTAACATACATTACATTTTTTCAAAATGCTAAAATATGCATAAGAGTTACAAATATGCCAAATCTAAATTTTCTCACCAACTCGTTAGGCTGTGATTAAAATATTTGTCATAGGTACCTGGCTACTTTTTAAATTAATTAATACAAATATAAAGATGATTAATATAACTGTGGGCACTAATAATAAAAATGTGCTTTTTAAAATAAATTTTAATAATTTAAAGATATTATTTACCTTTAAATAATTGTATTTTCAGAGAAAAAATCTAAATCAACTGATAGGCGAAGATTAGGAGAAGAGAACACTGGCGATTCATCAAATAAAATGTCAGAAGAAACATCAAAGGTAATTTTGTTTTAATAAAAGTATTAAATGTTACTGAAACAATATATGACAAAGGCTAGTTTTATATTATATTAATTTATTATAGTTTCAATAATATTTTATTCACTTTTATTTGTTTTCTATATCCTTTGTTTACTGGGAGCATATTAGTGGTCAAAAAGTAAATCCCCAGTCATATTATGTATGAAGTAATATTATCTCGGTGTAAAAATATAGCCAAGTTATTCACATCATAATTATTTAGAAAACAAATTATATTTTGGTAATATATTTTTTATAATAATAATGAAAAGTATTTTTTTTATAAAATTAAATTTGTTTTTAGTAAATAAATATAAGTTTAAAGTTTTAATTCTAAGTGTATGCAAAAAAATCTATACTTCATGTTTGCAAAATTGAGGAAATAGCATATGATATTCTCTGGGCAATTTCGTTATACAATTTAGATAATCTAAAAAAAATGTTCAACAAAAAGTAGTTTTTATATTTGTATGTATAAATCATTGAATTTTGAAAATCAAAACTGTGTTATCTAGATTGTTTTATTTGTTTTAGGAAAATGAAAGTGTTAAGGATGGTAAAGAATGTGATGAAGCATCTAAATTATTAGACTTATATATGGCAGAACTTGGTGAGTTAAATTATAAATAGTTTTGATTCTTAGTTTACTTATTACTTTGTGAGAAAAGTCTATTCATTAAATTGTTATCTAACTGAATATAAATTATTGAATTTAATTATTCATAATTAATTTTTCAAATGATTAAGTATTATAAATGTACTACTTATGTATAAGGATTATAGTTAGAAATAATGAAATGCTTAAATTTCCTGCCGTAAAAGGTAATTACTTTTAAAACTGAATTGTGATTAAATTACATATAATTACAAATTCACTGTTTTTGTCTTGAAAATATTAGGCACGCTTGTTTAAGACGGTTATAATTTAACTTATTTTTTTTCAGACCAAGTACAAAGTGAAGATGAAGATGAAGACTATAGGCCTCATTGGGAACTTCATTGGAAGGTAAGATAAAGTTGTTAATGCTCTTATCAATAATTGTATGTATTTTATAATGTATCTTGTGTTTTTAGAGCGTTAATGTTGGAGTAAATTTTCAAGCTCTAGTAACAGATGGATTATCGACATATGGTGATGTAATGCCTTATGAAAATAACGATGAACTGTTATGGGATCCAAATGTATTGGGCGAAGATTTAATTGAAGATTATTTGACAAAAATCCAGCAAATTACAAAAGCATTAAAGCCAAAATCTAAAGTTGTTGGTATTCGTGATAATGAAAAAGTAATTATTTTGAGTTATAAAAAATGATAAAATATATTCCATTTTTTGATGCCATATTATTTATTAATTTTATTTTGTATCACTGATACAACATGATATCACTGATCTACAGTTCTGCAATTATGTTTTTTTTATGGGATAGGTGACACATTTTTTAATATAAAATATATGTTATGCAATAAGCATACACTGTAAGATTCAAATTTAATTTCTAAATGTATGATATTAAAGATTATTGGCAAGACATCACATTATTCACACTGTTTATTATTGTGGCATAGCTGATTTCATTTAAAAATATTTTTTGGTTGACACATATTTAATGAAGTATTATATATTTACACATATTTAATGCATTTTATAATTTATTTAAAATATCAGGTTTAGTTTATTGTATTCAAAATATTTAAACTACCTTTAATTTGAAATTATTTTATTTTATTATTCAGCAAATTTACATGTTTCATTAATATTCCTAACTTCATCCAGACTCCCACTAATGGGTGGCTTTATGCATATTGTATCTATTTTAGCTCCTTAAAATTCTAAAAACAAAGTTTATTGTGAGAATAAATGCATAAATAATTTCGTATATTTCAAGGATATATTGAAGAAAATTAATTTTTTTTTTCATACATTGTGTTTGTCTTTATTAAATAAGATATTTTAAAACTAATGGTATAAACTATTAGTTTACAAATTCATCATTTATAAATCTCTATATTGATGGACATTTTTTTTTGTATTGTTGATATTAATTACAGTAGAACCTCGATTATCTGAACTAATTGGGACCACACTGAGTTTGGATAATAGAAATTAAAAAAATAATATTATTTGTTTAATGAATATAGAATTATTATTACATGTTATTATTATCGACTTATTATACTTATTATTACACATTATGTATTCTGTTATTACTTTTATTACGAAGAATATTATTATTATTAAATATTATAGACTTATTTATAAACATTAATTAATAACATACATGTACATATTATTATGTACTTATAATAAGCTGCAACCGGGCGTGTGCATCGTGATATTTTACGTATTGAGTATTGACGTTCGGATGCATGAATTGAAACGAAATAACGTTCGGATAATAGAGGGTTCGTATAACAGAGGTTCGGATAGTCATGGTTCTACTGATATATTTTCATGTATATAAATTATTTTATTTTATTGTTTCTTTATAATTTTTTATATTTTTTGTTTTTTGTTAGTAACAAATGTTTTTTTAATATTTTTACTAAAAAAGACTGCTTCAAACAAAAATATTTTGATTTATATTAGTATTAATTAATTAATACATTTTTAAATTGATTTATTAATTTATTTTTTTAATATTGATAAATTTCAAAAACGTTGGTAATATTTAACAAAGAAATGGCTTGAATACATTCTAGTTAGTCGTTATTGAGTTATGCTTAAAAAAATACTACTATGACAGTTTAACCTTCATAAGCACTTACTTTCTTTTTAAATTGTACTTAAAATATCAATTTTCTGTCAAACATTTTTTTAAATTTATTTTTTCAAATTTTAACCTTAAGTCGATGTTTAGTATTTAATATTAATTAAAAAGCAGTTGCAATATTTTGTAAAAGGGTATAACAGTTATTATATTTATGTGCACATATTTTATGGTTTTTAATGCATAAGTGCATATTATTTTAAGCTTTTAATATTTAATGCATACAAATCCAGACTTAGTACCAACTAAAAAAAATTCTCTAATTAATTTTTGTTATAAACTAATTAATGTTTTTATTGTCAGGCACTTTACTTGTTAGTTCAATGTGGTCATGATGTAGCTGAAGCTCTTAGAAGAATGTCATTAAATGTAGTACCTTTGGAAAAATCATTAAGTGTCTGGTCAGAAGATGAAACATTGAAGTTTGAGATGGGATTACTGATAAGCGGAAAGAATTTCCATGCCATACAAAAAGAGGTATTGTGCAATTTAAAAACTATTTATTTCAAAAATGGTTTTTTTATACATAGGTTATTCATTAAGCATGCTTGCCTCCCTTTTTTCTTCAATAAACCAGTTATTAATTATCTGATTTTTGAAATTTTTAAATATACTTAATAAGACCATAGTTTCAAATTCTTGTACTTTTTGTACTACTCTATGAGTGTCCTCTGGGGATACAAACCTCTGTTTTTCAAATGTTTCCTTTTATACTGTAAACTTTTAATGAATAATTTTTCTAAAAAATTTTATATTTCAAAATCAAAATTTGAATGAATAGCTTAGAAGTTATTTAAATGTGTTCTAAGGATAATAAGTTCATTCTAATAATAGGTTTAGATTGATTGTTTGGAAGATATTAATATTAATCTTTCAATATTTACAATTAGTAAAATAAATACTATACTTAATTCACTGAGAGAACATGGCACCCAAAACTCGTCTATTGCTGAGCATTTCCACCACTTAATTAGTGCATAATTACATGTCAATGATAGTAAGTTAGAGTAGGTATATTTCTCAATTTCGATTATTAGTAACGCATTCTGATGGAATTCATCAATAACTCAATCGGATATTCCCCCTTAAGAGTATACTGGTTTGTGCATCGTGACTGATTGCTTTATGATGCCGGACCCTATGATTGGTCATAAATAATCATTACTAATTGTATTCTGTTTTTGTATGCTGGTGTTAGAGCAGTGGTTGGAGATTAGTGATAGGTGGGTTAGTGGTTAGGGTACTGATAACCGAAATGAGGAAGTCATGCTTGGATAAATCATGTTTTCATCTGCCGCTTGGTGTTAAGTTGAATTAAGTATAGATGTACAGTATAGTAATCTCCAAACTAACAGGGTTTTGCTGATTTACTAATTTTGATTGATTATTATTCAAAATGTATTTGCATAATTGAGCATATTTTATAATATGATAAGTATGTGGTATTCTTAAAGATGTTTATAATATTAAATAATAATGTACAATTATATATACACATTGAAAATTAATTATTAATTTTAATTTAAGGTTAAAACTAGATCAGTTGCAGAGTTGGTTCATTTTTATTATTTCTGGAAAAAAAGTGATAGACATGATCAATTCGAAAGAAAACAAGTTTCAATGCGTCCAGAAATGAAGTAAGACAATATAAATTATTACCACTAGTTTCTTTATTTTATTAAGTTATTAGAAGTAATTAAGTAAATAATTAAAACTTTAAACTATAGGTTATTTTTTCAGAGAACAGTTTTTATATTATTTTTAAACTGTAGTGTGTTTTTACAACTATAGCTTATAAATTATTCATTATGAATTAATCAATTACAGCTCATCATGATATTTTATTCAATCATTAAATTAAAAAATTTCAGAAAATCCGTGAATATTTTCGTTGTATTAAATTTAAATATGCCTACTCGTGAATATTTAATCTAACCTACGCGTCAATAATTTAATTTTGAATTAACATAAAATTTATCATTATTTCAATTATAGGCAGTGGCAACATTGGGAGTCCGAAGAAGATCAAGATAGTGATTTTGATACAAGTATGTTTCCTGATAATAGCCATGATGATAGTGAGGATAGCTTGAACGCTGCTGAAAATAAGGCACAAATGAAGTGTTTAATTTATGCTGATCGCAAAAGACAAGTACGAAAAAAAGCTACAAATAATGCTTGTAGTAATACTAATACTAGTACTAACAGTAACTAACATTCAGTGCACCCCTTCAGGTACACTTATAAGCCATGAAATATTAAACTATAGCGACTATTTTGCTTCCCTTTTCCAGATTGAGAATTAATAATTCATCCAAAAATTGTGTTATATCATCAAATTTAATACAATGTAATAGTTCTTCATGATTACATTATGCCTGACACTCGGAAACCGTTTGAGAAATCCACAGATAATGCATAATTACCCGTTCAAGTTACATTTGGAAATAGATACTTCAATAATAGTTATTCTCAAATATCAGATTACCTTAAGTTTTCATCAAAATGATATTTTAATTTCAGCTATGGTGATACAGGTTTGCATAAAATACAAAGTTGATCTTAGAGCATTATATAACTAATATATATAATATCTTAAATATTAAATTAATATTAAAAGTATAAGTTAGAATTTTAATTTAAAAATAAAATAATTTAAGATATGAGTTATAATAGTTAAGTGGTATTTAAAAATTTGTTTTAACCCTTATGATGACCTAAATTAAAAATTAAAATTAAACTATTTGCATTCATATATATTTATAATATTTCGGACAAAAAAAAGACTGAATTTTAATAGCGTATTTCCAAAATATTATTCAAGTATTAAAATTATTCCGAACAGCTAACTAAACATAATATAATAAAAATTGAACTACATTTTTTTTTGTCTAAGTTATTATTACATAATTTATAATAGGTTGATTAGTATATGAGTTCCTTGAAAGTCTTAATAACAAAAATAAATACATATATATATTTGTTTTAATTACAATAAAATCAATTATTTGATATATTAATGAAAAAGTTGTTAGCTTAAAACTTTTTTCCACTAATAACACTCAAACATTACTATACATTTATATCACATACCAGTTGAGAACCAAGGTACTGAATCTATGCATACAATGTAGATTTAGTATGTTTTAAATCATTTACTTTATTTTTAATTAATTTTTTTTATTTCTTTATTGGAAAAATTTCTTTTTAAAGAACACTCAATAATTAATGTTCATTAACTTAAAGATCTGATCTTTAATTCAAATATATTATTCATTTCTATGTCTATAATATCTACTAGAAAAGTATGAATAGTATACTCAGAGATTTTAAAATGAGTCTTACATAAATGTTTTTTCTATATTATAGTTTAATTAAATTTAACAATATTTTAAATAATAGACTTATAAATTAATCAAATATTTAATATTCCTATTTGATTTAATTCTTGTTAATATTATTGGTTTAGACATTCCTTTTTTGTAACTTAATTAATACTATGTACTTATTAATTAGTATATAGTGACATTTATTTATTTTTATGTGCAAAATATTACTTAAAATGTAATATTATAAGTACATAGTATTTATATTAAGTAATTATATTTAACAATTAAAATAAATAGTCACAGTGATCAACTTCATTTAATAAATGCTATAGCATATAAATTATATTATCCTATCTTAAATTAATATGCTTAGCTCTAAATCTGATCTGAATAAAACTATTTTGAATATATTATCCTTTAACATTTCTGTACAACCTCCTCTATAAATAACCTAATATTCATAAAAAAAAATTTTTCAAAATTATGTATGAAATGAATATACTTAACTTTATTTTGAGTGTAAATCTTAGTCATTAAAAAAAAAATATATATACATATAAAATATACAATTTATACAATTTATGTAGGTAACAAATATAATGCTTATAATATATATATTTCCTATGCCATAAACCAAAATAAACATTTTAGATTTTATAAAACAGTAGGCATAACATTTTACATTTAAAATACTTAAGTGGCTTTTCATGTTGAAATTCCCAATTGTTTTAGAAACTATTGAGTCTAAATTAAGCAATTTAATTTTGCTCATTAAATCTTTAATTAGTTTATAAATGTGCCAATTAAATAGTTAGTAAAAAATGGGTCTAAATGATGGATATTAGTACCACAAATATTTAAAAACCTATTTTAAAATAATGTTTTCAAGTTAAATTTACTCTTATAGTACGCTCACTTAAAATATTCATAAATATTAGTTTCATTCTCACTTTTTGAAAGAAATATAAAAATTAATATTTCTGAAATTATGTTTATCATGCCAAGTAGAATAAAATATTTAGCATTATAGTATTTAAAATTTTAGGATTTACTTGTCATTTAATTGTTTTGGTGACAATGTAACTATATTATAGTTATAACTAAATTATTGGTGTTATGTTACAAATTGCTTTATCTGTATATTAGTTATATCATTTTTACAAGTAATTGTAATCTATAGATATTTATATCAAATATTACTATAAAATTACAGTTGTATTTTAGGTTACTATTTATACAGATATATGTAAAAATATAATTTAGTTTAAAGCTTCTAGAAATTATACTATATACAGTTTAAAGTTTTTGCCTTTATGAAAGAATATTTTTTAGTCATAAATTGTATTCAAACAGACTTGATAAATATTTTTTTTTACTATTTAAAATAATATGAATTTAATATTTCAACGTCTCACGAATTAAAAATAAATTAATATCACATTTTTATTTCATATTTCATCTTATATTCATTACTTGATGAGTTATATTCAATATTTTATGTTCAAAACTTACATTCAACTTTCATTTAAAATTTATTCTCTTTGTTCGGACTGCGATTTAATATTTAAAATCTCAAGAAAAGCAAAATTGAATAATTAATCTTAATTCGTGATGATAATTTTATTTTTGTCCTGTCCAGCTATAAATGTCAAAATTAGTATTTTAAATTTATAAAATACATGTATATAATATATATTTATAAGTTTTAAAATCAATTATTTTAGGTGATTATAATAAGTGTTACTGATTTAAGTTTTAAAATACTGTTTATTTTTATCATCGTATTCACTGACAATCCTGGTTGAGTAATTAAAGTCAGGCCAATTATATAGTTTAGTATTGAAAACATCTACAGTAAAAACCATGTTTGATGAATTGATAATATTAATATTATAAGTGGTAGCTTAATTGTCGAGTTGTACCAACCAATATCATGTATGGATATAATATGTACAAATTGATTTTTATTGAGCTAACTGATGTAATTATAATAGATCTAAACTGTATTTATTATCAAAAGTGTTGTTGTTTAACTTAAATTCTATGCATATGTTTCATGAAATAATTTTATTCCATCATAATATTTTAAAAATTAATTTAATATGAAAAACTACCTATCTATTTATAAAAAACAAACACTCAATGCTTAGTACCTGCTACATGTTCCTTTTTTTTTGCTCTCCAGTTATAGTTAATGATTCACTGTGCATACATTGATTCAATTGTTTGTTTTTATTGTTGTATATTATACTTAATAAAATATGCATTATAAAAATACTGAAAATTCAATCATAGCGTGTATGTACAAGTTTTTACTGTACTAAACATGGGTAATCTTCAGTATAATAATCAGATACGATTTCAAATACTAGATTCATATACAATTTAATCAAATTTTATTGTATGATAAAAAATATTTTTCCCTTTTCATACTAAAAAAAATAAAATATCAATCATCCAATATATTTATAATGTTACCTACCTCATCTGTTTTAATTATTATTATTATTTTTTTTTATGTTACATCAGATAATATATTTAAAAGCAGTTTAACCAAAATCAAATTATTTATTGAATATTTTATCATCCTAAACTTCTCTTGCCGTCCTAATGACTGGATGATTGATATTTTACAATGTGTAAGTTTATTTTTATTGCAGAGTAATATTGTATTTATTAAGCTCTGCCACTATAGCTACTACATTAATTATTCAATATCTATTTTATATATATATATATATACAGACATTGTATTTAATATTTATTTTTGTCTATTTTATTTAGAAATTACATATATGAATATTTATAATATTATGATTATATTTTAACGGCATAGATAAAACCAATGAAAAATTGAATTATATTATAATATTAACAATATAACTATTACAATTGTTTTCAGTAACAAACTGTATATCGTATTTATTTAAAAATAAAAATGATTATATGTATTGGAGTATACTTAAATATATGTTTGTAATATCCAAATTGAATGTATTACTATTTATTTTAAACTATAAATGTCATATTATTATGTAATTGATATTAAATTTCAGATATAGAATTATATAATTATCAACAGTGTTAGTTATTTCTTAGTATAGTATTGGTAATCAATGAATAAATTGAAAAGATCCTTTTCAATGCTTATCTGAAAATGTCAATGTATTTTGATTATTAGATATTGCGTGTTATCATCATTTTTAGTATTATACTAACCTCATTATGTTTTAATAATTGTAAAAAGTACCATCTTCTTTTCTGGAATATCCATGGTTAGTTTGTGAAATATGACTGCCAACTAATCCAAGTTTAATACTATTTATGTCTTTTCGTTCACCTATCAGTCCACCCATTTTCAGTGGATGATTTCTAAAGAGCTTTTCCACTTTATGATCTGATCGAATATTATCCAATTGTTTTCTTTAACCAAAAATATATTTATTAGTTATATAATATAATCATTCCTTTTGGAAACTATTAACCTTAATAAAACTGACTTGACAGCTGACTTATAGTAATGCACAAAGTAGGTATATTATTTTCTTTATGTCTATAATTTCTTTAATGTGTTATGTTAAGTGTTTACGTGTTTCCATATGTATTATTGATAGAAAAGATACTACAGTTAAGTATCTTATAATTTATTAATTAAACTTTCATCAGAATTTTAAACATATTAGTAGGCACATATAAAATTATAATTGAATGTATTATAGTTGAATAATTAATTAGTAAATAAAAAAGTATTTTTACCACACCTGTTAAAAAAATGTAGTTTGTCTCTGGTGTGAAAAATATGTACTAGGGTATAGTCAATTTCTGAATTATTAATATATTTATCTTAAACCTACTATATCATATAATATACCGTTCCTGAAATTGTATAATTTTAGCAGCAAGTCAAGTAATTTAATAAAGTTATTTACATTGTGTCATGATTTCATTAAATAGGTACCTCCTCTGCAGCATATTATAATACTACCTACCTATTATTATTAAAGAAAAACTTCTCAATAGTGGTTATGAAAAACAAAAAATGATCGCCCGTTACAACGACACTATGGTTTCTATGATAATAAACAATTATCTTTGTATAATAAATAATAATAAATTAATTTATTCTAATACAAACTATGACTGGTGATAAATTATAATCATTCTTTTTTTTCAAATACTCTATAAAGAATATTATTTTTTTTTTTTTGGTGGAAGGGATACAGGAATGTTTTTAAATATTGCTTTAACAAATTACAACATTCATACATCAAAAAATAGCAGGTAAATACAAACAAAACCGTTTATTTAGTCATTTTTAAAATATTTGCATTAAAAAATATTTTTTCTGTTTCATTTTTCTTACTTTTGTAAGCCTAAAGTTAAAATTAGCTCTCTGGATTATTGTTAGATATCAGGATCCAGGGCACGCGTGCCCAAGGTGGCATCCTGAACAAATTTGGTGCACGCAAAAATCAAAATATTTATATTATAAGTACCTTTGTATATATACTGTTTTTATTTTTAATAGAAAATATCACAATATTAGAACTTCTTCACTATCATTGACGTCTTACAAATAAGATTAGATTAGTAGATTCGTTAAAAACGTAGATAACACACTGAACGCAGTTTAATATAATATTATGTAATATGTGGCTTTGCGCGGCGCGTTAGCTGCAATCAGTCACGCAACGTTACTGAGAGTAAGTAACGGCCGCTGCTATTAGTTCTCGGATGGGTGACCCCCCAGGTTCGTAGTGCGCAAAAACCTAGCTACACATACACGTGTTTTCAACCATACCAACCCTACCAATTTTATTTTACAGGATAATGACCTTAAATGTCGAAGCCTTAATCAAAAAAAAATATATATATATTTTATATAATTTAATGGTCCGCTAGAAAAAAATGAGGTTATTTTAGTATAAAGCGTCAAAATAATTTGCCACTCCTGTTATACATTTACATAATATAATAGGTATTGTTATATAATTTTCTTACTTCAAACACAATATAAAGGTTTCCTTTTGCATGCACACTTCGTTGGTCCTAGGGAACGTCAGCCCGGAATGACTATAAACAGACAACAAGGCTGTATCCAGACTGTCGTTAACCACGTCCACCTGGGGAACCCATTGCACACATCGGTGTTCACTGGCCACCGTGTGTTTCCTGTGCAATTCTGTACGGGGCCTTTTCGACTGCAATATTATGTTTATAATTTAAATAAGTATAATATATGTATAATGTGAGGAGGTACATATTGGCACATCTAATGCTTGCCATTTATGGGTAGAATTTGTGTTTATTTGCGCAATTGATAAATGTCTAATTTTTTACTTTTTTATCAAATATATTTATGATCTTAATGTGCCAATCTAATATGGCTTATAGGTGAAACAGAGGTGGAATTCTATAGGTTTTGAAATGTAGCACAGATTGTAGAAGAAATATTCCAAAACAGTTATTGCCTATTAAGATAGTAATAATCTGAAAATTAATGATTGAAATTTTATAGAATCTAGGAGAAAAAGTTATTCATTTTAGTCAATAATAAAGATTGTTAAGTATATACAAATTGTAAAAAAAAATAACTTAGATGATATACTAGTAAATTATTTGGGAAAACTTAAAAATAATTGAATCATACCTTTTCTAATATTGTTACTTACAAATATTAATAGACCTAATACATCGATTTGGTATGCTTTAAATTATTACACATAAGTACACGTTTCCAACAAGATTTTTGACGAATCAGCATTTAAAGCCAATTCTAGTCACTCATTGTCGGTAGTTTTTTTGCTGACCTATTGAATAATAGTAATAATACAATGTAAACTAGAATATATGCGAAAGATTGAATTTTAAGGGATTTATTATAGGCAATATTAGTGACAAAAATATGTCGTTGGAAATCGGGTAAAACTATTAAAGGAGCTAACGATAAAAATCCAGCAGTCTGATCGCATCCACCGACCACCATCGTGGTTAGCAGTGGGATTTCTTACGTATTTAGATGCATTTTTCAAGTTTAGGTATGCTATTATAGTCACTATACAGTATAGTAAGTGGTTGTTCACACATGCTGTTATCAATCAAATGTGAAATCAACATCTTGTAAAATGTGACTTTTAGTCACAGACTTTTAGACTGGTATTGTTTCATATTTTTTTTACTAATAAATTAACAACAATAAAATTACATAATTTTAAATTTTTTACTTTGACTAAAAATACTAAACGAACTACTCAACTACCCAATACGGGGAATGTTAAACTCCTACAAATATAGGTTCTCCTACAAATGTAAGTTCTCCTACATAGACACAGTGTTAACTCCTATAAAAGATAGTGTTAACTTCTACAAACGATAATATTAACTCCTACGCAACCGATAATAAAATAATATTTTTTATAAAAAGGTCAAATTCATTTTTAAAAAGGTGGACAAGTAAATCTTAAATACCTAATAATCTTAAATCTTTTATAACTTAAATAATAATAATTATTAAAATAAATCATTAAGAGGACGTCACACCCGCATGTGTTGTTTCCGTCTTACAAGTGCGTGACATACCAAATTTACACCCAACAGAACGTTTAACTACGTTAGTTTAAAAATTAGAGTGGATCGACCTACGGTGAAAATTGACGGTAAGAATATTATCTGTGTTCGTATGTTGTTTTTTACGATTCTTCAGCTTTTAAATAAGTTATGACCATTTTTAATTTACGTTATATTATATAAAATATGCATAACTTGCTAAAAAATTGAAAAACCAATATACAAACACAGATAATGTTCTCATCATCAAGTTATATAATAGGTTGATTATTGTAATATTTCAATATTACTGTATTAAAGGTCAAATAAAAAGAAATATTTTTTATTAAGAGATGTTTTAATTGTGATACCACTATAAATAATAGTTTTAACCAAAAATATGATATCTCTGGGGCTCTTCTGGCAGGCTACCTCATATTATGCGATTTACATAGCTATGTCCTATCCTTAATGTATTATCTATGGATATTATCTTATTTTAATTTTATGTAAAAATATCCATGTAGGAGAAAATAGTTATTTCTAGTCATACTATTTTTCTTTTCTTTTGGTGTTTATCCATAGACGCAATTTCAGTTTTTGTCTTGAAGGGGCTCAAATATTTAATCGAAACTGACTACCTGTGTGTGACTCTGTCCCAGTGGTATATAGCTAGATTATGGGAAATTCCCCGGGGCACTCAATGAACTTTTACCTATAATAGCTTCGCCACTACTATTCCTCCCTCACCCCCGATTATTATATTACCTTTAAAATACATTATCTACTTTATGTAATAATATATTTATTTTTTCAAACAACGTTTACTGTATTAGTAGATTGGATAATTAATGAATGATTTAATACTTCAATTAAAATACAAATTAGTATTGATAATATAATTAATATACCCAAATTGCGCCTATCATCGTCACTTAACTAGTAACTACCCACCTACTAGAACAAGGCGTATGCCAAAGATATTTTTGACAATACTTTACCGATAAATCTTATACGTTAATAATAATATTTTAGACAAGCGAATCGCACGTACCGGCTGCAGCTGCTCCTCGTCCATCGAAAATATATCTAATTATACACGATGATATTATACATATTTACTTAAAATACAATATTGTGTAGAGTTTATTTAGTATTTTTACTATTATGATTATTATTATTATCGGAGACGTGCGCACGTGCAGTGTATAATCGCGATGACAATACCTAACCTAATAACGTATATATATACCTATATAGTCCCTAATACACTACCGACCTATATACGAACAGCGACGACGACGATATTATTATAATGTCGCAAGTCGTGGCTTTTGTGGTTCGCCAAAGGAATGGGCGAATGCATTTGGCGGAGGTTTGTTGCCAAGGTGACACTATATTTTATTATACCTATTATTACAATAAATTGTATGTATTTTGCCCGTTAGGCCGTTTGTGTGTATGATATTATGTACCCGCAGGTAATCTATACACCAATTTACATCTTTTATATCTATAGACATATTGTTATTGGTGTATACAGAGGGATTCTTTAACTTTAATCAGTCATTTTTTAACTTTTTAAGTTTAATAATGAATTTATTAAAATTATAATTTTTTGAAATTTATAAGACCATAAATCAATCAGGTATTTTTGTACCATTAAAGATTCCGTGAGATTTATATACAGCAGTAACAGGAATACGACGGCGCTATATCAAAACCAAATTTTTATAATTTTATACAAACCTTTTATATTATTTCTTTTATTTTAAAAAAACTACCCTTCTTTCTGTAAATTTTAAAGCATAATATTATTATTTTTTTTTTAATTTTAACGTCGTGTCTGAGTTATTTAAGTTTAAAAATAATAGGTTGTCCATGATGATTTGAAAATTATAGTAGTTTTAGGTAATGCTGATTTATGAATAAAAATCTAAAATTCTCCGAGTATAAAAAGTAAGTATACTCAAGCCTATGCATTAATAAGTTAAAAAGTTAATGTTTTAAGTTAAAGTTAATTTAACTGTTTAAAATGTAAAATGTAAAATGTATTAAATCATTTTTTACATAACTGATTTTTATTGAAATAAACTTAATAAAAAACGAGTTACTTTTAATCAAATCTAAGTTACGTTAATTTATAAATAATTAATAAAAATATAATACAATTATAATTGATGATAGGACATATTGCATAACTGCATAAGTAAACATTTACTTTTTATTATTTTAAACCATACAACTGGCTATTTATATACCTACTTAAAGAAAAAAATTATAACTTAATAAGTTAATTGTAAGTTTCCATACATATTTTAACTTAACTGAGTTAAAAAAAATTAGGATAACTTACTGTTAACTTTAAACTTTTAAAAATATTTTCATTAACTAAATTTAACTCAATAAATTAAGAATTATAATTAACTAACCCAGGCTTGGGTGTACTTGACTGAATATTACATATTTACATCTCATTTATATTTTATATTTGAAACACTTACTAAAGATTATTGGTCCTTATTACATCATGTTTATAATCCAGAAATACTAGTTCAAATATTTTGATTTAGACGCATTAATCTTTTTAACAAAATTCGCGCACCTATATTTAACTATTTACAGTAAGAGAGGGTGGTTCTCATTTGAAAAAATGAAGTTTGTACCACCGCAGGACACTCTAAGTATAAAATATTACAAAAATTCTAAGTATCTATCTGAACATTTGAGTACCTAATGGACGAATATGGATAGTCTTTTAAGTATATATTTGGTTAAAAACAATCGTTATTTGATTGAATTCATTATTATTAACGCCTAACGAGTGAAAAGGTTTATTAATAAATTAATTATTTAACCGTTGTTGGCCGTCTTTCACTCCCAACCTCGTTGGACCTATTATTTGTTTGTCCTCCACATTTCTTTTTTAAGAATTTTTACGAAACTTTCGACTTTGGTAGTTTGGTTTTGGTATACTATTACTATAGTAAACTTTTATAATGATATCATTATAGTTGCACGCGACACGCAGGTCGCTTGTTTTCTGTTAAAACATTTTTGCTGTGATTCAGATAACGTTTTTTTTTCTAATTATTGAAAATCTCGTTCTTAAATATCCTATAAGTATAAATTATTGACGGTACAAAAATGGTGCTAGAGATAATTCTCAATCGATTAAGAATCGTGGCCAACACTAACTTCACACACGAACACCGTATGACAAATACAGATATACCTACCCTATGCAATACAAAAAACTCCATCAATCACATCATCGTCTACTTCTCAAACTTCCAGAAATTAATTTAAAATTCCTGATAATATATTATATGAAACAAATAGCAAATTGGTATATTTGTGAACCCCCTCAACATAATTCATTATCTTAAACAAATTGGAATACGGCGTCGTTACAATTTACTTCATATCACACGATCGTTTTATCAAAAAATTATAAACATAAGTACAGGTTGGTATATCAAGAAAACCGCGCCTATGAAATATTATATGTCACCTCAATTGCCTCCATATGCCACATGGTTATCTGAATTTATTTAAAGGAATTTAAAACATACCGTTTTTACTGTTGTACGCGTATGTATATAAAATTCAATGTCGGCAACAATATTATGATATCTTGCGTGCTGGTCGTGGGAGTGTGTGCGTTGTAAAAGATCATTATAGTGCTTGTGTTTTGATTTGGTTTCTTGTTCTCGCAGGCACACGCACGTGTTCAAAATATGATAATATGTTGCGTGTAAATCTATAATAATAATGAATATTATATTATATATGTATAATAAATCGCACGATATTTCACTTCTAAATTTATGAATTTTCAATCCATTTCATACTACTATGATTATGATATGATTTTTGTATTGACAACTGATTTATCCGTAACTCACTGTTGAATATGCAAAAATGTATTGAACATTTTTACATTGTAAAAATCAAGTTTTTAAATAGTGTATGCCCAATGTCAATATTTGAATAGCATCAAAAGATAATATGAGGAAGGTAAACCTTTTTTCAAAAATTCATAATGCGTAATTATATCGATTAGTTCGTTGGAATGAAAGTAAGTCTTATTAACATTTTACACGAAAAATAGTTCGTTTAAAATCTATTTTACCTGGGTCGTCCTTAAGGGGGTGAACAGTTACTGCGCCTCAAGTTCGAAAAAAAAATGAAAATGCATTACGATGACAATGCAGAGCAGCGAAAGGAGATATCAAACACTATACATTACTGTAGGCGCACGTTTTCTTATAAACAAATAAATACCTACATACATCATTGTTGAATAAGTTTCTCGCCTGCACATCCACTACCTTTCAGGCGTCCTCTTGTAAACAGTAATATTATATAATTAAGAGGTTGGCTATAGGCAACTTCTTATACAGATAGGATATTCCTCTCTTTATATTGGAATATTCGGTGTTTTTTGGAAAAAATTAGTTTCTTAGTATAATTTAGGATGAAATAAAGTTCAAAATGTATCTTTTGTAAAAGTATTATAGTTCTTCTGTTAATTGGATTTCAAACTATAGAGATACAATCATAGAGAAGTTGTAGTTTTGACAAATCATCGAAGTTCACAGAAGTTTTTGGGATACCTAATTAAAAAACTTATAAGATTATATACAAACGATATTTTTCAGGCAAATACATACCATTTTTGGGTTTACAAACCAACCGTTGGAATTATTTCTTCAATTCAATAATGATGTAACATAGGTATACGTTCAAATAATTTAAAATGGAATACCATTAAATTAGAATCTAAGATAAAATTAAAACCCATCTGTATGATATTTAATATTATGTTGACTGTCGATAAATAAGTACTTAATTATTATTAGCAGATATATTATTATGATTATATTTCGATTAAAAATTTTAATTATTATCGTTTTTCCTAATTATTTATTTGACAGAATAATTATTATTACTAGACCATGGCCTACCTTCGGTACCGGTTACTTATACATGAACACAATAATTGTCCTTGGCGTCGCTAGGTTTCTGAACATTTTATGATGGCGGCACAGGTGACTTATATTTTATAACCGCACTTTTTTAAACGAAACAATAATAATTCACACAACAATATAATATTCTAATAATAAACATTACATTATGAAAGTTAATTTTTCTACAATGCAAGTATAATCTATTACAATGCCCTTTCACTTTTTCTTTATAAAATACGTTTATGCGGTGTTACAACAGAACGGAAGGTCGAAAAATATAATTGGCCATGACTAACGAGGTCCTGCAGATTTCAACTTCCTACAGTTCGGTCTCAATGAGTAAGTAATGAGTAATGACGGTCACGCAGGTTATGTATGTAGGTTTATAATTTGGGCGCTAGGTAAATGTTAATGATAATGGATTTATAGGCGTTTTGGTCAAACTAAATATTATAAAATATAGTATAGTGTAGGTACAAACATAACTTGAAAGGATAGAAAAATAGAAACGCAATATATATTTTTCTAATTTTGAAATATAAAACACTATAATTGTCTATGTGTTGTCAACTGGGTGACTCACCAAACAAGATCACCTCCGTTTTTTTCCATAGTAATGCATTTATTTAAATTCTGAGTTTAGGAAATTGTATTTAAACATATTAACTTAATAAGAACCAGTTTTCCATATACTTAGATGTTTATATCATTTAAAGGATTATCCGAGAATAAACACTTTTTCCAAATGTGAATCATCTTTTTCCCTGTTAATTGTCAACACAATGACTGCCATGTGTACATTATTTTGTGCATGGTAAAATTAACGTTCATATATAGGTATTTTTTTGTATGTTTGTCATATGTAAATTGGTTAAAATGGCAGTTAACGTGTTAAGCAGATTATTTTTTTAAAAATGTTAACCGATGTACCTATTTCAATTTCAATTAGTTTTTTAATTATTTAACATTGTGTATAAGGATTAGGTTCAACAGATCCATGATAATATATTTTGAAGTTATGTGGGGCTATGATGATTTTATAAAATTATAATAATTATAATTGGTATTAGTAATGTATCAACGTTTTATATAGGTAGGCAGTTTGTAAAACTCGTCTGAGTATAATAAATATTATGGATCTAATATTACATATTACATATTTTATTTTATAATTTTGTAAAACCATTTTTAAGGACTATTATATAGTATTATCATTATTATAATTAGTACCTCCCTAGTTAGTATTTTTAATAACTTAGTTACTACTCGTTCGAATTTGGATTAAGATAAAATATCAAATTAATATAATTTTTTATAAGTAGGTATATAATAGACAATAGTCGACAAGTCAGTGAGTATTTAAAAAAACAAAATTTGAATACATTCATTTTTAAAGGAAAACATTTGTGGATGCATACCTAACTTAACCGATCAGTGAGAACGTATGGTGAATATGAATCAATCTGTACATATAACATCAATATAAGTTCTGAACTCTTAATGCACTTTTCGATGTAAAAGTACCTAAGTACCTACATATAAGTATCATTATATAAAAATAAACTGTGCAGCTGTTATAATATAGCTATACATAATAGCTAATAGCTTCAAAATAATAATATATTTCCAGTACCTATTATAGCGTGGTAATACTGTAATAGTATATTAGCTAAAAAAAAGTCTACATGAGTGCATGACTGCAGTATTTAAATGGATATAATATTACATTTATTTTTACGTTTCCGGGACCTTGACCTTGTAAATTTAGGGTTAATAAAACATTGTGGTACACATAATTTCATTTTTGAAACAGTCAACTGTTGTCAAACTAATGAATACGATTATTAAGCAGTTACTACGAATTATTATATAAACCAACAGCACACTTACCTAATTATTCCTTGCATACTGATTTTATTGTCCAGCTCTAACTATAACGTGAAATAAATTATATAACTATCAAGTATGTATATATTTCATAACACAATTATTTTACGTTGTTTATCATTTATTTCCAATTTGATGTAAAATATAATCATAATAATAATAATAATATTTTTATTAAAATTTATTTTAGTAAGTATCTATACTCAATTGAGGTATTTCTATGGAAAACGTGATATATTCACTTTCAATGAAATGGAGTTTTACATAGATTCTTAAGAAAAAAATGTTGAGAAATCGATTAAAACACGTTATTTCCGATAGATTTTTTTCTAAAACGTTATATATCCACTTTCATTCAAAACGTGCTGATTCCGGTACTAAATCATACCTAAGTCATATACTCATACTTCTCATATTTTTCAAAACGTAGTATATAGGTATCCATAATTTTATTCATAACGTGTTATTTCCGTTTTACATCGAAACGTGTTATTAGATACCTATTTGATTAATATAGCAATTAAACAAAATTTAATTTAAAAGGTAATGCCAATACCCTTTAAAATTAAAATTATTCCGTTCATTCGTATTAAATTATGTCGTGGTTTAACACAAAACCAACAACAATAAATATAAAAATTATATGAAAGTAAAAATAAAAATAGTATATTATAAGCCTATCCATATTCATATAATTGTAATTTCCCGCTAAAGTTCATGATTGCTTCTCTCGTCTTCTTAATGATAGTACTAAAAGCTGTGGTACTATGTTGATATTCTGTATTCATAATACCATATCATTGACAAAATATATACTTTCAAAATTTAATTATATTTTTTCATGCATAATACTATAACAATGTACTATATTATAATAATGTATTATTTATATATATAGTATGCTATGGGAGACATGGAAGTTCAATGGGAAATTATTATTTGAATGTGAATATCTAGCTCAAACTCGAACATTTAAAATAGTTTGTTAAATCAAGTTCTAGTCTATATTAATATTTTAACAATAACTATTGAAAAAAAAAAATAATCACTCAATTTATTGTTGTTCAGATAAAAATAGTATAATGATAGACAATAATATTAATGTTTTAATAATTATTACCCAAGTTTTTTTTTTTTAATTTAGAAATATATAACTATTACAAACTTTTGATCCGACTTTTGTTTCAAATGCATACCTACAATAAAGGTTGATATACCTACACAAGCTTTAAAGAATCGAAAAAATAAAATATATAAATATGGCCTATGGGCACCTAAAAATAAGAATAATAATTAGATTTAGGTTCCTACCTAGGTACCTATTTAATAGTTATCTATTTAAAAGGTAATTTATAAATCTTTGTGTGAAACGATTAAGAACTAAACTGTCTTATGATATAAATTAAAATAGTAAAATAATATATAATCTTTGATGATTAGTAATACATAATAATAGAACCTAACATTAAATATGGGCCAAAAAGTCGCTTAAGTGAGACAGAAAATACATTGCTCACAAAAATAGTTTTGATACTTCGCGTAGGCTGTAGGCACAATATATTATAATAATAAGTATTGGAATATTGGACATAATTTATGTATTTAAATTTAAATATTAATACTCCGTAATATTATTGCCACAGTGCAGACGTGTATACGGTATAACTGCGCATAGTACCTATAATAGATGACTTATCGTAGTAAAAAAAACATTCAAATAATTGTGTGCTTTTGCGTTGCCATTTGACGAAACATAGTAATATAATAATATAATAATGATACATGTCCAATGGGGAATGGTAAGCTGCCACTCAATTAGGTAATCCCCTACATAGTGTTAACTCAGTTAACTGTAAATCCTTTACATAGACGTAATGCAGTACGTCATGAAGATTGAAAAAAGAAATAATCTTTACGAAAAAAGTCCAATTAATTTTTGAAAAGTGGTTACGTGGTTACATGTACATATGATGCCTACAGCAATCACTGTAATGGATATGAGTTACATTTGAATTTAATGATATACCTACATTCATTGTATACGAGAAACGATTCTGAGACGAAACGATTCCGAGTCAGCCTATATAATACCAAGTATATTTTATATCATTCCTGTTTAAGTAATTTATTATATAATTAGGTGTACAATAGATTGAATAATTTATTTCCGAAAAAATGCATTTGAAAATTTCATTGTGTGTATAAAATATAATAATATTATACTTTAAAAGTTTCAAGTACCCGCTAGTAATATTTTTGAATTACAAAAAGATATATAAAATCGTTATTCTTTGTTTAAATACATATCTAATTTCGTTAAAATTTAAACTTATGATGTTTTAAAAAAAAACTGCGTTTGTTATTTTTTTAGATTTTTTTTTTGTTACAGTATGAACTCATGTCTTTAAATCTTAGATATCAATTAATATAAATTGTATGAAGTTCTAACTTAAAATAGTTTGCCAATTTTCGCGATTTTGGTAAATTTTATCAACATTTCTGATATTTATAAAAAAAAGTATTATGAATAAAGGATTGACGCTCTACTTTTTTTTTGGTATTACTGCTTTATAATACTTTTTTTGACAAAGTCAAAAACATTTTTATAGACAGTAGTTTAAAAAAAAAACTAATGAAAATAAAATTTTTGGCTAGCTCAAAAAGAATCTAAATAATTTGAAAAGAATATTATGGTGCTTAGAAAATACCAATATAAACATTCGGTAAAAATGTCACGTATCTACAGTTATTTTTGTTTAGAGGTTCACCAAAAAACCAAATTTTTTTTTTGTTTTTCCTGGTTACTGGGAAGTTTTTACTTTTCACCTTCCAAAGTACCAACTAGGTTCATTTTCCTACCAATAAATACGCTGAAGTAAAAACGAAGCATTTTTCTCGCCCAAAAAGTAATGACACAAAAAAAAAACATATATACCATTGTAAAATCAATACATCTACATTCATCGCCCCGCTCAGAATCTAAAATATTAGTCGTGTCATACACCATCACATATTCAAAAACCAAATTACTTATTATATAGTTAAAATTAAAACAAAAATAACAATAATGTTAAAAAACATTTTATACCTACTGCATATAAGCGATAAGCATTATACCTTTTTAGCTGGGGGAAAGGCGAAGAGATTGTAATAGTTTCTCGTATGTTCGAGAATCATATTTTATACCGCTGTCATAATACTCAGTGCATAAACACGTTCTAACAATATTATCATAACGTTTTCTGACAATTATCAATTTTAAGGTTGATTTTTAATTGTTTAGGGCATTTAGCACTAAAATTCGGTTTTTACATTTTATTCTAAGTTTTTTAATTACGAGTGGTGATGAAAATTGAAATGAGAAAAATTATTTTTTATATTTAAAGTCCACTGCAAATCCACGTAAGAGACTTTAAATTGTGCAATCCTGCAAAACGTTTTTTTAAATTAATAACAAATATTCTTTTGGTTCAAAACTCGTTTAAAATAAAAAAAAATTAAGTGCATTTTATAGGTGAAATATTTTGAATTTTGAGGGTATTGCATTCCCAGGCCTTATAATAATATACAGAATGGGTTCTAGGTATTCGAAATGTATGTAGAGCAGGCGTGATCTAAAATGTGCAACTACAAATAATCAAGTTTATCAACTATATATATTTTGCTAAGTGTACAATTTTTATTGCACCACCTAAAAATTTCGGATAACTAGGCTTATACATAATGTTTACAGTAATTGTTAAATTATAATATTATTATTATATTTTTATCGTAAATAATAAATATTATACCTGCATTTAATAACAAACACAAAATATGTTAAACAAACAATCGTAATTCAACTATTTTATTTTTTAACACGCGCATAATTTGTTTTATAAAAAAAAATATAAAAAATCGAGTAAACAACTCCTTATTATTATAACCAGCCAGCCAGGTACATACCTAATAGGCTCCTATACAGTGTTTCGACGAGTCGTTCTCTCTAAATAATATATGTAATTATATAGGTATTATAATAAGCTATTACAATTTAATAGTTAAAAAATAGAATTCTATGGTAATTACTAATTATAACTACTGATCGCTTAACGTTGTACCTAAATATGTATTTTATTTAACACATTAATCTATTAAAGATCGCATATTATTTATATTGCAATTTTATGTTATTAAATATTATATGTTTTGCTTTTAAGTGAGCCTTTTTAATGTTGGTTTCGGTAATTCGATAGATATGAAGGTCAAATAATTTCACAATCGTAATGGATTTTGATGTGCGCCTATATAATGTAGATCACCTTGCACCTTTAAAACAGCGGTAGGTGTCTATATACAAAATATACTATACTCAATAGGAAATTACACAGAATGTGGTTGCAATGCGATTTGGTATGTTCTAAAGTGTATTTTATATTTTAAATCAGTTGTACGTGTACCTACCCACATATATAAAATTACAACTGTCCGTCAAACTAATTATGTTGAAATATAAATAATGTGATACGAATTTCTTTTGACTTTTATGACGCGGTATTGAAGTTATTAATTTTGTACGTTAAAATAAATATAGGTACCGCACATATTAAAATGAGTTTTAATATTTTGTTTATGTAGTTTTCTGATTTTAGTCAGTTAGGTATAATAAAATTATAAGACGGCTTTATAATGAATCGTCTATTTGTATTGGAAATAGGTATAATAAATAAGTATAACCTACACCTATCACCAATAATAATAATAATTGTAATAATTTGTCAAAACTATTAATGCTATGCGTTTTATTAAATTTAATTGATTGGTACGACTGCCTATAAACATTAAACAATCATAGGATTATAGGACCATTGGTCAAATAGTTCAATCCCATATTCCCATAAATATCTTGGCCACCAATAAATTCACTGTGGCCGCCGGTTTACTCGAAAAAATTTAATCTCACTTAAAGTCCGATCTGTTTGTTTAAATGTATATCATCATATTTGTATAAGCAAAAACATATTATATAGGTAAAATAAAACTTAAATCTTTCCCAATCCTCGTACTGCTGTCCGTGGAGGTTATTGATACAAATCTATTTTAGAGTATTAAACATTTTTAATATTTTACAATCATTGCCCATTTAATTTTTGTTAACTACACACATTTATCATGTATAGGTTAGGTAGGACATGTGTACCTAATGTCCTGATATACCTGTAATAATATATTCATAACTCAGTGTACGTAATAGGTAGGTATACAATATAGGTACGCATATATTTACATTCATTTAATTTTTGTTAATTCGTCGTGCATAATTAATTGTTGTCGTTCCACCTACCACAATCCACCGCTTCATAGTTGAGTGTTGAAATGTTTATAAGAGCCTGGGGCAGTGAATTTGTAGGAAAAGTAAAACCGATTATACATAAATGTTATTATCGGCCGATAAGAAAAAGCGAAGTGATTTGTGATTTATGAAGGTATATTATTATATTATATACTTTTATATTTCTACAACGTATTTTGTATCTGCAGTAATGAACTCGTATACTTACGAATAGTATCGTAAAATGTTTGAACTGTCTAAATATAAAAAAAAATGTTCAATATAGAATAAAAATTGATAGTATAAACAGTGGAAAGCAAACTCTGAGTTCGTCTTTCACAACCATTAAAAATATTATAGCAGCAAATGCCTTGCATTTATAAATTATATTATCATATCTGAAAAAAAATAGAAGTTTAATATACGTCATATTGTAATATTTAGATAAATAATAAATGCCTAATGTATATTTCGTTTTCTACACAAGTACCTTCTTACCAGCTATACATATACCTATACCAATCCGAAAAATACAAAGGTACATCGACCTAATTAATGTGTTTTATTTATTTAATAATATGAACTGTAATAATATGACATAAATACCTACCATACAATTTGGATTTGATACTATATTTTTTAATTTTCTAAAAGCAAAACGACAACTTACATTTCTTAATTTTATATTTCTAAGTATTAATATAATTTTTCTGACAATTGTTGTATAAAACAATCAAATTTCGGACGAATAGTTGATTAGTTTTCATACCTTAATGTAATAACTTATAAGTATTTAAAGTTTAGATGAGTGGAGTGGAGTGGCAGTGTAGCACAGTGAAACGACCTTTAGCATTACGATAAATTTATACTTGTATATTTTACGTTTTTCTGAGAAAATTATCACCAATCTGATTTACGTTTGAGAGAAATGGTTTTATTTAACACTCTTAATGTGTGCGAGTATACCAAATAAGAGTAAGGTACTGCTAGTACATCAACTATATACAGGGCTATTCACCAAGCATATTTACACCAATTTTTTTCTTTAATAGGTTATGAATATTATATTCAAATTTTGATTTTTTTTTTGAATTTTTGAGTTAAGACCATATTTTATAAACTAAGATTTTGGGTTCTGTGACGGTACATAATTCTTTTTCACACGAGAGCTGCCTTTTTTATGTAAGCACGCAGATGATTTTTAAAAATGTTGATGTTCATAAATCAAAATTCCAACAAGTGTTTTCTGAATTATTGTATTTTATGTACCTAGCTATAAAAGATTAATGTCCATGATAGTATAAGGTTTAAAGCAAAGGAGAATTTGAAAATTCTAGTAGTTAATAATATATTAACATTTTATAATTTCTAAAAATTGTTGGAGTATAATAAGTAGTAGACCAAATATTACATTCATATTATATTTGATGTAAAACAATAATTCAGTATTATCATATTTAGTACATAAAACATAATAATACAGAAACTACTCGTTTCAGATGCAACATTTTGGAAAAAATCGTCTGCTTGACAATAGGTAAACAGTAATAAAGGTTCATTTTCATCTGAAAGAGTTAAGCTTTTATAGCCACACTCCTTAAATTATAGGATAATAAAATCTATGTAGTAGAACATGGATAAGCATCTGATGTTTATTAATACTTAAGTGGCCTAGAAATTTTAAAATTTAGAATTTAAATAACTACATTATGTCATTATTAAAAGATACAACGAGTAGCTTGCTAGGTAATACTATGGAAATCACTCTGTATAATATATAGTTAATTGTATGTTGTATAATAAGAGGTAGGTAGTTATGTTTTGTTAGAATTGATTTGCTTAAAAATTAATTTAATAATTATATACACAATACACGTAATTATAATTAATCAAAATATTAGGTATAGGTACCTAAACGTATTGTACTATTGTAAATTGTATACTACAGTATTGCAGTAAAATAGCAATTTCATTACATCACAATGAACTTGTTCAATAAAATACATGAGTAATCTACGGAGTGATACATTTAACGTAATACACTCTTTATTTTGAAAATATTTTGTTTTACATAATTTTAAGTCATTACAAAATAATAAAATAAAAAAAAATTATAATTTTTACTGTTCTTTATATTTAAGTTTTTTTTTGTTTAACCTTTTCACTTATTTAAATGACATTACATGTATTTAATTTCATATTCCAAAGTGAAATATTATTCAGAGTATTTCGATCTACAAAAATAAAATTTTGAACATGTAGTTTATTAATTATTTTATCTACCAGTATTTGAGTTTGATGAGCGGAGAATAGTGGGCCTGGACCATAATTTTTCGGGGTACCCCTGTACGACTGCTGACTGTACCAATCCACACCACTCATCAATCTATGCTTTAAACACTTATAACTCATAAAAAGTAAACTACTCGTCCAAAACTCCAAAATTCGAGTTTTTGATATATCCGAAGATTTCCAAATATACTCTGCTCTGGAATAAAGAATTAAAAATGGACTTGGTCATTCAAAAGGTATAAATATTAAAAAAAAAAGCAATAACAATAAAAATATTTAAAATGTTGTTTTTTATTGACCTATATTTTTACAAATGTTTATAGATTTTGGAATAATGAGTGTTATACGTTAAACTGATCAGTGATCACCCGGTATACAATTATTATTGATGTATTATACTCATACTAGCTAAGACCATTATGCATTTTAAATATTATTTTGTTTTTTTCAACTATTTTTATAAATACTTTTCTTGGTATTATTATGTTTCTACGTCACTGATAGCTGAATTCGAAAAAAAAACATTTACTTTTTCACTTAATCGGTACATCCGAATAGCGTGTCTTGTTTAATAGCTTTTAATTATGATTATAATATGCGTTTGAATTGCATGCTATATTATATTAAACTGTTTTATTGTCCGAGTTGCATGCAATATTTTTGTTTGATAAGTACCAACCTTCTTTTTAATAGAATATTAATAATAATTACTAATGAGGCGCTATAGTAAAACTAATTTTCTATGTTTGCTGATTTAAGACTGACAGACAATCAGAGTATACCTATACCTTTTCTGTACGTCCCTATAATTTTCAAAATAGCCATTTCTTTAGTCCTATTTTTTCTTTCTCAAATTGTGTATCAAAACAATTAATTTGTCAACTCAATTTTATTTTAGTATACCTAGGTAATAAAATATTTTTTTCTAACATACCTATACTTACTTATATTACTCTACTATATCAAAACTTGACCTACTCTCTAACTTGGACAATTTTCAATCAATCTTTAAATATTTAGGTACTCAATTGTTTTTTTTTTAATTGTTTGAAAAAATAAAATAAAAAAAAGGGGTCAAGTGGATATCGCTCTGCTGTACAGTAGGTTACAAGTAGATCACTGTATAATGGATGGTATTAAATTTGAATTCAATGATATAATATCATTGTATACAAAAAACGATTCTGAACGGGGACGGTATGTCAGTCTAGGATATTTGAAATTATGTTGATATTGTTATTTTGTGGTAGCTGCTAAGTTGAATTAATATTATTCATATTGTTTAATTATTAACCTTAAATTATCAGTGATACTAGAAAAATATTATAATATATACTTTTACTCGTTAAAATTGATTTTAATATGTAATTTCGTCCAAATTTAAACTTAAAATGTCTGTAAAAAATAACTGTGTTTATATATTTTTTAGATTTTTTGTTTACAGTATGTGCTATTTATTAGAATCTTTGTTTTAAATTTTCAATCCTTAGTTATAAAAACTGACCATTTTATAGTTGTTTAATTACAATAATTTATAATTTTCGAGATTTTGATGAATTTGGTTAAAATTCGAACTTTAAATGCTTTATAAAAAAAAATTGTGCCTATGTATTTTTAATATTTTTCAACTAATATTGTATTAATATATCAGGAACCTTGTATTAAATTTTCATTATTTTTGGCCCAACAAATAAAATTTTATTGATATTAATAGAAAAAAAAACTAAAAAATTTGAAAATTGAAATCGTCCGTAAAAAGCTGAAAAACAGTCAAAATATATTAAAAATTAGATGGTGTATAGAAAATGCTTATATAAACATTCAGTGAAATTTTCATGCATCTACAGTTATTTGTTTTTGAATTGCAACAAAATCGCTACACGAGAAATCGAGTGAATATCTTAAAATAAATACTTAAAATGCTCATAAAAATTTATGTTGACTTGCTTATAAACTTTTTTTTATTGATAAAATTAGGAAAACTTATGAGGAATCTTGTAAAAATTTGAACTTTGATTACCTATAAAAAAAAATTGTGACTACAGATTTTTAATATTTTTCATCTGCCTTTGAAACTATATATTAGAAACCTACTATTAAATTTTCAAGATTTTTTATCCAACAAATAAAATTTTATAGACATTTTTAGAAAAAAAAACTAAAAAAATTGGAAACTGAAAATGTCCGTTAACAGCTCAAAATAAGTCAGAATATTTTGAAAATGCTATGGTGTGTAGAAAATGCTTATATAAACATTCGGTCAAAATTTCATGTCTCTACGGTCATTTCTTTTAGAGTTATACCAAAAACCAAAATCGATTTTGTCGAAAATTGGTTTTCCGTAAAAATTCCCGTTTTTCCCATAATTTTTCATTTGTTTTTCCAGGCGCTCATGAAAACTACTGGGAAATTTTAACTTTTGACCCCCCCAAAGTACCAACTAGCTTCACTTTCCTATCAGAAAAGGTACTATTGAAGAAAATCGAAGCATTTTTACTGTCCTAAAAGGTGATGACAGACACAAAAAAAAAAATAAATAAAAAAAAAAAAATAAAAAATAAAAAAAAAAAAAAAAATAATGAACACACATCATTGTAAAATCAATACATTCATCGCTCCGCTCAGAATCTAAAAGTTATTTCAAAAATGTTGTCTATTAAAAAAGTGTTTTAGACACAAAAATTGATAAATAAAAAAAACACACGGTTGTTAGCTCATAATATTATGTGTTGTATTACTTGTATTTAACACTTTGTCTCGTCATATTTGCACTGTTCAGAAATGTTCACATCACGAAAAATTAATAAAATATTTAAATATGATTAATTCATAATACCTACATTGATATTTGATAACAGTATGATAAGGTTTGTAAATTAGTGAAAATTTGAGTTATGAATATGAATAGTTCAATATTTAGTACGCGATATTTCTAATTAGTAATTACCATGTAATAATTGTATTATATTTAATAATAAATATTATTAATATAATCAATTGTTAATTGATATTAGACGTGTTTTTGACTTATTCGCGTGAGGTAAACATATTTTATAATAGTGGCTAATGTTTACTGCAGTGGTTGTTGATAGGTACTAGGTATAATAGTAGATACCTATTTTTCTATATACCTAGTCTATAATCTATAGATATATATAGTACGTAGGTACTGTAAGTCTATCAGGATACAGATAATTTGTTTAAATCATTTATAATTATGTACAATAAATAAAAGTACATTTTGGTAGTCTTATTAATTCTTATTATTCTTTTATTATTATAAAATTATGTACAACCGTAAAAAAGTAATAATTAAAAATAATATTTGAAATGTTTTGAAGTTTGGTAGTTGAAGAAAGGGACCCACGTCATATAGAGTATGGTATTTTGAGCCCCATTGAGCTTGGGGTGCAACATATTTTATGCAGACCAATACAAAATATATAATCAGTTTGGTAGGTTTCAAAAAATAACTTTTGCACCTATCTGCAAAAACCGTTTACATTATACAGAGTGATTTTTTAAGCATGCATACCCTATTTTTATACTAAAATTAAACATATTAAAATTCTGATTTTTGGAATATTAAATACCTATACAGTCTTTAGGCAGTAAAAAAAAATTCACGAATTTGAAAATATGTTCTTTATAGGTAGGTATACTTAAAAAATTAAGTATACCTCCCCCACCACAATATGACATTGATATTGTACTATTGTAGTAGAGTATTTAGTAAATTATAATAAATCAACCTTTATACCCAAATGCTCGATAGGGAATGAAACATTTTGTAGTACCTATAGTCTAATATTATAAATAATAAATAATAGTAGTACATAATTTATTATTATTATTTATTACATATTATAGGTAGATACATTAATTTATATATCACATCGTGTTTGTGTGTGTTCTGTAGACCTATTTTATCTAAAAATGTTTTAGATTTTATAATTAGGAAACGGATTTTAAAATACATATTATGTTTATGACGTTATAGGTATATTGTATATATTATATAAGTATATTATTATTGGGATGACCTTGAAGGGCGTCAATGACAATGACCCTAAATCGAACGGATCATTATAGTATATACCTATTATATTCAAAATTTGTGTTTAATTAGTGAAAACTTATTAACATCGAATAAACCTATAAAAATTTGATAAGTCTCTAATATATGGTGTTCGACTTACCTATAACCTATTTGATTCTCAAATACCGATTACTAGAACTGATTGAAATATTATATTATTATGTGTATACGCAAAATGTAAATGGATAATGGTAGATATTTTAAATCATTGCAATTGCAATAGTTTTTTTCCAATTTAACTCTCATTATTATTTGATTGGATTACTGGAGTGATACAATCAAAATACACCTCAAAATAACCGATACCTATAAGATATATTATTTAGTAGGCAATTTAAATAACATAAGAAATATAGCCATATATGCATTATTATGTTTGAGAAATTAATAAACTTAAATTTCCAATTATTATGTGAATCATAGTCATATTGAAACTAGTTTTTTTTATCAAAAAATTAAGTTGCTTATTCAAGGTAAAATATAACTTATTTACTTGGTATTAAACTCTCTCCACATACCTATATTATAGCAAATTAGGCCTTGGGTAACTTTTTGTAAAAATAATCGATAGCTATAGCTAAAGTAGAAATACTGGAAAATTAAGTCAAAAGCTAAAGGACTATGACTCGTGTATATTTAGTACAATATTTGAATTGTTTTATGTATAATATTATTAAAAATAAATATATTTATACTATTTTTGATATAATTAATATCAATAATACCTAAATAACTAATAATATAGGCATATACACTAAATAATAATTATAACGATTTCATGCAAGAGCTGAAAATAAACTAACTACCTACCTATTTAATATTTTACTCTTATAGATTATTCTATAAGGAATAGTAAAATCCATAAAAAAGATTATAAGTGAAACGACGGTGACTAAAATATTTTAAAATGTTTTGTGCCACACTATTCCAAAAAATAAAGTAAAATTATGGATGCATAAATATGTATATGTATCTAACCATATATCAACGTCTATTATTAAAATAAAATATACCAATACTGTATAATTAAATTGTAAAATAAATGTATAGATAAAGTCTACAATCTTCATATAATCTGCAATTTACCTACACATATGTGTCTTATTATACACTCTTACTGCATACATTTTTAAGCCCAGGAGTGAATTTTAACTAGGTAGGTATATAGTATAATATAGTACCAGCTATTATATTTTTATGCATTCCGCTAAAATGCGTCATGACAGCTAAGGAAATATTAAATATTATTATTATCATATTACATTCATACTTTCATAACCATTCCTATCTTTATATACTTTGTTCCTCTTCAATTGAAACTCACTTAATAAAGTCACGACTATCACATAAATCTACCTCCAAACAGTCATATTATAACCTCATTCAAGGAACTAGCAGAAGCCAGAGAGCAAAGGTATTTTTATTGTCTGCACAAGATTAACTTATTTTCTAAATGTAATAAAGACCGAATTTCATGTATTCAGTCATAATATCATCTTATACTTTAATTTTAGATTCTGAGCGGAGCGATGAATGTATTGATTTTACAATGACGTGTGTTTTTTTTTTATTGGTTCCCAGCATCGCCTTTTGAGACAGTAAAAATTCTTTTTTTTTAACACCATCTTTTCTGATAGGAAAGTGAATCAAGTTGGTGCTTTGAGGAGTAAAAATTAAAAAATACAGACAGTTTGCAAAACCGTCAAGAAAAACAAACAAAACATTAAGGGAAAATTGATATTTTAATGCTAAATCAGTTTTTGAAAAAAAACCTATTTTCTTGTTAATGTAAATTAACAAATTCTCATACAATGATTTGCTTATTTTGTCGTTATTCAAAAACCGCAGTACGTACATACTTGAAATTTTTCTAAAATGTTTATTTTATTACTTTCTACACAAAATGACACAATTTTCAAAATATTTTGACTCGTTTTGAGTCATTTATAGACATTTTCTATTTTCTATTTTTTAGTTTTTTATTCTTTACAATTCAATAACATTTTATTCGTTTAGTAAAAACGCTTAAAAATTTAATATATGGTTCCTCAAGTAGTTAAAATAGCAGTTGAGAAATATTAATGATCCATAGGCAAATTTTTTTTTTTAAAGTATTTAAAATTCAAATTTTGAGAATATTTATCAAACTCTCAAAAATATTCAAATTCATTTAAGTTAAAAAATTATAAAATTTTTAATTTTTATAGCTAAGAATTGAAATTTTAAAACAATGATTCTCATAAATAAATTATACTGTAACCAAAAAATCTAAAAAATATTTAAACAGTTATTTTTTACGGACGATTTCAATTTTCAAATTTTTTAGTTTTTTTTTCTATTAATATCAATAAAATTTTATTTGTTGGGCCAAAAATAATGAAAATTTAATACAAGGCTCCTGATATATTAATACAATATTAGTTGAAAAATATTAAAAATACATAGGCTCAATTTTTTTTTATAAAGCATTTAAAGTTCGAATTTTAACCAAATTCATCAAAATCTCGAAAATTATAAATTATTGTAATTAAACAACTATAAAATGGTCAGTTTTTATAGCTAAGAATGGAAATTTTAAAACAATGATTCTCATAAATAAATTATACTGTAACCAAAAAATCTAAAAAATATTTAAACAGTTATTTTTTACAGACATTTTAAGTTAAAGTATGGACGAAGTTGCATATTAAATCCAAGGGTAAAGATTTTATTTATTTTGTTGTAATTTAAAAATATTATCTGTGGATATATGAAATTTTTAGAGTATATAATAATATACTGTATATTTTATACACACAATGAAATTTTTAAACGTAATTTTTTGCAAAAATGAATTTAACCTACTGTTGTACTAATGCCTAATAGTAAAATAAATTACCTTAATCACAATAATATCATCAAATATAGGTACTTCGTAATATTATAGGCTGACTGACCGTCTTCGCTAAGAATCATTTGTTGCAGATAAAGATTTTTTATCCTTGAATTCAAATTTAACACCATCCATTACAGTCACCCATCACTTGTAACCTACTGTACAGCAGAGCGACACCTACTTCCCCGCTTTTTTTAAATATTTTTGTGTCTCTATAGCTACTATTAATACGTCTATACAGCTTGTATAACTAATATATATTAATATTATGTCACCAATACTTAAAATTTAAAAATTTAAAAATAGTTATTTCATATATTTTGTTATATATAATCATAAAGCTGCAGTTACAGGGTTCGGAAACTAATTTTTATTGATGTCCGGATGGTTATAAAAATAAAATAAACGAGGTCCAGAAAAAAAAAACGGTCTTCATAATATAAATAGGAGTGTATACGACATACCTTGTATAAGTAGGACGTACCTATGGGTACTTATTGAACGCGTATAATCATATATTATATGGTATCGACTTATCGTATTACAAATAATATAATATTCATGAATTACATATAGGTACTAGCAAGTAGCAGTATTTATAATATATCATATTTTATGTAGGTATGCCTAATGGCTAATGTATAAGCACACTGCACTATAGGTACCCGAGTACGGATCTGTACGGCCTGAGGCCGTGTCGTGCACCGGTGTAGAGAATGAGAGGGAGAGAAATGATTTGAAAATTGATTAAGAAAAACAGCGAATTTTGTCCTTGACCAAATCTGTAACAATATTATATTATTATAATATACTATTTGAAATATATTATATTCATAGACAAGATAATTTTATCATCCTGAATTGTATAGAGGCATAGAGCTATAGCAGCAAGAGGCAAGAATGACATATAATATGTACACCTATCATAATATGAAATTGTCTTAAATAATTTGTTTTTGAATACTTATAACGTCAGCAAATATTTATATTATTATTGTGCTGAAATTAATTATTTTAGAACGGTATACTTGCTTAGTTGCTTGTTAGCGTTTCGCCACTGCGCCTTTTACATTTTTTCACCCCGCCGTTGTACTATCTATGATATTTTTTATGTAAGTACCTTTAATAAAAGCTTTGAAATAATGGTAAATAATAATAAATTGTTTACAATAATAATTATTAATAGTAATTAATAGCATATGTAATAATTAGTATTTAGCACAATAAATAAGGCGGTTTTCTAAAGATTCTTAAATGTCACGCATTATATTTGTCTTGACAGGACGTCATGCGTCATGCGCTGTCTTCGTTTTACAAACTTATAACTTATAAATAGCAAATCGTTCTGAATAATTAATATAACTACATTATGTTTAATTTTAGAGTGAATTTAGAGAAATTGACTTATTGCAAAATTTAGAAATAAGAATATCATTTAGTCGATGACATAAGTTTTTTTTTAATATTTTAATTTTAAAGCAAATAGTTATGAGCATTTTAAAATAGTAAATTGTTTGTACATTTTATAAATTTAATGCCAATATTAAGGACTGAAGGGAAATAACTATGAAAATTAATTTTTACAATACTTATCTGTAAATACTAACATGAATAAAACATAAAAAAATCCAATTGCAACTATTAAGTAGGTATAAGAATTAAGAAGTATAGAAAGGTACCTATTCACCATATTTCCATAAATAGATCACATACAATATACTATACCTTTATACATAATATTATATATTTATAGCATATAGATACAGAGAAATATTGATTATAAAATATATTTAAATTATAGATTTTAGATTAAAGATTGCTGACGTAAGGTCGACTGATGGCGGGATGATAGCTTTTATACGGTTGGGTGGCGGAGCGATAACAAACAAGTACCTACCGCGAGAACAAAATAGCAATTTCGAAAAGTATAGTACATAATATGAACTATACATATAAGATGAAGATACGTATAAACTTTTTCGAATTATAATTTACAATATTGAACATAGGTAGTTGACACGTAATTGTATTAATCAATAGTGCCCTTATTTTTTCATCTTGCTATTTGTTAGGTACCTTCTACCTAGGTATAGACTAGCTAAGGTTAGCTACATCTATTAATTCTTGAATTATAAATCATTAAATCACGAATAATTTGTTTAATTTCATAGCAGACACTCTGAAGCAAAACTGCACTTTTCTAAAAATGTACAAAACTATAAATTATATTGATAGTATATTGAACATAACATATGAACTTATAGTTTTTAATTAGGTAATAAAAACATTTAAAGTTTTGCGAGCATGTAGCCTGACTGCCTGTGTCCTCCAAAATTCGTAACATAGGTGTTCAGTGATCATCATTCGACATCTACCATTGCTATTAACCTCCCCTTACTAGGCGAGTAATTCCGGTTTTTCAGTTTTTGGTGCAAAGACTAAAGATGAGTTGGTTTGTTGTTTTTAAATCATTGATTTAAAGACCGACGGGACTAGATATAGGTATCACATGTTTAAAACGTTGTGTTTTAAACGCTTGTTTAAAACATGTTTTAAGCATCTTAATTAACCAAACATTGTTTTGTTTTAAACGTTGAAGACAAATGATTTAAACAACATAAAAAAAGTTGTTTAAAACGGAAAAATATACATATAGTTTATAAGCATATAACTTATAAGTACCAACCGGCTACTCCTATTTATTAATTTTTTTGTAATAATAAATACATTTTTATGGTTTAATAAACAAATTTATAAAATAAAAATAATAAATTAAATTATAATGAATAGATTATAAATTAATTGATTTTTTTTTGTCTTGTAAGCACAGCTTACCTACTTAGTACCTACTTACACAATAATTGTACATAATAAATTACATATTATGTTTTAAACTCGAATAAATTATTTTTAAACATGTTTAAAACGGTTAAAGAAATCATTTTAAAAAGACATGTTCTAGACATAAAAACATGTTTTAATCGATTACAACAGCTATTTTGATTTTTTTAACATATTTTTCATAAACTCCGGACTCTGGCATTAGGTAATAATACCATATATACTTACTAATTACTAAGTAGTAAGTATATACTAAATATAATATATAGATTATAGGTACTTACGAGCTACCTCAGTGCCGTAGCCAGGGAGGGGCACTGGGGGCACGTGCCCACCCCGAAATCCTTTCTTTTTTTTTTGGTTGGCCATAGACCCATAGTACATCGCACAGAAATTTTTAAATTTATATAATTCAAGATAAATCTATGATAACGAATAACAATAAAAATTATTAATTTTATTTTATAATTTTGTATTCATAAATGTAAAATAGTAAAGATAATCACAGACTTTAGATAAGAAATACAAGTGTATTCCATTTTTGTTGTGAACACGGTTATGGTTTGATTATAAGTATCATATTATTAAATCATATTATATTATAACATGTTTTGTGCTCAAGCGCCAAGTGGTATATAGTTAATGGTGACATGGTATATTATTGTTCTATGATTATAGTTAATATGTTTAAAACACATAGTAATAATATTGATATAATGTTCTTAATATAGCTACATTAATTAATTAATTAATCTATCAATGTATCGTTTAACATAATATTAATACTTTGTTATGTTATAAAAATAATATAAAAAATATATGGGTACCATAGTTGTTAGCATATTATAATGGTAGTCATACAAATAATAGGACTGTAGTAAACATTTTATAAACAAAGGGGTCATAAAGTAATAGGTGATAATCGGGTATTCTAGCATTGCAAAAATTGAGAAAAAAATTAAGTGCCCCCCCCCAAAAAAAAAAAAATTCTGGCTACGGCACTGAGCTACCTATATATTATATCTAAGAAGTTTTAAATTTTAAGGTATAAATAATTATGGGAACAAAATTTAGACCTATACATTTACTTTTTGACATTTTGATGGAATAATCAATTTTTATGATATTATCTTATTAAAACGATTTAACTATTAGGACTTTAAGTTCACGTCATGCCGTGGTTATACCTACCTATAATAATTATAATTATCTATGCAAACGACAACATTGCGTGTTAAGTAAAAATAATCTTATTATTTGTTCTCTACAATATAATTATTCTCCCTGCTCTCCCTTCCACACCAAAATAGCCTTCCGAGCTTCCTGAATAAATAGCTGTCTATAATCTATGTTTTACTGTAGACGATTTATTTATTACGATACATGTTATAAGCATTAATAAATTGACAAACGAAAGCATTTTAAAGAAAAGTCTCGTCCGGCGGACAGATGGCGTAGCGAACGAACATGCACGTGCGGCTTTTGGCGCTGAAAATCGTTATCACAGTTCACCCGCGTCATGGTGCCGAGATAACGCCGCCGCCGGGCCGTTTGGCTCGAAAAGAGGTTATGTCCGTCCACCGCGCACGTCGTCCGTCCCGCCGATAACCGACAGACGTCGTCCGTCTTGGCCTGTATTTATTATTATTACTATTATTTTCACGACTTCGTGATAATCGCGATGTCGATAACGAGCGGGCTCCCAATGTTTGCTTGTCCGCCACCGCTGACCGATAACACAGAGGACACGACTCCGACGTCATAACTCGCAATTATTAATTATCTCGACGACCGCCGGACGCGAAAGAAAACAATATCTCCGCGAGTAAATCACGAAATTCCAAGGGACGACAACGACGACATTTTAACGTCGCAAACAGTCGTACGGTTTATAATATTATATTATCTCCGAACTACTGCTACCACCCATCGAGTCTCGTAACCGGCGACGACGACCACGGTTGAACTTGACCGGTGGCCGCCGACGGGAAAAGTGAACGTTTTCGGTGAACGACGGTGGCGGCGGCGGCGGCGGCTGTGGTAAAAGTAGGTCAGACGTATAATACGAGTTCCGCGCGAGCCGGCGGTAGCAATCACTCGCCGTCCGCCGTCCGGTCTACGATATTCGTTGATTGCGCGCTGTCGTTCGATTTCGTCCGTTTGCGTTCCCCTTTTTCTTCACCACTCACCCACTGATCGACCCGCGCAACGAAAACCATAATTGTAATGATATCGCGCGTGTCCCCTTACATTATATTATAACATTATTATTATTATTATTATAGTCGTGTACGGTTTTTCGCCTTCTCCGCATTCGATTGTTGTTGTGCCTGCCTGCCTGGCACATAACAATTGATATTACGTCCGTTTCTCCGGCAGTCGACCCACAGCCGTCCGTCTCCGCGGTCCACCTCAGACGAGCACACGCACGCGGCTAGAACGGACGCCGACTAACCAGCCGACCAACCACCTGTTGTAGTAGTCGCGGTCCAGTTGTGTGTACAGAACACACCTCCTGCCAGTGGCTTGTCGGTCCAGCGGTCGTCGGCCGATGTTTTCTAAGAACAGTGGACACTACGATCTTGTCGAACGGTCCAAAATGAGTGAGTGTACACCGTAATATTGTCTGTCGACATGCATATATGTTTCGATACTCCGCCGTATGTGCACTTTTCGCTCTGTGGTGGTTTTAATTTTATTTTCTAATCCTCTACCTCTCCTAATCTTAATTTAAAAATGTTTTCTGATTTACCATGATAACCTACCTCTACCCTCTACCTGCCCATTAATATTATATTATTCACAATAACTATTGATTCCCACGGTTACTGTAAAATTATTGTAAAATAATATATTATTTATAATAATTTGAAGCTTTGGTAATGCACTGTTGGAGCTTTTATTAAAACTCTATTAATAATATTTTAATGTTTTAAAATATATTTATTATTAAACCTAATGAAGCTTTTTTTAATTTCTAATTCAATTATTTAATAATTTATGTTTTAATTATTAATTTAAGTAAGTAAGTATGTAGGTAATTCCTTGGGTAGGCAATTAAAATATTTCAAACATGTGGACATTTTGTAAGAATTTTAAACACTAATTACCTACTTAATTTGCAATTTGTTTATTTTTTTAAATACTTTATGATTTATATTAATTTGAAAAAATAAAAATAATAAACTAATAATTAATTGTTTCAGTTTTAACTTACTTACCTAAATATTTTTTTTCAAATTTTTTTCTTTACCAATTAAATGGAATATCTACCTATTAGCTATTGTGTTACTTATTTGGTTTGAAAGTTAGAAGGAACACCATTTTAAAATTTTAAATAGAAAGGTCCTGGTAAATTACATGAAAAAAATGTTATGTTGCATTGGGTGGTACATCTTACATATTTATTCATGCATACCTAGTTAAAGTAAAAATAGTAAATATTTTATATAATACCTAGTCATTTTAATTTTAATTGTTTTCTTATAAAATTAATGTTATTATTTTTTTTTTAATTCCCAATTATATACTAGAAGTTTAATTGGTTTAAATGTTATCTTAAGAGTTTATATGATGAAAGTTTGTTGTGACATGATTAAAGTGTTCTATTAGGTACTTAAATAAATAAATATGCTCTGTATATTTTGTTTGACATGATCTGGTAATTATGATATTTACAACAGCAAATTATTACAAATGTTATTTAATCATAGTGAAATTCTTGGTTTTTTTTTTTCATTTAATTATATGAATTATTATTAATACTTTAAAAATAAGTATGAGGATCAAATATTTTTAATTATACATTATGTTAAAGGAAATTATAGTTAAATTTTTGTTCATATTTGTCAATTTATAATTTTGTCATCAGGTACCTAGTGATAACAAATAAATAGATTGTTTGAATTACATTAGTTGGAAAATTAAGTGTCTCTCAGCTTATAAAGGTAATGTTATCCATTCATTTGTAGTAACAATTTTATGATCAAGTGTCAGTATGTAATTGAACGCTTTTAATTGATAATATTATTATTTCAATTCATACTTATTTAAATTAAGTTATTTATTAAAAAAAATATTATTACATATGTACTATTTATTAATGCCAATAAATAATTAACTATAAAACATCAATTAATTATTGATGGTAAATTTACTATTTTACCTAGTACCTAAGTGCTTATAGAAAAAAAGAATATATTTCTTCAAAGTTGGATAATATAAAATGTTTTATTAAGTATATTAAATTTATAAAGAATATTTAATAAAAATAGGTAGATAAATGGGTACCTACCCAGTGTTTTCTTTGTATTTAATCGTTAGAATTTATTTTTATATAAAAATTATTTTTAAAAATACGCACTTTTTGTATGAATTTTTATTTAATGTGTTGAATTATGTACATTTCTGAATACACAAAGTGTTTTTTTGCCTTTTTTTTATCAATTTAATTTTTTTAAATTTGTGTATAATTTATTAATGTACCTATAGTATTTACTAAAAATTAAGTTTAAAGTACTGAATAAAATTGTTTTAATTTATAAGCACAAGTTATCAACATAATAAAAACCTCAGATGACCTTCAAAATGCACAATAATATCGATACAATATTATTTGATTTTAGAACCACAATTTTCATTTAAATAATAAAAATGAACCATTTTGTTTTGGTTGTGTGGTGTTAGTTGTTTTTTATTTGACTTTTTCAAACATCTATAATAAGTAATAATATACGCCAATACTATTTTTATATTTGGTTTTACTGCTTAGTAGTTTTCATATAGTACATTTCACATACCTATTCATTATTCGACGATAGTGTTATATAATATATCAAAACATTTGTTAAAAATTTAAATGTCGTTTTGTAGATAATAGAAAATTAAATAAGATCAATTATTTTTATTAACAATAAGTGTATGAGGTATAAGTATTATTATATATTTTTTTTTATTACAGATCTACTTTAAACAAATATTCTAAACCCTAGGAATCAAACATTTTATTTTGATTATATTTTTTTTCTGAGACTTGTGTAGACACTTTTGTATTAAAACTACTGCCTTAAACAATAAATATCAATTGTTCTTATATTCATTTATTCACTCTTATTGACTCCATTTACTTGCTTTTTAAGGGGTTTTATATATGCAATTTAAATTAAAAAAATTTTATAATATCGATTTTATATTTACAACATCACTTAAATAAAAAAGGTTATTAAGGTTTAAAAAATATAAAAATAACTGATATTAAAAAATTAAAACAACAATCACTTACTTTTTTTTTCTTAAATGTAATATCAAAAAAACTAAAAACGATATTTCAGAGTAAAAGTTTTATTTATGATTGAAATTTTTGTTTTTTCCTAGAACTGCATTCTTTTTCATTTCCTTCCTGCCCAAAACTGTTTTCATTATCAATTTTAGATATGTGACACGTCCTCTTAAGATCCCTATAATTAATTTTAATTTCTAATTTGTAATAGGTACTTATATAATATCATAACATAATACTTTTTTGATAACAATCAGTAATATTATAGGTAAAACAACATTTTTTTTTCATATTTTATCTGTAATATTAAATTGCTCATTAGTCATCATGTGTTATTTTATTTTATTTCTCTCTAATAAGAGTAAAATTTAACTCTATTAGTAACTATAGGTACCTATACTTATAACATTTTGATACAAATACATAATCTAATATATACTTAAGCTTTTTATAATTATAATACTAACTATTGGCACAGTTAAATTAATTTGTTATCAACTGAGTAATATTGATAAATTAAAAATAATTAGAGATTTAAAAAAATATTTGCACTTCATCGCTTTTGTTTCAGTTATTATTCAGAAATAATCCCGCTTATTTTGTATAAAATTTATTTGTTTTGAAATTTGGATAACTCAATGAAATATTTAATGCACTTTTTTAAATATACAGCGTAGACATTTACATTAGGCATGTTTGTTTTGTTGAAGCTATCTTCCTACATTTTTGGTACTATGAAAAATACAATTACTATGTCTTTTAATAAAATATCTTACTGTATCTTATAGTTCGGTGGAGCATACAGTGTACTCTTTTAACAGGAATCCCAATTTTTGTCACAAATATTGTTACTTAAACCAGTATAATAAAACAAAAGATACTATTATACTGGTTGATGGTTGTTAAATTGCTTATTATTTATGTGTTAATGTTTACAAAAAGATTAATAATTGTGGATTAATAGTAAATTTATGGTTAGGCAAGTAACAAAATACACATTTGTAATAATGTATTAAGAACTTCTAATAATAAAAATTGAAATAGTAATAATACTGCTACAAAATATTATCTATTAACAATATTAATAAATATACATTTTTAGCTTTTGCTTGTTGTTAAATTACCATATTAATAGATAAATAAATTATATGTAATCCTTTTACAATAACAAAACTAACAATACATTACATTAGATGAAATAACAATTTATTTAACACTAATTATTAATCTTAGAATTTAAAAGTAAATGTTTTGATTTGTTTTTTTGAAAGCAACTCTCTATTTAAAAAAACTTGATTTTTTTATTATGAAATTTTGTTTGTTTTGTTACTAATTTTTATTTTTCCATTGAATAGACACTCTAGAAGAAGCTCTTCGCCTGATAAGGACGTCCTTAAACTCTCCTCAAATGGACGTCGAGGGGGCCCATTATGATCAAAACATCACTCACCTGATTGTAGTGATGGGTGCTTCGGTAAATAATTTAGACAGATATTTGTATGGATCTGATGGCTATAATAATAATTAACTGAAAAAATTCAATTTTGCAGGGAGATTTAGCAAAAAAGAAGATCTACCCAACTCTTTGGATGTTGTTCCGTGATAAGCTGATTCCAGATAAGACATTCATTTATGGATACTCCCGATCAAAATTAACCATGGAACAACTAAAAAGCAACGTCTCTCCATATTTAAAAGTAGGATAGAGTAACATTCCTACTTTTTTACTGTTTTATGAATTACTGTTATTTAGGATTTGATTCATTAATTTTAATTTTATTTTGTAGTGCAACGAAAATGAGAAAGAACGGCTTGCCGAATTCTGGTCTTACAACTTTTACATTGCTGGGTCTTATGACAGTTCTGCTGACTACCGCACTCTGAACGTAAAACTTTCCAAACATGAGATTTCTGGCATCTCTAACAGGTTGTTCTATCTGGCTATACCTCCCTCTTTGTTTGAGGTGACCACCTCTCACATCCATGAAACATGCATGGATCATAAGTAAGTGGATCGACCAATTTATATAAGACCCTACAATTTTACTACTAATTGATCACTATTTCTCTAATATAATTTATTTTCAGAGGGTGGACTCGTGTTATCATTGAAAAGCCTTTTGGTCGGGATGCTGCTAGTTCATTGGAACTTAGTGACCATTTAGCCAAGTTGTTCAGTGAAGATCAAGTGTACCGTATTGATCATTACCTGGGCAAAGAGATGGTTCAAAATCTCATGACTCTCAGGTAAAGTAAATGTCAAGGAAACGTAAATAAATATTTTCTCGAAACATATGTATAGGTAGGTAATGGAATAAATTTATTCAGGTTTGGAAACAGAATATTGAACACTGGATGGAACAGAGACAACATTGCACAGGTGCAAATCACTTTCAAAGAACCATTTGGTACTGAAGGACGTGGTGGATATTTTGACAGTTTTGGCATAATCCGTGACGTAATGCAAAATCATTTACTCCAGATCCTCAGTTTGGTGGCCATGGAAAAACCAGCTACTATACATCCTGATGATGTTCGAAATGAAAAAGTTAGATATCTGGAAGCAGTTATGGTTGTGCATTTTTGTTATCTAATGATATGTGTATTATATTTTAGGTCAAGGTACTTAAATGTATACCTAAAGTACAAATGTCCGATGTGATTTTGGGACAGTATGTTGGTAATAAGGAAGCCGCAGAAGAACACAAGAAATTTGGGTACTCTGATGATAAGACTGTACCAAGTGGATCAAAAACTGCCACATTTGCGTCGGCTGTGTTGAAAATCAATAACGAACGTTGGGATGGTGTACCTTTTATACTGAAATGTGGAAAAGGTATGTGTGTATGTCGAATTTGTTTTTCGATTACTTATTATTATTAAATGTTTATATAAAAATATTGAATGTTTCTCAGATTGGCTTGTTATTGTTGAATTTTTCCACAACCAATTTAATAGTTTTCAGGAAAACCTGACATAATTCAGATACGTCATTACATTTGGTTCATATTCTGAGAGTTAACTGAATTTTTGATATGGTCCGCTGATCTGGATTTCTTACCATCTGATTTCTACAAAATAATATTTTATTTTATTTTTTTTTTTTCCTTCTGTTTTAGCATTGAACGAACGAAAGGCTGAAATCCGAATTCAATATCATGATGTGCCTGGTGACATATTTGGGGGAGTCCTAAAGAGAAACGAACTCGTCATTCGCGTCCAACCAGATGAAGCTGTATACATTAAGATGATGACTAAACGACCCGGTATCGGATTTGAAATGGAAGAAACCGAATTGGACTTAACCTATAATAGTCGTTATAAGGCAAGTTAAATATTGTTCTTCTGATTGACATTAAACTGTTGTTATGTTGTATAACATCACTCATTTTGTTTATTAGAATGTCAAGTTACCTGACGCCTATGAAAGATTGATATTAGATGTTTTTTGTGGTTCTCAAATGCACTTTGTGCGTGCTGATGAGCTTTCTGAGGCTTGGCGTATATTTACTCCTCTTCTCCATGAAATTGAATCGACTCAACCTGAACCAACACCATACAAGTATGTTGAATATTCATATCAACTGTAATCTGTGCAGCTTAGTTTAACTTGTGATTTTATTTTTTTTATAGGTATGGTACTCGTGGACCCTCTAAAGCTGATGATCTTTCTCTTGCAAACAATTTCAAGTATTATGGATCTTACAAATGGGTGAAACCTCAATCTTAGTTAATTTAAAAATATTGTTTATCATTTGAAACAATATATATATATTAATTGTTTACCGAACATAATATGTACTTATGTGATTGCCTATAAAAATAATTTATTTAAAGATCTGCCATATAAATTATTTTAAAACATTCCAGTTTCACTTGACCCATTATAAATTATCATTTGAATTTTCATTTTTTTTTTTTTTTTTTTATCATTTTGTATTGGTTTTTCTTATGTTATAAATTTGTTTTATTTTTGTTTGTTTATCCATAACAATTTTTTTTTTAACTTATAATTTAATTTGAATTCTTCTTGGTTATTTTAATCAACCATAGTTAAGTTTACTTAATTGTTTTTATGTTATTTTTATAAATTTTAGCAATAACATGATATAAAATAACAGAAGTGCTCATGTTACATTACTGACCTCGGGAGTATTGTTCAACAATATATTGTCTAGAAAGTCAAATAATATCTACTCAGTATTATTTGTACTCATAAATACAAGTATAATAAACTACAGGGTTTTTATTTTATGTTACAATACGATTGTATTGTATTTTCAATCTGTCTTTCTAAATTAATACTTAATGTTTCAATCGTTATGATATTATGTTTTCTAGATGTATTAGGATCACAGGGTAAATATCCACTATTAAAATATAATACTTTTGATTAGATATAACAATTTAATTTTGATAAATCAAATGTTTACAGTAGTATAATATCTATATTTAAAATTAAAATAATGAAGTTGTCTTGAATTTCTTATATATGGCTGGTGTATGTTAATTTAAAATAATAAAAAAGCCATTCAAATTCCAGTGTTAATGATTTCTAATATTTAAGTTCCTACAATATTCTTTGTGTGTGTCTTGTATCTCAATCATATTCGCCGCCCACAGTTATGCTGATATCTTGACCAATGGTTTGTGTTTCATGGTACCAAATATTTGTATCTAGTACAACTAAGATTATTGAACGATTATAAAAATAATTTTTAAATTACATTATAATTAAATAATTTTGCATTATAAAATATTTACAAAGCAATTTTTCAATATAACCATAAATATTCTGTATAATATTCTTTAATCTAGATCCAAAATATCAAGTCCTTAATATATTATCAAATTGTAATATTAAATAGCTATGTTTTGTTTTTCAAATTGTTAATTCATTAAAATTATATATTATGATAAATTTTTTCTAAAAAAATGCATAACCATTAGAAAAACAAAACAAGCGATACTTCTGCTAGTAGCTAAAAATAAACTAAGATCATAGATCTGGTTCATGGCTTCATGCATGACCGATAATAACTATGAACTTATCACCTTCATTCATTTTTTCACTCAATTCTTTGTCTGTTCCTACCAAGTAGCGATAATAGTCTAAAATATGTTTCAATGTAGAATAGCAATATATTTATTTAAAAGTCCAGCTACTATGACAGTATGTCTTTACTATGTTCCATGTGGTTGTTTTCAAAAAATTTGTTTTTCATCAAAATGTACTAATATTGTTTAGATATAACAATTTTACTTGACATTTGAAGCAACACTGTAAAGTAGCTGAATGTTTAAAACTATTTGGTATATTATGGTAACGTGTTAAACACACGGTTTATACAAATATGATGACAGTGTAATAGTAGTATTTTTTAGACTTTAATACCATGAAATATAAATACTTAATTGTATGAACACTAAACACAACAAAAAATAATTAGTACTTATCATTTGACCATAAAGTATTTTCATTTAAACTTTTTTGTGGTTGCAATTATGGCTTTTACCTATCACCGGTAGTGGAAAAATCTATTATAATATAAATTTATGTTGTTGATAATTCTTTAATAAAAACAATGGTTATTACCAATAATATTTGATTTGAGAAAATTAACTTCCTTGTTCTAAAATAAAAACAATGTGTTATATTGATTCAATGTTATTTTTGTGTTATTAAGTCATCGCTACTAATAAGAAATATGTATATTGTATAAATGTATAATATCAAAAATATAGTTTGTATTATAAAACATTGAACTATAAATGGGAACACAATTCATTAAATATTAATGTTAAGTAGGTATCTATTAAAGTCAATTAACATTTAAATAAGATGACAAAGTTTAAAATTATTAAAAATATAAAGTTTAAAATTTTTTTTGATAAAGTACGTAGCTATTATTAGATATAGTATAAAATAAAAGTACTTTTTTAATTGGTTTTTAAATAACTGAAAATATAAAGTGTTCAACTATTATATCCGAATGTTACCCTAGGTTAAGTTGTACTTTTATATTTTAGGAATAAAAATAATTCTATAATATTATAATTTATTCAAATGTATTTACTATTTCAATTAGGTGGGTACTCGGTAATATTGTAATTAAGAGTGCTATGTGAATGGAATGTAATAAAATACCATAAAATATGCATTAAAAATTATGCAAAATCAATTTACAATTATTATGCAGTATTGGGTAAATTACTTTTTAAAACTAACTAAGTTACTTTACTCGTTACTCTTATAAAATTATAATGAAATTACTTTACTTTTCGGATAGAAAACGATTTACGGTACTTTCTAGTTACGAAAAAAAAATGTCTAAGCAATTTATTGTTATACTACAAGTAAACTAACTAAAAATACACTTTATAATAATTTGAAAATATATATATAAAAAAAATGATTCATAAAAAATATTAAACACGAATACATGATACCGACACCGAAGACGGAATAACAATTAACAGCTCACAATCGTGTTAATAAGTATTACTTATATGGTTATATAAAAATAAAATCATAATAATTGTTTATAAATAAAAAATTGTAAAAATAAAAAGATCTCTAAAAAGAGATTTACCCCTATAATAATTTATAACGCCACAATTTAAATATTTTGATTTATCATTTATCAGTACATAATATTATATTATACTTATAAGAAACGTAATATTGTATTCTAATGTAAGTTGTTTAGTTGTAAATATTATAGTAATAACTATTATAAAATCGAATAGCTTTATACTTTATAGAACAGATCTGAATTCTCTCGCTCTAAGCGTTAAAAATAAATAACATTTACAAAGAAAGATAAATTGTATAATTGTACCGTATTTATATGACTACTAGCTAAGTGTTAATAGTGTTTACGTATTATAGAAATGTACCTATAGTGTTGTTTGCGTGGAATCTTACAGTCATAAACGTACCTTGGAATTGTCCTGCCCTAGTCCTTTCCAGGTTTAGAGGATGAACCTAAAACGCCCATCTGTTCGTTTTTACTGTCTTTATTTATGCAATATATGTAATTAAACAGAGTAGATTAAAAAAGTTGAATGAGTACGACTCAAAAAAATTATTTTTCATACAAACTTTTCATACTAATTAAATAAAAAAATTGTAGCTTAAAAACTTTGAAATGTGCGCATGAGAATACAATATAAAATAGCAGAACGATTAACCACGAGGTAATGATATTTGGTAATGAACTGTTGTAAGATATAATTACAATCTCAATGGTCAAATACTGCATTGAACTTTAGGAACTATTATGGACTTTGATATACTTTTTCAATCCTAAACTTAAAGTCGATTGTCACGATGTCACATTACTAATCATGTTAACATATTGAACAAAATATTGAGTTTTATTCATCGTAATAATTGTGCTGACTTGAATAATCAATTTGCTCTAAACTCCATATATTGTTTGGTAGGTACCTACTTTCTATTTATGACATATGGCTCATAATAATAATATTTTCTCTTTACTAATCAGGTCTGAAATGCAAACTGGAAAAAATTAAGCAAAAATTTTTATGGTTCCTCTCATTTAAATGTTCCATACCCTTCGTACTCTCCACTTTTATCAATTCTTAACCATGAAACACTAAAACAACGACTGCCTAACCTTACCTAACCCAACCTTAGATATTATATACTTTTCGTATAAGTTTTTCGCTAGGAAAAAAAAACTGTCCTGAATTTCTAAATCACTTTTACTTCCATACTCTTGCTCGTAATACTAGGTCTATATAGTAATACCCATATTTTAATTTTTATCTTAAACACAAGAGTAACTAATCATGCAAATAATACCCCTCACAATAGAATTATGAAAGCCATTTACGACCTAAAAATCGATTTATTTATTTAATTAAACTTTGACTCATTTAAAAATATAAAAGTACCTATAATTTTATACATTTATAGCTATATAATTAATTGATATATGAATTAATTTTTAACATTGTTTTTCTTTGTCCTTCATTCTTTTAATCGAATGATCGTTATCACATCTAATTTATTTAATAGAGCCTGGCTCATTTAAAACTTAAAATAAAGATAGATAAATAAATAAATAAAATATAGAAATATACCTATGAAAATATGAAATCTAGAGGCGTTTCGGAGACTTCCTGAATATCCATTAATTCACCCCAATTTTTTATAGTTTTGAAGGCTATTGGTGTGAAATTGTTCGTATACAATAAACAGTTTATTATATACATAATACCTATATATTACATACGTAGCTACTTTATAATGAGGCCTCTGCCCTCCTCTCCTGGGTTTGTTACCAAATAATATATATAGCATCAGTATTAAACTTGTTGTTCCCCAGCAATAGTAATTAACAGGACTAATCACCAATGCATATTTTACTTATACACAATTGGTTAGACGCAAAAATAGTGTTTGAGATTTTTTTTTTTTTTTGGGGGGGGCTAACAACGGTTAGCAGAGCTTAGCCCCCCAGCCAACCCACTATTTGTAACTAAGTTAATAGATACTTATACAATATCACTAGGCACTCACTCGTCGAACCAGGTTCCATGAACACTTCGAATATTCGTTTGCATTTGAAAAAACATTCAGCCGGAGTGCGCAACGTCCATTTTTTGTTTCCGCTGATTTGCGTTTGCCACGACGGAAATGCCACTTTGTCGATCTGCGTGTTGGTGCAGCCCATTTCCACCGCAAATGTGTTTTGTGATTTATGAAAAGATTTAAAATTTTAAAATTTTAGGTTTTTGCAGAGCGGAGAGGCGAATTGGAATTAGTACCTACCCTTGGTACTATATTCTGTTTGCAACTCGTTAAAACATTTAAATAATACCATGAGTTATGTTATTTGAATAGCTACCTATTATTAATAGGTAATAACTAAGGCTCGGTAGTTGATGACTTTAAAAACATTAAAAATGACCTAAAAAAAAATGCAAGTATGATAAAAAAATTACAAAAATAGTCCTTAAAAAATTACCTAAAAAGATTAAAAATATTTGTTTTAAATTAATAAAAATACATTTTTTTAAAAATTAATTATTCGTAAATAATTATATTTATCAAAGCTTCCAAATTACTCAAAATATGACAAAAATGTCCTTAAAAAATGAAATAAAAAAATTACAACTATTTATTTTATAAATTTATCAAAGCTTACAAATTATATGATTTAATTGTGGGTTTTCAATAAACTCAATATTTTTCTATACACTAGTGGGAAATCGGTAAAAATGTCGAAAAATTACCTAAAAATTTAGTTATTTAGATTCACATGCTAATGAAATACATTTTTGGCCAGGAAAGCATCGTCTAAAAAGTTCCAAAAAAAATGTAAAATGCCTCAACTTCCGAGCCCTTTAGTAATAACCTACATAATGTCAATATAATGTCATGTAAAGTTGCAACACCATGGCCGCGAGTATATACTATTTAGGTGGTATTCAATACTAATTGGCAATTGGTAATAACCTATGTATGTATATTATAAATTGTAACTAAGAAACTAATAATAATATAAATTTCTAATTATTATCTTACATACCTAATTAGCTATATAAATAAATTATTATTACAATACTATTACCTGTATAGGTAGGTACTTACGTGCATTGGTGCTCCGTGTCCCGGTGTGCCCATAAAAATCCAAAGGGTTTGCTTCCTGTCTGACAGCCTAGGTAAGAAACTAGGTAGATTTATGTGTTCCTTCAAACGATTTATCGATTTACGTTCACAATTGCTCCTGAAATTATATATACGATATAACCATATCATCTATAATTATACTATTTGAGACGGTTCTTGCCATGAAATTTCAGTCAAATTTTAGTGGGGAGGGTGTTGTAAATTGTGTTTATAAGACTTTCACAAATATACAATACTATACATATATAGTATATACGATAGTAATATACTAATATGTCAACCATAGCACTCATATTGCATTAATATCAATGATTATACCTAAGGTTAGGTTATACTCTTGGACTATATAATTAATAATTGATAAATAATAAAATAACCATCATTAATACAAATATTAAAAAAAAATTCAATGTTTCACGTTTTTGTTCATACTTCAAATACTAGTTAGGTATAGATACTACCTATCTTATTTACTACCTATAGGCTACCTATATAGCCTATAATATTATTAAACGTAGGTACCATCCGATGTACCAAGGCGCATATCCGGGCGCCATTGCTGCCCGTTGGTCGTCCATGTTCAGAGCTTCCTCGAGCGTGTTGAATTCGGTTTTGTACGGGAAAAACTGGCATGGCGTCAAAAGTTTGGAATCGGACAAGTTTTTAAAAAGTCCAAACCCGAAATCGGCCGACCGCTCGGCTTTGGAATCGTCGACAACCACTACTGGTCTTCCTGTGTACGCGTAGCTATGAAAAAAAATAGATAGGTAACATTTAAAAATTACTTAAAAACACGTGTAAGTATGATATCGGATAGGTAAGCATCATCGCGGCATATCTTCAATTAACCGATCCAAAGTCAGAAATTGCTCATTTCTCAAATATACAATTTTCAAGATTTATTTTATTGACATATAGCTGATACTGTTTTTTCCACCACCGTGATGAAAAAATCAATAATCATTCATGACAAAAAAACAATAAACCAATTTTTAATTGATATGTAGATATGGAAAATAGATATTTAACACACCTACTAGTAAGTTAATAATACACGTAACATTAATCGGTATCAATATTCCAAATAAATACGCTTATAATAATTATATCTAATAGTTAAATAACGTTAAATTGTTAACATAAACCGTTTGCATAGGTATTTAATTAGATTTTTGAATTTTTGTAAGCCGGTAAATAATCAAGGGCCGAAAGCCACCGTGATTTTATTTAAAGCCAGCTATGTTAAGCAGTTATTTGTAATGGTTAAAAATCAGGTACTTAAGTCTCTGTGGCTGTTGTATGAAAAACAACTCTTATTGAAGAGGATGTTACTCATGGGTGGAATTAAGGGTGCTTGGTGAGGGGGGGCTTTAATCCCCAGTATTTTAATCATATTTTAGTTTAAAGTATTAAGTATCAGGATTTATGCTATTGATATAATTCTAGCCCTCCAGAAAAATAACTCTAGTTGATATTTACAGCATCTATTTCTAAAAATGCTTTAAAGATTTATAATTTATACTATTAATTTATTTTTATTTCATTACTTAATTCAGTAGGTTTTGTAGGTATATTTTGAGATATCTGAATACTTTAAAAATCTCACTGTATAAGTATACCTAAATATATAAATTAATTAAAAAATATAGAACTTATTTATACATAGGTGCATAGTACCAATAAGTTTTAAAACTCCACGGTTAATATTTGAAAAAAATAATTACAATTTTTAAAAAAATTCGTTATTTCTTATAAAAATATTAAAATTTATCAAAAATTAAACTTGAAACCCTTATACCTAAACTGTTCACAGGAACCTATATACTTTTCATATTTTTGAATCGGTATAATAACAATTTATTAAGTTATAATAGGAATTTTATATAATGTTTTTAAACTTTGTGACGGAGAAAAAATATTTATCTTGATTTAGGTAAAACATCTCATTAGGTATATAAAATGTCAAATTGTCAAATGTCTATAAAATATAACTAGCTTAGAATTAACCATATATGTATATAGAATAAACAATTCAATAAATAATACACTAATGCAGATGAGCCGAGTTCTTAATTAATATTTATTAAAATAAAATAGAAAATAAAAAATAAAAATAAAATTTTTAAGATAAAAAATAATAAATATTGAATAATTGAACTCACAGATTTTCAAAATGTTCAGCTGATAAATTGGATACCTTCTCAATGGTGTCTAATCCTTGGCAGTAGGAACAATCAATTGGAGGCCGTAGTATATCCTCAAAAAAGTCCGGTAACGTCAATGCACACTATGGTCAAAATATAAGTTCAAACACAATTTTTTGATTATTAAACTAATTTTTAGTGCATAATATCCACTTCATTTAATAACTATTAAGATATACATAAATGAATATTTATTAAAACGTATTCAAATTTATATTTATTTATTTATTTAAAATAAATATCTTCTCTGCGGAAACAATAATATGTGACTAATATCAACTCAACACATTATAAAACATCAAACATTAACAATATTTTTGAAATCAGTGCAATTGGCAATAGGTACAATCATATATAATAAACATTATTCTTTTTACTATTATTGTAGAATTGCCTATGAGGTACCTATACATTTAAGATTTTTTTTTGAATTTAAAATATTTTTATTATATAGTATTTTCACGTAAATAATAATAAGGGAATATAATGAAAAAAAGAAAAAAATGGACAAATCACGGAGAAAAGAACCATCTTGTTGGAGGAATTTCGACATGAGTATTTAGATTAGGTGGGTAATTTAACTTTGTAATTTACTTTTAGTGAGTTAAATATTATTATCAATTTACACGTGAAAGTAATATAGTTTCTAGCAATGTCTAATTGGTTAACATTAGAATTTATAAATATGTATTTACTATTTGAGACAGAAAATAGAAAATAGATTTCATTTCAAATACGTGCAAATTTCCAGGTCTCGAAGCAAACAATTATAACACTACTTCCATTTCCACACGTGAAAGAAAAATTAGTAACTAGGTACTTGGTATTTCTGATTTCATGTCTTTACTAAAATACTTAACTAGACTTTTAAGATGTAAATTTATTTTATTTATGCAACATAGTTTATGGCACAAAAATATTAAAATTGCCAATCTTAATCAGTCAAAAATTGTATGCACTATATTGATTATACAATAAATAATTGATAAACCCGACGCTCTAATAATATTTTTACTGTATTTCATTTTTAGAAAGTAATTTAACAACCAATGTAAAATCTATTCATAGATTGAGTTTTATTGTTCTATTCTATAATTGTTTTTCAAATATAATCGCAACGTATCGAAATAATTAGCAACAGTAGGTAGTAAAAAAATAATATATCTTAAGTGCTTTTGACTTTTGAGACATTTATCTATATGTCAGCTTTAATATTTTTTTCATAATCTATGATCATTATAATAATACCTACCAGCTCATAAAAGTTGTTGTATTTTTGTTTTGTTGTTGTTATAACTATAGTTCTTGGCTTGAGGGCTAGTTAAGGTGAAAATGTCAATTTATTACTGAAGTAGGTAGTAATGATTGTATTTTTATTTTGAAATTGTATAAAAAAAAAACGTAATTTATAGTAAAATATTACAAAGTAGGTACAATTTTGGTTTTTCAATGTAACAATTTCAGGTTATGCGTACAATTTATGTTGAACCAGAATGGCAGAATATGAAATATACTCACATAGGTAATACTAATATATTATGGTGACATAAAACTGGATACAATATTTAATATGATAATATTTATAAATTATTTTTATAACTGGTATTAAGACTTGAGTAGTTTCCAGGTTGACATAATATGATAACAATCTGATGGCCTTGCTTGTGGTTTGTGACACTTTCTTCTGCTACAGTGATTTTAATGAAACACAAAAAAACATAATTTATTGCTATAATACCAATAACAATACCGATCACCACTAATAAAGGGGGTTTTTATCACGTGAACTGCCTGACTGAGCAAACTATATAAACAAGATTATAGGCGGTTAATGGCCATGATAGAAGTGTACGGTGTTCACAAATTATAATAATTGTATTACAAAACGTTACTTAATGGAGTATACACATAGTAGGTGGGTACATGATACACAATATATCAAACTGATTTGAAAATATATTTTGAAAAATTATACACTTTTAAAGTCTATCCCACTCGAGAGTGAAGTCAGATATAAAACGTTTAGGTAGCGTAATACCGCTATTACAAATGTTCATATTATTATTATTATGAAAGGTGTTAATTAAACAACTTTATCAAATAAAATATTATAAAACGGACTGCTCCCACGTGAGTTGTTAAAAACAGTTTACTATTCAGTGTATAATGTACATAGTTATTTGTGAGATAACGGCACATATTAAACCGTGACAAATAAAAATAAGGAATACAAATAAAGGGGCCAACATCTTAAAATCCAATAAACAAGATAAAAAAAGTTGTAGTTTCATTTGAGAAAAGTCAAAACTTTGTTACAATTATATAATAGATTAATTACCAAATTCTTTAGTTTATTTTTGTTATTTGATACGTATGTATTTAAAATTAGGAAAATGTATAAACTATTGCTTACTTTAAATATATAGGATCTTTTTAACAAGCCTGGGCAAGTTGTGGTAATTTTTAACTGAGTTAAGTTAAAAGCTATACGAAAACTTACAATTAACTTACTTACTTCAATTAGTTAATTTTTTATACATATAAATAGCCAGTTGTATGGTTTAATATAATAAAAACTAAATTTGGATTTGATTAAAAGTAACTCGTTATTTACTACGTTTATTTCAATAAAAATCTGTTAAGTTAAAAATTAAGTTAATGAAAATGAAAATTTAAAAAGCTAAAATTAACTTAACTTTAACTTTTTAACTCATTTATGCCCAGGCTTGATTTTTAAGTCACTGATATCGGAGCTTAAACTTAAGCGAAAATCCACATTCAATATTTATGAGCAATTGAAATTCGAATTTTGAAAACTAGATAATATTTAAACAAAAAATAACAATGTTTTCAAAATATGATATGAGTTAATTTACCTATTGTAATTCAAAATATTAAAATCATTGAGACTTGAAACTTATCACCATTTTTTATATTATCATTTTCAATAATACACAATTAATTTTAAGCTATTTACAGGTAAATTAAATTTTCTAATTAAATTTTCTAATTTACATAGTTTTTTCCTAGCTTGTGAATATAAATATATATTGGTATATATCTATCTTATATCTTATAAGATTTTCTTACAACAATTTAAAAATATCAAAAATATATGTGCACATACTGATAAGCGTTTCCATCGCTAAGTATGATTTATCCATATAGTTTAATGATATATATAATATGATATGTCATTAAATTTAATGAATCTAATACCTACCTTCTATACAGCAGAACTTCTACTGCGGAAGCGAACTCTTGGGTTTTTTTTGAAACTTATGAAAATAATGTCAGGAAAATGTAATTTCCACAATCAGTTCGTGAAAAAATTAGGATTTTTTTTCATTTAAGTTTTAACACTTACAATATATTTATTGATTCTTTTGTATTATAAGGAGGACACGAATGATCCTTTTAAGGGTCTAAGCTCCCTACAAGCCTCTGATTTAGGTCATATTATACAAAATATACATGAATTAGTTTTTTAATCTTAATATTATTGAACGTTATTTTTGATAAGCTATAGAGCTAGGCTCTGGCCAAAAGCTGTCTTATTCACTCTACACTCACTTAATGTAAAAATGTAGGTAATTTTCCCGTGTATTGTGATTACATATTTGAACCAACCAAATAACAAAACTAATTTTCTTAATAAATTGCTCTATATTATCTGTTTGGTTTTGGCAAAATCTGGTTTACCCAAAAATTTGGAATTCCCATTTTAAAACTGAAATATTGCCCAATTGGTAATTATTATTTAAAGATTATTTAAACAAACATACACACAACCGTACGTAAAACTGCTGCGGTAGATACTCGTGGGGTAAGCATTTTTTGACCAATTAGAAAATTTAATCTACCTATTATTATTGTTATTTTTTACGGAGAACGCGCAATGATCATTGTAGTAAAAATTAGGCCAGAAACGTGTGAAATGACCGTCTGCAGTAGCGGACTTGCAGTAGCAGTTTAATCTGTTTAATTGTAATTACGAGTGTGGCCAGATGTAGTTCAATTATTATAGTATTAATAGTAATACCGAGCCGTGAACTTTCGAAGTTATAGGTACGCATATTATTTTGTCGAACGAAGAAATTAAATAATGGTATAATAATAATAGAAGAAAATAAAATTCATGGGCCGGTGGTCAGACTTAACCTGCTCGTTATAATGTCTGTTTTTATTTTTTTTAATATTATTATAGGTACCTATACCTACGTGACGACGCAGTATGCACTCTAAATGGAATGAACTAAACTACAATAATATAAAAGAAAATGTTTAACATGGACAAACGATAAACAACCGACATGCGTGCAGTATAATATTATCTAAACATTATAATAAAAAACTGTGTTTTTTGCGATCAATCAACAACTAACCAGCCGCGTGTTTGAATATAACTAATACTTTTATAAAGTGTATTCGAGATTATGTCATATGTTTAGAGTCAAACTAAAAGAAACATTTTCCATCTAAATATGTACACAATAAATTACTACCTACACAATTTGAGCCTGCGCAAATATATTGCTTCTTTGAAGTACGATTCTTTGCAAATACGTATAATTTTTCATATATCAGCTACATAATAATATATATTATAAATAGGTAAACCTAGTATCCACAAATACACACAAGGTGAAATTAAATTTCTACTCTAATTTTTTTCGGAAACTTTTTTTTAAATATTTGTTTTTCATTCTTCCATGTCAAATTTTTGAAACAAAATATATTTTTACAATTTGTTCTAGTTATAATTTTTATTTTTTATTTTTTTTTGAATAAAAACAAGTCAACAAACATTTTTAGTTTTATTAATAAATTTCATTCAACTTAATTTTGTATTTCGATACAACTAAATAAAAAAAGGGGGTCAAGTGGATGTCGCACCGCTGTACAGTAGGTTACAAGTAGATCACTGTATAATGGATGGTATTAAATTTGAATTCAATGATATATTATCATTGTATACGAAAAACGATTCTGAGCGGAGACGGTTTGTCAGTCTAGGATATTTCAAATTATATTGATATTGTTATTTTACGGTAGCTGCTAAGTTGAATTAATATTATTCATATTATTTAATTATTAACCTTAAATTATCAGTGATACTAGAAAAATATTATAATATATACTTTTACTCGTTAAAATTGATTTTAATATGTAATTTCGTCCAAATTTAAACTTAAAATGTCTGAAAAAAATAACCGTGTTTATATATTTTTTAGATTTTTTGTTTACAGTATGTACTATTTATTAGAATCTTTATTTTAAATTTTCAATCCTTAGTTATAAAAACTGACCATTTTATAATTGTTTAATTACAATGATAGATAATTTTCGAGATTTTGATGAATTTTGTCAAAATTCGAACTTTAAATGTTTATAAAAAAAATGTGTGCCTATGTATTTTTAATATTTTTCAACTGCTATTGTAACAATATATCAGGAGCCTTGTATTAAATTTTCATTATTTTTGGCCCAACAAATAAAATTTTATTGATATTAATAGAAAAAATCTAAAAAATTAGAAAATTGAAATCAACAATCAAAATATATTAAAAATCAGATGGTGTATAGAAAATGCTTATATAAACATTCAGTGAAATTTTCATGCATCTACAGTTATTTGTTTTTGAATTGCAACAAAATAAGAAAATCGCCACATGAGAAATCGAGTGAATATCTAATCTTGTACAAATTTGAACTTAAAATGCTCATAAAAATTTATGTTGACTTGCTTATAAACATTTTTTCATTGATAAAATTAGGCAAACTTATAAGGATTTCTTGTATTACATTTTCAAACCTTAGATTTAAAAAGAAAAATTTTTATGAATTTCTAACTCAAAATAAATTGCACATTTTCGTCATTTTTACGTATTTTGTAAAAATTTGAACTTTGATTACCTATAAAAAAAAAAATTGTGACTACGGATTTTTAATATTTTTCATCTGCCTTTGAAACTATATATTAGAAGCCTACTATTAAATTTTCAAGATTTTTTACCCAACAAATAAATTTTTATTGACATTTATAGAAAAAAAAACTAAAAAAATTGGAAACTGAAAATGTCCGTTAACAGCTCAAAATAAGTCAGAATATTTTGAAAATTCTATGGTGTGTAGAAAATGCTTATATAAACATTCGGTCAAATCTTCATGTCTCTACGGTCATTTCTACTGTCAAAACTACTTGGAAATTTTAACTTTTGACCCCACAAGTACCAACTAGCTGCACTTTCCTATCAGAAAAGGTACTATTGAAGAAAATCGAAGCATTTTTACTGTCCTTAAACGTGATGACAGACACAAAAAAAAAAAAATCAATAAAAAAATCAAAAAAAAAAAAAATCACACATCATTGTAAAATCAATACATTCATCGCTCCGCTCAGAATCTAAAAAAAGACTGAAACAAATATGCTTGTATGATAAATATGTCAAGAAATGAACATAATATTATAGTGAAATTCTTGCCTTATGTGATCATGCATTGGTACTGGACATTTTGATTTTAGTATCCGATTGTTGACTATCGTTTGTTGATTGCACTTGAATTTATTTAAGAATTAAAATAACATGATTAGGAATATTATACCAGGCCTTGAAACCACTGTCAAAATTTTCCAAATCGTTGGATAATCGAAAAAAATTTTAATAGCGGTTACTGGACACTGGTTTTAAAATTTAAACTGGTCCTGGCGTTATAGTGGTAAACAATTACCGGTACTATATTCAAGATTGCAGGTTACCGATAAGTAATAAATAACAGCTTCAAAACATTTTCGGTTACGAGTAAGGTAACCGAATGAATACTGGTTTTCAAAAAAAAATTGTATTACACCTATCACCTAGGTATGTAGAATGATTTAAGAAGTTATTAATATTATTAAACTATTATAGGTATAGTAGTTAGACGATAGTGTATAATTATTTATGTATAGCTAAAATAAATTAAACATATTATAGTTAATAGGTAGATAGGTACTTAAACGGTAGTCGGTACTCGATATTTATAAATACAGTATAGAACATCGCGATATCTCGAACTCGATTTTTAGAAGTTTCTGTATATCGAATATAATTGTTTAGTCTCTTATTCATTCATTTATATATTTTAAATTACCACGGTAACTCGAAGTTTTGATATGTAAAATTTATTTTTCCCTTAAGACTTTGAGATACCGAGGTTCCACTACATAGGTAATCGATTCTTTATCGGTTAAGGCATTTTACGTTATTATAAAGTTTTTTATTAACTGAACAATTTTAACGGTAACCGGTAACCGATAACCGGGAACAAAAATAGGTGTGAAATAACGGTAAACAGTTTTAAGTTCAAAATATGCCGGTAATCATGTTCAAAGACTGGTCAGATCTGATCTTAAATAACTAAATCAGTATAAAATGCATTTTAAGTTAAAATAAACGTGATGGAACCTTTGTTCGGTGTTCTTGATGAAGATTAAAATTAAAATTTAACGTTACATACATAATACGATTTGGTACGAAATTAATACGAGGTGTTTAATTTTTGATGCCAAATATGATTGATTTTATAACTAGTGAGATCACACGGAACTCACTGTAAGTATTAGGTATCTATCGTTATTGTTATTGAATATTTTATAACATGTCACATAGACATATAGATATAGTTAGTACATATTGTTACGAATCATAATTCATGTCTCATAATATGATACATTTGTTTTTCCTCTTCAATAAATTTCATATTTTAATTCAAATCAACGATAGGTACTTAATCTAAGATTTTAAAGATTATGACTTCAATGCATGTGTTTTTCGGATGTTGAAATTTAATGCTCTGTTAGGTACGGATCCGCTTTTTAATGTTTCTCTATGTAGCTAAAATTGCAAAGAATATATTATGTAGTTGTTGATTATTTCATGGTTTAGTATTTTCTAGAGCACATTTAAACTTTATTTATTTTAACTGAAATTCCTGCATATAGTTTATATGAATATATTTTTGCATAACATGCTAAAAGACTAACAAGATTTTTTATTGTTGTCAGGTTAGGGAAGATACCTATGTATTTACTTAAGCTATATAAATTTTATTTTGTTTTCCTAGCGTATTCAAATTTTGTAAGTAGCACTGGAAAAAGGGTTTTAACAAACAATTATAATATTAACTGTAATACTGTATATAGAATTTCAAGGGAACTGAGGCTTCCTAAAATGTATTATTTACCATTTGAAACTTTTTATAACGAGATATATTCATTTGACACTATTAATATCATACTATGCATTAGCAAACACTATTATTCAACAAATATTTTAGTTGTTTTGTTAAAAAAAAATTAAAATTCTGAACTCGACGATGAATGACCATGTACGTATATATATATACCTAATAGTTAATAAATTTTTCCAAACAACGAATGCCTAAAACAGAACTAGAGTATTGAATTACTACGTTTACTCGATAACGTTAAAATAGCTTTAAGTACATAATGTGTTATATTTTATGTGTCCAATGTGCTTTCCACATACGAAAATAAAATAAATCTATGGAATATTGACCTTAAATCATTTTAACGACAAGAATGTATACCTTAGCTTAGTAATTATAAGTAATTATTATAGTAGTATGTAGTTATAAGTTGTCGCTAACTTAACTGATAATAAAAGTAATTATTCGGCTATTATAACCACACGTAACAAATAAATATATTTAACCATTACTATTACATAAACATTCGTATATTTTACATCATTGTAGAAAGATGCATTTCTATAGCTTATAACAATTATCATTATTCATAATAACTTAACAGTAGGTCAGAAAACAGTTTAAAAAATAAAATAACGTGTTTTAGTTCAACAATTTAATTTTAAAAAAATAATAAAAGAGTGTTTATTAGTTTTCAATGTATTATGCTATTATGTGCCATTGATAATAAAATGTAGTATGATACGCTAATCCAATTATTTCAATTAATATATTATTAAATTTGTTATTTATATGTCATGAACAAACTGTGCACAGTTACATTAATAATTTATGTAATTTTATTATGTATTACATTTTTAAGCTTTTTTACCCAGCCAAAATTAAATTATTGATATTTATAGAAAAAAGAAACTCAGAGTCAAAATATTTTGAAAGTTATAATTTATATAGGAAATGATAGTATAAACATTCGGTGAACATTTCACGTATCTATACGGTTATTTATTTTTGAATTACTATAAAATAATAAAATCGTTCCATGAGAATAATCATTAGTTTACGAGTGAATATCCAATAAACTTTTAACTTCAAACTATAAATTTAACTTTTTAGTAACTTTTTTTTTGTCAAAGATAGACAAACTTATGAGGAATATTGTATTACATTTTCAGATCTTAGATATTCTAACTTAAAATAACTCTTGTGATTTTGACTAATTTTATCATAATTCTAACTTCAGACGTTGGTAAAAAATTAATATAAATTTATGCTCAACCTTTTTAAATTAGACTAAACAAATTTATGAAGAATCTTGAAATATTTTATTATACCTTATAATATTTATATAATATTTTTATTATATTTTATTATACCATTCCTAATTTTTGATCGAGCGAAAAGATTATTATCGTCAATAATTAAATAAAGACTAATAAAAGTAAAAAATGTCTTATTTGTATTAATAGATCGAAATGAGTCAAAATTAACAAAATCTTATGGTGTTCAGAAAATGTTAGTACAAAGATTCAGTGAACATTTCAATTATTTATAAGATTATTCGTTTTTCAGCTACACCAAAAAACAAAATTTCTTTTGTCGAAAACCAATTTTACTTAAAAATTACGGTCTTCCTCGACGGGTTTTAAAACGGCTGGAAATGTTTACCTCTTAAATACCCAAACTAGATTTGGTTTCTGACAGAAAAGTTGCTTTTAAAAGTTACACCTAAAAGTTGAAAATCAATGCATTATTTCGAATACTCGTATTTACACAGACAAAAAAATTCAACCTATAATAAATACATCGTTCTGCTCAGAATTTAAAATGTCCATAATTTTTACTAATTAGGATTAGCTATCTTAAGTTAGCTACTTAACTTTTAAAATGATTAAAATAAGAAAAATATGCAGCAATAGATAATGTTTGTTGAAAAAAGTCAATACTTTTAAGTCACTAACTCTAATAATATATGCTCAATACAATATTATATCTATTAAATGTTCGGTGTTAGTGACCTAAATTCGCGAAAATCTCTAACCTGTAAGTCTAAATCTATTCCTATCTGTCATAATTGTTTCTCTCATCTGTCATAATTGTTTCTCTCATATTTCTGAATATAGATATAAATATAAATATATGTATTTGCCACCGTGTAAATCCGTGATCCGGGTATCTCAAGTCTGAACAGGACAGATACAAACAAGGCCACGGTAAAGGAGGGAAAAAATAATGTAACGATACATCGTGTGTATAGTGTACGAAAGTTAGGACATTTCTATTAACACGAATAACATGACACTAGATGCAGCGCTTTGTATGACTATGATAAACGGTGGGAAAAAAAACTGAAACGGATTACCTACAGGCGCGGCAACAATAACGCTGCAGATGACATATTTACATCAAAAATAATATATACCTGTAGGGGCCATTATTATTTTGGTCGGTTCACACAATGTCGTACTGCACATAAAAATACAATATTCAATTGATTACGATGAAGAATCGTTTTTGCATCGTTTACTTAGGATATTATGCAATTATGCATTTTATTGTTTCCTACCTATTTATTTAATGACTATTAAAAACATATCTAAACGTTAACTATATAGGTAGGTACAATCAAGGGCGTCCGTATAAATTTGTCGATGGCGGGGCAGTGAAAATATTTAATTTTAACACATTATTAGTGCCACATTGCCCGCATTTCTGTTAACATTTTGTTTTCTACAACTACATTTGAAAAGAACCATTTAATCGGTCGATATAAAGAATAAATTGAAATGTATGTTTCTAAATGAAGTCATAATATATCATTATACTCCGTTAGTCGTTTACCCAGATTATTTCGATTGTATTATTTTCTTCAACTTTGATACAGCTGCTGGTACTAGGTGTAGATACTATTTAACAAAATCTCCTTGGTACCTGTTTTGAGATAGGGGCAATCCACACTTACGGACGGCGTTAACTACATAATTGTATAAATAATTATAACATTCTAACACGACTATATTTGATTGGCATTTGAGGGATGGAAACGATTGTTTTGAGGATCATCGACAATTCATCGTCACGATGTCACCGTCAGATTTTAGCCTCAAAATACGCCTATCTTAATAGGTAGTGAAACTTTTCTATAAGTGTAAGTACCTAATGAATATATACCCTCACAATTGTACTGCGTTAAGAATGTTATTATATACCTACACCTTTCAGTTACTATTTCACCGAACGATATTTTTCTGAAGTAAGAGTAAAATCATACTTAATATTATCAATTATAAAAGAGAAAAGATTAAATGTATTGGAAATTCTAAGTATTGCCTATAAGACTATAAGTACAATAAGTATAAGACTATAGTACTATAAGATTTCAATATAGCAATGTATTTTTGGTCCCGAACAAATCCGTAGAAAATTCTAAATATTTTATTATTTGTTATTTAGTACTTTTATATAAACTATAATTTTTTGTTTTAGATTCTGAGCGGGGCGATGAATGTATTGATTTTATAATGATGTGTGTTTTTTTTAATATTTTAAATTTTTTTTTATTTTTGTGTCTGTCATCACCTTTTAGGATAGTAAAAATGCTTCGATTTTCTTCAATAGTACCTATTCTGAAAGGAAAGTGAACCTAGTTGGTACTTTGGGAAGTCAAAATTTAAAATTTCCTAGTAGTTTTCAAAAGCGATGTGAAAAACAAATGAAAAATTATGGGAAAAACAGGAATTTTTACGGAAAACCAATTTTCGACAAAATCGATTTTGGTTTTTGGTATAACTCTAAAAGAAATGACCGTAGATACATGAAGATTTGCCCGAATGTTTATATAAGCATTTTCTATCCACCCTAGCATTTTCAAAATATTTTGATTTATTTTGAGCTGTTAATGGACATTTTCAGTTTCCAATTTTTTTAGTTTTTTTTTCTATAAATGTTAATAAAATTTTATTTGTTGGGTAAAAAATCTTGAAAATTTAATAGAAGGCTTCTAATATATAGTTTCAAAGGCAGATGAAAAATATTAAAAATCCGTAGTCACAATTTTTTTTTATAGGTAATCAAAGTTCAAATTTTGACAAAATACGTAAAAATGACGAAAATGTGCAATTTATTTTGAGTTAGAAATTCATAAAAAATTTTCTTTTTAAATCTAAGGTTTGCAAATGTAATACAAGATTCCTCATAAGTTTGCCTAATTTTATCAAAAAAAAATATTTGTAAGCAAGTCAAAATAAATTTTTATGAGCATTTTAAGTTCAAATTTTTACAAGATTAGATATTCGATATATACTCGATTTCTCATATAGCGATTTTTTTATTTTGTTGCAATTCAAAAACGAATAACTGTAAATGCATGGAAATTTCACTGAATGTTCATATTAGCATTTTCTATACACCATCAAATTTTGAATATATTTTGACTGTTTTTCAGCTTTTTACGGACGATTTCAATTTTCAATTTTTTTAGTTTTTTTTATATAAATACCAATAAATTTTTATTTGTTCGGCTTAAAATAATGAAAATGTAATACAAGGCTCCTGATATATTGTTACAATAGCAATTGAAAAATATTAAAAGTACATAGGTACACATTTTTTTTATAAGCATTTAAAGTTCGAATTTTGACAAAATTACATATTAAAATCAATATTAACGTATAAAAGTATATGTTATAATATTTTTCCAGCATCACTGATAATTTTAGGTTAATAATTAAATAATATGAATAATATTAATTCAATTAGCAGCTACCGTAAAATAACAATATCAATATAATTTAAAATATCCTAGACTGACATACCGTCTCCGCTCAGAATCGTTTTTCGTATACAATGATATTATATCATTGAATTCAAATTTAATACCATCCATTATACAGTGATCTACTTGTAACCTACTGTACAGCAGAGCGACATTCACTTGACCCCCTTTTGTTTTTATTATTATTACTTTTTTGTTTGTGAGGTAGAATGTAGGGGTGGAAAAATTATGTTTCTCTGGGCGTAACTTTTCCAAATTCATCCCTTAGAAATATTCCTAAAGGTTAAGTGAATGGGTATGTATATTTTTGTTTATGGAAATAAATGCCTGTGTATAATTAAGTCGACTACATTTGTAAAAATAATCACTCTATTCACGAGTATAGGATCCTATTAAAGCAAATGTTTGTGCAGAAACCTATATCGTTTTAGAAATGATTACATTTTATAGAACTAATAGAAGTATATATAAAATATAAACAACAATATCAATAAAAAAAAGTTTATAAAATTGATTTTAAACACGTCATCAATTAATAATATAAACAGCAAAACCACGGTAACTCAATACATGCCAACATCAAGCTGAAGGGCATTAAAATACAAATAGGCTTGTCCAGATTACTCGACTAGGAGAGAGCAGATAGTCATAAATAGATCTAGAATAGGATATTTTAATCTTACACACTCGTACTTTGATTAACAAGGAACTGCAGATGGTTTATCGCGTGACACATGAAAATAATTCTTACAATTGAACACCTAATAGTAGCTAGCCATTATTCCACCGCCCAAAATACTCAACAACAAGCCATCTCCTCAATAATCTAAGAACATAGAAGAAGCTTTCAACGAACAGAACACTGAAGATATACTTAACTTTTTAAACATATAAAGACCTCGATATAAAAAAATTTAAATTTAAACCAATAGCATAATGCCATAATTTATTCATATTACACTATAAGCTAATAAATAATGATGAACGTCATTGAAGCTTGTCCAATAATTATAAACAAAAGGAATTGTTTTCTATAAAATAATATAATTGATAGGTACTCTATTGTAAGTAAATATTGACCAAAGGACTGTAAGTACCTACCTACATCATGTCATACAATATATTATGTCTACAATTAATAACACGCGAGTAAATGTTCTTTGGCGATTTTGTATAATAATAATATGATGTAGCTAATTATATACCTGTTGGGTGTAAATCATATTCCCGTTGATAGATATGTATGGTAGTCCTATTATATACAGAAATCAACACAGCAGAAATATTTAGAACAAAGTTAAATGATATTATAATGCATGCCAATATAATACATATATACTGCAGCAGTGTAGCTATATGATGGTTATTTATAATAAGAATCGGCAGAGGCGTCATAGGTGACGGATCTGTTGGGTATTTTTATGGGTAGTGGGCATAGTTCCTATTGCTGATTTCTCCCAAAATAGGTTGTAATAAAAAAAAATAATAAAAAATGAAAATAAAAGAGGAGATATTATTCCGAGCTATTCGCAACAACACGGTTTTCGTGCACGGTCCGGCGGTCCTCATACTTGCATGACCTATGAATATCATAATATAATATAATGGTATAGGCAGGTATACTTGGTAAAACATAATTTCTACAATGAAAGAAAAAAACAATGATGTGGTACACGACGTTAATGTTTATAAATGTAAGGTATCTACATATTATATAGGTACTTACATCTGTTTTGAATAATGCATGATGAGATCTAAGAAGTACCTACACGCACACCCGCATGTACATTATAATTTATATTCACGTCTATATAATGTGGAGCGTTACAACTTACAACTTGTTTTTTAACCGTTCAAATATTCGTGGCCAACCCAATGTGGTTTGTATCTAATTATTACGTTCGTAAAATAACAATATTAGTTATCAGTTGAGCGACATTTTTTTAATTAATAAAATGAAAAATACGTATTGCACGTATTGATATAATACGCGTACCTATATACGTCGCGGTGGTTTCCGTTATTTTAGAAAACAATAATTCTCGCCTAAAGTGCGTTAAATAATTAAATACTTAGTTTAGACGGTTGAGCCTATAAAATAATGTTTTAAATCCAATAAAAGAATTAGATTAATAACTATAGTTCGTGACGTAATTCAATGCAAAAGCTATATTCATCAAGTTTGTTTCATTGTTTTTGTTTGAAAATAGAAATAAAAAATAAAAATCTATGATGTTACAGTCTGAGAATTGTAAAAATTATTTGATGAACGAACCTAATATAAATGATGTTGGTATATATTTTATATTCATAGTTTTATAAAAATAAATAACCGAGGAAAAATGTTGACTGGAGGGTGTTAGGGATGACGAAACCGTTCATTGTGTACTATATGGTCATAATAGACTAAATGAAGAAATAGGACTGCTCCCCCAGTTTTTTTCACTGAGATTGCTTTGATTAATACTCTAAAAACAAATCTCGGCATCAATATTTCTGTACAATATTTGTACTATAAATCTATACAGATTTTAATTTTCACCTCCGGTGGTTTTTCTATAAGCGGTGTATTTTTTCACGATACCAACCGAATTCTTTTTGGGGAATTTTTTTCTCAACTCTCCTCTCAGGAAACTTCTATCTCTATACCTACCTATATATTTATTACCATACAAAGATCGGTGGCACCTACCCGTTGATCGCCGGCCGACTGAAACAGCGCCGACAACCAGTGTTGACAAACGGCGGCCGCGTGTTGCAAGTCAACCACCGCCACGGAACAGGCGATGGCCACCACGGACAGGACAGCCACCGCGGTACGGGACCGTCCACCGGGTGACGATGCTGTGGTCCGTCGACGACCACCCGCGGTTGGCTTCCTCCTGTCCGAGGCGTCCGACATCCCGTCCGCAGCCACTGTCGTTTCTTTCATCGCTCGTTCCCGGCCGGTGACTAGACGACGATTGCCGTAACCGCGGGCGTGAAAAACGTCCCTTGCCGGTCCCGTCAACCAGCCGCCGAATTGTTCCGATCGTGGACGACGACGGCCGACGGATCCGACTGAAATCCCGACCAATAAGCGATAATAAGCCCAACGCTCCAGAGTCGGGCGAGACATCCAAAAAAAGCAGAAAAAAGTACCTTCTTTAGATATATAGCACACTGATTATAATATTATGATATATTGGTGGTCAACAAACCGCTGTTTGTGTCTCAACATTTTTACTAATATAATAATATTATTCCTTTTCCTATTCTTCATATTATTTTTCGTTATACTGTGCGGCTTGTGACTCCCTTGTCGCTGGCCACCCTTATAATATTTAAGATTGGTACAGTATAAATAAAACTGTGAAAGTTATACTAATAAATTATTCAATACGTCCAATATTAATATACTTTGATATTATGTAGTACGTACAAAAAAAAACCAAATAACATTTTTAAATAATTCTAATTACTAATATAAAAGGTATAGTTTGTAGGTGTACGCATACAATTATTACCTAAATCGGTTGAATCGATTTATAAATATCATTTTAGTTTCTATGAATTTACACCAATAGTATATTAGCGTGGAAAGTTTATAACTGCAGAATTTCATTGCATTAGAAGGTGCACGTAGTAATTTTTGCTCGCAAATTATCCTAATGCTGCATTAAAAAACAAAAATGTACTATAAAAAAGTTAAAATTCGAATAAAATATTCTGTTTACTAAATTCGTATTTGAAAATTAAAAAAAATAATTTTAAATTACTATATTATGCAATTTGGTTTTATTAAAAAAAATTGGTATTAAAATTTATTGGTACATAATTAAAAATATACCTAAGTTCGGCTACTTAATTGTACCTTGAGCATTGTTTTCCAGCTTTTAAAATGTAAAAATTTTCTGTCATTTTAGATTCTGAGTGGAGTGGTAATATGGATTGATTTTACAACAATTAGATGATATGTGTGTTTGTGTATACGTCATGATAGTCAAAATAATCATTTAATTTTAAACTTCAGTATCTTCTCTGGCAGAAAACTGAATTAAATTGGAACTTTTAAATTGTATATACAATTTTTTTCCTCTGTCAAAATATAATATATGGTTTCCCATAAGTTGTCGTTAATAGAAATTTAAAAAAAAATGAGTGTAAATCCACAGTAATTTTGATGAGCTTCTGAAGTTAACATTTTAACAAAACTCGTCAAAAGCACGAACATTTGCAAATTATTTTGAGTTGGATATTCACAAACATTTTTTTTTTTATATATTTAGGATTCTAAAATGAAATACAAGATTCCTCATAATTTTCCTACCTATTTAAATAATCTAAAAAAACTATAAAACACAGTTTTTTTGTTGCTATTTTAAGTTCAAATTTGGATAAAATTAGATATTTAAACGAAGAATTAAGATTTTAGTTATATTGTTGTAATTTAAAAATATTGTTATAATATAAAAGCGGATGGATGATGACCGTCTCCTCTCGGAATCGTTTTCGTATACAACGATATTACTAATTGTAACCTACCTTTCAGCAGATCGGGTTGATCATGGAAATAATGCTTTTTCTATACCTACAGTTGACGTATAATTTATGTGTACATGGAATACAGTAATTAGCATTTAGATTTATGTATGATCTTTTGTTAGATATTGGTTCCCAAATGACTTTTATTAATTAAAAAAATTTCTAAACTATTAATTTTGTTAAAAATATTTTTTTAGTTTTTGGACTAGATCAACATAGGTGGCGTGGCGTGTGTATAGTCTGGGAATTGTAAACTACGCACAAGTACCTACAGTAGAAACAAAATCACATATGAAATGATAGATAAAAACCATCCAGGATTAACATTTTAAGCGTACACTTTGAATTTTCAAATATTATTGGTTTCAGGTGCAGTCTACAATCACATTTTTTACAAAACAGGGTGCAGTTTACATTACACATTTTTAACCCGGTTAATCAGTCAGGTGAAGTTTACATAAAAAAAGACCGTTTGGGTGCAGTTTGTGTATGCCTGCATGTGCATCCGTCGATTGCATCGTGCCTCACGCGCTATTAATTCCATTTATTGAATATACGCTACCTATACCACAAAATACGCACAATGCAAAGCGCAAGAAAAGATGATACCAAACTTTAACGCCTACGACGGAAAAATTATATTTTTCGTTCATCCTCCAATACAATGTTGCCCAATTGTTAACAAAAATATTCAAATATCGTACTAAAAAATCTTTTTATTCTTGATGTAAATCTCATGAAATAAGTTGAAATCTCATTGCGCAATAGATTCCATTTTCCAAAAACAAGTGACAAAAGAAATACAGGCAGATATTATTACAGTTAAGTACAAAATATAATTAGTATACAGTATGAATACAAAGTTATATAATACATATAGATGGTTATTTCCAATAATTAGACATTCCAAGTGGTGTATATTATATACCACGGGGGTACTCACTTCTCTAGTTTTTTTTAGCGTATATACTCTCTAAAATATGTACGATATTGCGGGTATTTTAAGTGATGAAAAAAAAAATATTCAATTCACAGATGGTATCTATATTAGATATCAGATAATTATCAAACTATTTTTTGAGCACCAATGACCTTCTTATATACCCATACGGTTTATGGGTATATAATCTTACATAATTTTTCTGACTTTAAGTTTCCAAAATACAAAGTGTCATCAATGGGTGGCTTGTTTATGGGTGTATTAAATGTTATGTAATTTTTCTGAATTTAAGTTTCCCATAATATAAAGTGCCGCTGGCTGCTTTTCGTTCAAGTTTTTAATTGGGTGTTCTTTATTTTGTTTGGAAATGTGCTATACGTAACATGTCAATTGCACTAGAAATCAAAGAAAAAAAAAAATTATCGAATTTAAAAGGTTGTACCAAATGTCCTAATACCTATGCGTCAATAACGCTAGATAATATTATATAAAAATTTAAAAATATAATAAAGTATAATAGTTGAAAAATTAACGATATTGGGATAGGTACCTACATAATATGTGATGGAGTACCGCTCACTTTTATATCTTTTGTTAATTAATTTTTTTGAACAATAATTCTCAATCATTTATTTTAATTATAGTTACCTAAAACAATTTAGAACTTTTACTCTTGAACATGATATTGTACAATACGCGTATTGAATAAATTTCAAAATGTATTTTATATGTTCGTTTTTTTTTACGTTTTAGTTGAACTAATTTTTAACATTAACACATTTTCTATGTTAAATTAAAATAAAATATTTTAAAATATTATAGTGAATATTTTTTTTATAATAATTAATATTGTCCAGGAGCATTCGATCTTATACCTTTTTAAATTATGATAAATTCACTGGTGCAAACGATTTATATTATAATTCAGGTAGTCTAAAAATATCAGCGTAATTGACAAACATCGTGAAAATGTACTTACTACAATAAATATCCATGAAAGGCAATCTTTAAAAGTATCAACTACTATTGTATGTATATTATGTATATTTCTTTAATTAATGGTGATTTAAATATTTTAACATTGTCGACTACCTGTGTAAAAAAGGTGTATGTGTACCCATGAATAATGTTAGCATTATCTAAATCACTGCAGGACAGCTCTTAATTTTATAAATTACTAAACTGTATAGTATTCTCTAATTTTTAATACTAATACAATAATAATTAGTTGGTACATATTATTATTAGTATTATAATTGTATTTTTGTTTCTCAGAAAATCTGAAATGCATTACAATTTATAAAATTATGTCATCGTACGAATAAAAAAAAATTATTTAATTAAATTATGCCAGCTACTACACTTTTGAACAATTAAAGGGGCTAAATCATAGCTAGACTTATATAAAGAAATGTATAATAGAAAGAGAAGTTCGGGGATAACATTGTTAAAAAAAAATAGCATACAATTTAAGACCATCTATAGGTGTCTACCCAATAGCAAAAGCAAAGAAGTTCCACAACAAAGATGATAACATTCTAAGATAAAGATAACGTAAGTCTTAATACTATAGCCTTTAGGATCCATCGTATGCAGAGGTATAGTCGGTATAGACTATTTAGTTCTAACAATGTTGGCTCTTGGAAATCTAAAGTATGGTAGGAAGATATCCTGCAGTCCATATATATGAATTATAATTATTATGCTCAAATAATAAAATAAATTTATAACAAACTAATATTACGAATATTTAAAAATTTTAATATGCAACAAATTTTAGATTCTGAGCGGACGAAAGAATGTATTGATTTTACAATTATGTGTATTTTTTTCTGTCTGAGCTACATTGATTAGTTCATAGAAAGCGTCAAGAACAAAAAAAAAAAAATGGTAATTTTTAAACAATACCAATTTTAAAAAATCAATTTTATTTTTTTGGTGTAACTCAAAATTAATAACGTTGACACTTAAAATATTCAACAAATATTTATATTAGCATTTTCCAAAAATGATAACATTTTCGAAATATATTGACTCTTTTTGAGTTGTTTATAGCGATAAGAAATTTTGTAAATCATTTTTTAGTTAGAAAATCATAAAAGATTTTCTATTAATACCTAAGATTAAAAAGGTTATTAAAATATTTCACATAAGTTTTTCTACCTTTAAAAAAAATATATATACTTATAATATTTATAATATAACTTATACATTTTACGATACTTTATATTCTGCGTAAATTATGGAATTCCTATTAATTAATTTTTGAGATTTTGTTGTATTTCCGTTAAACGAATAATCGTAGACTCTTGAAATGTTCAAAAAATATTTATAATAGCATTTTCCATGTATGGTACAATTTTCAACTATTTTGACTCTTTATAGCCATGAGAAAATTTTTCATTTAAAGATGCATCAAACTTTCGAATATTTTCAAAGTATTTTTCAGCTATAAATTCATAATAGTTTTTCCTTTCATAGTCAACGTAAGAAATTTTAATAGAAGGTTTGCAATAAGTTTTAATACCTCTAACAAAAAGAAAAAGTTCTCCGGAAAGTTACGCTATTTATAGCCATGAGATATTTTCGATTTTTATTAATTTTTTTTTAACTATTAAATTTGATTTTATTTATACAAGTATGCTAGGCCGACACAACGTCTCCGCTCATCAGAATCGTTTTTCTTGTACAATGATTTATCATTGAATTTAAATAAATTACATCCATTAAAACGACAACCTTGATAATATTGTAATACTATTGAACACTGGACAGCAGAGTGGTACCCACTTGTCCACCTTTTTTTAATTTTAATTGTGCATGGTAAATTACTTTTTTTCAGAGTTGTGCCTTGTGCATATCATATAAATACATTTGTTAGTATATTTTGTATGTACCTATATTATATTATAATTTAATTTTACATGCATTTTATACATAGTACGGTTATCTGGAAGTACTACATTTCTTTTAACGGCCAACTCTAAATAAATACCACCTCTGAATAGCGGTCATCCTTTCGATGAGCTATGTGGAAGTTTTACTATATCAATATACGTCATGGGATGTTAGTAGTTTAAATACCATGTGTAGTATAATATTTAGTTGTTAATAACAGGTATCTCTACTCGACTAGGTACTTGGTAAATACCAGTCTATGAGAATTATAAAATCTATTGAATTTACATTTGATGTCTAACGTCTAACAATTTTTGTGACATTCATGTAGCTATAGTGTGAGAAATTTTGAGTGTGATAATACCTATAAACTATGTTTGAACTACGCCGTCTGTTCGTCTACCGTGTATTCTTTTAAATTTTCTGCGATACTGACTCCATATAATCATATAGGTATGTTATTTTATAATAATGTATTGTCATTAATGTGGCTAGTTTTCAGTAGAATGATTCTACAGAAAACTAGCCATATTATTATTTTTATATTCAAAAATACTTTCCTTATTTTATTTTATACTTTTACATTTAAACTTTCACTCATTATAGTACTTACCTGAAATGTTTCATTTTCTATAATCATAATTCGCATTTCACATAATATTTCAAATGGTTAAATATAATATAATACAGTCTACATAATGTGTACACAAACGTGTCATGTTATACATAATTAATACATTTGCTAAGTATCTACTTGTATAAAATATTTAATCAAATGTATGTAAACAAGATTAAAACAAAATGTGTAGGTACACCTGCACGGCTGCATGATTTTGATTCGGAATATATTTTAGACGTTTGTAAATAATATATTAATATACATTAGTCCAATTAAAATATTAAATTTAAATAACTACACGATAAACCGGCATGCATTAATAGATTTTTAATATCAGTGTGAATTTGAAAATATTGTAGGTACTTTTTGATAAAAACATGTTTTTCGTTGTAAAAAAGTAAAAACACTGAATAATTTACATATGAAATTAGTTATTTTAATCATCTAGTTAACATAATATTTACTGTGTATTATACTATATGGTCGATTTCACAACAATATTCTGAAATAATGCAATTTTTAGTACGCGTAAAAATTGCATTCGTTTTAAATATCTTTATAGTTTATAGGTAATAATTCCCAGATAATAAAAATATATTTTATATTTTATATAATATATTTTAATAATTAATCAAAAAATGTACAATCTATGTATAGTTTTAAAAATAATTTAAATATTAATCAATCCAACTGCTGATTTTTTAATGTCTAAAAAACCGTTACTTTTTATCGGATATGATTTTGATAACAGGTTGTATGAAATAATTGAAAAAAAAATTCTGTATAATATTCAGAAATTTAAGAGCCATTGTATTTTAAATTAACTATGTATACGTACACTAGGTACAGTGTCGACAAAATATTTTGTAAGGGTCTAAAGCCCATAAAGGACGTGTCTGCGGAAAAAAGCTAAATTACTTTTATTTATAAATTTCTTAAGTTTCACCATTAGCGTAATATTATAGGTATGTTCTCATTATAAAGTAAAGTAAATAATATTGTATAATGTATATATGTTTACTGGAGAAAACTACATTAGAACCAAATCAATTTGACAATATATGTATAGTCACGTTCGCTGGATGAGAATTAAAACATTATAAATTATGAATTATTATAAATTACTTAAGATTTTTGATTATGATTTATAGTTTACATTATACATATATAGTGTAATAGTATGTATATTATTGTATATTTTTTGTTTGTAAAATTATTATAATCATAATTATTATTATTATTTATTATTTATTTATTATTTATTTATTATTATTATTTAGTCAAAAACTACCTATTTCCTATATGTACCATATAATCAATGTTACTACCTAAGAATACAAGATTTTTAAAACATTTCGTTAAAAAATCTATAAAGTGTGACTGGCACAAGACGTAAGTATTGAGTGGTATAATTAATAAAATTGTTTAAATTTAAATGAAATATCTTTTTAATTGCTTAGTCTTATTTTCTATAAATTACCCGATGAACTGCCCACATTAACATAATATTACTTGCTACTTGAATTCTGTAAACAATAAAAAATGTCCTTCATCAATTTAGTTTAAAATTAAATTTTAAAGTATTTACTACTTTTATAATAGGTTTTCATATTTCTAGTGCACGTGAACCAAAACGATAAAGGTATGACGACGATTGATGATAATAATAATATGACGACAAAACGAAGCGAGTGAAAATCATTGCAGCACAACCTGTTGTTCGACGCCAATAGTCTTAAACAAGCTGATCACGAACTTGTCGACAAGTCCTGCAGCTCTAAGTTATTTCATATAAAAATGTTTATCACCGTTTTATCTGGTTGTTTATTATAATAATTTTGGATTTAAGTTTTATAGTCAATGCGATAAGTCGTAAAGCGATTCAATAATTTGCATTGCTTATAGTATTATCGTTAGATGAGTAAAAAAGTCAACAATATTTTTTTGCCCGCGAAATTTTACGAGTAAAAAAATATGGCTCATTAGTAGGTACTTCTCTACCTAATTTGAATTTGAGATCTCTATAGTTCTACGTGGTTCCTGTGAGTCAACAGCGGCCAAGTATAGTCCACAATCATAAATCATAATAAGTAGGTTATAACATTATGCCAATGTGTGTTTAAGTGTCTATCTGAAATGGAAATTACCAAACATACAAACTTAAATTAACCCTTAACTCTTAAGTATCCAAACTAATTTTGAACTCTGAAAGGAGTATTAATATGTAATATACTACACTTATCAATATTAGAATTATAAGTAATAACATTATTTAGACGATAAAAAATAATAAGACTACAATTATATTTATATTTAGTGGGAGGTAATTTTGACGACTCCAAGTAACAAGATTATTTAGATTCTACTGTAAAATTAAAGTATCAGTCAATACCTACTTTTAATAGTCAAACACATTTAATATTTATTCATTTATTATAATATAATTTGTATATCTAATCGGAAACAGTATAACTGCTCGTATAGAAAATCAATCTATTCATAAAGAGTTGTCCATTCCATGAAGTGGAAACAGTAAATAATATACCGTGTGTGGTGTGTCTTCAAAAATACTTACACGGTAATATAATATATAAATATTTAAATCATTTTAAGTATAAAAAAATAAAAAATATACTTAAAAATACGAAAAATTTTACATTTGACGGATCACGTTAGTTTAAAATTTAGAGTGAATTGACCTCCTATACAATGTAAAGATAAGATTATTATCTAGGAAATATCATAGGTTCCTATTATGTATTAGCTTTAAAGCGAGTTATGAATATTTCAATATGTACAATTATAAATAAGTATTTGCTTCGGGGATTTTTTTTCCGGAGATTTCCGATTCCGATTATAGAAGCAAAATAAATATATCATGAAGTGTAGGTACTTGGTTATACTGTAGTCATGTTTTCTGACTTATTAGTTATGCCCGTCTTTGCTCCAAATCGTTTTTTTATGGAATGATTTATCATTGAATTAAAATTAAATACATCTATTACAGGGACTTACTCAATTATGAGGTATACACGGGACATCTATACTATACAGCAGAGCGGTTAACTTCTTTCCCCTTTTTTAGATTGTTTTTTATGTAAGTGACCAACCCTCCATTATTTGTTGTACCGATTATATGTTTATAATAAGTATATATATTATTTAATGCACTCATTCAATTAAGTAAATAAGGTTTATACCCTAGTATAACGCGTCCATTGAAAACTTACTATTCCATACCACCTACGCCCACCTTCAACTTCTCAAAACATTACTCTTAAACAGATTTGCAAAATTGTTTTATAGACACCTATGAATAACGACAATATTATAATATAATACGAATAGCGGGGACTGTGCAGAGTGCAGAATTGTTAATTATTGTTGCATGTATGGAGCCGCCATAGTCAATACCCATATAACAAAAACTTTTATATTCAATAATTATTATTAGTTATGGAACTATTACTGTGTTGAATAAACTTTAAGATAATATTATTGTTAGGTATTATTGTTTATCAGCAGCCGAAATACCAAAGCTAGGTAGTAAGTTCCCAAAACTCTTAAATTATCTAAGAATTTTTTATTATTTAAACGTTACATATTTTTCGGCAATTTAAAATCAGTATGAGGAATATTTTTTTTGACTAACTACCTAATATTTTATATATATAGACATGATACTACTCAAAAGTAAAGTAGACTGCTTAAAATGTTGAGTATAAAGTAAAACAAAAATATTAAATCACCCACTGCAGTATAATAAAAATAACTATATATTATATGTTTTTACTGATTTAAAAATAAATCGTTTATTATTGAAGTGTTAAACTTATTTAAATCCATTCATATTAGTTTGTTTTAGGTACTTAGTCTTATAAAATATATATCTTATTTAAGTTAAAATATTATTAAATAATGATAATAATAATAATAATAATTCAAACTATAGAAAAGTTGTGAATCGTTGGATATTCAATATTTTTTAAAAACAAAAAAAAATTTAACTGACATGATTGAATTCTGTGAACCTCTTATTGAGCTGTAACTGCAAAATGGATTAGGATAAACTGCATTACATGGTATAATATAGGTAGGTACCTACCAAAAATAGTTGTTTGGGCTATTATAAAACCGTATTCGCTGAAGGTACTTACGATGTTCCTGCGTTTTTCGGGTGGTACAAAAACGTGAGATATTCCCAAAAACCTAGTGCACTTATATGGGACACCGCCTCCGAGAAAAACCCGATTCATTATTTTTTACTATTTTGAATGACAACTCATATGTTTTAAATTTCTTATAAAAAAACAGAATATTATTTTTTGGAGTTTTTCGATGATTGAAAATCGGATTTTGTATGAGAAGTTTATTAGTATACCTACCTATTTACAGTTTAGATGAACGGAATGGAGTGATATAGCTGTGTGTACCTTGCAAAATGTTGGTACACTACTCCACTCATAAAAACTCTAAATACTGTTGTAACTAATTAATTACTAGTTCGAAATTTGATTTTTGCTTATCGAAATATTTCCCAAACAATACCTACTAATATTATGACTCGGAATGTAAAATTAAAAAGGTACTTTTCATTTCAAAAGAGTAAAATTAATTATAAAGACAATAAAATATGTCGTTCCGCAGTAACGAATCAAAACTATTATTGTTTTCGAAAAAATGTTAAGCTGCATAGCTAGTTTTTGAAACATATGGGTAGGTAATGGGCGTTCTTCGATGGAAGAATCTCGCCGAGAGACCAACCATTATAATATAATAATATTATTAGCACGCGCGCATACGTGTTTCCGGTGCATTTATAATAAATGTCGTATGGAATATAATGTGCGCATGATGATAATAATAATAATAATATATAATAATAATAGCAATAATAATAATACACGCAATGTGGACGCGCGGGCGATACACGGTCTGATAACTTGGAACGCAATTAGAGGGCGCGCGGGCGGTTCGCGGCGGTCGAAGGGAGCGGCGGCGGCGGTCGTCAGCCGCTGGAAAACGGTTTCACCGCCGTTTACTTTTTATGTCAGTTGGTCAACGCGCGAGATGGCCGGCGCGTGGATCCGTCCGCGGAAGGGACACGCTGAGGCACCCGACTGTCCCGCCTCCCCTCCCCCCACACACACACACCCGCTCGACCGAAAACCGTCTATTATTTTCACGGTGCTCTCTTGGTCGTGCGCGGACGATGGGAGGCACGACCTACGCTACGTATACGTGGTCTGCGTCGTCACGCCACGCGTGCCTATATAAGGTCCCGGCCACCTGTTCGGAACCATCACATCTACACCGGCGACGGTCGAGTCCGAACACGACGACGCACAAGCGACAATATACAGCTGTGAGACTGCATCGAACACGTGTTGCTCCCGGAAGAATTGTTAAAGTATTACAATCAGAATGTCTTCTCCATCTGCCGCGATGTCGTCCGTTTGCGTAGTCATGGCCGTCTTCGGTATGGCCGCTTCCGTGCCCGTGGAACAACAACCACAACAACCACAACAGCAGCGGCAAGAGGACGTAGCGGGTTCTGTCGGATTCGGCACAGTCATGTGGTCGGTGCTAGACGACTGCTTCGGCGATAGCGACGCGGCCGAACCGGCCACCGTGTGCCTAAAGTCCAAAGCACTGACGGCCCTTGACCGGGCCCTCGGCAAGCCCACAGTGACCGTCACGGACGGCGTGACCCTGACCGCCAGGGCCGGCAAGTCGCTGACCGTCGACCCAAAAGCCGACCGGGCCGACCGTGCCGCCCTGGACGCCGCCCCGGACGCCGATAGCAAGAACGCTCTGCTCGACGACATGCTCGCCAGCCGCATGGACAGGCTCATGTCCACCAGGACCATAGTGCTGGACGGTGCCGGCCAAGAAGGTGAGCGAATTCAACGCGCGATATATATGTTACTGTCATTGTTTTATAACCACTTCGAACTTAGAAGTTGTCATTTGTGGTCGATATCTAATAATTGTATCCATACACGAGTGGTGAACTATTTATTAGTTAAAATTATTTTCAAAAATTTCACGAGACCACAATATAAGAGAATACCTGTAGTAAAAAAACCCTTTATCAAAAAAAGCGATCCTTAGACATGTAAATATTGTACAATAGGCGTGGCCCATTAAAGTGTTTACACTTAATAATTTGAAATGTCATTACAAAACAACTATTATTTTCAAAAAAATGTCATTTTTACCTTTTTTTTAATAGTATTTAAAGGATAATATTTTACATACTTTATTTCATATTTCGAAGCAGAATATTTTTCGGAGTATTTCGATACATAAATATAAAATTGCCAATGAGAAGTGAATTATTTACAAGTATTTAATGTTATGATGAATGGAGTATAGAGTGGCACAGTGGTATTCCGCAAAATGTTGGTCCACTACTCCTCTCTCTAAACTCTAAATACTTATAATGATTTAACAACTTTAAAACGTATGTTGTCATTCAAAAGAGTAAAAACATTTACAAATCGCAACGATAAAAGTTTAATTTTTTTTCAAAAATATTGTTTTGAATTGACATAAAACTGTTGTAAACATGACAGTTTCAAAAAAGTTAACATTTTCCAAAATAACATGTGCAAATACAAATTCATCGTCTTGTGTAAATACACAATATATCATATAATATGTTAAATATTACCTACACAATATTACAAAAAAACCATCTGTCGGAGTCGAATTCGAAAACTTTATATTATTATTCATACCGAACTCGACTTTGATGAAGTAGTTCAATTCGATGCGGATCACACGGACGTAGGTACGTTTTTTTAACGAACATTTTTTGGCACGTCCGTGTTAGTGGGTATCGACGCACTGGTGCCACCAAGTATATAATTATATAAATAAATATATCATAATAATTAATAATGTTACCTATATATTGTACCTACAGAGGTACGCTTCGATATGCACCGTTAACATTGTAATTTTTGTTGAACTCCTATCGATCGTTCATACAGTTTGGGAGGCGGACAATCATAACGCGTGTTAATATAATATGTAGAATATTATAATTCGTTTTCGGTGAATCCTTTAATTTCTATGCAATAAAATCGTATTGTTGTTAATGCGTAAAATATCTTGGATATATCGTTTTAGCACTCTGTGACGTGATTTAACCGCCATGACTACTCGTATAAATTAATATCTATTCAAGATTTTAACCTACTTGAGTCGTCCCGTAATCATGTTGGGCCACGATGCCGTTGATCGTTTCACGGTGACAGAAGAGTGAGGGTTTAAATTATATGTTATGAGCTTATAATTTACCTTTAAGACGACATTCTTATAAGTTATAATATACTAGTGGCACTAATGCACTATACGTACGTAAGATAACGGCGATTTGTTCGTTTCTAGAACATGTCACGACTTATATAGTATAAATACATAATACATATATTATTATATTATTGATTTTGTGACAACCAGCGTCTTCCTGCAATATTAAGTTTAAGTCTTTAGGATATGATAACGATACTGCAGGTGCAAATGAAATACCACTCAGTAGTGATGGAGTTATTTTAGAGGCATTGTCAAAGGTTTTTTCGGGGGTGATAGACAGACTCCCTCTGATATTGACATGAGTTATACAAATCACGAATCATCTGAGTGACTCTGATATCATACATATTTAATTATTGTAATAGTTATCGGGGGCGTATTTAGACATTTTTAAGGGCGGGGGGCGGTGGGTTCCTCATTTTTCCCTCTACTACCCAAAGTTAGTCAGATTTAATGATTTTTCTGAATTTATATTTAATCGTTTTATTACGAAAATTGTTTATACTTTACAATTTGCGTTATCATATTATTATTATTATTACGATAAACAAATACAAATCATAACTTTCGTATTTCGAAATAATATCACTCGAAATACCTCGGGGGGGGGGGGGGTAGATCTCCTCCGTAACCACCCTCTCACCATCATAAAATTCGCCCCATACGGAAGTCGTATTATACCTATCCTAATCAGTCGGTTTTGTCATGCCCTTCACAGGTCGCAAGAAGAAGGACAAAGCCATTCAACAGGCCATGATGATGGCCGGTATGATGGCCGCGGCGGTCATGGGCCCGTTGGCGTTCAAAATCTTGGCGCTGATCGCCGGAAAGGCGCTGCTGCTGAGCAAAATCGCACTGGTGCTGTCCGGTATCATAGCGCTCAAGAAGCTGCTCCAACCGCAACAGGGCGGACACGAAACCGAGTCGGTGTCCCATCACTACGGCCGGAGCTTGCAGAAACTCGAAGCTCACGACGTGGCGTACTCTGGCCAAAAGCCGCAGTAGACAGTATCTTATCACGGCCCTCGCGTTATCATCATCCGTGATGTGCTACATTTTTATACTATGTAGTTATGTGTGCTACTATTTATTTATTATTTATTTTTTATTTTATAAGTTCGACCGAGTTCAGAGTCATCAAAACTGGTCTGTGAATGAAAATTGTATTCGTTCAAGTTTCGCACTTGTCTTTTAAAAACTATTTTAACCATTGAATTATAATGATTATTATTTATTACTGATGTTTAAGTTATTATAGAAACACAGATCTGAAAAATGAAAATATTTAAGAATCCGAAATGTTTAATTATTTTGTCTGTATGTTGTCACCTAGCCCTTTATTGTCACCTTATTTATGGGTAAAAAAAGATTCTGATGGTCATCACAATATTTTACTCTCTAATAACATTACTATACGCGTCCTATATTATTATTATTTCTTTCTATAGTTAATATATCCATGTTTAGTTAAGTGTCAATATAATAGTTGGCTTTCGTCAAAAGAAACCTCGCGAGATAATACATATTAAATAACAATGACCATATATAATATATTTACTTGTATTTAACGATCACGAATCGTATTTTTAAGAGGCAGGCCCTACGGTCATGGCATATCCTGTGATGTAGATTTAAATTTGAAAATGCCGATTTGCATCAGATTAGAATAATATGTGGAGCAGAGGACTTGAATCTCTGAAAAAGCACTAAATATGCAAGCAATTATGCATTTGAAAACTCTATAATATGTACTTAAACCTATTTTCTAAAAATGTTTTGAAATCCTAATCAAAATAAACCACCCATTTTGCGCATACGGCTCACTGTGTTGGTGATGTCGCATAGTGTACGATATTAGATCCTAAACGATTATCTATAATCTATCTCAAAATATGCATTTATAAAATTTCAAAACTAACATTGTGAAAGCATGAAACGTATTTGTTTCATACTCTGCTATTTTTGTGAATGTGCAATGTAAATGCTGTAAGTCGTCTGACCTAAATTAATATGTATTATGATGAACATAAAAAAATTCGATTTTATTTTATGTTACAAACTGTGTATTGATTGACTAGTATTGTATTTAGAATCAATGATACCTAGTAATATTTAAAGTGTATACACTATACAGTATATTAGCCCTTAGGAAATCCCAGTAAAAAAACTCCAATTACAAAAATTCCTTTGTATACACAAGTTAATCAATTTTATACTTTCTTAATAATAAAATGAAATACATAGTTAAAATAATACCATTCTTCTATATGTCTAAGTATACAATGTGTTCTGGAGTAAGTGACCGGCAGACGTCATAGGAAAGTATGCCAAAAATGATGAAAAAATACCCTTTAAAGAGTGGGTCGAACTTTTTTATTTTCTAAGTTTTCTAAGCCCATTAACTTTTTTTTTATCAAAACCAAACCTAGCACTCATCTGTTTATGTATCTTTAAAACTTTTCAACATTTTGGCGTTAATTTGTTTTTTATTTTAAAGGGTTTTATTTAAAATTTTTAATTTAATTGTCTTATCAACCGACATGCGCAATTAAACCAGAATTAATGTGCAAATTATTTTTCTTACATTTAAAATGTATATATTTTTATCAAACATTATTATTTTTGAAAGTACTACTCCAAATAATTTAGTATTTACTACAGGTTAATTTTTAAATGTTCACTTTTTTAAATTTAATATAAATAATTTGCACATTTCTGGTTTGATAAGACAATTAAATAGCTTTAAAATAAAAATAAATTACGTCAAAACATTGAAAAGTTTTGAAGATACATAAATAAATGCGTGACACATTTTGTTTTCATAAAAAAGTGAAAAAGTGAACATAAAAAATAAAAATTTAAACCAACTCTTTAGAGGGTATTTTTTCATCAGTTTTGGTATACTTTCATATGACGTCGGTCGGTCACTTCCCCCCGAAACACATTGTATAATAGGAATTATATTTTAGATTTAAATTATAATTATTCTTATATATTTTTTATACCAATTAAATTAAACGTATTATGTCCGTCACATTATTGCCTTTACGTTGTTGTCAGTTTATAAGCGTGAAATTGACAACAACGTAATAATGTTGTGTCGTTAATTTATTTAGGCAAGTACCTATTACTTGTCCAAAAATATTTGACTATTTTTTTGAACACTGTGCAACATTCTAAACACACAAATTCGATTAATTTTTTTACCAAAGTTTTTTCCTAGTAAAGGGAGTTTTTTAAAGGATCTTTTTATCAGGATTTTTTTCGCAATTCAGTGTATGGCATAATATAATATATTTATACAACTCTACACTTATTAGCACAAGGGGTGAGTGTTTTTTTTTTAATAATTTATCAAAACACATAATAATTAGTTATTTTAAAAATGTTTAAACATACTCGTAGCCACCACAGTAGATTTGATTCCAACCAAAGCATAATGTTTCGGTTCTAATGTGTACCTACTTTTGTGTACCTACGAAAACATTGCGATGAAAAATAAATATTTTTGTGCGTACGTACCATGAAAATGAATTGGTACTATCTAATTAATATTATATTATCAGGTTAGAGTAATATTAATTGGTACCTACATCAATATTATTATTTAATTGATTAAAAAGAAATACGACTAATTTGTAAGATAGTGAAATAAGTTATATTAGGTTTCTAAACAAGTGTTTAGAACACCTTATATCTCCGTTGTATCCGTCAGTCCGACTGTCCATCAGTTACCAGTACGGCAGTACATCGTTACAATTGTTGATATTTCATATTGTTGATTTTTATTTATTTATTATCTATAGTTACTAAACATAAATTGTTTAAGGAATTATAATTTGAGTTGTATCAAAATACGTTTAGAAACCGGGAATTTAGCACGTTCGCAGAGTTAGCTTTCCTAACTTGTTAAAAAATTAATTAAATGATATTGGTTGAATTTATTAATCTGCCTCCATCCATAAAGACGCGCCTACAGATATAGAGTATGTTTTATACTCTTACTAGCTTCGATAATCCTTATATTTCTAAAATTATCAAATAAATATATTTTTATGGTATCAACAATATCATGCTACAATCAGTGGTGGATTTAACGGTCGTTTAGTTGGCAAATGACGACGGGTCTCGAATAATATGACGTTACCGAGGACCACTTAAATTAAATAGTTAATTTTTTTTTTACCAATAAACAATAAAATATACATTTTATATTGCAGGATAATATCATTATATATATTACGATATAATTTACCATTGTTAGGTTAGGTTAATAAAAACACAATTTTGTAGGTAAGTATGTTACTGATACATTTTGTACGAGACACATTTATGAATTTCATGACTATTTGAACCCTTAAATCCGCCACTGGCCACAATGCAGGCAGATTTCCTGTCGTGTTAGTTCCATGGAAATAAATATTAATAGCTATAAAAAGTTATTTATCCAATAAAAATAATGAATGTATTCATACTTAAATTTTGAAATACTTTATTAATTACTGGGAGGTTATTAAAATTATTACGTGCTTCCTATCAAAATGCCATATAGTCCGATAAATAAGCGTTTAACAGCGACTGTGGACATACGTTTGCAGCACAGATTTTCAGACATTGGAACGGAGCTTTCGCGAACAACACATTTCAATAAAATAGAAGTGCTCCGATTACTACAAATGCATTACATGCTAACAAAAGACAATACGAAACCTATGGACAAGTTAAATTTCATACAGTTCATGGACATTTTTTTAGGGGTGAGAAACGTAGATGCCGTAGATAAAATATATTTACTTTGTGCTGAAACGAACAAGGAATACTTGACTGGGCCCGAGTTCGTCAAGGTGTTGTCGATGTTGTTAAAAGGAACCCTACCCGACTTGATTCACTATTGCTTCGAAGTCTACACGGAGATGATGAGGTCACCGAAATACATTAAAAAAGAGGACGTGTTACTGATGGCCAGAAGGAACAGCATGAAAATGTGTAAATTAGTAAATATGGAGGAGTACGATCAAAGTTTTGTCGATTTCGTCATGACCGAGGTGGACAAGGATCGTGATAATAGAATATCATTGGAAGACTATCGTACAGCTGTGCAGGAAAATGTCGCTTGGTTGCAGTTCTTGGGGCAAATCCTTCCGTCGTGCTCCCAAAAAGAGATATTTTTGCGATTATTCACGGATCGACCATACGTCAATAGTATAGAATCTACAGCTGCAGCAATGACTCGCAAAAACAGGGAGAGTATTGCCAGAATGACATTGCTGAAATCGACAATTAGCCAACCCGAAAACACCACTACTAGTAGTACGTCTTTTTCCAGCAATTCTACTTGTTTGGTGGTCAATCGTGATATGAGCCATTTGACCAAAAAAAATCAATTAATATCAGATGGAAATTATTTAACATTATTTTAACAAATTTATACATTTTTATACAAATAATAAATTTCCTTTTTAATAAAAATAAACTGCAATACAGTTATTTACGTCCATTGTCAACTATTTACCTGCAGTTTATCATACCTGATATTATATACATATATATACTCATTACTCAATAGGTATCAGGTATCATGTAATGCATATTTCATTCTACTGCCTGCGTGATTTTTGGCGCAAGTTTCTGATAAGATTTTATTTTGTGTAAATATATATATTTTTTTCTAGTAATTTATTTAGTAAGCCCACTTACTAATCGATTTGAAAAACTCTCACAGATCAACTAGAAGTAACGATTGATACTACATCCCATTCTCTGACAGATAATATCTATTATTATACTCTGGAAATGTTTATAGCCTAATAAATATATTATACAGTTTTGACTAGTGATCTTTACTCTATTTTTCAAACTATTTATCTAATTTTTATCTTGAAAAAAATGTTTGATTCAATATAATAAGTTGTGGTATTTACCTAAATTAATAACTGTCACAGGTTTACGAACCATTTTATTAACGAATCATACAATCATTAAAATAATAAAGGCACATAGTTCATACATAATATACGTAAACTATACAATTATAATATGTGTAACCTATTTGCTATTACCTAGTGCGATATGCCGATATATGTGTTTGTTAAGTTTGTTGTATACTATTTAAGTACATGGTTACCAGGTTACACGATCCAAAACGGAAAATTAACTACTAAGTACTTTCGTCCTACATAATATAGGTATTATATTATTATTTTCTCGATACGATCGGCTTATCTGTCGACAACTATATATTTAGTTTCTTGATAAAATATACAATGGTAGTGATGACGATGGCGACTAACTAGGGTTAGCTATAGGTAACTTATGGCTATACACTAATGGCTTGTGAACGTTGTACCGTGACTTCAACGTTTAACATCTAACCGTAAATCGATAAAATATACGTTTGTGTCACACTATTAATTGTTACTTGAGCGATTTTAATTTATGCGTATCATTTTGAACAATTGTAATTATAAGTTGATTTTTGACTTTTTTTCTCATGTACATATATTTATCTACCTAACTATAGTAATGATAAAATTAATTTACGGAATCATTGTACTTTCTTTCAAGTTATAAATGTTAATACATCAATTAACAAATGTGTACAAACTACATAAGCGTTTATATATATAATTATCAGACCGGGATTGTATTCCGTCGCTTGAATATAATGATATGTCCAAAATGCGAAACGTGCGTGTTACACAAAATTAATTTGAATAAGATTTAATTTCATCAAAAATTAACCATTGCATCGAAATTTAAAATGAAGTATTTCCATTTAGTGAAACTAAATATGATATGAGGTAACTTATATGTTAAATTCGTAGATCTAAAAAATTAACATCATGATGTGAAAGATAGGATGCAACTATTCAGATTTGGACTTTCAAATCGTACAAAGATCCTATACGTACGAAGTACTCAAGTACCTACCCCTTTAATCATTAACCTACATTTCTGTGTAGTTATATTAGTTAAATAACTTTATTATTACCTACTGGCTATTGGATATTATTTTATTTTTTTACCAATTTACTACACATTTGTGTAGTGCATGAATGTCAAACTCAAAGTAATAACTGGGCCAAATATATTGAATAGTTTAATTTACGGGCCTTACATAAAAATGTATCAAAACAAAATTGTAGGTTGGTATATAGTTTAGGGTTTTATTTACAGTAATATATAATACTTATTTAACTATAGTTTATCGGAAAATAAGACAGAAAAGTAACATAATGTTACCTCTCATTAACATAATTGTCACAAGAGAGGAAAATTGTGTATTTTTTTTCAATTGATTGTTCTTTAATCCATGGGGTCTATCCATGGCCATAAAAAAAATGAGTCAAGGGCCGCATGATGTGTAAAGTGTATCTCTTAATATGCGGTGATCGGTTGGGGGAGCTTAGTAACCTAAAATGTTTTTCAAGCCTCCGAGATAATGTTTTTAAATTAGTTGAGTTAATAATTATGTATGATTTTTATTTTAAATTAAATTACATACAAAGTTTATAGTGATAATTGATTATCCAACCTTTGATTAGTTCGCTTGGCATTCCCCTATGGAACATTTACCACAATATTATACCTAAATATATTACTTTAATAGAACAATAGATGTTACCATTCTTTTTATATTTTGACTAATTTTATCCTCGGTGATTTAACTCTATTATAATCTGTCTTCATCTTATTTATTTTATTGTATTTATTTGGCTGTATTATACTTGCTAAGGGGACTTCGTATCCACTGCATGTTTTATTTCAGCCTTACTAACACATAGTATAAATACCAACATTTTCATCCAGCAGTTCTAATTTTGTGTTGTTAGTTTAAATATTAAAGTTAATTTTAAATGTAAGAACATTATTTGGGTTCTATCGTTGGTTTTTTATTATATTTAATATTTTGAATGAATTATAAGAATTTTTAAATTTAAATATTAATATATTAGGTACTCACTTAAATTTAGTTCACTAAAACAATTAAATATCGTAAAATCCAACAAAAATAATAATTATTATTATTGAATAATATGTTACGCCCAATTTCAAACTTGGAAGTATATAGCTACAACTTACAAAAAGAGTCATAAATTACTATCGGATTAAACTGGAGGTCTCTATAGTCTACTGATAAAAACCTTTTTATAGAAAAAAATTAACTTCAATTATTTAACTGTGTTGTGTTATAAAGTTATACTTAATAATAAATATTTGATACATTAAATATTATAAATATTTATAATTAAATAAATGTTTTATTAATTAATTGTAATAGGTACCTTTATTATTTGGTAAATATAACTAGTGTTTCTGCAGTTAAAAATGATTGTATAATTGATAAGTTTGTTGGTGGTGAGGGGGCTTTACTATATTATATCATATATTTAAGCCCCATCCCCAAATATTTGGCAGGACCTCCACCTATCGTTCCACATATTTACAGATAATATGGTTTGCCAATAATATAAGTGAATACTAGTTCAAGTATAGACTATAAATTAATTACGATTACTCTACAGAATTTTTTTTGTTTAATTCTATAAAGGAAACATTTAAAAAAAATATAATACTATAAATCCTCTGGAAAAATCTAAAAGTATGTAATAGTTTTGATAAACACAAATTAAATTGTTAAAAGTACAATATTACTTAGTTTATTCATGTATAATTGGCCTGGTATACTATTAAATAATTCACTTATATATTTGCCTATTATAGTTTTCTTGCTTTCAGTAGGTAATATATTTTAAGTAGTAAAATATTAAAATGCAGGTGAAGTCCGAGGATTTCTATATACGTAAGTGGTAAATAATAATTATTCAACACGTTTTCGAGAAAATATAATATTTTTAGCAAGTATACATTTCATTTTAAACGGTTATGTCTATTAATTTAGTGAAAATTCTAAGTAGGTACCTATATAATTATATACATTTGTAAATAATTAAAAACGTAATAATTGTTGGATTCATTTTTTGGCAATGGTATAAATACATAATCTTTTTTTTTTCATTAAATTAGAGTATTAAAACATTGGTCATTAGGTTACAATTATATATTATTAATATTCATTGTCGACACATCATTTTTTTATTTTATTCTGTTATTATGAAAAAAAAAGTAGGACGAACTAAGTTCAACTGTCCGGTCAATGATTCCTATCACAGCTTTGTACCTACTCGTCTCGCTTCGCTCACCAATCTGTGGTAGCCAGTGTGTTAGAACATTGTTATTTATTAAACATTTGAAAGTAGTGGTTAATTATTTCATTTGAATACTGAATTTGAGAAAAATATATTGATATTATACAATAATTAAAAATTTAAAATCTAATAATCTTTCAGTTTTTCTGAAAAACCTAACACATCATCACAGCAATCTATGCAATTATCTATTAGGTACAGCATTAGGCCATTTAATGCTATAATTTTTGTAGGTATTTATATTATCATTTTTTTTATAGGTTTACTTATTGATTCATATAGTTGTTATATACATTATTAATAGTTAATATTATATAATTTATTTTTTTTTTAGCCAACGAAATAATTATATTTGCTTTATAATATTATAATATGCATCATGCACGCGAGTGAATAGAGGAAAACATGTTTATAAAAGCCTTATTTTTACTTTTATGTGTCTCTATCGTTACATTAGACTAATAAATAACTAGTTCAATATTATTGGTTGATATGTAAGAATTGTTGAAAATTATTGTTGATCATAGTTATAAAATATAGTATACATGTTTTACTATAAAAATTGTTCTTTTAATCAGATTTACAAATTACCTTTTTTAAATTTTTATTTTCAGTATTAAAACATAAAAATATTTATTTTTTATATTATACGTATGGCACAAGTAACTATAAATTAAGTATAAATTACAAAAAAACAAATTTAAAAATATTGATTAGAAATTTAGAACAAACGTTATTTCATCTATCAAATCTTCCTGTTATACCATGTATATGTATGAGGTGCCATATAGCATATCTGCATATGGGGTTATGTGTGGTAACTGTCGGCTACATATTTAAACCGTTAACGTGAGGTTACTCGATCAATTAAGCACAAATGGATTTCGATGTTAAAATAATAGAATATCAGTTAGTTACCTATACGGCTACACAAAACCTAAATGTCTAATATAATACACCTTACTTTACCTAAGGTCCGTTATAGTTTAATATGAATAGTCCTGAACATATAGGAACTCATATTGGTCACATAATATAGATGACTGTACAAATAGTTATTTAAAATTTTGTTTGTTTTGATTCAGTAAATAATCATCATAACATGGTGGGAATTATCAAGTGATGAACACAGAAAAAATGTGAGCAGACACACTCGACACGCTTATGAATAGATATTATGGCCTTAATTATAGTAGACCAATAATGATTGACTAGGCCTTATTGTCAGTGATGATTACACAGGTTTTGTATTTAAAAATTTGGTTATTAATTTTAGATTGTCAACGGATTGTAATGAAACGTATTATTCGCATTTAATAAACTTTATTTCAAAATTATTGTATACTGAAAAAAATGGGGAAGTAGGTGATCGCTCTGCTATGCAGTATAGGAGTCGAGTGTACTAAGTCATCGAGAAGGCACTGCAGACTGCAATGTATGTATTAAATTAGAATTTATGATATCTTATTGTATAATATGAAAAAAGATTCTGAGCGAAGAAGGTATTTAAATAGTATTATAGCTGTCGCACATATTCGTATTTTTTTCTGATTCCTAATTTTTGAAAAAATACTGATAATTTTTGATTTAACTTTTATACATTTTCAATTTATAAATAAATTTATAATGTTCAAAATATTTTGACCCTTTTTGAGTTAGGTATTTATAAAATTTGAAATTTTGAAAAAGTTTAGTTTTTTTTAATAAACTTCGATCAAAATAATTTTACTCGGTCAAAAGCTTGAAAATTGAATAAAAGGTTCCCTATAAGTTTTATTATAGCTGTATAAAAGTATTAATTTGCATGATTTTTTTTAAGCATTTAAGTTTATATTTAAACAATATCATCAAAACCACAAACATTTGCAAATTATTTTTGATTAAAAATGTATAAAATATTCTATTTTTACAGCTAAGGCTTTACAATTTTATAAAAAGTTTCTCGTAAGTAGCTCATAATAAAATCAAAAATTTTAAAATATATTAGCACTTTTTTATAGAATTAAATAATTTTGTCATATATTATTTAAGTGAAAAATATTATTTATGGGAACTTGAAACTTTTATTGTCTGAAAGATTATTATATTTTATACAATGACGTTTTCAAATGTATTGTTTTCGGGAAAAAATAATTCAACATATAGGTAGTAATAAATAAATAACTTTAATATCAATAATATAAATTTATCATAAAATATAATTAGCAATATAGGTTGACAAACCACCTTCGCCCAGAATCATATTTCGTAGTTTGGTAGTGATTTATTATTGAATTCAAATTCAACACATTCATTACAGACTACAGTGACTTACTCAATGACCAGGCACACTCGACACTTATGTTGAGTACCTTTAACGTTTTCTGAAATACAATATTTCGTAAAAAAATTTAAATATCTCCCCCTCCCCCAGCATACAGAGACACAGAGACAGACAGTATGCAAACGTCTTTGATGATGGTCAAGGTAAAGTTTCACACTATTCCAACTTAATCTGCAGTCTTTTAAAAAATATCTACTTAAAATATTAGTACGATCTCTATAGAAATATCGACTGACAAATAATGATTAATGGTACGTCAATTATAATAACGGTTAAACATTTTTAGTTGCCTATGATAACATATTTTTATATATATTATAACTGCTATAAGAAATAGAGGGAAGCAATCAAATAATATTCTTCTTAAACGTAGGTATACAGTTGTTCGAACACAACACAATATTATGCAGCTGTAGTCGAGTACCACGTATAACATATACCTACTTATAACAATATGTTGAACTAAATCCTTTTCCTAATCTCATGTTCACATCCGTTGCACGCTCGTGAAAACGCATCAAACGGTCACGGTTAAACGCGCGCAGTTTTCCAGCGGCGGAGCGAACAGGGACAGTGGATACGTAGGTATACGCATCAGCCGCCGCCGAATCGGATGAAACTCGTCCATTATTTTCACGGTGCTCTGGCCAGACGATACGCAAGTGTGTATATAAGCTCCTGGTATCCAATTAGTAACCATCACATTCACACCAACGACCGACCAGTCCACACGCGGCCAGATAATATTCATACATTAAATGGTAGGTACTCTATAATAATATTACAACCGCGGTAAACGTGAAAATTCGTCTAGCACAGTTTTCGTTCAACAAAACACGGTAAAATTTTCTCGCTTTTATTAAATTAACCATATTTTATTTGAGAAAAAAACCCAAAAACATGTTTTCCCCCATCGCGATTTCGTTCGTTTGCGTCTCTCTGGCCGTTTTTGGTTCCACCGCTTCCGTGCCACAACAACCACAACAACAGCAGCAACGGCAAGAGGACGGATTCGGAGCGATCCTGTGGTCGGTGCTAGATGATTGTTTTGGCGACTTCAATTCTGCCGTACCAGCCACCGTGTGCCTCAAGTCCAAAGCGCTGACGGCCCTTGACCGGGCCCTCGGCAAGCCAACCGTGACCCTCACGGACGGCGTGACGCTGACCGCCCGTGCCGGCAAGTCACTGGCCGTCGACCCGCTGGCTGACCGGGCCGACCGCGCAGCCCTGGACGCCACCCCGGATGCCGACAGCAAGAACGCACTGCTAGACGACATGCTCGCCAGCCGCATGGACAGCCTCATGTCCACTAGGACCATCGTGCTGGACGGTGCCGACCAAGAAGGTGAGAGAATTCAACGCGCTTAATCTATGTTACTGTTATTGTTTTACAACCACTTCGAACTTAAAAGTTGGCGTTTAGGGTCGATAATATTTGTACCCATAATATGCGCGGTATGTAAGCCAATATTAAATAACAAAACTATCGCCCAATAACATTGAAGTTGCTCGAGTCACGTTTCCTCTATTGCAGGGATCACCAATTAAGGTTTTTGGAGGTTCGCTTTAAGAATTAGGAAGTTTTTGAGGGCCACCCAAAATTTTATATAGGTACCTGTTTACCGGTCGGGGGTTAGGGGTGAGAGATACATCTGTGTCACCATAAGTTGTTATATAATGCTAATGTAGGCACCATATTAATTGTTATTATAAGCACATATTATTATTATCATATATTTAGCGCACACTGTTTACACGGACGTACGTTATTAAATTTTTATCGTATGGCACGTACGTGCTTGGGGTTAAACAGTGGTGCTATTTTGTCACCTGTTTGTCTGTTCGTCTGCTCAGTCATTCTCGTGATTATATTTTGATATTATAGTTTAAATACCGTGCCGTATCGTCAGAATTTACGGCTTTTAGTATCTAGTCTCTATACGTTTCGACGCATTCACCCATAATATGATTAATGAACGCACAAGTAGGCTAATACCGATCCGGTGGACCACGATTTAATCTTATACCTAAGCCCCGCGTTGTCTTAAGTGTATAGGTAACCTATCTGTTCTCTATAAACTATTTGTTTTCTTGCTGAAAACTACCCTGCGCCGTTATTGTGAGAAACTATTTAGACCGTACACGACCGCGATTAGATACCTTCGGAGCGCATACACTTTCTAATGCTCGTGTTCAAATAAATGTATTATTATTAATTAATATAATTTATCATTATCTCTATATTATATTCGATCCTTCCAGATACGCATATTAAATAGTACCTATGGTGATCGAAGTTCTGTCGAGGCACAATAACCACGTGTCATGAAGAAAGACGATGACTATTTGAGGGGGTCTTACAAGATACTAAAATAAATTCCAACCATTGCCTACAGTCAAGGACTTTTGATTTCATTGTGGGTGTATACCGTTGTATAGTATATGCTAAGTTTCTAAGCGGGTGTAGATACTATAAGCCAGAGATCTAACTTAACCTAACCAAATATAATTGAACAGAAGGGCTGAATTAACTGATTGGTTTTAACTCGTATTAGTATTGTGATTCGTAAGGGTCTATATAGGTACCTACTGTATTCGACAGTACTTTTTAATTATGTACCATATATTTAATTTTAATTACTTTGAAATTATGTATCTGCAGTGCTCTGTTCTCGCTAAGTGTTTATTATTCATACAAAATGTTTAAAATAAATTAAATGTATATTAACCCCAACACTTGATCGCCACCAGAAATATTAATAAAACATTATTCAAAAACAGTGGGATAAATCATATTATATTTTATACTCTGTTTGACCAACACGTTTCACTGCAGTATGCAGTTCTTCAGTCGATGATGGCTGGTATGATGTACGTATTTTTGGTTTCAACTTTCATAGATCTTACGACGCGTAATTTTCTTACCCGACGCATATCTGCTATCTGTCACAAATCGTGTAAAAAAACGTTTGAATTTACATAACATTAGGCTTATGAAAGTCACATAATAAACATTTAACTCACAGGAAAACGGGATGCATTGGGGATAATATGTTTATATCATAAAATATGTTTTCCGTACTACATGATAATAACGACTGATTGGTTGTAATTTGTCGTATATAGGTCGCAAGAAGAAGGACAAGGGTATTCAACAAGCCTTGATGATGGCTGGTATGACGGCAGCAGCTGTGATGGGGCCGATGGCATTAAAAATCATCGCTTTAATAGCAGCCAAGGCACTGTTGATAAGCAAAATCGCATTGGTGCTATCCGGTATTACGGCGCTCAAGAAACTTATGCAGTCCCAACAGGGAGGTGGTGGTCATGAAACTGAATCGCCGTCTCATCATTATAGCCGTAGCATGCAACTCGAAGGCGCAGCTCACCATATGGCGTACTCGGGCCAAAAGCAATAATAGCTGCCACGATGTTCTAATTTATTTATTATTTATTTATTTCGTGTACTTAACCGTAACAGTTAGATATACTTTTTTACTATTATTAATATGCATCGTGTAATATTTTGTTTACGACACTATTCGTCTTAATAAGGGTATTGTATGTGTTGAAGATTAATTTTTGATTTTTTTGTATTTATAAATTAATTAATTTACGACATTTTTACTATTAGCTACTGCTTTTAAAATAAATCTGTTTTTAGATTCAATATGAACAATAATCACTTATTATTTATTTTCACCTTTAAACCTTTAATTTATTGATTAAATCTGACTAGATTGTCATAATAACTGCTAGTTACATTTTTCAGTTATATTGAATGATTTAATTCTTTTCAGAACTGATAAATACCACTCAGTTAAACATTTTGAAATAGGACAGCCGGCATATATTCTTAATTCCTTAATTCGTTTCCCTTCGATCTGAAACAAGAGCAACATTACAAAATTTAAGTTCTGTAGAACCAAATTTGTGTTGTTATTTTTAGTATTAGAGTGAATTGACCTGAGATATAAAATTTAAAGTTAATAAAATAATCTGTGTTAATATTACATAAATTGTTTAATTTACATACCTATCCATAACTTGCATAAAATTTAAATATCGTAAAAATTCCAACGTTTACAAACATAGACAATGTTGCTAACTTTAAGTTTGATAACAGCTAATTAACAGGTCAATTCACCATAATATACGAGGTTAGTTCTGCTGAACGCAAATTTGTTATGTTATGCGTGAGTCAGAAAGAGAAAACCAATCAGTTTAAAGCCTTTTCAATATAATATAAATCTTCACACTCATTAACTAAAATGTTGTGGCATATATTTTAATTATTGTATCAGACAATTCATTACTATTAGGCAATGCCAAAAAAATTACCAAAACTCATAAGAAAATGTGTAAGCAAAGTCTTCTTTGTACCTACCTAGTAGTTTTGTACCGATTATTATGATAATAATTGATTATTAAAACAAGTGCATGTATTATTGCTTTATCGTTATAAACATTATTTTTAGGCGGCCAATTGTTGTTATTCTGAGAACTTTGTTTAAATTGTTTTGAACGTATTTCATACAAATAATTGACTTATCAAACATAAAAAAAATCCATTGTGTCGTACTCGCATGCAAGCGTCAGTTTTTGCTGCCACCTATAGCGCACAGTTTTAATTCCATACCACAATATCGTACATTTAAAATATAACAGCAACATGTAAAAAATTGCTCTTTAACTCCCTTCCTAAATACGTCCTTGCTCTATCACTTAATCATCTGCCTGAACTATTATGCTTTTTATTTTCTTACTAATTTATACAATTCCCATGCTACTACTGTATAAATGAAAGAAGTATTATTAAATATTTACAAGGCACGGGTCTTTAGTATAATACAAATAGGACAGTAATATTGACAACAGACGAGTGCACACATTTTCAGCAGTTTTATTTTAGTGCTTTAATGTACTAGCAAAATATATAGGTATAAGCAGTACTCGTTACTCGCGTTTCCACGGTAACATTACGCGCATTTGTATCGCCTGGAAAACGAACTATTGTGTATTTCGTTGAATCATTTTACAAATTGCAATTTATCCTTAAACAATACATTTATTATCATAGATCTCGGATAGAAATAATTTGTGTCAGCATGGTAAGCCGTGCTAAGTTCAGCCAAACCGAATACACCACGGTAAGTGACCGGGTTGAGGATCCCGTCTGGGGGAAAAATTCGTTGTTTCAGAATGAGGACCACAATCTGCCACACGGCAATAAGTTTCTTAATCGTCGGCTCCTGAATCCCACGCCTGTCGGAAGCAATTGTACCGTTTACAAAAGTGCGTCATCACTGTACGATATAAGACCCACCCACAGCAACCATTCGAGTAAAATAATCCAGGGACCAATGCACCAAACGCAGACGATGGGCAAAGGCGATGAAAATCAATTAGTCCACAGACACTTATCAGCGGTCGAACGGCTTGACGACATTATGACCGCACGTGGTAAATTAGTGCAATATAACATGCTGTCCACGGCGGGCCTAATGCCGAGCAGGATCTACACTTATAATGCCAAATGTGGGGATATTGTAACTTACGGATGCGGTTCGTCAACGGAAGAAGCAATAGAAGATGCGGCCACCAAATTTTTGGAAAAGTTTGAATTTACCTCTTTACAAGTTGATGACCATTTACTGAATTCAATGAATTCATTAAGCCTAGAGAGCAAAGTTAATGTGAAATCTAACAATTACATTGGTACACTGCAAGAGTATTGTCAAGCTCATGGTTTGGATTTACCAAAATATGAATACCATCAAGATAAAGACATTAAAAACAAGAGGGATATGTACTCCGTTACATGTTCCACAGAGCAATTCAAATGCACGGGCGTAGGGATATCCAAGCAAATCGCAAAAAATCATTCTGCTCGTTTGACTTATAACCAAATTAATTCAAATATTGCTATAACCAATCAGAATTCAACGTCGAATACCAAAAAGAAGAAACTAATAGATTTCGGTCAAGGTTTGTCGAAAAGTGAAGCCAAAACCGACGCTGTGAACATAGCTTTGGACCAGATCTACCACGGAAGAAACAAAACCAAAATGTCTGCCAATTACATTGGTACACTCCAAGAGAAGTGCGTAGCTCGTGGTTGGGAATTGCCAAAATATGAATACCACCAAGAAAATGTTAATGAAATCCATAAATTATTTTATTCCGTGATATGTTCCGCAGGACCCCACAAATCCACGGGTGTAGGTAATTCCAAGCAACTTGCAAAAAATCAAGCCGCTCAATTTGTGTGTGACCAAATTAATTTGGATCAACAAAAAACCTCGGTACTTCATAGCAATCAGGCACGTGATAAAGCTGATAAATGTAAATCGAACATTATGAAACTAAAAAACGTCAATCCGTATGATTGTATTTGCCCAATGACACTATGGTGTAAGCAATTATCATCATCTAAAAAAGAATGTGTACAAAAACTAAAGAAATGCGTTTCCTGGGAAGAAATTGATATGACTCTATTTGAATTTTTGACAAAACTTGCAAACGAAGAACACTTTAGTGTCACATACGAACGGCTCTCTGATAATGTTGACGGAAAAGAAGTTTATGGAGCAATTTATGTACATGTAACAACGAATTATGTCATAATGTTCATAGGTAATGGAATCACTGATGCAAAGGCTCAACATTTGGCTGCCCAAAACACATTAACTTTTATTAAACATATTAAATTAAAGATATGAAATACATTATATGTATCATTCCATGAATATTTTTTGTTAAATACTATTAAATACCATTATAATATATTGTTTCTGTTAACTGACTAGTCAAGTTCCCATTACAACTCAAATATTAAATACTAATATCATAATAGAACAAGCATGTAATAGGTAGGTCGACAGTTAGTACTTAGTACTTAGTAGTAACATTACGGCGGTGCTGAAGTTATAAAAATATCTTGGGTAAAGCGAACGGTTAGTTAATAGTTATTTTAACCAAAATGTACCGATCTTTTGTTTATAATATCGATGAATCTAGTAATGCGATTATTATACTCGAGAAAAGTGTTTTGTATTACATGTCGATTCAAGATTGATCATGCCATTGATTTTTAAATTTTGTTCTTCGACTTCTATACATTTTGTTTGAATATTTAAAATGTACCTAAAACATTTTAAATGTTGATTATTCAAAATTTAAATTTAAAATATTAAAATATACCTGAACGATCTCAATTAGACATATTAACGAATTCAAATAAATTTTCAGAAATCTGATTGTCTTATTAGGTCCATTGATAGAATTGATTAAATACTAATGAGCATAATCGTGCGCAACGTCGAAGTGGTGAGTGGTGACTTGTGCAGTTGTACGTGCACGTGCGGAGCGATCCGCTATTTATTTTAGACTGCATTCACACCCACTAATGATCACTTACATCTCACACATTTACAAGACCAGTATCCAGCATGCATGCAATTAGACAATTACCTATAGTGAACTCCTTAAATCTATTCATTATCAATCTCCTTAACATAACCTATAGGTAGATTTTAAAAGGTACCAAATTTATCAACCGTCAATTTTTATGTGGATATCTTATAAAAATATTCCACTTATATAGTGCTCTACCAAAAAAATGATTAATTTTATAAAAATGTCTCGCCTGTCCTAAAATATCAAGAAACGGTAAAATATATTAATTAAATTACTTTATGGCCAATAAACTAATCTCGAATAGCCATACATAAGACCTATATTATAGGTAATATAATAGGTAGGTACCTATAATAGATAATTTTGAGACTCTCAATTGGCCAAAACCAACCTTTGTTTTTGAGCCACTATAATTATTATTTTTGCCGAAATTTAAGTATGAAAGTATATTCTAATGTTCACGAAAGCGTGGTAGTACCTTATCTTGTACCTATACCTATACCTGTACATAATGATGTATTATCCAAAATTATATATTTGTAAATTATAATTTATAAAATGACCATTAATCAAATGGGAGTACCAGGTTTAGTATTTTATATTGAAACTTGGTATCATCCTCTAGGTTTTATAGTTGATTGTATAATAATTGTATTATACTTAGTACCTACTAATATTTAATTTTTTTTTTATAATAATTGATCGATATTATTACGACTGGGCAAGTTAACATTTGAAAAGTAAAATAAATTAAATTGAAAATTGCTTAGGTATCTTATCTTGGTTGGTTACAATTTAATTACTTTTCTTAAGTATTTTACTAGGTATTATAAGTAGGTAAACATTGGAGAAGTATAACAAAGTTATAAAATTATTTCATAAAATTACATTTATTTCAACATCGAGGCAATTAAAGAAGTATTTAATTTAATAATACAGATGCAAAATACTGATGGTCTACATAAAAAGCTTAAGGATGGGTTTAATAGGTAACAACATATAGTTATTATTTTAAGATAAAGAAGAAGACAAAGACAATATGTTGGGAGTCTGTTGTATTGGGTTAGTCTGCTTTCACTCGCCTTGCCACAGTAGTGCAATACAGTATAATTAACAATGAAATCTTATTCGAAAATCAATTCTTAAGGGAATTCTGTTTATTATACGTTAACGGCTATACAGACATGTATAATTGTCTGTTTGTCTGTCCACATGTTTGTTAGCTAGATACTCATAAACTACTGGACTGTTTCATTGAAAGTTATAACTTTATATTAATAGCTATTGTATATGCATTGAGACTTGAAGGGCGTTCATGTCTTATTTGTCCAGCCCCTATTGGTAGTTAAAGGGTAGCTCACACAGTCATACGTAGATTTTTTGGTTTATTTAAGTAAATATATACTTCCCTAGAGATGTTCTTACACGTTTAAAAAATGTATTTTTTGATTATAAAAAGAATAAACTCAATGAACTTTCAAAACTGTATTATATAATGTGATCATGATTGTATATTAACAAACTAAATCATGTTCCAAATAAAATATCAACCCTAAATCATATTATTTATTAGGTCACTACACTATCGCATAGTTGGCAGTTAAATTGTATTACCTATGTACTCATATAGGTACTGTACATTTTATTAAAAGGAATATAAAAACAAAATATTCATAATAAATAATAATACGTATTAAAAACTCAAAACCCTCATTAAAAACATTTTGATAACTTCCATCAATATTTAACATTTTTAAATTTAAACTATACCCCGATATCTAGTTTTATGTCGTAGAATGATATAAAATAGTCTTTAATTGTAGGTCCCTACGACCCTACTACCTACCCACATTCAGTAATGAATTCATTAATTGATCACATAATTGTTGAGTCTATTGTTCACTAAATAATTTAAGACTCTTCAACTTCTAATCTTAAACATTAATTTTGTGTTTACTGCAAAGTGAAAGGCGTTTATAGTTGGTGAAGCACTAGAACCAAATATAATAAAACACACAAATATAGATAATTTTTTACATCTTACTATGTTATTAAATTTGAAACATAATGTTTTATTTTTAAAACTATTTGATCATATATAAAAGCATTTATAATTATTTTAAATATTTTTTTTAAAAGTACCTATCCTATACTCCTATAAAATTATAGCGTGTATGAAAACATCAAACACGTAAACCAAAAATATTTTTTAAATATCATATTATATTATTATATTTCAAATATTACAATTTACGTACTTACTAAACAATTTTAGTACCTACTCTTTATATAATTCAATATTAAAATGTATAGTATTTTATGTTATTTAAGTAGGCATAAATTCAAGTGATGGGCTGGTTAAGAATTAAATTAGTAAGTTCCATGAGTACCATTCCTACTATAAAAATTAAAAATTTTTTAGATTTTCCAATTAAAATGGGAAATTTTTTTGAAATCTGTTTGAGAAGAAATAGTTTTAGATTCTGAACGGAGCGATGAATGTATTGATAAATACAATGATGTGTGTTTTTTTTATTTTTTTATTTTTGTGTCTGTCATCACCTTTTAGGAAAGTAAAAATGCTTCGATTTTCTTCAATAGTACCTTTTCTGATAGGAAAGTGAATCTAGTTGGTACAAATGAAAAATTAAAGGAAAAACGGGAATTTTAACCACAAATTGATTTTGGTTTTTGGTATAACTCTAAAAGAAATGACCGTAGATGCATGAAGATTTGACTGAATTTTTATATAAGCATTTTCTATTCACCCTAGCATTTTCAAAATATTCTGCTTATTTTGAGCTGTTAATGGACATTTTCAGTTTCCAATTTTTTTAGTTTTTTTTTCTATAAATGTCAATACAATTTTATTTGTTGGGTAAAAAATCTTGAAAATTTAATAGTAGGCTTCTAATATATAGTTTCAGCAGATGAAAAATATTAAAAATCCGTAGTCACAATTTTTTTTTATAGTAATCAAAGTTCAAATTTTGACAAAATACGTAAAAATGACGAAAATGTGCAATTTATTTTGAGTTAGAAATTCATAAAAATATTTCTTTTTATATCCAAGGTTTGAAAATATAATACAAGATTCCTCATAAGTTTGCCTAATTTTATCAATAAAGAAATGTTTATAAGCACGTCAAAATAAATTTTTATGAGCATTTTAAGTTCAAATTTTGACAAGATTAGATATTCGATATATACTCGATTTCTCATATAGCGATTTTTTTATTTTGTTGCAATTTAAAAACGAATAACTGTAAATGCATGAAAACTTCACTGAATGTGTATATTAGCATTTTCTATACACCATCAAATTTTGAATATATTTTGACTGTTTTTGAGCTTTTTATGGACCATTTCAATTTTCAATCTTTTTAGTTTTTTTTTATATAAATATCAATAAATTTTTATTTGTTGGGCCAAAAATAATGAAAATTTAATACAAGGCTCCTGATATATTGTTAAAATAGCAAATGAAAAATATTAAAAATACATATGCACACATTTTTTTTATAAGCGTGTAAAGTTCGAATTTTGACAAACTTCATCAAAATCTCAAAAATTATCAATCATTGTAATTAAACAATTATAAAATGTTCAGTTTTTATAACTAAGGATTGAAAATTTAAAACAAAGATTCTAATAATTAATACATACTATAATCAAAAAAGTCTAAAAAATATATAAACAAAGTTATTTTTTACAGACAATTTAAGTTCAAATTTGGACGAAATTACATATTAAAATCAATATTAACGAGTAAAAGTATATGTTATAATATTTTTCCAGCATCACTGATAATTTTAGGTTAATAATTAAATAATATGAATAATATTAATTCAAATCAGCAGCTACCGTAAAATAACAATATCAATATAATTTAAAATATCCTAGACTGACATACCGTCTCCGCTCAGAATCGTTTTTCGTATACAATGATATTATATCATTGAATTTAAATTGAATACCATCCATTATACAGTGATCTACTTGTAACCTACTGTACAGCAGAGTGACATCCACTTGACCCCCTTATTTTGTTTGAGAATATCCAAATCAGTAAAAATTTGAATTCTGATGGTTTTAAAGCATGTGGTGTGCATTGTGTGTATATTAAACATTTGTCATTATTTGAAAATATTCAAATAATTTTACACTGAAAAATGCATAACAATTTTTATTTTAATAGCTAAAAATTGAATATTTGATGCATCGTTAGGTTTACTTTTGGAGCATAAAAATCTCAAAAAGGTGGACTAGTGTGAAGTGGATACCACTAAGTGGTACGCCTGTACAGTAGTTGTAGAGTATATCATTGTGATGTGTGGGTTAGATTTGAATTCAATAATAAGCCCGCATTGCTTACGAAAAATGATTCTGAGCTGAGACGATGTGTCAACATTCATCATATCGTCATCCTAGTGTATATTTACAAATAATCAAATTTAATAATTGAAAACATGTGAATATCAAATATCGAAAATAAATTTAGAGTCAATCGCTCATAAAAAATGAACGAGTCCGATGAATTATTTTTTTTTCGATGAAGGTAGAAAAACTTGTTGGGAATCTTCTATTTAAATGTCTAATGTTAGCTATAAAATTTAACATTTTTATTAATTTCGAACTGAAAAATAATTTACTCATTATCAGAATTTGGATGAATTTTGTCAACATTTTGATTGTGTACAAAAATACATTGGCGCCGGCGTCTTAAATGCATATTAAAAATAATCTTGTATATGTGTCTTTAATATTTTAAACTGCTATTAAAGCAACTTATGAGAAGCCCTGCATTACATTTTAAACTTTTTTACTAAGTGAAAAAGTTTTTATCGACAATAAATTAATATACATTTCAAAAATCGAAAAATGTCTAAAGCATAGCTCATAAAGAGTCAAAATATTTCAAATATTTTACCATGTATGGAAAATGCTATTACAAACATTTGGTGGAAGTTGTAATAAGTGATGTCTGCGGTTATTAGTTTTGGTTACACCAAAAAAATAATATGGATGATTTCAAAAATTTGGTTTTGCGTAAAAATTACCACTTTTTTCACTTTTTTTTGTTTTTCTTCCTGCTACAATATTTCTTCAATGTCAGAAAAGATGCTGAAGTCGAAAATTGGAGCATTTTTACTACCCCATATGTTGACGACAAAAAAAGAACATACACATCATTGTAAAACATTACATTCATTAGCTATTTTCAGAATCTAAAATATTTAGATGCACTGTTGTTGTATATATATATTTCAAGTCATAATAACAGAAATAGAGAAATTTGATACTCCCGTATACAAAAAATTACGATTTTTTAAATATTATTCCTATGGACTTGAAACTTTTCGTTGCTATGTATATTAATTGTTGACTATATTTACACAATGAAATTTTCAAGATGTTTAAAAATGATAAATTTTTAGCTATTTATACGTCGAAATCACTGTTCAACGGAACGTCGGTTTTGATGAAATAATATTATTATCTTTATGAAATAATAGGAGTTATAATATTTACAATATAATATAATAATTAGTAGTAACAATATCATAAGTGATTTGTTTTTGGAAAAAACTAGTTCAACCTACCGAATATTCTTAATTAAAAAATTTAATGAAATATAAATGTATAGTAAAATATACTAATGCAGACAAACCGGAGACGCACACGTCACAAACAGCTAGTCGCTAACACGTTTTATTACAGTGACCTATTCTACAATGACGACCGACGAGATGCACTCGACATATTCAATAGGTACAGCAGAGCGACTCTCCAGTATTTTACTTTTGGGCCCCCCCCTCCTCCCAAAGTAAAACATAGAAAAAATTTCCTACTCGAGACCACCCTCAAATTGAAGATTAAATCATTATGTTCATTCAAAATGTAATGGCAGACACAAAAAAAAAATTCACGCTTCATTGCAAAATCAATTTACCCTGTTCAGAATCTAAAGACTACCTTTTTTAAAATAATTTAAAAACTAACATCACTGAAACTATTTATATAAAAATATTCACCCCTTCATTTGTTCAGAATATACGAACGCTGCAGAATGATCGAATTTCTTATATAAAGGAACTTAAATAATAATTATAATCTTTGGTACTAAATCGAAAATATCCAATTTTATACTCAATTTAAAAAAATATGAAATTAAAGTAGGTACCTACTATTCAGAAACTTTTTTAAAATTTGTATCATAAAACCCATAAAAACTTCAAATACGATTAAATTGTTTTCGGTGAATTCGTTTTGAGAACTATTAGAAAATGCAATTTAATTTGAATGACTTGAAATAATTTTACTATTTTAAAATTATTTTCGAAAGTCTCAAGATTTACTTTTAAATTTGATTATATAAGCACTTAAACTTAGTAAAACCTAACTTATCTTAGTTAACTATAATAAGCTCCATTCAAAATAATTTTTCAAATGCGACGATTTGTCATTACTTATTACTTTCAAATATAAAATAATTGGCGTTGCCTATGCCCCGGGCTCTTGGCGCTTTTGTTAGTTGTTACCCACGTCACACAATATATATAACTAACATAATTACGATTGGATCCACTCGTATCTCCCTTTTAAACACTTAAGAACGGAGTACACGTCATATTATTAAGGTGTTGTTGGCTACTGTATGAGTATATTGTTATTATTTTCCTTTTTTAGGCATAGATCTGCCTGCATTGTAAAAATATTTATTGATAAATGCGTGTAAAAGTAGCAATACCGGATGCTGGTGACTGTAACTCACCTCTGGGAAAAAAATAATACTATTGATTATTATATTTATTATTGTTAATAAAAGCACCTACTAAAAAGTAGACGTACTATAAGTCTATAATGAATAATGAATCAATATCATGAGTAGTCGAGTAGGTAAATACATATATGTAGGTAATAGATTAAATTGATTAGAAATTTAGAACATACTAAAATATAAACCAAAATATTAAGTCCTAAAAGGTAAAGTATAATTAAAAATAAATTTATCAAGATTTTAAAATTCTGCATAAAAACATTGCTCACAAATTATGATGCTAATACAGTTCATTAGTTTATTTTCAAATAATATAGATCTCAGGAATTTAAGTATTTAACTTATGTTAAAAATGTTGAAACAAAATAGTTACAATATTATTTTTTAAGGTTTTAAAAATGTTAGTAACATAATAACATTTTACCCACATAATTTCAAGTAATAAGCCAAGAAAAAACAATTAATAAAAGCACGAATTCGAAAACCGTTAAAAAACTGTAATTCTTTTAGCTTCCTATCTCGAAAGTGTTATTAAATCCCCTAATATTATTTGACTGTGCCTGGTGGCATACTTATAACGAAAAATACTATAAAAATATAAAGAAACCTATATTGTCAAAAATTTTATGTTTGTAAAATGTTTTCGTATGTTTTCTTAAATTTAATTTTCTTCGTGACTTAAATAAAAAAAACACGAGATAACTTCAAATACTTTTTGACGCACTTCAATGTTTTTGTATCTATACTTATAATATCGTCAAATAAGTGACAATATAACATTATTTTATCACTGGAAATGGTCGTACTGCACCAACAGACTTTACCATAATGCCATATTTTACCATATTTGCGTAAGTAACGACCGAATGGAAAAAGTTCAGAGGTCATAGGTCATTTTCAGACCGGCAGTAGTGTTTTTTTTTTAAATCTAGTAGGCGCGTCCCTAACTATCGATACCTATTGTTAACTATTGATAAAATAATTTATCAATTAGTATAATATTAATCATAATGTGCATTTTCTATTACTATAAATTCACAAAAAATATATAAAAATTGTCATAAAAATATGTATGTTTAGAAAAAATCATAATATGTCAATTCATAGAACATATATTATGGTTAAGTACATATTATATAAGTAGGTACAATCTATGTAGCTTTTACAGATTAGAATTTAAAGTTTTTGAATGTAATTTTTGTCAACTAAAATTCAAGTATAATAATAATTCTACAACTAATATCCATAATTATAACTTAATTGCCATAAAAAAAATGTATATGTACATAAATGAATAATACATGATAATTTTAATTCAGTAGTCACAAAAATATATTAGCATTTACTGAAATGTATATGGATAGAACTGGGAAAATGACAAGCCTAGATTATCTACATGAATATATCAAAGAAAATAGTTTGTATTATTTTATTATTAAAATAATTTGAACTATAAATTCTTTTTTTTAAACACTATTATGACTAGATTGACGAAATAAGAGTTTTAGTTTTAGTTTTTCATAAGTCATTTTAACCAAACCTGAAATCAATCTTTTTAAAGTGTCCTCAAGTCCCTGTAAAATTAGAAACGAAAATTGAGTTTTGTATTCCCCCAAACAATAGGTACAAATGTTAAAACAACTATCGATACTTAATATAAATCGATAAATATTACTGATTTATTTTTTAATGCCAATTTGTTTGTTTTCTTAATATTTAGATATTAGGTATTTATATAATAGCAATAATAACAAAAAAGAAATGACTAAGTGTCTAAGGAAATAATATTGACTCATTTACGAAAAAAGTGTTTTATTTTATCCTGGATCGTATATTCTTAAGTTTTACATAATACTATAATATATGATGTTACAGTAAAGGTGTTGGTTATCGATTTTCTATGAAATAATAAGTTGTCTAACGATACAGTATTGGTAAAGTGTAAAATATACACGTTAACTATCTATAAATAGGTATTTTATACATTAATCAAGGGCACCCATAGGGTAATTTTTAGGGGAGGGAGGACAAAATGAAACTAAATCCCAAAACCTATTTATAGCATATATAAATACTGGGTTGGTATTTTTTGAAAGTGATAACTGATAAGTATTAAGTAAAACTGTGAAAGCAATGGTATTAAATGTGAAATCAAATATGGAATAAGTATATAAATTCAAAGCATAAACATATTTTTTTGCATACTTTATTATTTTCTAGGGGGATACATGTTCCACATTGGCACCCAATAGGCTCCCTTGATCGTTTTCTATACGTTCGAGTGTTAAATATTTTGTTCAAATTGTTTTTTGTTAATTTATCTACAACATAAATATTTCAGTTATCAGGCCTTGGTGCATTGACAATTGTAGTCGTTCACTCATCACCAGTCTTGTTAAGTATTCGAATACTTTTTTGGTACCTATTTCAAATACTTTCAAACAACTTTTTCTCTGTATTTTATCCCAGAATAGGTTCTAAATACTTCTTTTTTTTTATCGTCTTACCTATTTCAACTATAATTTTGTTTCATATATTGCAATTTTAAAAATTGATCTTAAAATATTATTTTACAATGCTTCTAAGAATGCTTGAGATTGCATTAAACATTCAGATGACGAAATATCTAAAATTCAAATCTACCTGGCTAAAGTTAAGATATAATAAGTTGGTATGTGACATCTGAAAAAATTGAAACAATTAAAGAATGTATTTATTAACTATTTAATTTTAATTTCCTATACATATTTTGTGATATATGCTCAACAATTTTCATACACTACAAAAGAGTAGGTACCTACTTGTAAAGTATTCTGAATACGTTTGAAAAGTATTTTTAACAAAACTTTTCGTCACTCGTCCTATAGTTATACACGTCGGTAGCATAGAAAAAATATAAACTATTATTGTATATGATTGCCATATAGTCTGCAATATTTGTTTAGTTTAAGCACGAAATAATATCAGAATTCGTCTGTATTTATTTATATGGTAACTGTAGCATACCTACCTACAGATGTGACCTACCACTGTAAAGGTAAAAAATAGGTACCGTGTGCAATAATATCAAATTATATGGATATACATCGTGGTATATTCGTATACAATATTAACGAATGGCATTCAAATAAACGATTTTCGGGACACGAGTAGGCTGTGACCTGTTTTTGACTTTTTCGATGGTATCGCCGCAACTCACCGCTATTAAATGAATTCTGGGACCCGTGCACCGGTATTTTTCTGCGTCGGCAAAACAAGTATAAAATATAGAAAATAAAATGTGATGTCCTATATCATAGCCTCGTTTGTGCAGATGAACATCAGGGGTACAACAGTAATAGACCTTACAACACGCGATACCTACGAAAAGAAATTAGAAACAAAAAAAAAATGAAAAGCAATTAAAAACGTGGACGAGTAATTCACCGACAAAACGAGCGTAGCGCGTCAAATTGATCACACTAGAATGATATACAACATTAATAATAATGATAATAATGATGTTGATTATGATAACGTTAGTAATAATAATAATAATAATAATATTTTACGGACGGAGCGCGCTGGGAAGAGGACCGCCGCCGCAGCAGCCGAACCACTCGGCCGCCGGTGAAACTCGTCCGCCCATTATTATTATTTTCACGGTGCTCTGGTCGCCGTATATAAGCGCCCCGCGACCACGTCGGTACCATCACATCCTGACCACCGCCACCGACGACGACAGCCGCGTCCACCGCAAAAAGACGACCGCACGGGTGTCGAACGACGAAACAGTATATACACCTGATCCAGTGACACCCGCCACATTGACCGTATACCGCGACGGTAACACAGACATCATCGAAATAATATTTTGCTCCAGTACGTTATGTCGTCGACGTACGTGTTCACGCTGTCGTTGGTTTGCGTCGCTTCGGCCGTGATAGGCGTCGCCGCTTCCGTGCCGCCGTCACCACCACAACAACAGCAGCGGCAAGAGGACGGTTCGACGGGTTACGGCGCGATTCTGTGGTCGGTGCTGGACGACTGTTTCGGCTACGCCGATGAGGCCACACCGGCCACCGTGTGCCTCAAGTCCAAATTGCTGACCGCCCTGGACCGGGCACTCGGCAAACCCGTGCTGACCGTCGCGGGCGGCGTGACGCTGACCGCCAGGGCCGGCAAGTCGCTGCAGGCCGTCGATCCGCAGGCTGATCGGGCGGACCGGGCCGCCTTGGACGCCGCACCGGACGCCGACACCAAGAACGCTCTGCTGGACGACATGCTTGCCAGCCGCATGGACAGGCTCGTGTCCACCAGGACCATCGTGCTGGATGGGGCCGGCCAGGAAGGTGAGCGCCGTCATAGAATAATTAAATAATAACCGTATACCCGGTATCGCTGCGATAATACAGAGGTACTTACGTCTTTTGGGCGATACGTTTTGGCCACAGCGATAGCGCTCCCCTCATTTCGAAAATAAAATATAAATATCCGTCGGTAGGACTTGGTTTTTATTTCGCTTATCACATATGTTTGTGTAGATATCAATAAAACCGGACAAACTATTTCTGCCAGTTAATATTTGGCGCAATCGGTGAGAAGACCCCATAAAACTATTTAATATTAAACAAATATTTTTGGTATAATTTTGCCTGTTAAATAAGTTGTGTGATAGGAAAGGTCACGCGGGGTCATTTGTATACCAAGTAATCCATGTAAACCAGTTTCAACTTTTTTGGAAATATCCTTTTTACATAATTTTATATTTTATAATTTCAAAACAACGTAGGTACCTACAACCTATTATCGTTATAATTTTGTAAGATTTTACTTTTTTTAATTACACCGTACATTTTTTATTTCATATTTCAAGACCGAATATTATTCGGGGTATTTCAATCTATACAAATCAAATTTTGGACAAGTAGTAAATACATAAGCATTTAAAGTTTAGATAAGCAGAGTAGTGATACAAACGCACCACGCAAAATATTGTCAACTTCTATATATACGTTAAATAATCTAAACTTTAAATAATTTTACGTTATAACTAATGAATCATTAGTTATGATCTACTTATCCAAAATTTTATTTTTTTCTGAAATCTTGTTTTGATTAAATTATATAAAAAAAATATTTTAAAAAATATTAAAACTTTTTGAAATGGATCACTTGGTATATATGCACTGCAATAGTGTAATATAAGCCTTGGTCTCGTGCTTATTTCAGATGATAATATTGTTCGTCGGCGCTTGATGCTCGTCATACACAAAAACAGTCTTTTATAAAATATAGCTATTGACTTTTGACTTAAATGATTCATTATTAATCTATACAAATATTGCCTAGTGTTTATTTCGTGTACTTACGGGATTTTTTTTTACGGACATATTATAATAATATAGAGTATAGACTATAGATATAGTGGTATTTATACAAAGACATAAAGCCCCACGTTTGTAGTACATCTAGACAAACAGGAAACGTGATGCAAAATAAAATGGAATGTATGGTCACCCTCACTATAATAGATGCCTATGTAAGACCATTCTAAATCGATTTTTGAAAATTTAGAGGAAACCTATAGTTACTTTTTTACAGTTACATTGAAAACTATTGCACGAACGTTTTTCATTTGATTTTTCCAATGGCATTTAAAGTTTAGACGAGTAGAGTAGGTACTCACCATGTTTTCTCATTTCCACCTAATCGTATCAAATATTATAGAAAGTTAGAACTTTAAAGTATAAATTGTACTTCAATACTCGTACAGTTATACCTACCATTGAATGATAACGTCGAGTGAATAGAGCAAAATTATGAGTAATTCGGACGCCCATGCGTTGTCTCCGTCTTACATATCAAATAGATAATAAATTTGTATTTAACAGTTCAAATGTTGTGTTGTTAGTTATCAAACATTATGTGTCTTTTTTTCCGATATTTTAAATTTAAAGCAAGATATTATGACTATAGGTTAGCAATTTTGAAATGTTCATAATATCTCGCCTTAAAATTAAAATACTAAAAAAAAAATCTAAAATTAAAATACTTACAATAAAAATTGGAAGTTGGAACCGCAAATGTGGCATGCCGTGTGTTTGTATGATAGAGACAACATATGGCATAGCGTAAGTACTCTTCAGTGTCGTGAAAAATTAATCAGTGATCTCAAAATTTCCAAATAGAACGTTAAAAGTTGTAAAAAATATCCGTTGCCGGCAATCTACAGGTACCATTCGAAAATAAAAAATTGGCACCTTGCTATAATAGGGTGGGACCTTATACAGTTATACTTTATTTAAAATATGTTGAATTTTCAAAAACATACGCACATATATTATAGTGATACATTAAATGCCTATATTATATTATTATCTAATTTTTATCACTACCTACTTCACTAGTAATCACCTTTACCAAATAATATCGATCTACAAGTGTATAAAAATTTAAAAAGGTGTAAGCAGTAAACATGCACAATTTGTTGTCTTATTGATGAATTTTCAGTAATTTTTCCAACTCCTCGGTGATTTTAATACCATAGTATGATATATTATATGAGCTGTTGTCGATTTAGGAATACAGTGTGGGTGTAGTCGTATTTTATGCGAAAACAACGGATCTGCGATTTTATTTTACTATTTACGCGTATGATACGTATACTTAATTAATGGACGTATAATGTATTATTATATTATATCACACGTATGTCTGCAATGAACGGTGATAATAGTCGCGGGTTTTAATCAAAAAACGGCTATTTTCCACATTCTTTTTTTCATCTATTTTAGTTTTTAAACAGTCGGTAATAGTTCCATCTTCGTCGTGTTAAATAACTATTTATGAACACTCTTAACTCCTTAAGATTAACCCTAAAATCTTTTAGGCCATATTTTTTGCTGTCAAAATATTGTTGATAGAAATATTTTTTTACACAATGATTATTTATAAATTGAATAATTTTAATTTTTTTCACAATAGGTTAAAAAAATGATTGTTAAAATTTGTCGTATAGGTACACTTATACTCTACGTAGGTAAACTTAATAATGTAATATTATATTATACCCCATAAAGGCCGATGTTCTTTTATTTCTTTTTAGAAAGATCTGCGGAAAATATGGCCATGGGCCGTTACCAAAATGTCTAAAAGATTGCGTTACATATTTGATATTTAATAATTATATTAAAACACTCAACACGTTTAGATAAACATTTTTAATTCAATTAAATCTGTGTGAGTTTGTCAACACCTCTGGGCCTCTACGGACTTTTGAATCGAACATAGTCCTATACAATAAAATAGTATTTATATAAATAGAATATTATTAAACATTATTAGTCCCACCACAGAAAATATCATTTCAACAATAATCTTAGCCATCGTCTCATATGTGCGTGTGTCTTACAAACCATAATAAGTACCTAATAACGATTGTCGGTTAGGTATTTACGTTTCGCTCTGTATCACACACTCGTATTATAAAACGTCACCTAAGGATGGAGGGTTTGCCGTGTCACGGTATATGAAATTATTCATCCAGCAATCAGTTTGTAAAAAAAAAGTTTCTAAAACATTTTGATTTGGTCGAGTTTTTAAAAAACTTACGGACATAATTATTCCGGTGTTTCCGAATTGCGGACAAAAACCGTAAAAACATGTGAGTTGCGGACGAAATCTAAAAAGGTAACATACGAATTGCGGACACAAATATAAGATACTAATTGCGAACATTATTATTTTTGATATAGCGATTGTTGGAAATTTTGATATTAACGATTAAGATTATGCCGGTGCTTTTGAAATCGCAATGTTTAATCAGTTTATCGACAACCATACTCGCGTGCTTAATATCTGCCGTCTTTCTATTCGTTTAATTTCTGTATAAAAATGTTTAGTGAAAAACTTAAAGAGTTACGTGTGATTGACGGGTTTAAGTTCCGTTTTCATCGCATAATGAAAAATGATATTCAACGGTGGGCGTGTACAAATAAAATGTGTAATGCATTTTTAAAATTTAATACACATGGTGTTCAAATAGAAAATAATCTTGAACATAAGAACCACGAGGCCGATGACAAACGATCACTTGTGTGGCAGAAGTTAAGTAATAGTGTCAAACGCAAAGCGGTAGAGCAACGGTATAATGACGATAATCTATAAATATTTTATAAACAATTTTTGAAAAAAACAAAAAAAAATTCTGTACGCAACTAGTACTATGATAACGAAACTCGTGTCCGCAATTGTTATGTTACAATATTGACCTGAATAATTTCGTCCGCAACTAGTATGTGTCCAATTATTCAGTACCTATGTAGTTGAAAATTTAGTTGTATAGTACCTAAAATATGAGTACCTGAGTACATCTGTCTTTACATAATCTCCAATTGAACATTTTAGATTCCTGCAACCACTTTATGAGCTAAATATAATATATATAGGTATATAACCCGTCCGGTTCATCTTGACACGTGGCAAACGATACGATTAAAAAAAAAAACTTTGGTCCAAAAACTATATTTTTTCCATACAGAAAACATTGTTTTCGGACCATTCTTTTTTTTTAAACTGTATCGTTAGCCGTGTACCGAGATGAACTGGACTTATTATTTATAACTTATAAATTATAAGTTATAAATTATAAGGTATACTATATTTACTCGTCTTTAAATTCGTAACCTCAATCTGAAGTTCGTCCATCACAGTCTAGTGTAAAAAAATATAATTTGGAGGTTAAAACTATCTAAAAATGTCTGTGTCACAATTATTGTGAAGTGTTAGATTTAAATATTTTCTATAGTAAAATTGAATGTTCTGATTTCGGGGTTACAAGCCGGTAACTTACCTGCTGTTTTATATAATATGAATATTTATATTTCCTACCGAAACGGATGACTAGTAACCAATAATATTAATCGCTGAAATATTAGTGCATACAATTTTCGTTAATTGATCAGAATAGAAATCGTGCGTAGTTAAGAGGACACCAAAACGGCAAGTGTCGCTTCATTTACAAGTTACAACATAGGAAATTTGTGTTCATCAGTTCCAATTTTGTGAAGCAAGTTTCAACAATATAGAGTGCAAGATTGAATTATCAAACTTAAAGGTTAGAAAATTATCTGTGGTTTCACGAGGGTTTTTACGATATTTTTATTATGAAACGAGTTACGTAGGTAAAATATTAAAATATATAACCCATAACTTGCTTTAAAATTAAAATATCGTGAAACCCAATGGGAAAACACAGCTAATGTCTTTACCTTAGAGATTGGCAATTGCGGTAATTCACTCTAAAATACTAATGAAACAAAATCGGAACTGCTAACGGAAATATGATATGTTTTTCGCCATAGTTTGAAGTAATAGGTATATTAAATAAAACTGAGTTCTTTCTTTTAATCGATAAAAACGATTGTGATATTGGCATTAAAAGACGCTTAATTATCTAATGAAACGTTGTCGCTGTAATTCGTATAATATTATGATATAGGTACCTACTATATTATCATTAGGTACATTTTTTTGTATTAAAATATAATGTTAAATTTACAACCTGCAAAAAAATATATACGATAAACATATAAGTTCACAGAGAAAAAAGCAATATAAAAAAAGGTCTTCGGAAATTGAGAGCAAAAAATCTATACTCAGTGATAGGACCCTTATCATTTAGGCACCTACAACATTAAAACTTCAAAACAATACTTACACTTTGTTCAAATAGATTTGCAAACAATTTTTCATAGAATTTTTTTGAGTCGACTAACGTCGTAACTCGACCATATGTCCATATAACAATATTATAGTGAAACTTCCATATTGCGAAGTCTCATCATAGAGAACTACAAAAAATCGTGTTATAGAGACATTTGTTAAATAGAATTATATACATTTGGTACTAATTTGGTTTGATTCTCAAAAATGATTCGTTAGACTAAAAATGTAGTTAAATGGAAGTTTCAATGTATTAACTTTTAAGTTTTAACATACATAAAGGACCAGTGTCCTTCAATACCGTTTCTTTGAGTGAATTTACTGTCGGACGAGTTCGTTATGTTAAGTCCTATTCGCAAATAAGTGACCTCCTGAGGCTATGCAAGTACATCCCTGGGCAGTTTACAATCGTTGCTTAAGCTATTACTCTAAGTGTTCACACGCAAACAATGAGAATTTGACAGAACAAAATATAACTTAGCAGCGTAATTGTATTTTTAACTATTTATAAAAACCGAAAATGTGTCATTCGTTTCAAAAAAACCATTTATAATAATAATATAATTGAACAATATTAATAATAATAATATATAGTATTCACTTTGAATTGTAGTATTGTACTCGATTGTTTTGAGTTTTCTGATGTTATTATTAAACCGTGACCAAGATCAACGTGTGTCACACAATTATTGACAAATTACCTATAACGATAATCCCTAATCCCTATATTATGCCGAGCGGAATGCGGATTAGGTTTTCCACGGATTTTAATATTATTAATGTACAAAACTTGATATATTAACTATATTAACTTGATATGATATGGTATATATTATGGAATTTTTCACGTCGAACCGTTTTCTGGTAAAAAAAAAATAATAATATTATATTGCGATTACGCCGCAGAAATCAAAGTTACAGCACTATAAATTATAATAGGTAAGATACAAGGTACATAAAACCGTCGGTCATGACTTGAACTTAATTGTGCGAATTTCGACGAAAAATATGAAACTACCTTTTCGATTTTTCAAAAAATGTCTCCAAGTTTCCCCGTAATAATATAATTATCAAATTATAACCACTTAAAAATGTTGAGTTGTTATTACTTATTACTAAGTGGTAAGTAATCGGGTAGTCGGGTGCGCTACGTTTTATATTCACACACTTGAATCTTGAAAAAACGTTTTCAAATATACCGATAGAGCCATTGAGGTATGGGCTATACTGTAATATTATACAGATGTAATTATAGTATCACAAAAGTGAG